>JBAMNC010000698.1:337500-937500 GCA_037902135.1 Cetoscarus ocellatus | reverse complement strand
CATCTTATTTTTACTCTCTCCTGCTTCTGAAAGAAGCTTAAGTTTTCAGTGTCTTCTGGTGTTTTATTGACTTGATTAAAATTGGTAACTGTCTCTACCTGCAGAACCTCCTGGTCCCCCTGCTGGCTTGAAGGTTTCTGACAGCACCAAGACCTCCATCACCCTGTCTTGGTCTAAACCTGTTTATGATGGTGGTGCTCCCATCATCAACTACAGCCTGGACTTGAGACTAAAGAGTGATGCAGACCCTGAGAATCCCTCAGTGGGCTGGAAGAGGATAGACACTCATGGCCCCCTGGTGCTCACAGAGTTCACCATTAACCAGCTTGATGAGAAGCAAGAGTATGACTTCAAGGTGTCTGCCCAGAACCAGGTTGGCTGGGGACGCCACGCATACTTGAAGGAAGCTGTCTCACCCAAGGAGATCCTGGGTAAGAATGCATGATTCCCAAAAATGACAATGAAGTAAAATGGTATATGGAAACAAAACTGATGATTTGATGTGTTTTCGTGTAAACAGAGGCTCCAGAGATTGACCTGGATGCCAGTCTGAGGAAAGGTCTGGCTGTCAGGGCCGGCTGCCCCATCAGGCTTTTCGCTGTGATCAGGGGAAGACCTGCTCCCAAGGTAACATGGAAGCGTCTGGGTGTGGACAACGTCATCCGCCGTGGTCATGTGGACCAGGTTGATACCATGTCCTTCCTGGTCATCCCTGAGAGCACCAGAGAGGATTCTGGAAAATATTCACTGACCCTGTCCAACTCAGCTGGAGAGAAGGCTGTGTTTGTCAGAGTCAAAGTTCTTGGTAAGAAACAAAAAATAACATAAATAAAACTGGTCCAAGAAAATACTGTTGTAGAATTTTTCCTTTTTAAAGACACTCTTTGATAACATGAACCATACTCTGCAGATACACCTGGTCCTGTTGGTGGCCTTGATGCAGCTGATGTCACCAAGACCACAGCCATGCTTTCCTGGTTGCCACCAGAGAATGACGGTGGTAGCCCCATCACCAACTACATTGTTGAGAAGCGTGAGGTGGACAGGAAGACTTGGACCAAGTGCACTGAGGAGCTGAAGAAGACCAGCTTCAAGGTGACAAACATGACTCCTGGCATTGAGTACTACTTCAGAGTCATGGCCTGCAACAAATACGGCATTGGAGTTGCTCAGGACTCTCCTAGGTCCTACCTGGCTGTCGATCCCATCAGTGAGTGTCCTTGAAGGCTGTGTTCCTAGGCGACTGTTGTTTTTTCCTTTTTGTAGATCACACCTAACACCTGCTCTATGTTTTATTCAGGTGAGCCAGACCCCCCTAAGAAGATGGATGTGCTGGAGATTACAAAGAACAGTGCCACACTGGGCTGGCTGAAGCCACTCAGAGATGGAGGGGCCAAGATCAATGGCTATGTGGTGGACTACCAAGAGGAGGGTGCTGAAAAATGGACGCCTTATTCTGTGGTCAGAGACCTGACCATTGTGGTGGTTGGTCTGAAAGAGGGAACAAAGTACAGGTTCAGAGTTGCTGCAAGAAACTCAGTTGGAGTCAGTCTGGCCAGAGAGGCTGAGGGAGTGTTTGAGGTCAAGGAGCAGCTCAGTGAGTAGACCGGCCAGTACATTTATTGAAGTCTTGCCTGACAGATTCATCATTATTCACTGAGGCAACTTTGCTGTTTTCTCCTCCTCTCAGTGCCCGCTAAGGTCATCATGCCCGACATTGTGACTGTACGAGCTGGATCCAAGATGGTGGTTGAGGCCATTGTGGCTGGTAAACCTGCTCCCTTCTGCAAGTGGAAGCAGGGTAATGAGGACGTGCTGACCTCTGACCGCCTGTCTGTTGTAAAGACTCTTACAACATGCACTCTTATGATCAAGAATGTAACAAGAAAAGACAGCGGATATTACAGCCTGTCAGCCGAGAACAGCACGGGCAAAGTCAACCAGATCCTCAGAGTCACCGTCATGGGTCAGTATGATCAAACATGCTGCTAATCTGTGATGGGGAGAACATTCAGTCGTAAAGAGTAACTTACAGAAATGCTTGCACATTTTTGTATCTCCCTTTAACTTCTCCCTGCATCTCCACAGACATCCCTGGACCCCCTGAAGGTCCTCTGGAAGTCACTGAGCAGGACATCGATGCCTGCACTCTGCTTTGGAATTCCCCTCAGGAGGATGGAGGCAGCAACATTACCAACTACATTGTTGAGAAGTGTGATGTCAGCCAGGGTGACTGGATCACTGTCTCCACTTCCTGCACCAAAACCAGCTTCAGGATGACCAAACTTACTCCTGGTAAAGAGTACAGCTTCCGTGTGCGTGCTGAGAACAGATTTGGCATCTCTCAGCCCATCTACTCTGAGAGGATAATCGCCAGATATCCATTTGGTAAGTTTGAGCAAAAATGTTACAGGTAACCAGTATCGCAGATTTTAGACTGTGCACTGATGGATATTTTCTACTTAAAGACCCCCCAAGCGAGCCCAGAAACCTGCAGCTGAACAGGATCAACAAGGACTTTGTTATCATGTCTTGGGAGCGTCCCAGCAGCGACGGTGGCACTCCCATCACTGGGTACTGCATCGAAAAGAAGGAGAGGAACAGCCTCCTCTGGGTGAAAGCCAATGAGTCCGTGGTTAAAGCCACCCAGTACACTTGCACTGGCCTGATTGAGGGCCTGGAGTACACCTTTAGGGTGTCAGCTCTCAACCTGGCTGGTCAGGGCAAACCCTGCAAACAGACTGACTTCATCACCGCCAGGACAGCTGTTGGTACGAATATGTCCCATAGATGAATATTGTGTCACTGTTTTTCTGATGTAGCTTTGATTCACTTGGTTAACTTAGAGTCATACTGCCCACCAAGAGTGATGTTTCAAGGCTCTACCCCCTTGTTCAGAGACGGCTGTCGGGTCAAAATCCTGTATTTCTTTATTTGCAGATTCACCAGGCAAACCTGAGCCCATGGATGTTACCAAGAGCTCCGTCTCATTGGTCTGGTCCCGTCCCAAGCATGATGGTGGCAGTAAGCTGATAGGCTACTACATGGAATACACAAAGCTTCCAGAAGAGAAGTGGATTCGCTGCAATGCCAACTGCATGAACATCCAGACCGAGACCTATGTGGTGAGTGGCCTGGAAGAGGGCCAGCAGTACCAGTTCAGAGTCATCGCCAAGACCGCCATCAACCAGAGCCTGCCATCCGAGCTGTCTGACCCCATCCCTATCATTGCAGAGAATGGTACAGCACCACCAGATCTAAAGAGATTTACTACTGAAGTTCTGGAATATTGTGAAATAACAATGCTAATTTTCCTACTTTCTTTGCACAGTTGCTCCTCGTGTTGAGCTTGGTTTGGAAATGAAGAACCTGATCGTGGTTAAAGCTGGAGAGAATGTCTTCCTTGATGCTGAGGTGTTTGGAAAGCCACTGCCTAAGGTGAGCTGGAAGAGGGACGGAGCTCCTCTGGTTCTTGCTGAGGGAATGAAGATGACCCAGAAGAAACATGTTCACCTGCTGGAGCTCTATTCTGTCACAAGGAAGGAGTCTGGAGACTACACTATTACTGCAGAGAACCCCAATGGCAGCAAATATGCTACCATTAAGGTGAAGGTGCTCGGTAAGTTACATTCACTTATGCTTGTTCTGCGGTCCTATTATGTTTAGACTTGTGTTGACACTGACCTTTGACATATCCCTTTGCAGACAAGCCAGGCCCCCCAGCCTCTGTGAAAATTGCAAAGGTCTTTGCCGACCGTGTTAAGGTACGCTGGGAGCCCCCGCTTGCAGATGGTGGCTCTGAGATCACCAACTACATCCTTGAGAAGCGTGAGACCAGCAGGGCTAACTGGGCTTTGGTTACCGCCAACATCCATGGACACATCACAGACTGCTCAGTGGAGAAACTCATTGAAGGACACGAGTACCAGTTCAGAGTTAGTGCTGAGAATCAGTATGGTGTGGGAGACGCCATCATGACCGATCCAGTCATGGTCAAGAACCCATACGGTAAGTTCAGATCTGTAAAGATTTAATACAGCAAGTCACAGGTTTGATATTGACTTTAACCTTACAGATCTCAAGATTTCTCATGGGTAGACACCAAATTTGGGTTTTTTTAAGTTTGTTTTTTCATTAACAATTCAAAAGATGTAATTTGGCAGAAATTTGTGTTTTTTTCACTATTTTTACTTTTTATCTCAATCTGTTGTAGTGATCTTATGGTCCATATAAACAAAATACTCACATTAAAGCTTAAAACATCCACATGCAGCATATCATGCGCTGGTCAGCTTTGCTCAAACATAATAACACAGATGTATGGAATAATTGTTTATCCTATATTTTACTTTATAGATGTAATTTATGAAAGTGCAGATTTCACTTGTCAGTGGTTCTAAACACTAATAAACCCTTGTCAACAGATGTTCCTGGTCCATGTGATCCACCTGTAATCACAAACATCACCAGCAACTCCATGACAGTGAGCTGGAAGGCGCCCGCCAATGACGGCAAAGCTCCTATCCTGGGCTACATGGTGGAGAAACGGGAGGCCACCGAGCTCACCTGGGCTAAGGTTAACCGACGCCCAGTCATCGACAGAACCATCAAAGCCACTCAGCTGACCGAGGGCTCAGAGTACGAGTTCAGAGTAATTGCCATGAACAAAGCCGGTCTCGGCAAACCCAGCGATGCTTCCAATGCCGCTCTGGCTGTTGACCCTGTTTGTGAGTATCTGCTTCAAAGACAACATGTAGAATTTCATAATATTAGAAAGTGAATTGTCTAAACATGACCCAAACATGACATTGAATGTAAGCGTGGCTGACAAGGTGTCAGTCTCTATTGGTCATCTTTTATTATTGTTTCTATTGAAAGAAACAATAATAATAATAATAATAAATAAGCTGCTGAATGACAGAATAAAGAGTTAATGATAGTATGAGGGGATACTATACACTCTGGTACAGTAGGTGGCGGTATGCTCCTAAAAGTTGTTTGCGATCCGCCAATCAACCAGAAGAAGAAGTAAATAAGCTGCTGATCTTACAAACTGTGCCTTCAAAAACTCTTCTTTAAGATTATTGACATGTGATTATTATTGCTAACAATTGTGTCTCTATTGTCTCCCAGATCCCCCTGGCCCACCTGCTTTCCCCAAGGTGGTGGACTCCACAAAGAGCTCCATCAGCCTGAGCTGGACCAAACCAGCGTACGATGGTGGCTGTGAGATCATCGGCTACCTAGTGGAGTGTAAGCGTGTGGATGCTGAAGACTGGACCAAGTGCAATGTGCCAAAGAAGCTCCAGGCCACCAAATTCTTGGTGACAGGCCTAATGGACCAGACGGAGTACCAGTTCAGAGTCTCTGCAGTCAACAAGATTGGCTTCAGCGAGCCCAGCGAGGTCCCTGGAAATCACATGGCCAAGGACATCCTGAGTGAGTCTTACAACTATTAATTCAACTAATATATCATTTTAATCAGCCTTCAAGCATGAGACCATCGTGTCAAGTATTGAATGTAAAATCACTGAATAACTCATGCTGTAAACAAAGGTAGTATTTTCAGAAGAAAAAACAGAATAAGTTACCAGATATCCAACCCTTGCCCCAAATAAACATGGTTAACAGCTTAGAGCAGATGTTAATTAGGAGTAAAGAGTTCAGTTAAAGACAGTCTCAGTTAAAAACTTTGATTAATGAATTATCTTCTGTGTCCTTTAGTTGCCCCTGAGGCTGAGCTGGACGCTGATCTGAGAAAGGCATTGGTTCTCCGCGCTGGTGTCACCATGAGGCTCTACGTCCCACTGAGAGGACGTCCAGCGCCTAAGGTGACCTGGACAAAGGTGGACGCCAACCTGAAGGAGAGGCAGGGCCTGTTGATCAAAACATCTGAGTGGGACACCCTGCTGTTGGCCGAGAACGTCAACAGATACGACGCAGGCAAATATGTCCTGTCCCTGGAGAACAGCAGCGGCTCAAAGAGCTATACCATCGTTGTCAAAGTTCTAGGTAACTAGAACAGCTAATGATACAGAAATACGTTGTGTTATGATAGAGTTTCAGTAGAAGTAGTTTCAGAAGAATTTATTGTTTATATTGACCCTTTGAAAACCTACGTCACTGAATTACCTTTTTCAGTGAACACTCACATATTCAGAGGGACCTGTCTTCAAATATTGTAGAAACCATGCCAAAAAAAAGGGGGAACAATGGTACACCCCTTGATTTAGTTAGACTGTTCATTTGTTCCTAGTTACAATTAGTACATATAACTATGTCACTAATGTAACAACATCCAATGGAGTCTTACAATGTATGAAGAGGGTATTATAAAGATCTATAAAGAATAACTTCAGATTATTTGTGTATACCCAGTCCTTCTGAGAATTAAAAAGTGATAAAGTAGCCCAGTATCTAAATCTACAGCCTTTAAGAGGTGCTTCTTCTTCCCCTCAGATTCCCCAGGGCCTCCTACAAACCTGATTGTGAAGGAGACCTCCAGAAACCATGCCAGCATCACATGGGATGCCCCACTGATTGATGGTGGTGGCCCAGTTAAGAGCTACATCGTGGAGAAACGTCTGGCTGATAGGAAGGCCTGGACTTGTGTGTCTGCAGAATGCCCCAAGACGTCTTTCAGGATCACCAACCTGGAGGCCGGACAGGCCTACTGCTTCAGAGTGCTGGCTGAAAATGCATATGGCATTGGAGAGGGCTGCGAGACGGCCGGCAGCGTCCGGGCCTCAGGTAGATACATCAGTTTAACATTTTTAAAAGGAAATATGGAAATATGGTACTGGCGATTTGAAGTCTGAGTTCAAATTAGAGATGTACTGGTACCAGTTTTTCAGATATAGTACCAACATTTGCAAACCATCAAATACCAAGTGCAGATCAATATACTTAAAATACCATAAATTTATCTTTTAAGTGTATAACATTGTTATCTAGGATTTTTTACCCATTTCCAATATGAGTTATGTCCAATGTTACCTCTTCAGAGCAACCTGGTCCAGTGACAGACTTCAAAGCTCTGAAGACAACCAAGGACTCCATTACTCTGGGCTGGAAGAGGCCTATCACCGACGGAGGAAGTTATGTTAGTGGTTACATCCTGGAGCAAAGTGAAGGTGAAGACAAATGGAAACAGATCATGAAAGGAAAGAACACATCACATGTTATTGGCGACCTTGCTGAAGGCAAAGAGTACTCATTCAGAGTCAAGGCCCTTAATGAGTCTGGAGAGGGACCGCCCACTGAGCTCACGGCTGTGGCCAAGGATCAATTTGGTAAGTAATGAGCCTGAATCAGATGCCCTGTAAGACGGTCTTTGTTGTAGTTCTTTTGGAAGATAATATTTCCTTCCTTTTATCAACTGTCGTTGTTAAAATCATTCTTTGGGTTTTAGTGCTTCCCGACTGCAACCTGAGCAGTCTGCAAGATGGGTGCCAAGTGGTGAAGGAAGGCAGCACCACACGCATCAACATCCCCCTCATTGGAATACCATACCCCACTGCTATCTGGAAGAAAGGTGATGTGATGCTGGGAGACACTGGCCGAATGTGTGTGGAGGCCTCTCAGGGCATCACCACCCTGCTGATCAGAGACTGCCAGAGAGGAGACGCGGACACCTACAACATTAATGTCAAAAACAGCGCAGGCTCCAAGGACTGCAAGCTCCAGCTCAAGGTAGTCGGCAAGCCTGGCATCTGCACTGGACCCATTAAGTTTGATGAGATCACTGCTGATGCCATTACCCTTGAGTGGGGTCCGCCTAAAGATGATGGTGGTGCAGAGGTGTCAAACTACATCGTAGAGAAGAGGAGGACAACTGACAACAAGTGGGCCACAGTGGCTTCAGCCATCCAGAAGACAACCATGAGAGTGATCCGCCTCCATGATGGCATAGAGTATATCTTCAGAGTGTTTGCTGAGAACAAGTATGGTGTTGGAGAGTATCTGAGGTCTGAACCGGTCATTGCCCAGCATCCATTCAGTGAGTATCACACATCTAAGTAGTGCTTGTTCAAGATAACATTAAAGAAATTTACGCTCATAACATTCATCCTGGTCCTATCATGAGTCTTCTATAGTCTTTTACTAACTTTTAGTCTGTGTTTATCTGTAAAGTGGTCAAAACATTAAATCTACCAATAATGATGATTCTGACATGCCCTTTTTCTCTTAATTTATCAGAACATAACTGGAAGTTCCTTTCCTGTTTATAAAAGCCTTTCAGTTTTCTAGTTCTTACTTGAAGAATGCTAATCATTTTGATTTCTCTTCTCCCTCCCTCTACAGATGTGCCTGAGGCTCCTGCTCCCCCAGAAATAGTGAGCATCCGCCATGAGTCGGCCATCTTGACCTGGGCTGATCCAAAGGACACTGGTGGCTCCCCAATCACTGGTAACAGGCTGATGTGGACAAAAATATTTGAGTTTAAGAAAATATCACCTATGAAACAGCACTAACTAATACTGGTTTGTAACTTTTCCAGGTTATCATGTGGAATTTAAGGAAAGAAACAGTTTAATGTGGAAACGAGCCAGTAAGACTCCTTTGAGAGTGAAGGAGTGCAGAGTCACTGGCCTAATAGAGGGACTAGAGTATGAATTCAGGGTGATGGCTATGAATATGGCTGGCCTTGGGAAGGCAAGCAAGGTCACTGAAGCTGTGGTTGCTCTGGATCCAATTGGTAGGTCATCACATTTTTAACATCTCTCATGTTTGATCAAAGATTTAATGTTTGAAGAGAGGAATAGAAATGACTGTTTGTCAATGTTTTACTTTCCTGTGTGTTTTTAGATCCCCCTGGCAAGCCTGAGGTCATTAATGTCACCAGGTCCACAGTCACTCTGATCTGGACTGCTCCCAAATATGATGGTGGTCACAAGCTGACTGGCTACATGGTGGAGAAGCTGGAGGCTGGAGGAAAGACTTGGATGAAGGCTAACCATGTCAACGTCCAGGGCTGTGCCTTCACAGTTCCAGACCTTACAGATGGAGCTCAGTATCAGTTTAGGATCAGAGCGAAGAATGCTGCTGGGGCCGTTAGTGTTCCCTCAGAAACAACCGACTTTTTGACATGCAAGGATGAGTATGGTAAGCTGAGCAATAAACTAATAAAGAATGTTTTGAAGTCTTTACATTTGTATAAATACCAATCCTTAAAATATTTAAGCTTTATTTTGTGATGTCTTATTAGTCTTACTTTCATAAATTGAACTCTGCAGTCAACATTGCTTTTTTCCTTCTTTACTGCAGAGCCCCCAACAATCACTATTGACCCAGACCATAAGGACGGCGTATCAGTCAGGGCAGGAGATACCATTGTGATCACAGCCTCCAAGATTATTGGCAAACCTCCTCCAACAGCTGTTTGGTCAAAGGGAGGTCGTGAGTTCAAGACCTCCGACATTGTCACCATCACTAGCACCCCCACCTCCTCCAGTCTGGCTATCAAGTATGCTAGCCGTAAGAACACAGGAGAGTACACCATCACTGCTAGCAACCCCTTCGGCATCAAGGAAGAACATGTAAAGGTGAAGGTCTTAGATGTGCCTGGACCTCCAGGCCCCATTGAAGCTAGCAACGTCTCAGCGGAGAAGTGTACTCTGACCTGGCTTCCACCAGAGGAGGATGGAGGCTGCACTATCAAGTCTTACACCCTTGAAAAGAGAGAAACCAGCCGCCTGCAGTGGACCAAGCTTGCTGAAAACGTTATGGACTGCAGATATGTAGCCAGCAAACTGATCAAAGGCAATGAGTATATCTTCAGAGTGCTTGCTGTAAATCAGTATGGCATCGGAGACTCAAGCCAGTCTGGTCCAGTCAAAATGGTTGACAGTTTCCGTAAGTTCTTAAGTTTTGTGTATGAATACCACTACTAGTTATTAAAAATCCAAGAAAATGTTGCAAATAAAGATATAGGTTATTAGATTACCACTATATGCAAGTATGATTATGTAAGCATGTATATTATCATCAAAGCAAATGGTTTAATTGACATCTTCTACATTTTGTTTCTCTAGGCCCACCAGGTCCACCATCAGCTCCAGAAGTTGATAATGTCAGTAGGAATGCTGTCACCATTTCATGGAAGAGACCAGTACAAGATGGAGGAAGTGACATCAGAGGATATTGTGTTGAAAGGAAAGAGAGAAGAGGATTGAGATGGGTGAGGGCCTCTAAGAGGACAATCCCTGACCTGCGCTTTAAGGTGCAAGGCTTGTCTGAGGGAGTAGAGTATGAGTTCAGAGTAACTGCTGAGAACAAGGCTGGTTTTGGTGAACCAAGTGAGCCATCCCACCCTGTGATGACCAAGGACATTGTGTGTAAGTAAACCAAGACTTTCCTCATAATTCTCAATCTGATTTATTGACAGGACAATATTATACCCAGAGAAGTAAAAACATATTCCCCATTAACTTATTTTAACTGATGTCTCTTCTTATTTAATAGATCCTCCAGGACCTCCATCCAACCCCAGAATTACAGAAACAACAAAAACCTCTGCCACCTTTGCCTGGGGCAGACCACATTACGATGGTGGTCTTGAGGTAGACGGGTACATCGTTGAGTACAAAAAAGAGGGCTTTGATGACTGGGAGGTGGAAACACAGTACCCATTGAAAGCTACAGAATATGTTATCGGTAAACTTCAGAAAGGAGGCAAATATCAGTTCAGAGTCAGCGCAGTAAACTCAGAGGGAGTTGGTGAGCCTGCAGAGGTTGAAAAAGTTACCGAATTGGTGGATCAGGAGACACTGCCAGACTTTGAGCTTGATGCAGAACTGAGGAGAACCCTGGTGGTGAGGTGCCGTGCTTCTATTCGTATGTTTATTCCTATCCGTGGACGTCCTGCTCCTGAAGTAACCTGGAGCAAAGATGACACCAACTTGAAAACACGTGCACACATTGACACCACAGAGTCCTACACCCTTCTGGTTATTCCTGACTGCACCAGATACGATGCTGGAAAGTACAACCTCTGTCTTGAGAATGTCGCTGGAAAGAAGACCGGCTTTGTTAATGTCAGAATTCTGGACACACCAGGACCACCAGTCAACCTCAAACCCAGAGAGATCACCAAAAACAGTATCACCCTCCAATGGGAAATTCCCATTATTGATGGTGGTTCTAAGATTCACAACTACATCATTGAAAAGAGGGCGGCCACCAAAAAAGCCTACACAGTACTTAGCACTAACTGGCAGAAGTGTTCCTTCAAAATCCCAGACCTTGAAGAAGGGGCTTATTACTACTTCCGTGTCTCAGCTGAGAATGACCTTGGTGTTGGTGAGCCTGCTGAAACCCCTGAGCCAATCAGGGTGTCCCAAGCCCCCTCTGCACCTGAAAACTTGTATGTCACAGATGTGTCAGCTGATAGTGCTAGTCTGTCATGGACCAAGCCTTTGCATGATGGTGGTAGCTTAATCACCGGATATGTCATTGAGTTTCAGAAAAAGGACAGTGACCAGTGGGTCCATGCAACCACAATCAAGGCTCTGGACTACACAGTCACTGATCTGATTGAAGGTGCTGAGTATACTTTCCGAATTATGGCTGTCAATGCCTCAGGAAGGAGTGACCCTCGTGAGAGCAGGCCTGCTGTTATCAGAGAGCAAACTTCTGCTCCTTCCTTTGACCTGCGTGGAGTCTATCAGAAGACTGTCATTGCAAAGGCAGGGGACCGTGTAAAGGTTGAGATTCCTGTGCTTGGCAAACCAAGACCTGTGGTTTCATGGAAAAAGGGTGACATAGCACTCAAGGAGACACAAAGAATCAACACTGAAACCACACCAACATCAACCATTCTCAACATCGGTGAGATCAAGAGGACTGATGGAGGCCAGTATTCCATGACAGGAAAGAATATGCTGGGCACTGTGACCGAGACAATTACAGTGCTGGTTCATGACATCCCAGGTGCTCCAACTGGTCCCATCAAGTTTGATGAGGTTTCATGCGATTATGTTCTTATGTCTTGGGAGGCACCAGAAAATGATGGTGGCGTTCCAATCAACAACTATATTGTTGAGATGCGAGAGACTACTGGCACTTCCTGGGTTGAGTTGGCAGCTACTGTTATCCGAACCACATTCAAAGCAGCCCGCCTCAACACTGGAACCCAATATCAGTTCCGTGTCAGAGCCCAGAACAGATATGGAGTTGGACCATACATTAACTCTGAATCAGTGGTTGCTGCCTATCCATTTGATGTGCCAGGACAGCCAGGCATCCCTGTTGTCACATCTTTCAACAAGGATGCAATGACATTGAGCTGGAATGAGCCCTCCTCTGATGGAGGAAGTGCAATTCTGGGCTATCATGTGGACAGGAAAGAGAAAAACAGCATTCTGTGGCAGAGAATCAGCAAAGCTCTTGTTGTTGGAAATATTTTCAAATCTACAGGACTTGTTGATGGTATTGCATATGAACATCGTGTCACTGCTGAAAACATGGCTGGTCTCAGCAAACCAAGCAAAGCCTCTGAGCCTATGTATGCTTTGGACCCAGTTGACCCACCAGGCAGGCCTGTGGCACTCAATATCACTAGACACGAAGTGACAGTTTCATGGACCAAACCAGAAGGAGATGGTGGATTTTCTATCACTGGATACACAGTAGAGAGAAGAGAGATGCCAAATGGACGCTGGCTCAAAGCCAACTTTAATAACATCCTGGAAACCATTTACACAGTCAGTGGTCTGATTGAAGATGCAACTTATGAATTCCGTGTCACCGCTAGAAACTCAGCTGGTTCTGTTAGTGCTCCATCCCAGTCATCTGAGGCAATCACATGCAGAGATGACATTGAAGAACCTAGGCTGGATGTTGATGCATCATATAGTAGCAATGTTGTTGTCATGGCAGGAGAGATTTTCAAGTTGGAGGCTAATGTCACTGGCAGACCAATCCCATCCCTTGTATGGACCAAGGAAGGAAAAGAGCTGGAGGATACAGCCAAGATAGAGATAAAGTCTTCAGACTTCCACACAAGTCTTGTAGGCAAAGATTCACTGAGGAGGGATGGAGGTGCCTTCACTCTTACTGCCAGCAATCCTGGTGGTTTTGCCAAATTCACTTTCAACGTCAAGGTGCTAGACCGACCTGGACCACCAGACTCTCTTACTGTCACTGATATTGCTGCAGAGAAGTGTGTACTTAATTGGCTACATCCTACACATGATGGCGGTGCTAAGATAGAGTACTTCATAATTCAAAGGCGTGAGACAAGTAGGTTGGCATGGACAAATGTGGCCACAGACCTACAGGCAAACAGGTTCAAGGTTACCAAGCTTCTGAAGGGTAATGAGTACATCTTCAGAGTCATGGCTGTTAACAAATATGGAGTTGGAGAGCCTCTTGAGTCCGAACCTATCATTTGTACCAATCCCTATGTCCCAAGTGATCCACCACATCAGCCTGAAGTTACCACCATTACCAAGGACTCAATGGTTGTCTGCTGGGAACGCCCTGAACATGATGGAGGCAGCAGAATAAACACCTACATTATTGAAAGACGAGATAAGACTGGCTTGCGCTGGGTGAAGTGCAACAAGAGGACCGTAACTGATCTGCGATTCAAAGCTTCTGGCCTTACAGAGGGGCATGAATATGAATTCAGAATTCTTGCTGAAAACAATGCTGGTCTTAGTCAGCCTAGTCCTTCAAGTGAATTCTACAAGGCAGAAGACACCATCTTCCAGCCTGGACCTCCAGGTAACCCCAGAGTACTTGACACAACCAAGTCCTCCATTACCCTTGCCTGGAATAAGCCTGTCTACGATGGTGGCTCTGAAATAACTGGTTACGTTGTGGAGACATGCCTACCCGAAGAGGATGAATGGACTATTCACACTCCCAAGAAAGGATGGACAGCCACTTCCTTTACTATCACCAACCTAAAAGAAAACCAGGAGTACAAAATAAACATTTGTGCCACTAATTGTGAAGGAGTAGGTGAACCTGCTGCTGTTCCTGGAACTCCCAAGGCTGAGGACAGACTGCTTCCTCCAGAAATTGAACTTGGAGCAGAGCTGCGCAAAGTGGTCTGTATCAGATCCTGTAGCACTCTCAGACTGTTTGTTCCTATCAAGGGCAGACCAGTACCTGAAGTAAAATGGTCAAGAGAACATGGAGAATCCCTGGATAAAGCTAACATTGAAATCACCCCTTCATTTACAACTCTCCAGGTTGACAATGTTGATAGGTTTGATGCAGGCAAGTACATAGTGACTGTAGAGAATGCAACAGGAAGCAAGTCAGCCTTTGTCAATGTCAGGGTGCTTGATACTCCAGGAGCACCTCAGAATCTGATCGTCAAGGAGGTCACTAGGGATTCAGTTTCCCTGGTTTGGGATGCACCCCTCATTGATGGTGGCTCAAGAGTTCGTAACTATATTGTGGAGAAGCGTGAGTCTACCAGAAAGGCCTACTCAACAGTATGTGCCAGTTGCCACAAGTCTAGTTGGAAAATTGGAGAACTTGAGGAAGGAAAGATGTACTCTTTCAGAATTCTGGCTGAGAATGAATTTGGCATTGGCCTCCCTGTAGAGACTCTTGAACCAATTAAGGTGTCAGAAAGGCCTCTACCACCAGGCAAAGTGTCCCTTTGTGAAGTAACCAGCACTAGTGTCACACTGAGTTGGGAAAAGCCTGATCATGATGGTGGTAGCAGAATATCAGGCTATATAGTTGAAATGCAAGGTAAAGGCAGTGATAAATGGACTCAGGTAATGATGGTGAAGACAAATACAGCTATTGTAACCGGGCTTACTCAGGGAGAGGAATACATGTTCCGTATCCTAGCCACCAATGAAAAAGGAGTCAGTGACCCACGTCCTCTCAGTGTGCCTGTGGTGGCCAAAGACTTGGTCATCTCACCAACCTTCAAACTGCTGTTCAGCACATTTAGTGTGCTTGCAGGAGATGATTTGAAGATTGATGTACCTTATGCTGCCTGCCCTAAAGCTACAGCAACATGGCTTAAAGATGGTGTGGTTCTCAAAGAAACAACAAGAGTTAATGCTGAAGCCACAGATAAAAACCTTCTCCTGGTTATCAAGGAGGCTTGCAGAGATGATGTGGGCACATACACAATAAAGCTGATCAACACAGTTGGAGAAGCATCCACAGACTTAAGTGTTGTTGTTATGGATAAACCTGGTCCTCCAACTGGCCCAGTTAAGTTTGATGAGATCACTGCTGACAGTGTGATCCTCAATTGGAATGCACCAGAATATGATGGTGGATGCTCAATCAACAATTATATTGTTGAGAAGAGAGACACATCTACCACCAACTGGCAAATTGTCTCAGCTACAGTGGCCAGAACCACTATTAAGGCTGCCCGCCTGAAGACTGGGTGTCAGTACCAGTTTAGGATTGCAGCAGAAAACAGATATGGCAAGTCCTCTTTTCTGCTTTCTGACACTATTTTTGCTCAGTATCCATTTGACTTGCCTGGCCAGCCTCGTTCTGTTGTGGTCCAGTCAGCCACCAAGGAGACCATGGTTGTTGTATGGGAGAAACCAAGCAATGATGGTGGGAGCAAAATTTTGGGCTACCACGTAGAGCTCAAAGAGAGGAACAGCTTACTGTGGGTGAAACAGAACAAACAAATTATCCCAGAGACCAGATTCAAGGCTGCTGGCCTTGAGGAGGGAATTGAATATGAATTCCGAGTTTATGCTGAGAACATTGTTGGCTTGAGCAAAGCCAGTAAAGTGAGTGAATTGCAAGTGGCCAGAGATCCCTGTGACAGACCAGGAAAACCAGAGGCTGTCATTGTTACAAGGAACCAGGTGACACTCCGATGGACCAAACCTGAATATGACGCTGGCATCAAGATCACTGGTTATATTGTTGAGAAAAAGAAAGGATCTGGTCGCTGGATGAAGGCCAGTTTCACCAACATTATTGAGACTGAATTTGTTGTTACAGGATTAACAGAAGATCAAATATATGAGTTCCGTGTCATTGCCAGAAATGCAGCAGATGTACTCAGCCTGCCCTCTGACAGTACAGGATCCATAACTGCAAAAGATGAGGTTGACCCACCGAAGATTGATATGGATAGCAAGTACTCACAGGCTGTTGTAGTTAACGCTGGAGAGACATTTAAGCTTGAAGCTGCTGTCTCTGGCAAGCCTGTACCAGCAATACACTGGATTAAGGATGGCCAGGAGATCACAGAGGCAGCTCGTGTAGAACTCAAGAACACAGACTTTACCGGTTGTATAGTTGTTAGAGAAGCTATCCGTGTCGACGGAGGTCAGTATACACTGCTGGTTAAGAATGTTGGTGGAGAAAAATCAGTTAACATCAACGTCAAGGTTTTGGATAGACCAGGACCACCTGAAGGCCCGATTTCCATTTATGGAGTCACCAGTGAGAAATGCTCTATATCCTGGAAACCTCCCTTGCAAGATGGTGGCAGCGATGTTTCTCATTATATTGTTGAGAGGAGGGAAACCAGCAGACTGGTTTGGACTGTTGTTGAACCAAAGGTTCAAACACTGAACCTTAAGATCACAAAACTTCTTCCTGGTAATGAATACATATTCAGAGTTATTCCAGTTAACAAATATGGAGTTGGTGAGCCTCTAGAATCTGAGCCCATGATAGCCAGGAATCCGTTTGTCACCCCCAACCCACCAACAGAGGTAGAAGTTTCCACAATAACCAAAGACTCCATGGTGGTTACATGGGAGAGACCAACCAATGATGGTGGCAGCCCTATCCAAGGATATGTTGTTGAGAAACGTGACAAGGATGGTGTGAGATGGACTAGGTGTAACAAGCGCACAGTGAGTGAGCTGCGCTTCAGAGTGACAGGGCTACTGGAAAATCACAGCTATGAATTTAGAGTAGCTGCTGAGAATGCTGCTGGTGTTGGAACACCTAGTGCAGCAACAATTTACTATAAAGCCCTTGATCCTATCTTTGAACCAGGCCCACCCAACAACCCCAAGGTGGTGGACTCAACGAGGTCCACTGTTTCCCTAACATGGGGCAGACCTATCTATGATGGTGGCTGTGAGATTCAGGCTTACATCGTTGAAGCCTGCAATGGGGCATCTGATGAATGGTTCATGTGTACTCCCCCTACTGGAATCACAGACACAAAGTTTAAAGCAACAAAGCTTCTGGAAAAGCATGAGTACAAATTCAGAGTATGTGCTATCAACAAAGTTGGTATTGGTGAGCATGCTGATGTTCCAGGAAAAATTCTTCTTGAGGAGAAGCTAGAGGCACCTGATCTTGACTTGGATAATGATATGAGAAAGATGATCAACATCAGAGCAGCAAGCACTCTAAGGCTCTTTGTTCCTGTTAGAGGACGTCCAGCCCCAGAGGTAAAATGGGGCAAGGCTGAGGGGGAGATCAAAGAGACAGCCCAGATTGACAACACTGGCAGCTATGCTTCACTTGTCATTGAGAATGTTGACAGGTTTGACAGTGGAAAGTACACCTTGACTGCAGAGAATGCCAGTGGAGTGAAATCAGTCTTTATCAGTGTAAGAGTCCTGGACTCTCCTAGTCCACCAAAGAACTTCATAGTGAAAGAGATCACCAAAAATTCTGTCACTCTCACATGGGAGCCCCCACTTCTAGATGGCGGTGCAAAGATAAAGCATTATATTGTGGAGAAGCGTGAGAGCACCAGGAAAGTTTACTCCCCTATCACCACCTGCAACAGGATGTCATGGAAAGTTGAGCCTCTTCCAGAGGGTGGCATCTTTTTCTTCAGGGTTCTGGCTGAGAATGAATATGGTGTTGGTCTCCCTGCTAAAACTTTAGAACCCATCAAAATTTCAGAGAAGCCTCAGCCACCTGGTAAAGTTAGTGTTGTTGATGTAACTTCTAGCTCTGTAACTCTTAGCTGGGAAAAGCCTGTACATGATGGCGGCAGCAGGATCAGTCACTATGAAGTTGAACTGGCTCCTAAGGACAGTGAAGTTTGGTCTGTCTGTGCCAGTGGAAAGGCACTTGAAGCTGTCGTAACAAATCTTCTCAAGGGAGAGGAGTATCAGTTCAGAGTTGTGGCTGTAAACGATAAGGGAAAAAGTGACCCAAGGCAACTGGCTCAGTCAGTTGTAGCAAAGGATCTTGTTATTGAGCCTGCTGTGAGACCCAAAGTCAGCACGTACAGTGTCCAGGTTGGTTATGACCTCAAGATAGAGGTTCCTGTTGCTGGACATCCAAAACCAACCATCAGTTGGACGAAGGATGGAGCTGCCCTTAAGCAAACTACCAGAGTCAATGTCAGTGACTCAGCTAATCACACCACTTTAACCATTAAGGATGCAACCAAGGAGGATGGTGGCATGTACAGCATCAATATTACCAATACACATGGTTCCAAGGATGCCACTATTGAGGTGATTACCCTTGACAAACCAGGCCCACCAACAGGACCTGTTAAGGTGGAGGACATTAGTGCAGAGAGTATGACTCTTCTCTGGGAACCACCTGCATACACAGGAGGCTGCCCTATCTCCAACTATGTAGTGGAAAAGAGAGA
The DNA here is from genome assembly GCA_037902135.1 of Cetoscarus ocellatus. Lineage (NCBI taxonomy): Eukaryota > Metazoa > Chordata > Actinopteri > Labriformes > Labridae > Cetoscarus > Cetoscarus ocellatus. Next base: position 918,965 of record JBAMNC010000698.1, on the reverse strand, counting down.
CACAACCACAACTAACTGGGTAGTTGTGTCTGCCACTGTGGCCAGAACCACACTTAAAGTAGCCAACCTGAAGACAGGTGCTGAATATCAGTTCAGAATCTATGCTGAAAATAGATATGGAAAGAGTTATGCTATCGACTCAGAGCCTGTGCTGGCACAATATCCATTCCAGGAGCCTGGCCCACCTGGAACACCGTTTGTTTCATCATACACAAAAGACTACATGGTAGTTGAGTGGCACAAACCCCCATCTGATGGTGGAAGTGCCATCTTGGGCTACCATTTGGAGAGGAAAGAGAAGAACAGTATTCTCTGGACCAAGATCAATAAAATGCTCATCCAGGACTGCAGATTTAAATCTGCTCCTCTTGAAGAGGGCATTGAGTATGAATACAGAGTTTATGCTGAGAATATTGTTGGCATTGGAAAATGCAGCAAGATCTCAGAGGTTTATGTAGCCCGTGACCCATGTGATCCGCCTGGCCGTCCTGAGGCAGTAATTGTGTCCAGGCATTCAGTGAAGCTGAGATGGACTCCTCCAATATATGATGGTGGAAGCTTGGTCACCGGCTATGTGGTGGAAAAACGTGACCTTCCTGAAGGAAAATGGATGAAGGCTAGCTTTGCTAACGTTATTGAGCACGAATTCACAGTTGCAGGCCTGACAGAGGAGAGTAAATATGACTTCAGAGTAATTGCAAGAAATGCAGCTGGTGCTGTCAGCAAGCCCTCTGAAAGTACAGGATCCATCACTGCCAAGGATGAGGTTGACCCACCCAAGTGTGAGACTGATCCTATGTACAACCAGACTCTTGTTATAAATGCTGGAGAGACTTTCAATCTGGAAGCAAGTGTGGAAGGAAAGCCCATCCCTACAGCTCAGTGGTTTAAGGGAACTGTTGAAGTTGAAAACTCAGCAAGAGCAGAAATCAAGAACACAGATTTCAAGGCTTTGCTGGTTGTCAAGGATGCTATTAGAGTGGATGGTGGACAGTATACACTGGTCCTTACAAATGTGGCTGGATCTAAGACTGTACCATTCAGCGTGAAGGTTTTGGACAGACCAGGGCCCTCAGAGGGTCCTCTTACCATCAGCAATGTCACTGAGGAAAAATGCTCGCTGTCATGGCTGCCACCCAGGCATGATGGAGGAGCCAGCATTTCTCACTATGTTATTCAGAAACGCGAAACTAGCCGTCTCGCATGGACTGTAGTTTCTAGTGACTGTGGCGCTACTATGTTCAAGGTCACAAAATTGTTAAAGGGCAATGAATACATCTTCAGAGTCATGGCTGTCAACAAATATGGCGTGGGAGAACCTCTTGAATCTGCCCCAGTTATCATGAGAAATCCTTTTGTTCCTCCTGGCTCACCTACAGAGCTTGAGATCACCAACATCACAAGGGACTCAATGACTGTCTGCTGGAACCGTCCTGAAACTACAGGTGGAAGTGAGATTGTTGGTTATATTGTTGAAAAGAGAGACAGGGCTGGAGTGAGGTGGACTAAGTGCAACAAACGCAGGGTGACAGACCTGCGTTTCAGAGTAACAGGTTTGACTGAAGACCATGAATATGAATTCAGGGTATCTGCTGAGAATGCAGCCGGAGTGGGTCAACCAAGCCCAGCTACACCCTACCTTAAAGCATGTGATCCTACTTTTGAACCAGGCTGTCCCACCAATGCACATTTGGTTGATACAGGCAAAGACTCCCTCACTGTGGCCTGGCATCGTCCTATCTATGATGGTGGTTGTGAGATTCAGGGATATGCTGTGGAAATCACAAAGGCTGATGAAGAAGAATGGACCATTTGTACCCCAGCGTCTGGAGTCAACTCTACTAAGTTTACTATCACCAAGTTGATTGAGCACCAGGAATACAAAGTACGTATATGTGCCATCAACAAGCTTGGTGTGGGTGAACCCACAGAGATTCTGGGAGTTTTGAAACCTCTGGATAAGATTGATCCTCCAGAGATGATTTTGGATTCGGATCTTAGGAAAGGAAAAGTTGTACGTGCAGGTGGCTCCTTGATAATCTGCATTCCATTTAAGGGTCGTCCAACTCCTGAGATTACATGGGGCAAAGGAGGATGGAGAACTTCCCAGTAAAGTTCAGATAGAGACAGGTGAAGATTACACACAGCTCTCTATTGATATCTGTGACAGATATGATGCTGGAAAATACATTCTTAACTTGGAGAACAGCGCTGGCACAAAATCTGCCTTTGTCTCAGTTAAAGTGCTGGACACACCAGGGGCTCCTCTGAATCTAACTGTAAAAGATATCAAGAGGGAAAGTGTCACTCTGACATGGGAGCCTCCTCTCATCGATGGTGGTGCAAGAATAAAGAATTACCTTGTTGAGAAGCGAGAGGCAAATAGACAGGTTTACTCTAATGTTGACAACAAGTGCACAAAGACAAGTTACCGAATCACTGGACTCACTGAAGGAGCCATCTACTATTTCAGAGTGTTAGCAGAGAATGAATTTGGAGTTGGACAGGCAGTTGAAACGCAGGAATCAGTGAAGACCTCTGAGCCTCCTCTGTCTGTGGGTAAAGTTACTTTGACTGAAGTGACCAAAACCACTGCTTCACTCTCATGGGAGAAGCCAGACCATGACGGAGGTAGCAGAATTATGGGCTACTACATTGAAATGCAGCCTGTTGGCTCAGAAGAATGGGTGGTTGCCACAATTGCCAAAACCTGTGAGGGAACTGTGGCTGGTCTGAGCACAGGACATGAGTACCTGTTTAGAGTTACAGCATTTAATGAGAAGGGGAAGAGTGATCCCAGACCACTAGCTGCACCAGTCACTGCCAAAGATGTAACTGTTGAACCCAGATTCAAAATTGCATTCAATACTTACAGCTTACAGAATGGTGAGGATCTGAAAATTGAGATCCCAGTTTTTGGACGCCCTGTACCCAAGGTTGAATGGACAAAGAATGGACAAGCTCTTAAAGAGACAACTAGACTTAATGTATCTGGCACAGCATCATCTACTAAGCTGACAATCAAGGATGCAAATAAGGAAGACTCCGGTAAATATACCCTCACTGCAACCAGCAGTGCTGGAACAGCTACAGAGGAGATTACTGTTATTGTTCTTGATAAGCCTGGCCCACCCACTGGCCCTGTGAAGATGAAGAGGTTAGCTCTAACTTTGTGTCACTTGCTTGGGAGCCACCAGAGTACACCGGAGGCTGTCAGATCAACAACTACATTGTAGAGAAGAGGGATACCACCACAACTGCATGGCAGATTGTATCTGCCACTATTGCCAGGACAACAATTAAAGTCACTAATTTGAAGACTGGTGTTGAGTATCAATTCAGAGTATCGTCTGAGAATAGATATGGAAAGAGTTCTGCCATTGTCTCTGCTCCTGTAATTGCTCAGTATCCATTTAGTGAGCCTGCTGCTCCAGGAACACCAATTGTATCTGCTGCAACTAAGGATAACATGGTTGTTGAATGGAAAATTCCCACCAACAATGGAGGCAGCCCCATCCTTGGTTATCACCTGGAAAGGAAAGAGAAGAACAGCCTCTTGTGGACTAAACTAAACAAGCTTCTTATTCCAGAGACACGTTTCAAGACCACTGAGCTGGAAGAAGGCATTGAATATGAATTCAGAGTTTATGCTGAAAATATTGCTGGGCTCAGCCCAGCCAGCAAAGTCTCTGAGAGTACAGTGGCCAGGGACCCCTGTGACCCACCAGGCACTCCAGAGGCTATTGAAATCACAAGAAACCATGTGACACTCCAGTGGACAAGACCTCAATATGATGGCGGAAGTGTAATCACTGGGTATGTGATTGAGAGAAAGAAGCAACCAGATACTCGATGGATGAAGGCCAGCTTTACAAACATCATTGAGACTCAGTTCACACTCACTGGTCTGACTGAGGGCTGTGTTTATGACTTTAGAGTTATTGCCAAAAATGCTGCCGGTATTTCTAGCCGCCCGTCTCAGAGCACAGGGGAAATTACTGCCATTGATGAAATTGAGGCTCCCGGAGCCACCCTGGACTCCAAGTTCAAGGACACAACCATTGTCAGTGCTGGTGAAACATTTGTCATTGACGCTGACTACACTGGCAAGCCACTGCCTGAGGTGGTTTGGCTAAAGGATGGAAAGGAAATTGACAAAACCACACCAAGAGCAGAGATTAAGACTACACTCACTCATACCATCCTGACTGTGAAGGACTGTATCAGAGTAGATGGTGGCCACTTTATGCTCAAACTTGTCAATGTTGGTGGAGTCAAGATGGTCCCAGTTAATGTAAAAGTTCTTGACAGACCTGGGCCTCCAGATGGTCCTCTTGAAGTCAAAGGAGTCACTGCTGAGAAATGTTATCTTCACTGGAACCATCCCTCGCACGATGGTGGAGCCAGCATTTCTCATTATATCATTGAGAAAAGAGAGACCAGTCGTTTATCATGGACCATGGTGGAACCCAAGATTCAGGCAATCAGCTACAAAATCACTAAACTGTTGCCTGGCAATGAATATATCTTTAGAGTCACTGCTGTGAATAAATATGGTGTTGGTGAACCGTTGGAATCGGAACCAGTCATTGCACGTAATCCCTTCACAACTCCCAGTGCTCCCACGACTCCTGAGCCAAGTGCAATTACTAAGGACTCCATTGTAGTTACATGGGAGAGACCAGAAAACAATGGAGGTGCTGAGATGAGGGATATGTTCTTGAAAAACGTGACAAGGATGGCATAAGATGGACAAAGTGCAACAAGAAGAGGCTGAATGACCTGAGATTCAGATGTACTGGTCTGACAGAGGGCCATTCCTATGAATTCAGGGTCTCAGCAGAAAATGCTGCTGGAGTCGGGAAGCCAAGTGCACCAACTGAGTACATCAAGGCCTGTGATGCAACTTATCCTCCAGGACCTCCAAATAACCCCAAAGTCACTGATCATTCAAGCACCTCAGTCTCTTTGACCTGGTCCAGGCCAATTTATGATGGTGGAGCATCAATTCAAGGATATGTTGTTGAAGTTAAGGAGGCAGCAGATGATGAGTGGGTCGTTGCTACACCATACACTGGTGTCCAGGCTACTCACTACACTGTAAAGAAACTGAAGGAGAATGCAGAGTACAACTTCCGCATTTGTGCTATTAATTGTGAGGGAGTTGGGGAGCATGTTGACCTACCTGGATCTGTGATTGCTGCAGAAAAGCTGGAGGCTCCTGAAATTGAATTAGATGCTGACCTGAGAAAAATGGTCAATGTTCGTGCCACGGCTACTTTACGTCTCTTTGTGACAATCAGAGGAAAGCCTGAGCCTGAGGTTCGGTGGTCAAAAGCTGACGGCACTTTGAACGAGCGTGCCCAGATTGAGGTCACAAGCTCTTACACAATGCTTGTTATCGAGAATGTTGACCGATTTGACACTGGCAAATATGTGCTGACCCTTGAGAATCTCAGTGGGTCCAAATCAGCCTTTATCAATGTCAGAGTTTTGGATTCCCCCAGTGCTCCCACCAATCTGGAGGTTAAGGATGTAAAGAGAAATTCTGTCGCTCTGTCTTGGGAACCCCCTCTGATTGATGGTGGGGCTAAGATATCACACTATATTGTTGAGAAGAGAGAGCAGAAGAGAATGGCTTTCACCAGTGTTTGCACCAACTGTGTGAGAAACTCTTATATCATTTCCGACCTGCAGGAGGGAGGGCGTTACTATTTCCGTGTGTTGGCTGTAAATGAGCTTGGAGTAGGTCTTCCTGCATCCACAGATCAGGTGAAGGTGTCAGAGGCTCCTTTGCCCCCTGGTAAGGTTGTATTGGTTGATGTGACTCGTCATACTGTCACCCTTTCTTGGGAGAAACCTGATTATGATGGAGGCAGCAAGATTACAAACTATATTGTGGAGATGCAACCCAAGGGAGATGACAAATGGACAGTATGCAGTGAAGTCAAAGCACTGGAAGCTACTGTTGATGGACTCGCAACTGGAGAGGAATACTCCTTCAGGGTGATTGCTGTGAATGACAAAGGCAGAAGTGATGCCAAACCTCTAGCTAGCCCTGTAGTGGTGAAGGACATAACAATGGAGCCCACAATCAATCTGTTGTTCAACACCTACAGTGTAAAAGCAGGTGATGACCTGAAGATTGATGTTCCTTTCAAAGGCAGACCTGCACCTGAGGTCTCATGGAAAAAGGATGGCCATACACTTAAGCAGACAACTAGAGTTAATGTTCTTACATCCAAGACCTCATCAAAGATTTTAATTAAAGATGCAACCAAGGAGGATGTAGGAAAATATGAGATTACTCTGACCAACTCAATTGGCACCAAGACAGCTGAAGTCTCTGTTGTAATCCTGGATAAACCTGGCCCTCCCAGCAACATTAAGGTGGACGAGGTGAGTGCTGACTTCATCTCTCTGTCTTGGGATCCTCCAACTTATGATGGAGGATGCCAGATCAATAACTATGTGGTTGAGAAGAGAGACACTACCACAACCACTTGGCAAATAGTGTCAGCCACAGTGGCCAGGACTTCAATCAAGGTGACTCGTCTTACTCAGGGAGTAGAATACCAGTTCCGTATTGCAGCTGAGAACCGTTACGGTAAGAGTCATTCAATTGACTCTGCTCCTGTTGTGGCTCAGTATCCTTTCGAGCCCCCGGGCCCTCCAACCAATCTTCATGTGGCTCATGCCACCAAGTACGGCATGCTCGTGGAATGGGGTAGACCTGCAAGTGATGGTGGAAGCCCTGTCATTGGTTACCATGTAGAATGCAAAGACCAAAATAGTATTATATGGACCAAGGTGAGCAGAGGTCTTGTGGCTGAGAATCAGTTTAAGATGACAGGCATCGAGGAGGGACTGCTTTATCACTTCAGGGTCTACGCTGAGAACATTGCTGGAATTGGTCCATGTACTAAGGCTTGTGACCTTGTGGCAGCCAGGGACCCATGTGAACCTCCAACTAACCTTCGAGTCACCAACATTACTCGTACTTCAGTTTCCCTCTTCTGGGATAAGCCAGAGTTTGTTGGTGGGGCAAAGGTTACTGGCTACATTGTTGAGCGCAAGGAACTTCCCAATGGTCGCTGGCTGAAATGCAATTTTACCAATTTGCAAGACACCTACTTTGATGTCACAGGTCTCACAGAAGATGTCCAATATGACTTCCATGTCATTGCCAAGAATTCTGCAGAACAGCTTAAGTCTCCCTCTTGAGAGCACTGGTGCTGTCACTGTCAAGGATGATGTGGATCCTCCAACTATTATCCTTGAAGATAAGTCAGACAGCTAGTTGTCATTAAGGCTGGAGAGGATTCATCAAATTGATGCTGAAACCACAGGCCGCCCACTACCAGTTGTTACATGGTCCAAAGACGGGAAGGAGATGGAGCCCAAAGCCAGATTGTGAAAATCATACGACCAACTTCACAACATCACTGATTGTCAGAGATGCCATCAGGAAGGACTCTGGCCAGTATGTCCTAACCCTCCACAATGTGGCAGGAACAAGGTCTGTGGCTATCAACTGTAAGGTTCTGGACAGACCTGGACCCGCCTCAGGTCCTTTGGCTGTGTCTGGCCTCACAGCAGAGAAATGCACCCTGACATGGGGGCCTCCTCAGGAGAATGGTGGTGCTGAAATCATGCATTACATTGTGGAGAAAAGAGAGACCAGCCGCCTTGCCTGGACTCTTGTCTATGGTGACATGAAAGCAACAACATGTAAAGTCACAAAGTTGCTCAAAGGAAATGAGTACATCTTCAGAGTCAGGGGAATAAATAAATATGGAGACGGTGAGGCCCCTAGAGAGTGAAGCAACAAAAGCCATGGATCCATTCACTGTGCCTGCAGCTCCCACCAATGTTCAAGTGACTTCAGTTACCAGTGAGGCAATGACAATCTGTTGGGAAAGACCAGTGTCTGATGGTGGCAGCAGTATCTCAGGCTATGTCATTGAAAAGCGAGAGAAAACTGGCCTTCGTTGGTGCCGTGTCAATAAGAAACCCGTTTATGACCTCAGGGTCAAAGCCTCTCACCTTCGGGACGGTTGTGAGTACGAGTACAGGGTATTTGCAGAAAACTCTGCTGGCCTTAGTGCTCCAAGTATTGCTTGTCCACTTACAAAGGCTGAAGACCCACAGTTCCTGCCTTCTCCTCCTGCTAAGCCCAAGATCATTGACTCTACAAAGACCACAGTCACCCTTTCATGGAATAAGCCACTTTTTGATGGTGGGGCACCTGTGACTGGTTATAGAGTAGAATACAGAAAGGCTTTAGATGATGAATGGTTTGTTGGAGTCCAAAACACTAAAAACACAGAGTTCACAGTGGTGGGATTGACACCTGGGGCCGAATATGTGTTTGTTGTGAAGTCTATTAACAAGATTGGTCCCAGTGAACCTAGCCAAGAGTCAGACAGACAAGTCGCCAAAGAAAGAGAGGAAGAACCATACTTTGAAATCAGCAACGAGATGCGGAAGACTCTCATTGTGAAAGATGGAAGCTCATTTACTATGACAGTACCTTTCAGAGGGAAACCCATCCCCAATGTGTCATGGACTAAACCTGATGTTGACCTCAGAGTTCGTGCTGTGATTGACACCACAGACACCTTCACCTCCATCACCTTGGAGAAAGCAACTCGCAATGATTCAGGCAAATACACTATCACTTTATCCAGCGTAGCTGGAACTGCCTCCTTGACACTTAGTGTCAGAGTCCTGGACTCCCCTGGACCTCCATCCAATGTAGAGGTGAAGGAAGTGACCAAGACTTCTGGTACAGTAACCTGGGACACACCTGAGAATGAAGGAGGAGGACCAGTTAAGAACTACCTCATCGACATTCGTGAAGCAAGCAAAAAAGGCTGGACCAGGTTGACAGACACATGCCACAGGCTCACATACAAGGTGACAGAACTACAAGAGGGAGGAGTCTACTACTTCAGAGTGACAGGCGAGAATGAGTATGGAGTTGGTGTTCCTGCAGAGACCAAAGAGGGAACAAAGATATCAGGTACTGAATTTGAAGTTGATTAGACATTGTCTTACTATAACGTCAAACATTCCCCATTTCTCACAATTAAAACTCACTTCATGCTGTTTTTCCACCAGAAAAACCAAGCCCACCACCAAAGCTGGGTGTAACAGATGTGGACAAGGAGAGCATTTCTCTGGCCTGGGCCAAGCCAGACCACGACGGAGGCAGCAGAATTACTGGCTACCTTGTGGAAGCGCTCGAAAAAAGGCCAGGAGAAGTGGGTGAAGTGTGGCACAACCAAGTTCATCCACTTCACAGTGTCTGGTCTGAGGGAGAATGCTGAGTACTTCTTCAGAGTGAGAGCTGAGAACATTGCTGGATTCAGTGATGTTAAGGAAATGATCACTCCTGTCATGGTCAAAGACCAGCTTGGTGAGTTGCACAATGAACATTTTGATCTGAATCTACAATACAGCAAGTGAAAAAAATGACACTTCCAACAATGAAAAAAATCCAAAAGCTGGAAAAGCTTCCTTTTTTTATTTTATGGCATTATTATGATAATTGAACACTTTGTATCTTATGCTATGTGCTATAACTCTCTGCTCTTTTTTTAACTCCAGCATCTCCTGAGATCGACATGAAGGACTTCCCCCACAACACAGTGTATGTTAGAGCAGGATCAACTCTGAAGTGTGAGATTCCCCTCTCAGGCAAACCTTTGCCTAAAGTTAACCTCTGTAAGGATGATGTGTTGCTGAAGTCAACAATGAGGTTCAACTCTGAAGTGACCCCTGACAGCATCAGATCACTTTGCGCGAGAGTATTGCTGGAGATACAGGACGCTACGATATCACTGCCTCCAACTCTACTGGTACGACAAAGTCCTTTGTAAACATTGTTGTTCTGGACAGGCCTAGTGCCCCAGTTGGACCAGTGGAGCTGTTTGATGTCACAGAGGACAGCGTTAGCCTGAAGTGGCTACCACCTGCCTATGATGGTGGCAGTCCAATCACCAACTACATCATTCAGAAGAGAGAGACAACCACTGCCAACTGGATGGATGTCTCATCAGCTGTAGCCCGCTGCACAATGAAGATCATGAAGCTGACCACTGGCCTGGAATATCAGTTCAGAATAAGGGCTGAGAACAGATATGGAATCAGTGAGCATATTGATTCACCTACTGTCGCTGTCAACCTACCTTACAGTAAGTAATGTCTGCTTTACATTCCTCTTTTGACTTCACAATTATTTTTCTATGCTGTGTAAAACATATAGTCTAACTTTGCCTCATACTCTCTAGCTATTCCTGATGCACCATCAACACCTGAGATCACTGCTGTCACCAGGGAAACAATCACTGTTGCTTGGAAAGAGCCCAAGTCAGACGGCGGCAGTCATGTGTTTGGCTACCATCTCCAGATGAAAGACAGGAACAGCATCCTTTGGCAGAAAGTCAACAAAATGGTGATCCGTGCCACACATTTCAAGGTCACCAACATCAATGCTGGACTTATCTATGAGTTCAAGGTGGCAGCAGAAAATGCAGCTGGAATTAGTGCCTTCAGCAAGATTTCTGATGCCGTTCTGGCCATCGATGCCTGTGGTGAGTTAAATCATATCATACCATCTCGACAGTCAAAGGATTGTAAGAGTACTTTTAGGTGAAGAATGTTTTAATGGTTTCTTTAATGTTTTTTCCCTTCAGAGCCACCAGTCAACCTGCGCATCAATGACATCACCAAGAACACCATCAGCCTGGCCTGGCAGAAGCCCAACTACGATGGTGGATCCCCCATCACAGGATACATCATAGAGAAGAGAGAAGGTGTCAGTGCCAAGTGGTCCAAGGCTAACCTCACCAATGTCGCAGACTGCCGCTTTACTGTGACAGGCCTAACCCAGGATGAGACTTATGAGTTTAGGGTCATGGCAAGAAATGCTGTTGGCTCAGTGAGCAATCCATCCTGGACTGCTGGTCCAGCCACATGTGTAGACACTTACGGTAGGTCTATTTCATTGTCTTCTTTTTAGATCATAGATCACAGTCAATCTCCTTGCAAACAAAGGACATGGCTCATATGGTGTGTCCGTCTTCCAAAAGCTTTTCCTGTAGCTGGGTATTTAAGGCTTATGAACATTTACTATTCTCTTTCCTTAAATAAGTAAGGAGCTGCCCTTTGTACTTTTGACATGATGTCTTTATGTATGATGTATATGATCATCCCAATTTTAATTCAACTACTTCATTTCTATTTATCATCAGGTGCCCCAGAGGATTGAAATACCTCAGGGAATACCTTAATGAGGTTAAGTACAGAGCTGAATCAGATGTGGAGCTCAAGTTCAATATTACAGCCAAGCCTGCTCCTACCATTGAGTGGTATAAGGATGGCAGAGAATTGAAGCCTTCTGCCCAGCTCTCTTTCAAACATACCTTTGAGTCTACCAGTTTGTTACTCAAGGACACTACTCGTCTGAACTCTGGAACCTATGAGGTCAAGCTGAAAAACTCCTTGGGATCTACATGTGCCATTGTCAGGCTGCTAATCCTTGGTAATTAGATTTTTTTTGCATTTATTACCAGAATTTCTTTCTTACTATAAACAGTGTAGATCTGGTCATGCAATAATTAATCTCCTTTTCCACATCTAGACAAGCCAGGCCCACCTGCTGATGAGATACAGTTCAAGAAGGTGACGGCTGACAACATTACCATCATGTGGTCACCACCTGCTGATGAGGGAGGTGCCATGGTTACACATTACATTGTGGAGAAGAGGGAGACCAGCAGAATAATGTGGTCCATTGTGTCAGAGAAACTGATGGATTGCATCGTTAATGTACCCAGACTCATCCAGGGTAATGAGTACATCTTCAGAGTCCGTGGGGTCAATAAGTATGGCATTGGAGATTCACTTGAGTCTGAGCCTGTAATTGCCAGGAACGCATTCGGTGAGTGACCAGGATAAAATTATTGTATGCCCTAGGCTGTTTTTTTTTTTTTCTTTGCTTAAGACAGAAATACACAAAACTCCTGCATCATCTAATCTGTAATGTTTAATTCAGTTCCTCCAAGTGAACCATCCAAGCCTACAGTGACAATGATCACCAAGTCAACCATGACAGTGATCTGGGAAAGACCAGCACTGGATGGAGGCAGTGACATCGATGGCTACTACCTAGAGAAGAGGGAGAAGAAGAGTCTGCAATGGTTTAAGGTTTGTTCAGAGGGCCCCTTGAGGTCTGCTATCTACATGTGAGCATCTGTGTAAAACAAATCATCAGAGCCTCACAGTGTCCATTTTTGTCCAGGTTGTGAAGGGCACCATCAGAGACACCAGGCAGAAAGTTGCCAACCTGATAGAGAACAACGAGTACCAGTACAGAGTCTGTGCTGTTAACAAAGCTGGTGCAGGGAACTACTCTGAAGCCTCTGACCTCTTCAGGGCCTATGACCCCATTGGTATGCTTTCAAATTTAACACATTCTCTTCAGAATTTCTGCTCAATTTTTTAATGTACAAAAACTTAGTTTCTCTGCACTTTATTTTCTCCAGATTTGCCTGGTGAACCATCCAAGCTGCGTGTGGTCGACTCCACGAAGACCTCCATCACTGTGGGCTGGGAGAAGCCTGTGTATGATGGTGGCAGTGAAATCACACACTACCTTTTGGAACAGATGAACACAGAAGAGAAAGAATGGGTGATTACCAACCCGAAGGTCACAACCTGCGAATATGTGGTGTCCCATCTCAAAGCTGGTACCTATTACTTCTTTAGAGTTTCGGCTGTCAACTCTAAAGGCAAAGGAGAGGACATTAAAATGTACCAGCCTGTGCAAGCCAAAGACATTCTGGGTTAGTATTCTCAAATAATTTGTTACCATGCAACAAGTCTTATTTTTTCCTTTTCTTGTGACAAATTTGAATAATGAGCAGAACTGGTTTATTTTTTGATCCCATACTTAATGTGGCATTTGTTAAATTCATTGGGGCTTTGGTTGATCATAGATGTTAATTGTAAAATATTTCATCAATAACAAAACATATTTGTCATTTTTTCTATCCCTCTTGTACCCAACAGAGGAAGCTGATTTGGACTTGGATGTTTCAATGACAACTCAGTACACAGCCAGGGCTGGCCGTGACGTTGAAGTGTTTATCCCCCTGAAGGGACGACCTGCTCCAAATGTCACCTGGCGCCGTGGTGACCGCAACATGGCGGGTGACAACCGCTATACCATCACCAGCACCGAGCGCCAAACAACCCTTCTCATTCCCAAAGTCACACGTGATGACTGTGGCAAGTACTTGCTAGAGATTGAGAATGGTGTTGGGGAACCCAAGATAATCACTGTGTCCCTCAAGGTCCTAGACAGTCCATCAACCTGCCAGAAGCTGATTGTCAAGAACGTAACAAGAGGAAAGCTGACCCTTAGCTGGGAGGCTCCTCTCATTGATGGTGGTTCCCCTGTTTCTAATTACATTGTTGAGAAGAAAGCCTCAACCATGAAAGCTTACCAGGTCATCACCAATGAGTGTGCCAACACAACCTACAAAGTTTCTGGGCTGGAGGAGGACATAGCTTACTTCTTCCGTGTGTCTGCTGAAAACGAGTTTGGTGTGGGAGACGCTTGTGAAACTACTGAACCTGTCAGAGCTGCAGAAACTCCAGGAGCTGTTAAAGAGTTGGTTATGGTGGACTCCACAAAGACTTCTGTCACCCTGCAGTGGACCAGACCTGACCATGATGGTGGAAGCTACATTACTGAGTACATCATTGAAAAGAGAACCAAAGAGGACCCCACTTGGTCTTTGGGTGCAACATGTAAACGTTGCAGCTGTGAGGTCACAGGACTCAAGCAAAACGCTGTCATGGACTTCAGGGTGTTTGCCAAAAATGAGAAGGGCAACAGTGACTTCTCCCAGATTGGTCCAATCACAGTGATGGACTTCATCATTCCACCTGAGGCCAGTCTCACTGACTACCCCAATGGAGAGCTTGCAGTTCGTATTGGTCAGAACATCCACATCGAGTTGCCCTTCAGAGGTAAACCAAAACCAGCTATCAGTTGGCTAAAGGACAACTTGCCTTTGAAGGAAAGCGAGAAGGTTCGCTTCAGGACCACAGACAACAAAACTTCAGTTACTGTCAGAGGAGCCAAGAAAGAGCATGCTGGCCAGTACACTTTGGTGTTGGACAACAGAACCATCAAGAACTACTTTGACATTAATGTGATCACTCTTGGACCCCCATCAGTGCCTGTTGGTCCCATCAGATTTGATGAGATCAAAGCTCAGAGTGTCATCATCTCCTGGGATGAGCCCAAGGAAGATGGAGGTGGTGAGATCACCTGCTACAGTGTTGAAAAACGTGAGACATCCCAGGCCAACTGGAAGATGGTATGCTCCAGTGTTGTCAGGACCACTTTCAAGATCCCCAACTTGGTCAAGGGGACTCAGTACCAGTTCAGAGTCCGTGCAGAGAATAAGTATGGCGTCAGTGAAGCACTCAACTCCATAGACGTTGTTGCTCAGCATCAGTACAAACCTCCAGGTCCTCCTGGAAAGCCAGTGGCCTTTAACGTCACCAGTGATGGTATGACCATTAAGTGGGAGGCCCCAGGCTTTGATGGAGGATCCCCAATTTTGGGCTATCATGTTGAGAAAAAGGACAGGAACAGCCTGCTGTGGCAGAAGGTGAACTCCGTCATCATCTCAAACAAAGAGTACAGAATAATTGGTCTCATGGAGGGTCTGGAGTACTCCTTCAGAGTCTACGCTGAGAACAATGCAGGGCTCAGTCCCGTCAGCGAACAGAGCAAACATGCACTCGCTATCTCTCCTGTTGGTAAGTACATACTAATAGTATGTCTATCCATCTGTGTAATGAGGGTCAACTTACTTAAGGAAGCAATCATAAGTTTTGAAAATCTTTGTTCATTAGTTGTCCTACCGATTTCAAGACTATAATTTCTTCTCATAATTTAGATCCACCTGGCACTCCTGTCTGCATTGATGTAACCAGAGACTCAGTCACCCTGCAGTGGGAAGTTCCCAAGAGAGATGGTGGCAGCAAAATTGTGGCTTACAGTGTGGAGAGGCGCCAAGGCAGAGGCAAATGGCTGAGGTGCAACTTCACTGATATCTGTGAAACCCAGTTCACAATTACTGGACTGTCTGCTGGAGACAGATATGAGTTCAGAGCGATTGCCAGAAATGCTGTTGGCACAGTCAGTCCACCTTCTAATACCTCCGGATACATAATGACAAAGGATGAGAGCAGTAAGTATTAACAGTTCTAAAACATGAAAACATGTAAACAAATCAATACAAATGGCATGCCTTTGCAATCTCTGTTTGATTTAACCATTCTCTTTGTGTCTTCAGTTACTCCTGAAATTGAGTGGTCTCCAGACCAGGTGCTAACCATGAAAGCAGGAGAGCATGTGAAGCTCAGCTGCAGCATTACTGGACGCCCTGTGCCCCAGGTTGTCTGGTACAAAGATGGCAAAGAGATTGACAAGAGGACCATGATTGATATTGAGATTACCACCGGCATTGGCACGAGCAGTCTCTTCATCAGAGATGCGGACAGGAACCACCGTGGTGTCTACACTGTTGAGGCCAAGAACAGCTCTGGTGCAAGGAAGGCTGATGTCAACGTCAGAGTCCAAGGTAGGCTAGAGCGAAAAATAATGTTTCAATATCTGTTTAAGTTACTGAATAATTTATTTTTAAAGCTTTCATACTAGCACATTTGATCTGGATGAAGTGAACAGCTCAACAGTATAACCCTAGAAAATTGTCCTTCATTTTAAATCAACATAAATTCTCCTCTCTTTATCTATAGACACACCTGGACCTGTTGAAGGTCCCATCCGCTTTACTGGTATCACAGCTGAAAAGTGCACCGTGTGGTGGAATCCACCAGAGAACGATGGCTGTGCCGCTATCACACACTATGTGGTGGAGAAGAGGGAAACATCCAGAATCTCCTGGGCAATGGTCACATCAAAATGTGAAGCCTGCTCTTACAATGCCATAAACCTCATCAAGGGCAATGAGTACCAGTTCAGAATCTCTGCTGTCAATAAATTTGGTGTCGGCAAACCACTGGACTCTGATCCTTTCATTGCACAGATGCAATACAGTAAGTCCAGAACACAACAATTCATAACAATTTGACATGAAAACTAAAATGAGTAATTGGGTTTTAAGATTTACCATATTTCTGTTTTCAACCATAGCTGTACCTGAAGCCCCTGGTACCCCAGATGCCACCCATGTGACTGGAGACAGTATCACCTTGGGCTGGACCAGGCCAAGGAGCGATGGAGGCAATGAGATCAAGCATTATATCCTTGAGAGGAGAGAGAAGAAGAGCCTTCGCTGGGTAAAGGTTTCCTCTAAGCGACCCATCACAGAGCTTAGACACCGTGTTATCAACCTTACAGAAGGCAATGAATACGAATTCCGTGTTATGGCTGAAAATGGAGCTGGTGTTGGACCAGCCAGCAGTACTTCCAGGCTGTTCAAATGCAGAGAGCCAACCAGTGCTCCAAGTGCTCCGACAGTTATCAAGGTGGGTGTAATAAGTAACTGAAGAAGTATTTCCAATAGATCCAATAAATTTAAATGTTGACACTAATAGTGCTCTTTTTTAGGTTATTGACTCAACCAAAAACTCTATCACATTGGAATGGACCAAGCCAGTCTTCGATGGTGGCATGGAAATCATTGGTTACAATATTGACATGTGCAAGGCTAGTCTGGAGGAGTGGCACAGAGTCAACAGCCAGATTTGCATCCACACAAGGTACACTGCAAAGGGCTTGGTTCCTGGAGAATTGTACAAGTTTAGGGTTAGTGCTGTGAACTTATCTGGGGAGGGTGAAGCCTCAGAGATGCCCAATGCTGTTCAGGCTCTTGATAGACTGACATCTCCTGAAATTGACATTGGTGCTGACTTCAAGCAGACACACATTGTGAAGAATGGTGGCATTGTCGCCCTCCCTGTTGCCTTCCGCGGAAAACCAGCTCCTCTTGCGACTTGGTCCAAGGTAGATGGTGAGTTGCCTGTAATGGCTGATATCAACACTACAGATTCCTCATCTGTTCTGACCATTGAAGGCTGCACCAGATATGAGGCTGGCAAATATACCCTGTCCCTGGAGAACAACAGTGGACGCAAGTCTATCACCTTCACGGTGAAAGTGCTGGATACACCTGGACCTCCAGGAGGCATCAACTTCAAAGACGTTACCCGAGGCGCCTTGACAATGACATGGGATGCTCCCACAAATGATGGTGGTGCTCGCATCCATCACTACATTGTGGACAAGAGGGAGGCCAGCCGTCTGGCCTGGCAGGAAGTCAGCACCAAGTGCTCTCGCCAGATGATCCGAGTGACTGGTCTGGATATCGGTGTGCCTTATCTTTTCAGAGTGATTGCTGCTAACCAATATGGCCAGGGAGAAGCTTATGAGATGACAGAGCCTGTTATTGCCACAGAGGAACCTGCACCACCCAAGAGACTGGATGTTGTTGACACCAGCAGCTCCACAGCCTCCCTGGTTTGGCTGAAGCCTGAACATGATGGAGGAAGCCGCGTAAGGGGCTACATTGTTGAATTCAGAGCTAAAGGCACAGACCGCTGGGTTGTTGGTGGAGAGACTAAGTCTCTGAAGATGCTAGTGGAGGGTCTAATAGAGAATACAGAATACGACTTTAGAGTCAGAGCAAAGAATGATGCTGGAATCAGTGAGCCTCAGGGAACCCATGGCTCTATTGTCATTAAGGAGCCTCGCATAGAACCAACTGCTGACCTCAGCAGCATCACCAACCAGCTCATCACCTGCAAGACCTCCAACACTTTCACTATTGACATCCCTATCAGTGGCAGGCCCGCACCCAAGGTCACCTGGAAGCTGGAGGAGATGAAGCTTAAGGAGACTGATAGAGTCATTATAAGGACCACTAAAGAGAGAACCACTCTGATAGTGAGAGAGAGCAAGAGAAGCGACAGTGGCAAATACTACCTGGTTTTGGAAAATGCTGCTGGTGTGAAGACTTTCACTGTGACAGTGCTTATTGTTGGCAGACCAAGTCCTCCCACAGGCCCTGTGGAAATTTCTGGAGTTTCCTCGGAGTCCTGCACCCTGTCCTGGTCTGAGCCAGCCGATGATGGTGGCACTGACATCAGTAACTACATTGTGGAGAAACGAGAGTCTGGCTCTGCTTCCTGGCAAGTGGTCAACTCCAGTGTGAAGAGAACCACCATCAAAGTTACTCATCTTACCAAGTACATGGAGTACACGTTCAGAGTGTGCGCCGAGAACAAGTTTGGAGTTAGCAAGTCCACTGAATCTGCTTCTGTCGTCATTGAACATCCATTTGGTGAGTTGTGTTCAACAGTCACACAAAGTTTGACATATCATTGACATCCTTTTTTTTGTCTGTTTTTTTCTTTGCCCCTGCTTTATATCAGTTTGACTGGGAATAGGGATGTAGTAAGGAAGACCTCAAACTTGTGATCAAAACAGAAACATTTTGCAGCAAGATCAATTTATTGCTGGCTTTCAAAATGCAGATTACAGGACTTTGATTTTTAGCTTTGAAACCAGTGTCTGTATTCACTTTTTCTATAGAGTCATAAATTTTGCTCATGGGCTAATAGAAAGTCCTCCTCTTATCTCAAATTTACTTCTACAGTGCCTCCAAGTCCTCCAAGTCGCCCTGATGTGGTTTCTGTATCCTCAAACGCCATCAGCATCAAATGGGACGTTCCTTATGCAGATGGTGGAAGCCAGGTGTCCGGATACTGGATTGAGAAGAAGGAGAGGAACACAATCTTGTGGGTTAGGGAGAACAAGCTACCTTGCCTGGAGTGCCACTACAAGGTATCCAACCTGATTGAGGGCTTGGAGTACCAGTTCAGGGTGTATGCCATGAACATTGCTGGACTTAGCAAGGCCAGTGAGGCCTCCAGACCTGTGGTTGCACTGAATCCTGTTGGTGAGTAAAACATTCGAATCTCATCCCAAAATGTATTAGATCGATTAACATCTGGACATTGTCTAATGATTAGTTGATGGGTTTGCTGATTTTAGCTTCTTACATTTAAGGAACAGCTGCTTTTTACAATGTGGATAGAAAAATCACTCTGATTCATAATAATTTGTTGGACTAAAGAAGTATTTTAAGGAACTCACTTTGGGCTTTGGGGAATTTTATTAAGCTTATTTCACTTTCTTAACAAAACCACTTTTTAGTCATTGGGATAAAGAGCAAATTAATTTTGTAAAAACATCACATACCATTCCCGGTCTCATGAACCCTTACACAGTTCAGAACTTCTTATTTGTCTTATTCAGATCCTCCTGGTAAACCCGAGGTTACAGACGTCTCTCGTTCCTCCGTGTCACTGTGTTGGACTGTGCCTTTCAATGATGGTGGCAGCAAGATTGTTGGTTATGTGGTGGAGAGGAAAGTCTACAGCACAGACGAGTGGGATGACAACCGCTGGCTCAAGTGCAACTACACCACCATCACTGAGAACTACTTCACCGTCATTGGCTTAGGAGAGGGCGAGACCTTCGAGTACCGTGTCATCGCCAGGAATGCTGCTGGTGTCCACAGTGCACCCTCTGAGTCCACTGGACCTGTCACATGCAAGGATGAGTACAGTAAGTACGCAAGTTATGAAGTCACTGTGAAGGTTTTTGTTTTTTTATCAGCTTCACTTCAGAGTTTACTTGAGAAAATTATATTTTTATGTGTATATATAAAATCTATATTTGTATTAACATTTAAATAAAACTTACCTGAATATACCAACCTTCTTAATAATAAAAGTATTTGTTATATGGATCATCCTCACAAAAACTTAAAATCTCTTCTGTGATGTAGCTCCTCCCAAAGCCGAACTGGACAGCAAGCTGGTGGGTGAGACTGTCACCGTCATGGCCGGCTCTGACCTTGTCCTTGATGGTGCTGTGGGTGGCAAACCAGAGCCCACAGTGTACTGGGCAAAGGGCGACAAGATTCTTGAGCTTGGAGAGAAATACTCCCTGACATACACGTCCTCCAGAGCCATGGCTGTCATCAAGAACTGTGACAGATACGACACGGGAAGATACATCCTGACCGTGAAGAACGCCAGCGGAGTCAAGACTGCTGCTGTCAGCGTTAAAGTCCTGGGTGAGTTGTCATGAGGCATCAGCAGAGACACACTATGCACAGGTTCCTGTAGATCCTTCAGAGGTTGCAGAAAATATTTAATTTATTTCAAAATTTAAGGCTAATTCTTAAAATTCTTATTTTTTCATGCATGAGGTCCTAAATTTGATGGACCAGATAGTAATACCAAGTCACAAGAACATTAGAGCATCAAATGTGTCACATTGTGCAGTATCTAGTGCACAGTGTCCACTGTAACTGTAAATGATCATCAAGTGGAGATTTGACTTAAATTATCGATATAGCTATCAGCAATAATGAGTTTAGAAATATCGGATATCGGCAAAAAAGCAGATATTGTGTATCCCTAATTGCAATGACAAGTTTTGGTAGAATATCAGTCTCACTTTAACAGACTAATATTTCTGTACATAGCAGAAAAAAAGAGTTTAATCTATCACACCTGGATTTTATTGCTAAAATGTGTAGGCGCCTCATACATACCAGTGCATCTAGTGTTATTCAGCCAATCTGATCTATTGGTCTATTTTTGCCTCCAGACACTCCTGGCGCTCCTGCTGATAAGATCACTATCAGCAGAGTGACGGAGGAGAAGTGCACCGTGTCCTGGAAGATCCCGCTGGAGGATGGCGGAGACACGGTCACCCACTACATTGTGGAGCGTCGTGAGACCAGCAGACTGAACTGGGTCATCATGGAGACCGAGTGCAAGACGCTTTCATGTGTCAGCTCCAGGCTTATCAAGAACAATGAGTACATCTTCAGAGTCAGGGGAGTCAACAAATACGGTCCTGGAGTTCCCCTTGAGTCCGAGCCCGTCATCGCAAGAAATGCCTACAGTAAGCTGCACCATGTCACTTCCATCTGTTTCAAAGGAGATTTTTATCCTGTTCTACTTGAAGATCCCTGACCCTGCAATGAAAAACTCTGATATAGTCAAACTGGTGGAAGGAAGCTGAATAGAATAGCTTAAACTCTAAAGAATAACTGTAAACTAGTTCATCTAAATTGGACCACTGGAAATGGTAAAAGTCCAACATTTGGGTAATTAAGTCAAAATGGCGCCTTTCCTGTAGCAGTTAGAGAACTGGTCCCCCACTGTCTTTCTTTTGTAAACCTCAGAGAGCCACATCGTCTCACCAGATGTCATCTTCCTACATGAAACAATCTTTTCCTGTTGTTCCATTGAATACTGAAAGGTGCCACTATTGAGGCACTTCCTCTAATTAATAAAATTATATGACCAATTTCCATAAATATCTAAGCTTGTTCAGGGTCCCAAAATACGCACAAAACAGCAAAAACAGCAAAAACAGCAAAAACAAAAAGGCTTCTGCAGCTACTTGGTTGCTTTGGCCCTAATAAGCAGAAATATCAAATAATACAATATACTAAAATGAGGCACCAAGGTATTTGCCTCAAAGAGGGTCTCTATTTTTTTCTAGTTTTGATCTTATTTGACCCTGACCATTCTCACCTCCTTTCCTCTCCCAGCTGTACCATCCCAGCCCGGCACTCCTGAGGCCACAGCAGTGGGTAAAGAGCATGTCATCATCGAGTGGCTGAAACCAGAGAGCGATGGAGGCAGTGAGATCAAAAACTACATCGTGGATAAGCGTGAGAAGAGCAGCACCAGGTGGGAACAACCTGTGAAAATACTCGCCAGTCAGAGCTTGTCTTGCCTAACATGTGGTGCTTATTGTTTCCCTGTCATAAACCATTGCTGTTTGGTTGTTCTTGGATCAGGTGGACTCGCGTGAACAGGACTTACACCATTTATGACATCCGCCTGAAGATCACCGGCCTGCTGGAGGGAAGCGAGTACCAGTTCAGGGTGACAGCCGTCAATGCTGCTGGAGAGAGCCAGCCCAGCGATGCTTCACCATACATCCTCTGCAAAGACCCCACATGTAAGTTCTAATATTTATATTCCACTGCCGTGCTTGTGCAAAGGTGGCTGTTATAAAAACTCTTGTGGTAATCCTACATTTAAATAAAGACGTGAGAAACAGATAAGCAAAGAGGTTTATTCATGATTGTGAACTCCCAGATACCCCAGCTCCTCCTTCCATGCCTCGCATCACTGACACTACAAAGCACAGCATCAGCATGACCTGGACCAGGCCCATGTATGACGGTGGCTCGGATGTCACCGGCTATGTGGTGGAGATCCTTGAGGAGGACACGGAGCAATGGTACCGCGCCACCACCAAGCCTCTCAAGACAAATGAGTATGTGGCTGCTGGACTGGCTGCAAACAAGAAGTACAGATTCAGGGTTGCTGCCGTCAACAGCAATGGCACTGGAGAGTTCAGTGAACCCAGTGCTGAGGTGGAGCCACTGGAGAAAGTTGGTGAGTCTTTGTGGATTTGAAAACTTGTGACTATCCAAGATTTTTGTAAAATTTAGTTCCTTTAAAACTTATTGACCTATGTAAGAGAAACCTGCCTGCCTCTTAACTGCAGCATTTGTTGACTAATCCCTTTCTTTTCCCCGACCTCTCAGAAATGCCGGACTTGGAGCTGGCTGACGACCTGAAGAAAACGGTGTGTCTGCGTGCTGGAGGAACCCTGCGTCTGGTTGTGTTTGTCAGTGGCAGGCCATTACCAGTGGTGGCCTGGAGGAAGACAGGCGTGGAGCTGCAAAGCCGTGGCTTCATCGAGACCACAGATAGCTACACATCCCTGATGGTGGAGAAGGTGAACCGCTACGACTCTGGAAAATACGTTGTGGAGGCAGAGAACCCATCTGGCAAGAAGACTGCCACCATCTTGGTTAAAGTCTATGGTATGTCTTCCAAATGTCCTACAAACATTTAATATTAAAATGTTGAAGTTTCTGGGGAACATGAATGAGTTTGGTTTCTTTCCCTCCCAACTCCTCTCTCTTTTAGACACTCCTGGTCCTCCAAGTGCAGTGAAAGTGAAGGACTACACCAGGGAATCTGTTGTGATCACCTGGGATGTCCCAAGCATCGATGGTGGCGCTCACGTCAGCAACTACATCATCGAGAAGCGTGAAGCCAGCATGAAGTCCTACAAGACGGTCACCACTGAGTGCAGAAAGACCCTGTACAGAATCACCGGTCTGGAGGAGGGTGTGCACTACTTCTTCAGGGTCCTGCCTGAGAACATCTATGGTGTTGGTGAGCCCTGTGAGACTGCCGAAGCTGTGCTGGTGTGCGAGGTGCCATCCGTGCCTTTGAATCTACAGGTGGTGGATGTCACCAAATCCACTGTCACACTGCACTGGGAGAGGCCTCTGCACGATGGTGCTAGCAGGCTGACTGGCTATATCATTGAGGCCTGCAAGGTGGGCTCAGACAGATGGAGCACTGTCGCCACAGTTAAATCCTCCATGTCCAAGCACACCATCCAGTCCTTGACGGAGAATGACCAGTACCTCTTCAGGGTCCGAGCTACCAACAGCAGGGGAGCTAGTGAGCCTATGGACACTGTCACTCCTGTCACCATCCAGGACATCAAGAGTAAGATCACATTTAAAAAACAAACAAGGACTTTTCTTTTCATTTGTAACCATAAAAGCTGCTGAATCATAAATATTAAATCACATACTTCTTATCTTCCAGTCATGCCTGCAATCGACATGACTAACATTCCCCAGAAGATCGTCCATGTGCATCGTGGCAAACCCATTGACCTAAACATCCCCATCAAGGCCAAACCTGCACCGGTCTGCTCCTGGTTCTTCGGTGGCAACAAGCTTAAGGACAGCCTTGATCGCATCAAGGTTGACAGCAATGGCAAATTCACACGCCTTGTCATCCGCGAGACCACCATCAATGACACTGGAGATTACACACTGGAGGTGAAGAATGCCATTGGCTTGGCAACAGAGGTCATTAAGGTCATCATCCTTGGTAAGGAAACTTTGTTTTTTAAAATGAAGATTAGAGACTTTCCATAGATTTTTTTTGGTTAATTTGGTGAAAATCTAACCAAATGCTTCATTGTGCCTGTCCAGACAAACCTGGCATCCCAGTCGGCCCTGTGAAGATTGAGGAGAATGATGGCGTGTCAGTAACAATCAGCTGGGAGCCTCCAGAGAAGGATGGTGGTGCCAACGTCAGTGGCTATGTAGTGGAGCAGCGCGATGCCCACAGACCAGGCTGGACAACCATCTCTGAGTCAGTAACCAGACCTTGCTTCAAGTTCACCAGACTGACAGAAGGAACAGAGTATGTGTTCCGCGTTGCTGCCATGAATCGCTTTGGTGTTGGTGGCTTCCTTCAGTCCGAGGTGGTGGAGTGCAAGAGTCCTAAGAGTGAGTACCATTCCAGTTAGAACATTAAAGTTTAAATGTCTTATGATGCCAGCCTGAATAACATTCAACATTATTTTGATGTCTCCAAATGTGAGCTTAATTTTCTTGAAGTTGGTAAATATATTTTTAAAAAACAAACAAAGTACAGTTTTGTATAATGTGGATTAAATATCTTTGTGCTATGATGTTGAGGAAGTGCTTCCCTCTCCTTATCATTTTTATACCTGGAAATGGACCGTCTGCCCTCCCTCTGTTAACCTGATATATTTTCTCCTGTTTAGCTATCCCTGGACCTCCAAGCAGACCAGAGGTACTTGATGTCACCCATGAGGGCATGACCCTTACATGGCGACCACCTGAAGACAATGGTGGCTCCACTATTGCTGGCTACATCATTGAACGTAAGGAGGCCCGTTCCGACAGATGGATGAAAATCAACAAGAACCCAGTCACCATGACCCGATACCGCTCCTCTGGCCTGATTGAAGGCCTGGAGTATGAACATCGTGTCACCGCCATTAACTCCAGAGGAGCTGGAAAACCCAGTGAGAGCTCTGCTATCACTGTGGCCATGGATCCCATTGGTATGTCGTGCAAATTTCAGAACATTCAGAGTGCTTTATTTATCAAACATCCATTACCTATGCTAAAATCTGAATATATGACATACAACAGAGCCTCCAGGCCCTCCAGTTCAGCCCAAAGTCACAGACAGCACCAGGACTTCAGTGTCCCTGGCCTGGCTCCCGCCTGAAGAGGAGGGAGGTTCTGTTATTACTGGTTACTTGATTGAGATGCAGAAGGTGGACCAGGTGGAATGGACCCTGTGCAACACCACTCCCACCAAGATGTGCGAGTACACCCTTACCCATATGCCCCAGGGAGCAGAGTACAAGTTCAGGATCATCGCCTGCAATGCTGGTGGTGCCGGAGAGCCTGCTGAGATTCCTGGAGTGGTCAAAGTCCAGGAGATGCTTGGTAAGAAAAAGAACAAAACACACATTCATTTTTGTTTTTAAGAAGATTATACTAGTATGCTTTTACCATTTACTCCAATGACTTTGATCTTTTTACATTATATTAAGGTCAAATATAAGGACAGATGATGGAAATAAAGCAATAATTACAATCAGTGGAAATGAAATGCAAAAGAACTTAACAATAGGATAAATGTTTTATGCCAGTTAATTGGCCTCCTAATCCATATGGAACTAACATTTCATGAGTTATTATCTGTTTTATCTTTGTTTGACAAAATGTGGCTTCAACAATCTAAGGAATAGAAATCAAACATGTACTTGTTGCATCTAAGTTAATCAAGTTGTCTACTTTATACATATATATTAAAATATGATTTGTCCTCTGCAGATTATCCTGACTTTGAGCTTGATCAGAAATATGAGGAGGGCTATGTGGTGAGGCAAGGTGGAGTCGTCCGTCTGTCTGTACCTATCAAGGGTAAACCCCTTCCTATATGCAAGTGGACCAAGGATGGGCGTGACATCTCCCACAGGGCCATGATTGCCACCCATGACGACATTACTGAACTGATCATCAAAGAAGCATACAAGGAGGACTCTGGTACCTATGACCTTGTGCTTGAGAACAAGTGTGGCAGAAAGGCTGCATACATCAAGGTAACTCTCCAGTTCTACAGATGCATCATCAGTGAGGGAAAAAGTACAAAGATTATTAAAGTAAATGTGAAAAATTCTCATTGCATCTCTGTTCTTCAGGTCAAGGTTATCGGTCAGCCTGATGCTCCAGAAGGGCCTCTTGAGTTTGATGACATCCAGGCTAGATCAGTCCGTGTCAGCTGGAGGCCTCCATCCGACGATGGTGGCTCAGACATTTTGGGTTACATCGTGGAAAGGCGTGAGGTACCCAAGGCTGCCTGGTATACAGTAGATGCCAGGGTAACCGAAACCTCGCTGGTTGTGAAGGGCCTGAAGGAGAATGTGGAGTACCATTTCAGGGTCTACGCTGAGAACCAGTTTGGCGTCAGCAGATCTCTGAAGTCTGATGGGTCTGTCATGCCAAAGACACCACTTTGTGAGTATTACTGCTGCTCAGGATTCTTTCTGATTTTAGTTTATAATTGATTTTGCCAAAAGATGAGTTATGTATATTTGAGTTATGTATAAATGTTTCTTATTTAGTTAAGAAACTTTTAATTTAACATAACTGTTTCTTATGCCTCTAAATGTTCTTACAATCACTGATTAATATTTTTAACCTCCAGGCCCACCAGAACCTCCCAGCAACCCACCAGAGATCATGGATGTGACCAAGTCCACAGTGTCCCTATCTTGGGCGCGGCCTCGTGATGATGGAGGCTCCCGCATCACAGGATACTTTGTGGAAAGGAGGGAGGTGTCGACAGAGAAGTGGGTGCGCCATAACAAGACCCACATCACCACAACCATGTATAACGTCACTGGTCTCATCCCTGATGCCGAGTACATGTTCAGAGTGGTGGCTCAGAATGACATAGGCAAGAGTGAGCCTGGTCCTGCATCTGAGTCTGTGATCTGCAAAGATCCATTTGGTGAGTTAGCACTTCCCTTAGTCCATTCCTGCATGAGGATTATCAATGTGAGAACAAATACCCCTGATAATTATCTTAAGACAGATTGGCTGAAAGAGCACCTTTGTTGCTGGTCCATGTTAGATTATCATTATCTTGTAACCTGTTATCAAACAGATTTTATGTGAGGCCCCCAATAATAATATTCTCCAATTTCCACCCAGACAAACCGAGCCAACCAGGAGAGATCGATATCATTTCAATCACTAAAGACAGCATCACCATCCACTGGCTCAGGCCCGAACACGATGGTGGCAAGGAAATTCTGGGCTACTGGATTGAGTTCAGGCAGGCTGGAGAGAGTGCCTGGAAGAAATGCAACAAGGAGCGCTCCAAGGATCGTCAGTTCACCATGGGTGGCTTGATGGAGGCTACCGAGTATGAGTTCAGAATCTTTGCAGAAAATGAGACTGGACTCAGCAGGCCACGCCGCACACCTATGGGCATCAAGACCAAACTGAGCGGTAAGCTGTCAGAGAGTTCAGATCCCATCAAGCAGAGTTGTCTGGTCATCACTGTATAATTCTTCTTTAATTAATCCATTTTTTGATTAATACCATTAGTAAAACAAATCCAACTTTATTTTGATGTATGACCTCTGATTTACATCTGCAAAACCTTGTAGTTAAATGAAAAGGCGTTTGCTATTCACACAGCATCCTCACCACTCTTTGACTCAAATCGACCTTTTTCCATTTCTCTGCAGTTGGTGAAGCTCCAGCTTTGAAGGATGAGATCCAGGATGTCACTACCAAGCTTGGCGAGTCAGGCACACTGACTTGTGGCATCATTGGCAGACCTTTGCCTGAGATCAAATGGTACCGCTATGGCAAGGAGCTGATCCAGAGCCGCAAGTATAAGATGAGCTCAGATGGCAGGAATCACTCACTCAGCGTTCTGACTGATGAGCAGGAGGATGAAGGCCTGTACACCTGCAGAGCTGTCAATGAGGCCGGAGAGATTGAAACTAGTGGCAAACTGCGCTTGCAAGCTGCACCCCAGTTCCACCCTGGCTTCCCTCTGAAGGAGAAGTACTTTGCTGGGGCAGGAACAAGTCTCCGCCTTCACGTTGTCTACATTGGGCGACCCATCCCTCAGATAATGTGGTTCTATGGCAAGAAGCCTCTGAACGCTTCTGAGAATGTGATTATTGAAAACACAGAGAGCTACTCCCACCTGGTGGTAAGGAATGTCCAGAGGAAGACCAACGCTGGCCGCTACAAGATCCAGCTCAGCAATGCCTTTGGAACTATCGACACCGTGTTGCGTGTGGAAATCCAAGGTAACAGCTTACTTCTTAGTACAGAGAATAGTAGTCTGTTCAGTGGAAAATGTTTCTATTTGAAAATATACTAAAACATATTGTAATGTTTATTTTGTCTTCTCCAGATAAACCATGCATGCCAGAGGTCCTTTGGTTGTTGATGCCCTGCTGAAGAGCTCAGTGGTCATCAGTTGGAAGGCTCCAAAGGATGATGGAGGCTCCATGATCACCAACTACATTGTTGAGAAGCGGGAGGCCAAAGAAGGAGAGCAGTGGCACCTCGTGTCCTCCTCTGTTTCTGGCACCACTTGCCGTGTCCCTAACCTAATTGAAAATGCTGGGTACTACTTCAGAGTCTCTGCTCAGAACCAGTATGGAGTCAGCGAGGGCTCTGGAGATTCCTTCAGTGGTGATTGTCAGAGTCCATTCGGTAAGCCCATACAAATCCACATGTTTCTCAGATTTTGTTTTTATCACCAAATTGCAACTAGACAGGGGTGACTTAGCCATTTGCAGCTGATCAAGAAGGTACTTCTCTTTATTTTGCAGAAAAACCTGGCATCCACAGCAGCCCTTCATCATCAGCTCTACCAAGGACTCATGTGTTGTCTGCTGGAAGCCTCCAAGCAGCGATGGTGGCGCTAAGATCTCCAGCTACTACCTGGAAAAACGTGAAAAGAAGCAGAACAAGTGGATGTCTGTAACCAGCAAGAAGTTTGTGGAGACTAGTTTCGAGGTCAAAGGTCTGATTGAGGGCTTTGAGTATGAGTTCCGTGTTAAGTGTGAAAACATGGGCGGTGAGAGCGACTGGAGTGAGATCTCTGCGCCTATCATCCCCAAGTCCGACCAAGCTCCTCGTGCTCCTGCATTCAGGGAAGAGATCAGGGACATGACCGTCAAATACCATGCAAATGCCACATTTGTCACAAAGGTACTTGATTACTTAAGACCCCCAAATCACACAATTATTAATATTTAAGTGTGATATTGTTGATAATCAAATAAGAAAATAGGCATCAGTTAATAAAAGAAAATCAGCATAATGACATGTTCTGAAGCCTTTTCAAGTAATAATTCCAATTGCTCCTTTTCCCCTGACAAGGTGGTGGGGCATCCCAAGCCTGTGGTGAAATGGTATCGGAGTGGAAAGGAGATCCTTGCCGATGGAACCAAGATCAAGGCCCAGGAATTCAAGGGAGGCTACTACCAGCTGGTCATCACTGCTGCTGATGAGAATGATGCCACTGTGTACCAAGTCAGAGCAACCAATTCCTCAGGATCCATCTCAACCACAGCCAATCTGGAGGTGGAAGGTAATGTGAAAACATCAACTTACAAAGAACAACTTAGTACTATCATCAGGTATCATTGATGAAAACAATTAAATGTTTTTCTTATTTTAATTCCAGTTCCTGCCAAGATTCACCTACCCTTAGAGCTACAAGGAATGGGAGCAGTCCATGCTGCACGTGGTGATCACATTACTATCAAGATCCCCATCTCAGGCAAGCCTGAGCCAGCTGTTACTTGGCAGAAGGGTCAGGAGATCCTGTCCAACTCTCCTTATCACCAGGTGATCACCACCAGGTCTTTCACCTCACTGGTCTTCCAGAAGGGAGTGCAGAGGAAGGATACGGGCTACTACATAATTACTGCAAAGAACAGGTTTGGAACTGACAAACAAACTATTGAAGTGAATGTGGCTGACACACCTGAAGCTCCAAAGGCACTTGTCGTTAGCGACATTGCCCGAGACTCAATCACCTTGACTTGGGAGCCCCCTGCCAATGATGGTGGAAGTGACATTATCAACTACATTGTTGAGAAGTGTCCTACCACAGCGGATAGGTGGATCCGTGCTGGAGTGACAACTGACTGCAGCATTACCATAATTAACATATTTGGAAAGACCAAGTACCAGTTCCGTGTCATTGCTGAAAACCAGTTTGGCCTCAGCCTTCCATCACAGCCAACTGAGCCCATCACAACCAAGGAAGACAAGTCTGTCATTAGGAACTATGACGAGGAAGTTGACGAAACCAGAGAGGTTACCAAGGAGGAAGCTCCATTCTACAAGGTGAAGGAGCTGTCATCCAAGTATATCATCTCTGAAGAACTTGCTCGCTGCCAGTTTGGAGCTGTCTATCGCTGTGTTGAGATTGCAACAAAGAAGACCTTTATGGCCAAGTTTATCAAGGTTAAAGGAACAGACCGCGAATTGGTGCTCAGGGAAATTGAGGCACTCAATGCAGCAAGGCACAAGAATATCATCTACCTTCATGAATACTTTGAAAGCATGGAGGAGTTCATCCTCATCTTTGAATTTATGTCTGGAGTTGACATCTTTGAGCGCCTTGGTACCAGCAACTTTGAGCTCTCAGAGCAGGAGATTGTCCGCTACTTAAGGCAAATTTGCTTTGCTCTGAAGTATATGCATAGCCACAACTTTGGCCACTTTGATATTCGCCCAGACAACATTGTCTACACAACAAGGAGAAGCACTAACATCAAGATAATCGAAATGGGCCAGGCTAGGTTGCTGGTGCCAGGAGAGAATATCAGAATGATCTTCTCAGCTCCAGAGTACTATGCCCCTGAGGTGCACCGTCATGACCAGGTCACAACAGCCACTGATATGTGGTCTGTTGGTGTTTTGGCCTATGTTCTGCTCAGTGGCCTGAATCCATTCGGGGCAGAGTCAGTCACACAGACGATTGAGAACATCTGCAACTGTGAGTACCTCTTCGACAGTGAAGCATTTAAGGACATTAGCCTGGAGGCTATGGACTTTGTGGACAGACTTTTAGTCAAGGACAGGAAGCTCCGTATGACAGCTCACGAGGCTCTGGAGCACCCATGGCTCAAAATGAAGATCGAGCAGGTCAGCAACAAGGCAATCAGGACATTGAGGCATAGAAGGTACTACCAGAGTCTAGTGAAGAGGACAGAAACTATTGTATCAGCAGCCCGTGTTGCCTACGGAGGCGCCTTCAAAAACCAGAGAGGACTGGCTGTTGGTAGAGTGAAGATTGGAGCCGAGTATAGAGGTCTTCGTGCTGGTCCTGTCATGCATGGCTCAGCTGAGGAAGGTGGTCATGTTAGATTCACTTGTAGCATGGTCAGCTTTGACAAGAGTACTCAGATGACCTGGTACTTTGGCAACCGTCAACTACACCCAAGCGCCAAGTATGAGATTACTTACAGTAATGGTTTCTCCAGCATCTATGTGAAGGACATAGAGGAGAGCGATGACGGAGTGTACAGATGCAAGGTTGTGAGCGATGACGGAGAGGACAGTGCTTATGGAGAGCTCTTTGTTGAGTCTGTGAGGAGCATCAGAGAGTACTACATCAGCCGGTCCATCAGGAAACTGAGGAGAAGAGTTGACAAGACCAAGCTCTTGCAGAGACCACCAGAGTTTACTCTGCCCCTGTTTAATCGTACAGCCTACATTGGTGAAGATGTGCGCTTTGGTGTCACTATTACTGTGCACCCTGAGCCTCATGTCACATGGCTTAAGAACGGGGAAAGAATCAAGCCAGGTCTTGATGACAGCAAGTACACGTTCACAACTGACAAGGGTCTGTACCAGCTGATGATCCACAATGTGGACAAGAACGATGATGCTGAATACACTGTCATGGCCACCAACAAGTTTGGAGAAGACAGCTGCAAGGCAAAACTCACTGTGACTCCTCACCCTGTGATGGAGGAAACTATGAGGCCAATGTTCAAACGTCTGCTGGCCAACATCGAGTGTGTTGAAGGACATAGTGTCCGCTTCGAACTTAGGGTGTCAGGAGTCCCAACTCCCAGTCTGAAATGGGAGAAGGATGGCAAGCCACTACAGTTTGGTCACAAGGTTGTTGTCATACAGGAAGATGTTGACTATCACGTCCTGCATATCAGAGAGACTCTTCTTGACGACTCTGGTTTGTACAAAGTTACTGCAACTAACTCTGCAGGTTCTGCAAGCTGCCAGGCTACCTTGAAGGTGGACCGCCTTACCTACCATAGAAGAGAGTACAAGAGTGAGGAGGAGAGGTACAGACATGTGCAGAAGCAGATTGAAAAGACAAACAAGATGGCTCAGCGTATTGTTGCCACTGAGGAGGTGGTAGCTCTCAATCCTACGGCCCAGGAGGCTCTCAAATTTGCTGCAGAAATATACAAGCCTGCAGTGAGCACCAAGAACGTTGAGGGAGAGTTTGACATCAGAGAGGAGAAATCAGAGACCAAGAAGCTGGAGGAGGAGAGGAGAATCTTCATGCCATATGAGATCCCTGAGCCTGTGGTTCATGATCCAAGATGTCTGGATGAAGACAAATTTATCAAACAGTTTGTGCCTCTCTCTGACATGAAGTGGTACAAGAAACTCAAGGACCAGTATGAGATCCCCGAGAGAATGGAGAGGATTGTGCAAAAGAGGCAGAGGCGTATTCGTCTCTCTAGGTGGGAGCAGTTCTACGTCATGCCTCTGCCAAGAATCACTGACCAATACAGGCCAAGATGGCGTATTCCAAAACTCACTCTGGATGATCTTGAGACTGTCAGGCCTGCCCGCCGCTCACCTTCTCCAGAATCAGAGGTCTCTTTCAGATCAAGGAGGAGATCTCTGGGAGATCTTAGTGATGAGGAGGAGATGATGTCTGCTGCTGATTACCTTGAAATGAAGAGAATGGAGGAGGAGAAAATGATGCTGGAGGATGAGCTGGAGCTCGGCTTCTCTGCCTCTCCTGTCGGCAGCCCTGTCCGCATGGAGCGGCATGTGATGGAACGTGAAGAGAGGAGGCAAGAGGTCAGGCAAGAGGCTGTCGAGGTCACTGAGACAAAGAAGAAACGCACCATTTCTCAGTATATGAGGAGGAGAAGATCACTCTCTCCCACATACATCGAGCTAATGCGTCCAGTCTCAGAACTCATCAGACCAGCACACCCCAGACCTGTAGAAGTAGAAGGGGAGGTTGTTGGAAGGAGGTCCCCCACCCCTGAGAGGACCCGCCCCCGCTCTCCCAGCCCAATCAGATCTGTTGAAAGGTCGTCTCGATCCTCCTCCAGGTTTGAGCGATCTGCCCGCTTTGACATCATGTCCCGCTATGAGGCCAGAAAGGCTGCTCTGAAGTCTGAGAGGAAGTATCAGGTGGTAAGCCAAACTCCTTTCAGTCTGGACCATGCTCCTCGTGTGACTGTCAGGATGCGATCTCATCGTGTACCCCTTGGTCAAGACACCAGATTCACTCTGAACATTCAATCCAAGCCAGAGGCAGAGGTCACGTGGTACCACAATGCAGTTGCTATTTCTGAAAGCAGTGAGAAGTATATCTTCTCAAATATGAGTGGCGTTTTGTCAATCACCATTCTGGACTGCCAGGATGAGGACAGTGGAACATACCGCTGCGTGTGCTCCAACTCCAAGGGAGAAGCTTCGGACTATGCCACTCTTGATGTATCAGGTGGCGGCTACACCACCTTCACCTCTCGCCGCAGAGATGAGGAAGCTCCCAAAGGCTACGTACCTGAAGTCACTCGTATCGACCACTACCACACTACACACTTCAAAGCTGGCTATACTGCTGAGAGCCACTTCAAGGTCGAAGAGAGCAAGTCTAAGCTAACAGAGACACATGAGGTTGTTACACGAGAGAGATATGCTGCCTCATCTGAGAGGTTCTCCTCTGCAGAAAGGTACGACTCATCCATTAAGTTTGCCTCGGCTGAATACCTGTCATCTGGCTCCTCCTACTCATCTGACAAATTTTCTCTGACTGGGAAACACACGACATCAGAATCTAAACTGAAATCAGTAACTGGTGTTTCTTCTGAGGAAGTTGCTGTCACTAAGGTGAAGCCTTCTCTTCCTGCTAGAATACTCACCAAACCTCAGTCTGTCACTGTGGCTGAGGGAGAGACGGCCAGATTCTCCTGTGATATCGATGGAGAGCCTGCACCCTCTGTAACATGGATGCATGAAAGCAGAACCCTTGTCTCATCTCATCGTATCCAGATCACCACCACTCAGTACAAGTCCAGCTTTGAGATCTCCTCTGTGACAGTCTCTGATGAGGGCAGTTACACAGTGGTGATTGAGAACTCTGCCGGCAGACAAGAGGCTCACTTCACCTTGACCATCCGCAGACCAGCTCCAAAGGAGGAAGTCAAGGCAGTCAAATCCCCTGAACCATCTGTGAAGTCACCCACCCCAAGTGTTAAGTCACCAGAACCTCCTGTAACATCTCCCACTCCCTCTGTAACTTCTCCTGTCCCCAGTGTTAAGTCTCCTACCCCCAGTGTCAAGTCCCCAGAGCCTTCAGTTAAGTCACCAACTCCCAGTATCAAGTCACCTGAACCAAGCGTAACCTCACCTGTTCCAAGTGTTAAATCACCAACTCCAAGTGTGAAGTCCCCTGCACCGGGTGTTAAGTCTCCTGAACCAGAGGGAATCAAATCTCCTCGGGGTATTAAGTCTCCTGAGCCAACTGCTACCTCTCCTACACCCAGCATAAAATCACCAGCTCCAAGTGTCAAGTCTCCAGAACCTGAAGGAGTCAAGTCACCAGCTGGAATGAAATCTCCTGAACCAAGACTGAAGTCACCTCCTCCTGCAAGGTCCCCAGAGAGGGTGAAGTCACCTGAAACAGAGGAAGTGAAATCTCCTCGAGGTGTCAAGTCTCCAGAGCCTGTAGGAATCAAATCACCAAGAGGTATAAAGTCCCCAGAACCTGCTGGAATCAAATCACCCAAAGGCATCAAGTCCCCAGAGCCTTCAGGCATCAAGTCACCAACACCCTTGAAGTCCCCTGAGCCTGCAGGAATCAAATCCCCTCCAAGAATGAAGTCACCTCCTCCCATCATGTCCCCCAAAAGGGTTGTCTCCCCACCTACTGTTAAATCTCCAATCCCTAAACCCCCCAAGGTCCTTAGTCAGGTGAAGGCCGAGGCCTTTGAGGGGTCGGTGAAGATGGCCTGTAGCTGTGAGAGCAGCGTCAGAGAGGTGGTGTGGTACGTCAATGGGAGGAGGCTTTCACAGAGCAGCCACTTTGAGATGCATTACTCTGAGGGCTCCTGCAGCCTTCTCATCCACGATTTGGCGGACAGTGATCAAGGAGAATACGTCTGTGAGATGACCTCTGACGGGGGCGTCTCCAAATCCTCCTTCTCCTTCACTGGACAGGTGTTCCAGTCCATAAGGATGAAGGTCACAGCATACCGTGAGCAGCAGCTGGCACTTAAAGGTAAAATCTGCCTTAATTTTATACACAAGTTGCAAACAACTCATTAACCATAAAGTGAGATAAACTCATGAAATGTTTCCATTTTCAGCCTCGTCTGGATCAATGATGGTGAGTCACAAGGGGTCTTCATCGTCCATCAGCTCATCTATGATGATGAAGAAAGAAATTCACACAGTGGAGGAGTCATCCTCTTTCTCATCCACCCAGCAAGCAATGATGTCCTCCATGATGGAGTCCAGCTCCTTCAGCAGCATGGCAGCTGAGATGAAGTTTGAGACCATGTCCATGTCCAGCATGTCATCCATGGCATCTGAGACTTATGCCATGAGCTCCAGCAGTCTGACGGAGATGGCTTCTCACATGGAGGGATCCACGTTCAGACCAATTGGTAAGACCTTGTCTTTAAGATGATCTGATAAATCTTTGGGGGTGTAGCTTCCCCACACAATTATTTACAGATGATGGTGAAGACAAGGCATCACACAGGAAGCACCATGATTAAACTAAACTCATGTTTGTCTTCTGTGGTTTTCCAGGCTGTGCTCCCAGGATCGAGGCTCTGCCAGAAGATATCAGCATTGAGCCCGGCAAAGTCCTCACAGTGGCCTGCGCTTTCTCCGGTGATGCCAAACACATCGAATGGTCCCGCAGCGGCCGCATCATTGAGGTGACTGCCGGCGGGCGCTTCCACATCGAGACCACAGAGGACTTAACCACCCTCATCATCACCGGGGTGAGGGAGGAAGACGCTGGGACCTACACTCTAAAACTGTCCAACGAGCTTGGATCCGACACAGCAACTGTTCACATTAGCATTCGATCAGTGTAAAAAAAAAAAAAGTCTAATCTTTCAATCTTCCCCTTTTCTCTACTTCCGTGCCTTTTTATTTATTAATTAAGCGAAATAATCTACTAGATAAAGATCTGGATTTCTGTTCTTGTAAATATGAACTATTTTTGTACCAATCTTGACATTAATTTATGCCAAACTAGACTAAAGTCTAAAGTTGTTATGAAATGTGCCATATTGGATAAATATGACTTAGGATTTTTGATCCATTTTTCTGTGACATGTACATAATGTATATAGCCGAATTGAACGGTTATGGGAAATGTATGCATTGTTATTTATGACAATAATATTAACTGAAACAAAATGAAACTAAATGTGGTTTAACAGGAGAAAGTTTCACAAGGAACGAATACCCTGTTGAACTTAGAAACTAAACAATGTGCCTCAACGATAAGTTGAAGTCTTAAGATTGCCTCAACAGGTAGAGAGGCTCCCTGTTGATGTTCACTCAATCCAAGACGGAACGATGATTGCACTGCGTGAGCAGCGGTGCCTGATGCAATAGAACAAGAGCGTGAGATCCTGAGTGCTGTTTGCATTTACCCTCATGTAAGCAGGACGACTGGACCTCGCCCTCTAACTGAAAATGTCATACTGCTATTTCGATGACATGCTCACAGTGCGAGCGGCCTGCACTCCCTGAGCACAATTTTTTTGTTTTGTGCTCTTCTTCTGGCAAACGACCCCTCAATCACGCTCTCCAGTTTTACCATCAACCTGGCCAATCACGTTACACGAGAGTCCATCGTGGGCTTGTTTGCAGAGGCAGAGCTGGCTCCTGGAGGTCTGCAGAGTGTGTGTGTGTGTGTGTTAGCTTTTAGGAGTTCAGTCAAGCTGGGTGCCGCCAAGCACATCAGTGGCAGCCCAAACAGCCGCGCTGCATCAAGGACCAAGGAAGCGCGGTCCTGCGTGTCACCCAGCACTTTGAATTGATTGATGTTAGAGTTGTAGCGTTTATTTTCGCAGCCTCCTCGAGTTTTCCTCAATTATTGATTTAATAAAGCATGATTATCAGCACTATAGAATGTCTCCACTGTGATTTTTGTCTGTGGTCTCCTTTTTTGCTTTTTTATAATAAACCCACGGTGTCTATTTGGTGGAGTGGTAAGCAACCAACCCAGGTTTGATTCCCACCTGAGACCCATTGGCCAAGTGTCTTTAGCAAAATCGGTCCAGTATGCGGAGGTAATTAACCAAATTAACCACCCAGTTAGACCCACAAAAGAAAGAATCAAGCCACAGAAATTATAAAAATAATGAGTCACTAATAAGTTGTGCTGTGTTGTAATTAAAAAAAGTGAAATAAATTTACAATTTGATTTTAAAATTATGATCAAACATTGTGAAAAATAAAATCAGAAATCGTTTTGCCGAACAGTAATGTAAAAACTTTCTGCTTCTGTGAGCTAAGTTGTGATTTTAAAATATTCTGATTTAACTATATCTTTTTGTCAGTTTATTTCTGTTCATGGAAAATCAGTTTTTATTAAAACAATTGCTGACCTCAGACAAATCATAGCATAGCTTTAACAATAATCTGTAAAGATGTTCATATGTTGGGTATTCACCCCCAGGAAAGTCTAAAACAGCATGTAGACGTGTCCCTCTTTTACATAAGAAGAATAAACTCAGGATGAGACCAAATGCAGAGTGATGAGACCAAATGCAGAGTGATGAGGTGCTGAGGCTTTTATTTCCCAGATAAAAGGCAGCATTGCCCACTAGATGTCAGTGTTACATTTATATTAAAGCTGTATAACTGGACTGAAGCTGCTCACTTTACCTCTTAGAGGACAAACTTATGGAGAAATATGTAATGTTTCCTTGCAGAATTAGGGTCCTTACACTGAACTTGAATAAAAAAAAGCTATTAGATAAAAAGCAAAATTTAAATGACTTGAGCTGTATGAGTATGACACTGAAGGGAAGTAAACATTAAAGCACAAACCATCTGAAGCAAAAACATACACTAGACAGACCACTTTACACATGCATTACCTCTGCACCAGGTACTTGAGGTTAAGTTTAGGATTTATTTTACATATATTTGTATTTTTATTTTTTCTGAATGAACCCAAATCATGAACAGCAGCCCAGAGCCTGCAAGGTAGGGCACAGTTCAGTCTGTTGTAGCAGCTCCAGGGAAATTTGCAGTTAAAGAGAGAAAGTACCAGAAAGATATATTCTGAAAGAGTGCCTCCTCGAACAGGAATCATCGTAATCGAACCTTTTCACTCTGAAAGAAGTGGATCAAATTCTTCTGACTGACCATAGGCGCAAATCCCGGGGGGGGACGCAGGGGATGTGTCCCCCCCTTCCACAAAGTTGTCCCCCCCAAAAATCCGGTTCAAATAAGATTTTTCTAGTAGTACAGTAATGTGTTTTGACGGTACAATACAAGTAGCGCTACTAAAAACACACTGTCAGACAATTTTAACTGTTAAAGATTACAACCTCCTTCCCCTCACAATGGTTTGGTCCAAACTGTTTCTCCCGGTGACCGGCGTAGCTGCTGCTGCAGAGCCGTGTACACACAGAGGCAGGCGGACAAAGTGGTGGTGATCTAACGAAGTAAGTGTATTAAAACACAGAATGATTGATAAGTTGTTTATCACTCCACTTGTTCAACAAGCACAACATGAGAAGCAACATTTTAACTCCTGTGTACGAAGTCTATCAGCATGTTTTAAATTAACACGCAGCTAATACGGGTGTTTATTTTTAAGCTAAAATGAAATTTGCACTGTATGTAGCACATCTTTTCCTCTTAGTTTGTAATGAATCTGTGAATTGTCGAGAGTTTTTCTCTGCTGCTGGCTGCAAACAGCCTTTCCTCTCTGCCTGATGCAACAGACTGTGACAGTCAGAGAGAACAATGACTTACAGTTATAGTTTAATATAACTATGCAAGACATTTGAGAAAGTATCAAAACAACACAGCAAAAATAAAGCATTTATTTTAATGTCTCCCCCAAGACTTACTGTCTGAATTTTTACTTTTTATTGTCCCCTCCAACATTGAAGAGGGATTTTTTCTAATGTGACTGACACGGTTTTACCCTGCTCAGGTGTGGACACATAGAAAACCACTGCTAAGGTGTAGACTGAGTCCATTATTTCTCCCACAGTTCGGGCAGTTTTATTTGTTTTCATCAGCAATCCAAACTGATCCATGCAGCATCAGAAGACCCAGAATCTCATGTCACCCAGACCACTCTGTGAATGCTCAGGGGGGAAAGGTCACGCCAGAGATGTCTCCACATTACATCTCTGTCTCTGCTCGGCTCACTTGGAAAGCTGTTGGCACTGATAAGAAAACTGTACCAGTACGATCCCGCATGAGAACAAAAATAACTGAGTCTATAATCGTGGAAAAGCTCCAGCATATATCTAGCTCAGCTTTTAGAACTGGGCAGGCCTTTGGGAGAAGAGGTTTGTGATCCTCTTAAACCTAAACCAGTCCAGG
Organism: Cetoscarus ocellatus; assembly: GCA_037902135.1. Taxonomy (NCBI): domain Eukaryota; kingdom Metazoa; phylum Chordata; class Actinopteri; order Labriformes; family Labridae; genus Cetoscarus; species Cetoscarus ocellatus. Next base: position 879,084 of record JBAMNC010000698.1, on the reverse strand, counting down.
CTCCTCTTTGGATCAAGCTTTGGAAGTCCATGACCTGGATGAATGAGAACCTTCACAGATGAATCTGGAAATGATCTGTTGTCCTTCACTCTGGCTGCAGCAGGTCTCATAAAAACACGATTCTGAGGACAACTGTCTCTTGAACCACATCAAGCACTGACCAGGCTGAGGTTGCTAAGCAACTGTTGTGCAGATTCTGATTTGTTTCCTTCATACGAGGAAGATATGCAGGTGAAGAATGTGACCTTTGCTGCAACCAACCTGCAGAAAATCACTGCTCTATTTTATCTTAGGGGATGGACAGGCAGACAGGACAGAGTCTTTATCTAAACGTGTGGAGGCTGTTTGATGGGATCTCTCTTTTAAATGTCTAAATCCTCATCATCTTTGTCCTTGTTTCGTTAATATGTGGACCTTTCAAGGAGGAAAAACTAACGAAGTTCCTTTATGAAGACATTAGAGGAAATATTTTAACATGTCTTTTAAGGAACTTGTCCAAAGTGGAAAACAAAAACAGTCCCTCTAGTGCAGGGGTGGGCAACTGGCGGCCTGGGGGCCACATGTGGCCCTCCACCTCACTCAATACGGCCGTCAATCGTTTCCAAAGTTAAACTCAAATTGAAAATATGAAGAAAAATTAAGAACTACAAAATATGATTCATCATGAGTCGCTAGCACTACATAATGGTCAAATTAAGATAGATATAGATCATGATTTGTTTTTTGCAAGTAAAGAACTTACTTTGCTATGATTGTGTCCCTAAATACCTTCAATAAGGCATTCAAATATAATTTATGGTGCTAGTAAAAACACTATATATTTGAAAACAGTGATAAAGGTAATATATTTGTGCTTTAAAAATTTGTAAACATTAATTATTTTATTGCATTAAAGAGAAACTTAAATTGGCTTTAGCTATGTGTCATCAAATCCTGAACTTTTAATTGTATTTGAGTTAAAATATATTAACTGGTAAAATGATTTTTGAAGCTTTATATTTGCTATTTTTTTGTTTATTACTTCCACCAAGGAGGTTATGTTTTTGCCAGCGTATGTTTGTTTGTTTGTCTGTTTGTTTGTTTGCTTATTTGTTAGAAAGATTACACAACAAGTACCTGGCAGATTTTGCTTAACTTTTCAGGAGATGTTGGTAATGGCCCAACTGAAAAATGATCAGATTTTGGTGGTGAGCCAGATAACCACCGTTAATAATGGTTTTTGCTCAATAACTGTCAAGTCATGTGACTTGTGACAGTGTATATATATATACACTGTCACAAGTCACATGACTATATATATATATGTATGTATATATATATATATATATATATATATATGAAACTGTAACTGTCCCAGTTTCTTAATTTGATTTTGTTAACTTTAAAACTTTTGGAAATGTCCCTGGATTTCATTCCAGAAATCTGGTCACCTTATCTCAGTGACCTCTGCTCCAGGACGATGATCCGCTGATGGGACGAGACAGCAGCAAGGAATGGAGGACAGTTTGGACACCGCCTGCAACAAAGACGACACAGAGAAACACATGGCTAAAGAGCTTCATCGTGTGGATGTGCTGCTGTGCACGTCTCTGTAGAATGACTGGTCCAGCATGGGGGAGTTTTTTAGGGGATTCAGTTTTTATTATCGGTCCTCAGAGTACATGATCTGTCCTGATGTTTACAGAGCAGGACGAGGACACAGAGCTGAAGGATGAGCTGGTGTGTGGATGGTCCTGCAGCTCTGATGGCTCAAACTGCCCTCCTCCCTGTTTGTGGTAAATGTTCCTCTCAGACTGAAGAATAACAGCAGACAGGGAGACAGGACAGGAGACAAATGAAGAGGGAGGGACTGTGAGACAGAGACAGAGGACACAAACACTGAGGAGAATAAAACATACCAGGAAACACCTTTAAAATGAAATATTAGCTTCACTGTTGTGGCGTGGAGTGTTTGCTGTGTCTCTGACCTTTTCTCTGCAGTGACGAAGACAAACATGGACATGAGCCGTCAGCTTCAGAGGGACAGAGTCCAACAGGGACCCCATGTCAATGGATGTTTGCATGTATGTGTATATGTGTAAGTTTTTTATTTATGTGTGTATGCATGTATATATTTTTGTTTACAGGCTGCTCTGGACTGGTCAGCCTGCTTCTGTGGACCTACCTGATTACCTCCACCAAGGAGGTCATGTTTTTGCTGGCATTTGTTTGTTTGTTTCTGAGCAAGATTGCACTAAAACTATTGGACGGATTTTGCTGAAATTTTCAGGAGATATTGGTAATGGCCCAACTTAGAAATTATTAGATAGGAGACTTCCGGTGTAGCGACTGATGGAGTAGGACGTGCACATTAGAGCTCCTGCAATTGCCTCTCCAATTTTTTGTTTTAGGCACTTTCTTAATCTTTTTTCCACCTGTCCTCGGTGTGTGTTTCCCTACCACCTTAAATTCAACTTTGCACTCGATTTTTGCCGTTGAAAATGCCTCCAAAGCAGCTTAAGCTAGCTTCGCTATCCTCGCGGCCTACTCCACCTGCCGCATCCCCGCCTTGCAGTACCACTCCCCCTCGCTTGACTGACGCCGCAGGTGGCGCTCCTCCAGACTTTAAGGCTGAGCTAATGGCGCTCCGCATCCAGTTAACGGCCATTTTCAAAGCCGAGCTCCAAGCTGCCCTGGCCGAGACCCTGACCACCCTCAAGCCTGAGATGCAGGCATTGAGGTCGGAGCTATCTGAACGCATCTCAGGCGTCCAGTCGGATGTGTGCTCTCTGCAGAACACGGTGAGTGAGATGGAAACCTCGCTCTCCTCCTGCTCAGACGACGTTACTACCTTACAAGCTAAAGTGGATCAGCTATCAGCGGAGCTAACCAGGCTGGACAATAAATGTGATGACTTGGAGGCTAGATCTCGGTGCAACAATATCCGGCTGGTGGGGATCCCGGAGGATTTTTCTACTTCACCCACTACGACAGCCATATCCTCTCTGCTCAAGGAAGCCTTCAAGCTCGAGAAGGAACCCCTCTTAGACCGAGCGCATCGTACATTCCAGCCAAAGCCGAAGCCCGGTGAGCGCCCTCGCCCTGTCATCGCCCGACTACACTATCACTCGGACTGTGTGGATATCCTACGGCGAGCCAGGACCCAGCAGCGGATCAAGATCGGCGGCCTGAACGTCTCCATCTTTCCCGACCACACTCCGAAGATAGCTCGGGCCAGAGCCGCCTTCAATGACGTCCGCTGCCAGCTCCGAGAGATCCCTGGGATACGCTTTGGGCTACTGTACCCAGCTCGCCTCCGGGTTACACACAACAGCGCTGAGAAGGAGTTCAAAACACCAGAAGAAGCCACTGCATTCATCAGTTCGCTGATACCGTAAGGAACTCATAATGTTGTCAGACTGACTCTCAGATTTTATGTTTTTCAGTCATCGCTGAATGTGTTTTATCTCAGCATCTCAGTGTTTATAGTATTCATTCTGTTTCTTTTTCTCCTTCATTATTCATTGTTATTCATTGTGGTTCTCAGTATAGCTTAAAAACATATCTAGTGCCTTGTTAAATATTGCTAGTTTTGCAGGAGCTTAGACCGTAGCCTGACTGCTATTATTGGTCTAAACCGTAAGTTTTCCCTGTTAGGGGCTTTACTCCCTGTGGAGTTAGCACTGGGTTCTCCATCGTTTGGGGATGGGGTCATTGTAAGTGCGATTGGGGGGGGGGGGGGGGGTGGGGTGGGGGGGGGGGGTGGTTGGGATGGCAGGTGTTTTTTTTGTTTGTTTTTTCTTTGCAAGTGTCTTTGCTTTTGTTTTCCTCTCTCCTCTTCTTTTTTATTTTTATTTTTTATTTTTTATTTTTTTATCTCTCTTCTCCTTTTCTTCCTTTGTGGTGGGGGGAGTCCACAGGTCCACACTCTATCTCTATCAGTCTCTAAAAAACTCAGGTAATGGCCTCTAACTCCAGTACTTCTGATACCCCATATATTGGGTCTTCTGTGAGATTTCTGAGCTGGAATATTAAAGGCATGGGGAGTCCAATTAAAAGGACTAAGATTTTTGCTCATTTGAAGCGCCTAAACGTTGATTTGGTGTTTCTCCAGGAAACTCACATGCGCATCAAGGATCAGGTCAGACTTAAATGTCCGTGGGTTTCTGAGGTGTTTCACTCAAATTTTAACTCCAAAGCCAGGGGGGTTGCTATTTTAATTGGTAAATCAATCCAGTTTTCGGCCTCTAAGGTCATATCAGACCAAAATGGCAGATATTTAATCGTTTCAGGCTCACTTTTTCATTTTCCTGTTTTATTGGTTAACATATACGCCCCTAATTTTGACAATCCACAGTTCATGAATAATTTGTTTAGATGTCTTCCCTCATTGAATAACAATTTTCTCATCATTGGAGGTGACATGAATTGTGTAATCGATCCCACTTTAGATCGTTCTAATCCACGCACTCTGACCCCGTCATTGATGTCAAAGTCTGTCTCTGATTTCATGTCCAAAAACGGATGCGTTGATCCCTGGAGATTTTATAACCCTCATGCTAAGAAATATTCCTTTTTTTCTCAGATATATCAATCTTTTTCCCAGATAGATTACTACTTTATCGATTCCACACTGATTTCTAAAGTACTTCATGTCGATTACCACCCCATAGTTATTTCTGACCATGCCCCTCTTTCTTTAGATATTAAATTCTGCTCACAACCTCGGTATCTAACACCCTGGAGGTTCAATACATTACTTCTCTCAGATGATACGTTTAATACATTTATTGCAGCTGAAATTGATGATTTTATTGCGATAAATAAAAATGACCGAGACCCAGTCTCCTGCTCTCTACTCTGGGAATCTTTAAAAGCGTACTTACGTGGTCAAATAATCTCCTACTCTGCCCATTTGAATAAAGCTCGTAAAGCTAAATTGCAGGAACTTTCTGTGAAAATCACTAAATTAGATCAACAGCTTGCCTCCTCCCCCTCTCCCAAGTTACTTAAAGAACGTGTCGAGCTGCAGACTGAATTTGACCTAATCACTACTAATGATGCAGAGCGACTTCTATTGCGTTCTCGTGCTACATATTACGAACATGGTGATAAAGCTAGCCGCCTTTTAGCCCATCAACTTCGTCGTCAGGCTGCATCACGTACGATCCCCCAGATTAAAGATCCGGCAGGCACTTTACAAACAGATCCTGTCACTATAAATTCAGTTTTTTATTCATTCTATTCCTCCCTTTATAAATCTGAATCTTCTCCTGACACCTCTGAAATGACCTCCTTTTTAGATAGCCTCAATTTTCCAGTGATTGATCCAGATGTAGCTAAAAAACTAGACTCATTATTAACAGCAGAAGAAATTATTTTTTGCTATGAGAAATATGCAAAATAATAAAGCCCCTGGCCCTGATGGGTTTCCAATTGAGTTTTTTAAAAGATTTCAGAATAAATTGACCCCATTGCTGCATGCTGTATATTTGGAATCACTACAATCTGGTACTCTCCCTCCAACTTTAAGACAGGCCTCCATAAGTCTCCTCTTAAAAAAAGATAAGGACCCAGCTCTCTGCAGTTCCTACAGACCCCTTTCACTAATTAATGTGGATGCTAAGATCCTTGCAAAAGCTTTGGCTTTTCGCTTGGAAACTATTGTTCCAACTATTGTGTCACCCGAGCAGACTGGGTTTGTTAAAGGGCGGCAGTTATTCTTCAATATTCGTACACTTTTAAACATCATTTATTCTGAAGCCACCACAGCAACACCTGAAGTAGTGATCTCAGTCGATGCTGAAAAAGCATTCGACAGGGTTGAATGGGTCTATTTATTTACTGTTCTCAAGAAATTTGGGCTGGGTGAGGTATTCATCTCTTGGATACAACTTCTTTATACATCCCCACAAGCTAATGTCTCCACCAATAGCATCCAATCTAGTTTCTTCATTTTATCCCGTGGTACCAGACAGGGCTGTCCGTTATCCCCCCTATTGTTTGCTTTAGCAATAGAGCCCCTATCAATCTCTCTGAGATCCTCCTCCATTTTTACTGGTATTTCACGATTGGATACAGAATTTAAATTATCCCTTTACGCGGACGATTTATTGCTGTATGTCTCAGATCCTGCCCTTTCTATCCCTACGATCCTGTCCTTGTTTCATAAATTCGGTTCTTTTTCTTCAGGTTATAAAGTGAACATCGCAAAAACGGAGTGCTATCCTGTCAGTACTTCAGCTCTGCAGCTCAAACATTATGAAGTCCCCTTTAAGTTGAGTCCATCTGGCTTTAAGTATCTGGGGATCAATATAACCAGAACACTTAATTCTCTTTTTTCCGCAAACTTTCTGCCTTTAATTTCTAAAATCAAATCTGACCTCCAGAGATGGGAAAACTTACCTCTCTCTCTAATTGGAAGAATCAACACAGTCAAAATGAATATTTTGCCAAAATTTTTATTTTTATTTCACTGTCTCCCTCTTTTCCTATCAAAGCAATTTTTTAAAACGATCGATCAATCTATTTCTCATTTTCTATGGCGTGGAAAGGCACCCAGAATCTGTAAATCTACTCTCCAGAGATGTAAATTCTATGGCGGTTTGTCCCTTCCAAATTTTCAATTATACTACTGGGCAGCGCACATCCACAAGATTTCATTTTGGTTCAATTCAACAGATCTGCCTTGGTGTTATCTAGAGGCACAGTCGTGTGCGCCGTCCTCCTTAGCTGCTTTGCTTACCTCTTCCATCCCATCCAACTCCTCTGGCTTCAAATAATCTAATTGTTCGATCCACGCTAAAAATTTGGTATCAATTTAGGAAACACTTCAATTTCAATTCAGCATCCATCTTGGCTCCTCTATTAAGGAACCATTTGTTTCCTCCTGCATCCTCAGATTCCGCATTTCTTTTATGGCATAACAGGGGTTTGAGATGTTTCCAAGACTTATACAAGGATGGCATCTTTCGCAGCTTCACAGATCTCTCAGGTGAATTTAATCTCCCACCATCCCATCTATTTCGTTACTTTCAAATTAGACACTGCGCTAATGCCTTGTTTCCAGCTTTTCCTTCACTACCATCAGGTCCACAGTGGGAGGAGCTTCTAAGCCACAACCCATTTCAGAAGTCACTCATCTCTAAGGTTTATAATAAAATCCTTTCCTTTGATTGCTCTCCAGTTACAAAAGTCAAGGCTGCCTGGGAACAAGAATTGGGTCTACTCTTTGATAATGATTGGTGGGACTTTGCACTTAAAAAAATTTATACTAGCTCAACTTGTGCTCGTCTCACACTTATACAGTTTAAAGTAATCTACAGAGTTCCAAATCTAGACTGTCACAAATCTACCCCAACATCACCGACAGCTGCGACAGATGCCACCTCTCACCCTGCAATTTAACCCATATGTTTTTCTCCTGTCCGCTACTTTCTCCTTTCTGGCAGAATTATTTTGATATCATGTCAAAAATACTCTCAACAACAATAAAAGTCGCCCCTCATGTCGCCATATTCGGCCTCCCAGAAGACTGCGACCGATTTACTTCTTCGCAGTTAGATATTCTGGCCTTCACTTCTTTGCTTGCAAGACGCCATCTTCTTTTTCTCTGGAAGTCAACTAAAGCACCCTCTGCTGCCCATTGGCTCAGAGACACAATATCTTTTCTTAAACTCGAGAAGATCAGATATTCAACAAAAGGCTGTTCTGACAAATTCTATAAGAAGTGGCTTCCTTTTCTCAGCTTCTTTCACTCTCTTCAAGCTTTACCTACTGAGTAATGGACCCCTCCACTCCACCCCTTTTTTTTTTTTCTCCTCCTTTACCTTTATTATTTTATTTTATTTATTTACTCTTTTTCTTTCTCTCTCTTCTTTCTTTTTATTATTCGTCCACTTTGTTTTATTTATTTTTTGATTTGCACTAAATTAAAAAACATCCCAGGGGGCAAACTGTATCTGTTATAGCACACCATTGTATGATATTTATATACTTTTACATTTGTATCCGTTTCTATTTCTGATACGGATATCACGTTTTGCTCAATCTATTCACTCCTTCTTGTGCTCTACCATTTGTCTTTGTTTTTTTTTTCTGATCTGTATTGCCTCCTAATAAAAATATTGAAAAAAAAAAAAAGAAATTATTAGATTTTGGTAGTGATATGGACATTTGTCTGGGTGCAAAAAAATCCCACAAGTAAACATTCAGCGGAATTTAAAAAAAATCCTATCTTTGCCATTTTTTAACTGATTCACTTCCAGTTTTACAGGGTAATATGGAGTCCATGTCTTTATCATCAAGGTTAATTTCATCTGGATCCGATCATCTGGACCCGATCCAGAGCTTTATAATGGGAAATCCCATTGAAGACATTCAATAATTCATATAAAATCAAAATATTAAGTGATGTTTCCAAAACTTGTTGTAATCATACAGGGTAACAACCTCTATGTATGTCCTGAGTTTGGTCTGGACAACATCTGATCATACACACATTCACACAAACATTGAAATATACATTCATACATACACTTACTCATTCACACAAACATTTATACAAACACACATTCATCCATACATTCAAACAAACATTCATACAGACATGCATACAGTCACATGAACATTCATACAAATATTCGTTCATACAAACATCCACTCATAAATACCAACATAGATTTAAACAAAAATTCATACATAAATACATACATTACTCATACATTTACACAAACATTCATATATAGATTCACACATACAAACAATGACACATGCATTCATACCTATGTTCATCCAACATTCACAAATACATTAGTTAATACAGTCACACATAAATTCATACATATATTTATGCAAACATACTTCATGCAATCACACAAACATTCATACAGACATTAACACATACAAACATTCAAAAACATATTCATGCATACTTGCATCCAAACAAACATTCATCATTCATACATTCACAATTTTTTACACAAACATCCATTCATACATACAAACACACATTCATACATACATATAAACATACATACATTCACACATACATTCATACATACATGCAAACATTCACACAATCAGTCATACAAACATCCATTCACACATACATTACACAAACATTCACACAAACTTACATTCATTCATATAACACACAGTCATACATATATTCCACTGATCTACAAATATTAACATAAATTTATACATAAATACACCCAATATATACATTTCTAATACTTACCAGGCTTTCTGTCTGAAAGTTTTTATAAACACAGTTAATGGGGTGTGTCTGTCGGTTCTTAGTCACCCAGGTCATGGTTATCTAAACACAGCTAATGTGACCTCAGAGCTGAGACAGCAAACCCATATGAAGTATGCAGTTATAGTTATATTGAATGATGTTCTTCAACTCCCTGTTCTCCCCTCAGTCACCTCTGGTCCAGATTAATGAGATCTGGTGAAGATCTTTAACCGTGAGTCAGTTTCTGCAGCAGCTGTTGGTGCTGAACATGAACACGGAGAGCCCTCAGAGATCTTACCTGCTTCTCTGGATTAATAAATACTGCAGCAGCCGTCCTCCACCTCGGCCACTGAGCATGTTCCTGCTCAGCTCTGCCCCAAATACTCTGAACATTTTCCTCCTCTGTGGCCTCAAGGAAACATCAGCAGACGTGTGAAGTGTTCCAGGCTGCAGCTGCTGTCTGTAATTTAATAAAGCAGACTAATGTGACACGTCTGATTCATTCCCTCTGACAGCAGGCTGCAGACACAACAATACTGCATGATTAGGTTATTCTTTAAACAATGTCCGGAGGTTAAAGTGCAGAAATAAAGAAGTCTAGTTTGAATTAAAACATAAACAGACACAGACTGATGAAGAAAGATGAGGACAAAATGTTTTAGATGATGAAATCATCATCATGGGCCGGAAAAGAACAAGGAATAATCAAATCAATGAAAACAAATATTATAATGGGCTTAACTAATTAATGATGACGTTTAATCAGTGCAGTCTCTAATCAGCAGCTGCTTACGTTTTGATCGAGATAAATTAGGTGTTGCTGCAAAATAATGAGTCCATAAATTAGGACAAATGTGCAGAAATCTGGACCCATGCTGTAGCAGTTTTTAGAATATTTCCTTAAAGGACTTCAGGGTAACAAGTCACTGGTAGTCAAGGACAGAACCTGTCAAATATCTCATATGTGGGGCTTTATCATATCATATCAGCTCAAATCAGCCAGTCATTTAGTTATTCCTCTGGTTTTAACAGTCTGCCCTTTTGCTGCTTTTTACTGTCAGTGGCCAAGTCTGGTAGAACGCTCTGACAACTAGAAGGTTGTGGGATCGAGCCCAGTTCCAGCTGTCACATGTCAATGAGTCCTTGGGCAAGACACTTAACCCATGTTGTTCGCACTGCTGCGTCGGTGGCATGCAAATGGGCATGAAAGAGCGAGGATGTGCTGGCTAATGCTGATGGCTAACACAGAAATTCCAGCCAACAATGAGTGAGTGTATAGATGTGACCCGCAGAGTGAAAGAGCTTTGAGTCGTCAGAAAGATCAGAAAACAAAACAAGTTCAAGTCACATTGTCATCTCTGGAACATAACTTGTCTCCACTGCTCTGCCCCTGCACTTTTCCACATTGTTTCTCGGCGGTTTTGACTTCCAGGTGAGACGATCGGATGAATATTTGTTTGGGATTTTGATTCTTGCTTCTGTCACAGACGCTGGTTAAATCCTGAAGCTCCAACAACACAGGAGTGGATCTACACAGTAAAGATATTTCTGTGATGAGAGGCGACCTGTTCTGTCTCCAGAGAGACGTGTTTGTTCAGTTTTGGACCAAGAGGGTAAAAAATGAGAGGCCTTCATGGCCAGATTTTGTGGAGGTGAAGACATAATAATCCTGACGTGTTTTAATTTGAATAAAATCTTGTTTACTTGTTGTTTAAATTATTTTTCATATATTTACTTTAAAGTATATCATTTGCTTTTCTTCCTTCTAATTCTCCCTATGATATCCTTTAATGCTCTGGTGCTCACTCTTTACCACTCCCCTGTACGTAGCTTATAAAATTTAAAAAAGTTGATGGCAAAGACCCTCTGTTTTGATTTATTGCGTAACTATGAATACTGCCATCCCAAAATAAAGAATGTTAAAAAAAAAGAAATATAACGCGTCCCTTTACTTTGACAAAAGGCCACAAACTGTGTGGGGCTGGTAACTCTACCACCTGTTGTGGTGAGGGTGTCATGCACAGCCAGGCTATGACAAATATGGTGCTATATAAATAAAGATTGATTGACTGAATCTATATTCAGCAAAGACAAATGTAGCGAGGACAGATTTATGATCTGGGCATCCATGGGTTTGTCTCTATCATAAATTCTTATTTTTTGTCCCTTTGTCTCTGCCTGGATGGATCCATCTCTGGATGGATGTATGTGTATATACAACATTTTTATTATATGTAATTGTATGTATGCATATATTTAGTATCTATACAATTTTGTCTTTGGCCTGCTTTGTTGTAAAGTGCTTTGAAAGAGCACTTGTTATGAACTGGAGCTATACAAATAAAGATTGATTGATTTGTTGATTGATTGATACGATGACCCTAGCTACCGTAAAGGGGCACCATCAAAAAATACACTGAGAATAGAAATGCAGTGAGGGGCGTGGCACGGAGTCAAACCCTCAGAGCTTCAGAGCTCTGAAGGTCTTAACACGCCAAGAGCGATGAGAATAAATGGCACCAAAATGCAAATATTTCAGAAATCATTGTTGATGTGTCTTTCTATTCACATAAAAAGCAACGAGTGTTTGCGTATGGCTGATTTTAATCACACTGAAACCAAATGTGCATATCTGACTCTGTAAAGGAGAGGAGAATTTCAATTCAGGAGCTGAAACCACCACAGCTTCTTCAGGACCAACTGTTCATGATGGTCGAAGCTTAAGAACTCCCTCATCTCATCGTCATACTGCAGCTCCAACACCGTCCTCCTCCATTTCTATCTTTGAATTCATTATCACTGACATTTGGATGACTTTGGTCAATGAAACACGCTGCTGTGATGCACCATCAAGAGGGCTGCCATGTTTTGTCTGCATGTGTTGTATGTGCCAATGTGTGCTCTCATTGGTCAGATGTGGGCTTACTGGATGCAAAGCTTAAGAAAAATCAACTGCGGTCTGACAAATCAAATCTACTTTTTACTAGTGTGTAAGTTTGCCCTGAATGGCTATGGATTTATTAAAAATAATTATGAGTGAATTATTCCCGCAAAAATGGTGAGCAAAGTTATTGAAGTTATTGACCCATCAGTCTGTTACTGTATCAGGTCACGTTTGACCTCAACGACCTCGACCTGCACTGAAGCCAACCACGGACGACCTCCAACATGATAACAAGAGAGTACTGAGGTCAGTCCACAGGGGGTGCTCTCATTATTTTGGCTTTTCCTCTGTCTGTCTGTCAATAAGAACACTGTGGTTTGAAACTGTCTGGACTCCTCCTCTCATGGAAACTTCGAAATAAACTCACATTTTTCCATCAAGCTCAGACTTGGCCTCCATTTTCCTGTCCACGCCCTGACGCAGTTTTCCATTAACTGTATCTATCAGGCCATCTCTAATGCTTTCACCACACTCAGATCATCATGTGGACCTTCAGGGCTGGGAGGGTCTGCAGAGGAACGGCACGTTCATAAAGCAGGAGGAAGGATTCTTCTGCACGGAGCCGAGTGAGTCAGTGGTTCCTCTGAGGACTGGCTTTACCTCAATCTGAAAGAATTTAATGAGCAGAGAGAAACACTGAGATGAGTGAGAGGCTCTGTCCCAGATTTTCATGTAGATACTCACACTCTGCTTCAGGATCAGGGAGTGTTGCCTCCATGTTACATCAGCAGAAGATCCCTCAGTGTTCATCATCCTCTGGGCCGAGGTCACCAGGGTTCACTCTTGTTCTCCTTCACATTGGAATGGATGTTGGACCTGTGGTTCAAGTGTTCTTGTTTTTGGTTGTGCACCAACATGTCATCTCCTCAGCATGTAACAGAGATATCACTCATTTATTTAGGTAACACTACACACTGATGAAGAAGAGGGTGTGATTATTATCCAGCATTTGACTCTAAACAGGACATTAATGAACAAAAATAAACTTCAAGCTGTTTGAAAAGATTTTTAACTCAAGGTTGAGACCATAAACTGGTTAGTGAAACATTCACAGAGGGAATCAACTTTAAACATTTCACTCACAACAGTTTGAGGCTTCAGACTATAATTTGATATTCTGGCAATGCAAATTTCAAGTGCAGACCAGACGTAGGGCACAGGAGGATGGGTTATGTGTTGTGGTTACATCCCTGGCTGGACGCCAAAAATTAAGAACGCCCCTCTGATGAACCAAAATCTACACGCCAACCAGTCATTTGCTGCTGTGGAGGATACTGCTTTATCAAAAAACGAACCTTGTAGTGACAAAGAAACTGCATTAAACTAGTTTTCCCCAAATATCATCAAAATATATTCCAGGACTAAACTGAATTCACATCCTATACTTGCAGTGCCTGCTGCAATTTTGTCATCAAATGTTAATTTTGTAGTTTGGATGAAGGCAGGTTTATCTACTTAAACACCAAAAGCCTAAAAATGTTATGCAAAAACTGACAGGGTGACCATGAAAACAGCGTACATTATCAGTATTTATATTATCAATAAGTCAAGGAAAAAAATCTCGATATTCAGTTTTTAAATCTTCTGCAAAAATAATTTGTATTAACCAATTTAATCAAAATATCTCCCAGCCCAAGTCAATATCATATATCTGCCATGATCTAATAAAGTCTTCTCCACAACATGTGCAATCCTTAGCTTTGCAGTGCAGCTGGATCGTCCTGATTCAATGTCCGTAATCAGGCAGATCCATCTTGCCAAGCTCCAATCTGCAACAACTGTGAGTGGCCCAAAGCGGGACTGCCCAATCAGAGTCCTCCATAGAAAGGATATTTTAGCTCCACTTCTGCCATATTTTGCTGGGAGTTTGTTCTACGCAGTGGTTCCCATTTTGTCCTTCACACTGCAGCAGTAGTGCCTGCCTGCTACATTTTCCGATCGGCCTGTAATGAATGTGATTGACAGAACGATTGTCCAGTTGTCCCACTCCCAAACACTTTCTACAGGCTTTTGCTCAGGTGGACTAGTGAGTTATACTGAATGATCCATCTGGTGTTATTCAGGTTAGGCAATCTTTGCACCTCGTGGGCTAATGCTAATGCTAGCAAAAAAACTCTGACACACAGGTGAAGAACTCCAGTGGTTATTCTTTAAAGCATAAGTTAAGGACTTTTGAAGAGGAGTCAAAACTGCTGATCTATCCCTTTAAATACACACCTAATCAGCAACATTAAATATTTGGACAGTTGCTGATCAGGTGTGCATTTGATCTGTAGGTGGAAAGTAGAAAAGACACCTGTGCTGCACAGCAAAACTCTTCATGTCCATCATACAACAGGACTCCTGAATACGTCTGTTAGATGAAAAGTTTCATTAGAAATCCAACTAAGATTGAATTTGCACAAACATAACAAATAATTTTAAAAAATCAGGCATCTATAAAAACAGCTGAAGTGAGAAATGATCCTCCACTCATGATGAACTCAAGTGTGATTAAGAATTAAACTGCAGAAGAAATTAAATATTGCTCTTTCATTAAAGGCTGTAATTCATGAAAGTAAGAGCATTAATTCTTTAAGACAACTTTATTTAAATAAGAAAACAAAGTTTATGGAAGCTTCAATACAAAAACACTTCACTGTCGCCTGTACTTTACATTTTAGTCTTATTTAAAATGATGAAGAAACTCATGGAGACAAAACAGTCAAATCAGAAACATCTCCTTCTCCAGATCTCTGTGGTCTTTGTCTCCATCACAGAGTTCAGAGATCCCGTTTGTCCCAGCGCTTCACCAGGGGAAAAAAATATAACAGCTCAGATAAATCATTTCTCATTCAACAGAACTGAAATCAATCCATTAGTTTGCAGAGCAGTTTTTTAAAGTCTGATCAAATAAATACAGTAAAACCATTTCCTCTTCTTTGTCATAATCCACCTCCTAAAGTCCTCTCAGTGTCCTGTCCTTCAGTCTCACTCCTCCTGTGAAGGTCAACCATCTCCACAGAGGTGAACATCTCAAAAGTTGACTGTTTCAAACATGATGAGTTCAAACATAAAATCTAATATAAATGCTCTAATGTTAGTTCTGCTGGAGGTCAGATAAGTATGAAGGCCAGGAACCGACACTCATCGGCCACTTCATGAGGAACACCTGTCCAAAGACTTGTAAATGCAAAAAGCTAATCAGCCAATCCCATGGCAGAAACTCATCACGTGCAGTCATGGTGAACACGACTGGCTGAAGACCAAACTGTGCCACAGACTGAGGAAGAAAAAGTGATTTAAGAGTTCCAGAAACTGCTGATCTACTGGGATTTTAACACAACCATCTCTAGGGTTTACAGAGGATGGTCTGAAGAAGAGAAAATATCCAGCGAGCAACAAGTCTTGGGGCTGAAAAGCCTTGCTGATGTCAGAGGTCAGAGGAGAATGGTCAGAGTGGTTGGAGATGAAAAAAACAGGAACTCAAGGTCTGCAGAAGACCATAACTAAACTCACAACACGTCTAGATGGGCTATAGCAGCAGGAGACCACACCAGGTGCCACTCCTGTCAGGTTAGGACAGGAAAAAGAGGCGATTTTTCAAAAGCTGGACAACAGAAGAATTTAAACGTGTCTCCTGGTCTGATGAGTCTGGATTTCTGCTCCACATTCAGATGGTAGGCTCAGAGTTTGGTGTGAACATCATGAAGCATGGATCCATCCTGCCTTGGATCAGCCGTTCAGGCTACTGCTGGTGGTCCCTTACTCCCACCTGAGCATGGTTTAAACCCCACAGCCTGACTGAGGATTGACCATGTCCATCTCTTTATGACCATAGTGGACCATCTTCTGATGGAGACTTCAGCAGCTCCATGTCTCAAAGCTTAGATCATCTCACACTGGTCTCTTCAGTGTATTCCAGTGGCCTCCACAGTCACCAGATCTCAGTCCAGTAGAGCACCTTAGGGATGTGGTGGAGCAGGAGATTATCATCATGGATGTTCAGCAGCTGTGTGATGCTGTCATGGAGATATGGACCATCATCTCTGAGGGATGTTTCTGCACCTTGTTAAATTCAGGAGCTCTGAAGATAAAGGAGGTCCAACCTGGGACTAGAGGGGTGTACCTAATAAAATGGCCAGTGAGTGTAAAAGTCACCTTTGTTTCACCTTTATAAAATTTGTACCTTGATATTTTGACCTTTTTCTCATGCCTGATCCTGATAATTTCCTGTAGTTGACAGTTTTTTTTTTTTTTACCCATATTTATTTTTAAAGACATGGATGGACATCTTAAATTTAAGGTTGATCTTTACACATTTTATATTTTCCTGTTAGGCCACATTGACAAGGTAATATAGTCAGCTGGGATCAGTGACCTATGATTGAGTTTTCTTTATCTGTTTAGGTAATACCAGGACAGAAAAAAATCCCTAACAGATTAAAGTTTGTCCTTCTGAGGACACCATGTCTTCATCTCATCCTGAAACCGTCTGAACATCAAATAAACTGAGTTATCACAGAAATATGAAATATGTCCTTGTCATTTGTTGTCTTTTGCTTGTATATGATGGTCATTAAAATGATCAAAAACATAAAAAAGTAAACAAGAAGAAAAAGAGGAGGTGTGATGACCTTCTGATGACCTTCACTGTGACGAAGACTGCAGTGAGGAGATCCAAACAGTCCATCGGTTCCTCCATTCTAAGACCCTGAAGAGGGTCTGAGGGCCTCTGATAATGTCTCCAGTGTCTGCCTCAGTCCTGCAGGACATCAAACACACACACACCCCCGCGGCGTCCTCCGCGTCCTCAGAGTGTGTGTGTGTTCGGCCTTCGTCACGCCGAGCCCAGACTCTCAAATCCACAAAACTTCCACCGTTTCTCCAGAGTCGCTCCCACGCCGCTGAGCTCCTGACGAAACATGGACGGCAGGCGGACCATGAGACGCTCTAGCTCGGCTGCAGACACCTGAAGGACAGACGGACAGACGGGACAATTATTGGGTGGGGGGGTTAGCATCACGGTCAATGAACTGACCTTCAACAGTTCTGTCATGATCATCTCAGGAATTCTTTGGTTGTCTCATTAAGGCTAGTTTCATTTGCAGAAGTCTTCCATTGTTAAATTTATCAAGGCTCCAGTTTCTGTCCTTTTGTTCTAAGCGTCATGTTAGTGTTTTAATCTAATAAGACAAAAAGATAATTATTAACTTTAATAACAATAATAAACTAGAAAGCACCTAGAGATCACAAACCTCCATTAAGGTAGCTCACATATGTCTGTCCCATCTATAAGCAATAGTTCATGATAAAGTTACCATGATAATATGATTCATGACTCTAAAAACCCACACCTAGCACTCAGAATCATGTTGATATCATATTAGTTAGACAGTTATTGAGCAAAAACCATTGTTCACTACTGGAGGTTATCTGTAGCCTTGTAGAGCAGATGGACCTGCCTGATTCTGAAATCAGAATCAGAATCAGAATCAGAAATACTTTATTAATCCCCAAGGGGAAATTCGGTTGTTTCAGTTGCTCTTATACACAGTATAGCAGTTGGAAACAACAGATGAGGACATTAGAGTAAACAGTAGCATTAAAAAAAAATAATAAAGATAAATAAATAAAAATAAAACAAATGAAAAGAGCATAAAAATTACGTAAGTAGTTTGCAATGTGCAGAGTCTTTAAGCAGTATAAAACTTCCTTATGAAGGAAAATAAGTAGAATAAGTAAGTAAAATGAAGTGGACATGAGGCTCCGAAATGAGGTGGAGGTATACACAGTATTAACAATTAACAATATTTACACTACGAATTTAAATGTATTAATGACAGCACCATTTGTCCGAAGATTTACTCATCAACAATATCACAGGAGTAAAAACAGTGAGAGTTTATTCTCCAGGACCTGAGGGAGCAGTGATTTTAGAGGGAGGAGTTATAAAGTCTGATGGCCACAGGCAGGAATGACTTCCTGTGGCGCTCTGTGGTGCATCGTGGGGGGATGAGTCTCGCACTGAATGTGCTCCTGTGTTTGTCCAGCACGCTGTGGAGGGGGTGGGAGGTGTTGTCCATGATGTCCTGCAGCCCGGACAGCATCCTCCTCTCTGACACCTCTGTTAGAGAGTCCAGCTGCACCCCGACAACATCACTGGCCTTTCGGATCAGTTTGTTGAGCTTGTTGGTGTCCGCTACCCTGAGCCTGCTGCCCCAGCACACAACAGCGTACAGGATAGCACTGGCCACCACAGACTCGTAGAACATCCTCAGCATCGTCCTGCAGATGTTGAAGGACCTCAGCCTCCTCAGGAAGTAGAGCCGGCTCAGGCCCTTCTTGTAGACGGCCTCGGTGTTCCTGGTCCAGTCCAGTTTGTAATCCAAAAATACTCCCAAGTATTTGTACTCCTCCACGATGTCCACCTGGACCCCTTGGATGGAAACAGGGGCCACTGGAGCCTTTGTCCTCCTCAGATCCACGACCAGCTCCTTGGTCTTTGTCACGTTGAGCTGTAGGTGGTTCTGCTCACACCATGTGACAAAGTCCCCCACCACAGCCCTGTACTCCTCCTCATCACCCTTGCTAATACACCCCACAACCGCCGAGTCATCCGAAAATTTCTGAAGGTGGCAGGAGTCGGTGTTGTGGCTGAAATCCGTGGTGTACAGGGTGAAGAGGAAGGGGGACAGGACTGTCCCCTGGGGGGCCCCTGTATTGCTGACCACCCTGTCAGACACGCAGTGCTGCAGACGAACATACTGCGGTCTGCCAGTCAGGTAGTCATCAATCCAGGACACCCGAGGAGCCTCCATCCCCATCGCTGTCAGCTTCTCCCCCAGTATGGACGGTCTGATGATGTCAAAGGCACTGGAGAAGTCAAAAAACATCACTCTCACAGTGCTGTCAGGCTTGTCCAGATGGGCGTAGACCCTGTTCAACATGAAGATGAGGGCGTCCTCAACACCAAGTCGGGGCTGGTAGGCAAACTGAAGTGGATCCAAGTGGGGCCT
The DNA here is from genome assembly GCA_037902135.1 of Cetoscarus ocellatus. Taxonomy (NCBI): domain Eukaryota; kingdom Metazoa; phylum Chordata; class Actinopteri; order Labriformes; family Labridae; genus Cetoscarus; species Cetoscarus ocellatus. Next base: position 859,922 of record JBAMNC010000698.1, on the reverse strand, counting down.
GACCTTAGGCCGGAGCTGCTCCAGAACGAGTCTCTCCAGGGTCTTCATGATGTGGGACGTCAGTGCCACCGGTCTGTAGTCCTTGACGTTGTTTGAGCACGGCGTCTTCGGTACAGGAACGATGCAAGACGTCTTCCACAGCACGGGGACCCTCTGGAGACTCAGGCTCATGCTGAAGACATGGTGAAGTACTCCACAGAGCTGGGGGGCGCAGGCTTTCAGGACCTTCGGGCTCACACCATCAGGGCCTGCAGCTTTGCCTGTGTGGAGTCTTGTCAGCTGTCTTCTAACCTGGTCTGCGGTGAAGGACATCGGGGAGGTGAGTGGAGGTGTAGATGCTACCTCACCCCCCTCCTCCTCCTTCTCCTCTGGGAGAAGGAGGAGGAGGGGGGTGAGGTTCTCACATCAGAAGGCAGAAGGCTCCCAGGAGGGGGAGGTGTCCCTGGAGTGGCTGCTGGCTGCTGGCCTGCAGCAGGGAGGGGGGGCGGTAGGACAGGGCCTGAGTCGAATCTGTTAAAAAACAGATTTAGTTCGTTCGCCCTGTCCACACTGCAGTTCTCTCCCCTGCTGCTGCTCCTCTTGTACCCAGTGATGGTCTTCATGCCACTCCAGACCTCTTTGATGTCGTTTTGCTGGAGTTTTTTCTCCAGCTTCCTCCTGTAGCTGTCCTTAGCCTCCTTAATTTTCACCTTCAGGACCCTCTGTGTTGCCCCCACCTCCTCAAGATGTCCATCTCTGTAGGCCCTCTTCTTAGCATTTAGACAGTCTTTAATGTCCTTTGTTATCCACGGCTTGTTATTTGAATAACAAAGGACAGTCCTTGTTGGGACGATGGTGTCCACACAGAAGTTTATGTAATCCGTGATGCATTCTGTGAGCTCGTTGATGTCCTCTCCATGGGGCTCACAGAGTGCCGTCCAGTCTGTCACCTCGAAGCAGCTCTGCAGTGAGTCCATGGACTCGTCTGACCAGTTCCTCACAGACTTTGTGGTGGCTGGCAGTCTTTTCACCAGGGGCACATAACAGGGGGTGAGGTGAATCAGGTTGTGATCTGATCGTCCCAGAGGGGGGAGGGGGGAAGAGCTGTATGCCTCTTTCACATTAGCATACAGAAGGTCCAGAGTCTTCTCCCCTCTGGTTGTGCAGCTCACATACTGGGTGAAAGTTGGGAGTGTTTTCCCCATGGTGACATGATTAAAGTCCCCAGAGATCATGATGAGAGCACTGGGATTGTCCGTTTGCAGTGTTGATATGACGGCGTGTATGACGTTACACGCCGTCGCGGGGCTCGCGGAGGGGGGGAGGTAAACAGCCACTAGGATGGTATGTGAGATCTCCCGGGGTAAATAATAAGGTCGGAGTCCCACAGCTAACAGTTCTATATCCGGGCTACAGATGCGTTTCTTCACCGTGATGTGACCGGGATGACACCACTTGTTGTTTACAAGAACGGCAAGTCTCCCGCCCTTTCTCTTACCGCTCTCGGTGACATCCCGGTCGGCCCGTACAGTCTGGAAGCCGGTGATGGAGACGTTAAAGTCAGGAGTCTCCGGCTGCAGCCACGTCTCTGTGAAGCACATCAGGCTGCAGGTACGATACTCCATCTGACTCCTGACCAGTGCCGTCAGCTCGTCCATCTTATTCCCGAGGGACCTCACATTTCCCATGATGAGAGAGGGGAGACTCGGCTTATAACTCCTCTTCATAAGCCTCCGTCGTCTCAGTCCAACTCCTTTCCCTCGCAGCTTTTTTCCTCCTCTACACCCCCTGTGTGTTTTTCTCTTTATGTCCGCGAGCATACCTGGCTGTATGTCTGGTGTTGAGATCGCTGAGCCGGCCGGCTGCAGCGCGATCAGCTGTTCCCTGCTGTAAACAAAGCGGGGCTGCAGCGGTACGGTAGTCCGAGTGTGTGATAGTGGTCCCATGATTAAAAGTTATAGAATGAGAAAAGATAAAATACTCTCCTTCAGGGCAAGTGAGAGAGCACCACTACACAAGTTAAAATCAGGAAAAAACAAACAAGTAAGAGTTAGTAAAAGTAGTCTTTTTCCAAGAAAAGACGGAAAACTAGTAGGAGCAACTTCCACAGGCTGCTTGCGCTGTTAACGCATGCGCACCAAGTATCCCGTCTTGCCAGCCTCCATTGTCCAACGACTTCACTCCGGCTGGAATCTGATCGGCCCAATCAGGGAAGAGAGGTGGGAGCTGCGGGAGCAGCGGACGCGACGACAACAGGAAGTGACTGCATGTTTGAAAACAATGGCGGCTTCTGAAGCGGTCTCAATATCTGTTAGCCTTAGCGGCTAACAGTTAGCCGCTAGGCCTAACGGCCAGAAACTGTTGTTAGCCGTCGTTAGCCGTGCTCATTGTGGCTCAGCGGCACTGTCACTGCTTCTTGCCCCGGGAATCGTGAGTTCGATCCTCAGGGAAGGAAAGGAAGTAGCCGTTAGCTGTAGCGGCTAACGGCCGTTAACTGTTGTTAGCCGTTAGCCACTACATGTAGCCGCTACGTAGCATACGTAGCGGCTACACGTACCGGAGCAGCGTTGCTTGATGTGGATTGGTCTGTGATGAGTGTAATGAGCCGAACGATCGTCCAATCACAAGCTGCTGTTTTTTTTTATGGTTCTGCCCCTGAAAACATTTACGAACGGCTCTTTCCCAGATGGATAAGTGAAATATTTCCAATATGAAACTGTCCATCTGGCGTGTCAGGTTAGGTTATCTGGATCACCACCAAAATCCAATCATTTTTAAGTTGGGCCATTACCAACGTCTCCTGACAATTTCAGCAAAATCTGTCCAGTAGTTTTTGTGTGATCTTGCTAACAAACAAACAAACAAACAAACAAACAGACAAAAACATGACCTCCTTGGCAGAGGTAATAACTTTAAGTAGATGTTTCAAAGTTGACTTAGCAGTAGGAGGACTTTTGACAGGAATGTGCTCCCTGAGAGTGTCACAGTCACCTGTACATAGCACTACGTAAGTTTGGCAGCGAGGCGCGGTACATATGTTCGACTGTACAGCATAAGGGGAGCTAGCCTGTCTCTGTGGACAGTGAAGGATCAGAAAAAGAGATTGAGGAGCTGGACTGGAGTAAATACTGGAGAGACTGCAGAGGCTGAGCTGTGTCATTTTCAGATCTATGTCAGAACATCTTTGACCTTGTAAAGTCATGTCAAAGGTCAAAAATGAAGTACGATGGAAGGAAACCTGATCTAGCGTCTCTACCTTTGAGTCCAGTCTCTGGATGTAGGACCACAGATACTCCAGGTTTGCTCCAAACGGATGGACGTGCAGGAAGGTCGAGATGATGCCTGCAGAGAAGAAGACATTTAAATCAGACCTGAGGAGGAGGTGGGAGGGTTCAAAAAGTGGTGACAAAGGAGCGATGCAGACATGTCTGCAACAAGATCAAAGCTGCAGCAGAAAATCTGAGCACGCATCAGACACCAAACTGAGACTCAGCTGAGAACCACGGGATGGAAGAAGGAGTCAATACAAGTAATCTATCCATCCAACCTCTCATCCAACAAACCAACCAACCATCCATTCATCCATCAAACCATTCAGGCATCCATCCATCCATTCATCTATCCAACCATCCATCCATTCATCTATCATCCAACAATTCATCCAACCATTCATTCATCCAATCAATTAACCATCCATCCATTCATCCATCCATCCAACCATCCATTCATCTATCAACCAACAGTTCATCTAACCATTCAATCAACCTTTCATCCAACCATCTATCCATCCAACCATCCATCAATCCATCTGTCATCTATCCTTTCATCCATCCATTCACCAGTCCATGCATCTATTCATCCATCCATCCAGCCATCCATTTTACCCTTATACTGGTAACAGCAGGCCAAGTTTGCACCTCCCCCTAAAATGCTCCTCAGCTGCCCCTGGGGTCTACAATGCTCCAAGACCGGAGGGGGTTTAAAACCCCTCCCGTGAGTCTAGGTGTGCCCCTGAGTCTCCTCCTACCTGAGAGTCAGGTGACCACGAGGCTCATGATCAGCTGTCTGATTGACCCTAAATGACTCCTTGTTGATGTGAAGATCAGCAGCTCCACTCTGCACCCCCTCCACTCATCCTGAGGCTGAGCCTTCAAACTCAGCAGAGGAAACAGACGCCAGTTTTCTTTACCGGTGTCCTTCAGACACTCAGCTCCCTCCCCACTGGGACGTCCTGAGCAATGCCCATGTTACGATGAATGCTGCACAAATCAGACCACCTAGAGCAAGTCTACGTCACTGAAGATCATGTTGAACCACACCAGGCCTCAGAGAGGGAAGCCAAGCCAACAGCTGTTTGCCCCCAAGCTCTCGCCCAAGTCCAAGGTGGTGCAACCAAAGACCAAAGACCTTAAAGAGGTTTTAAAATCTGTGGGCCTCTGTGAAACTACGAAGTCTGAAATTCTGTGCATCCTTTTCTTGATTAATGTTCCACTTGTGAATATTTCTTAGTCCGTCTGTGTTGGTGACTATCGGGCTAATAAAGTAAACAGAGAGAGAGAGAGAGGGAGAGAGAGGGAGGGAGGGAGAGAGAGAGAGAGAGGTGAATTAGAGTTCAGAATCTGCATCCTCATGAACTGCTGCACAATAAACAAACTGCAGGGCGGCTCGGTATAGAAAGCGCTGGCCGGAGCAGAAATGCTCCTGACTTGATTACTTCTGAGAGGTCCTGTAAAGGTAGGCAGTCATGCAGAGGCAGCGGGGCTGTGAGGGGAGGGGGGGCAGTGGGTGGTGAATAGAGTGGCGTCCCCTGGAGGACCCGGGCACAGCCAATATTTATTTCCTTGATTTATGTGGTGAAACGCCGGCAATTACAGACAGGCCTGATTCAATTCCTTCCAGCAGAGCCGCTGCTCACACGGAACAGAGCCGCAGAAAGAGCGTGTGTGTGTGTGAGTGTGTGTGTTTGTGCACTTTAAACAGAAAGTTAAATTTCCACCATGCTCTGAGAAAACCCTCCTGAAAGGACTTCTTTAACTGCTCTCTTTCCTGCAAAGTCAACAAAAATAACTTTGTCCTCACAGCAAAAAATCTGTGAAGACTCTCAGACTTTAAGGTGCTTCTTAATGCAAATAGCTAATCAGTTAATCACCTGGCAGCAACTCAGTGCATTTAGGCAGTTATGTATGACGTGTTCCATTTGGTCTTGGAAGATGGAATGTCAAAGATGTAGATTAGAAATGTCACTTAGGTCAGAGGTTTTACTCAGGAAGTTGGAAATAAGCCTCAAAGATCTTCTTACATGTTTCTGCCTCTATGGTATGATAAAGGACTGATGTTCAGAGCTAACATGCTCTTCATCTGTTTTGTCGCTTTCATTCTCCTCTGAGTGTTGAAAAGATCATGTATAATTGGGGTCCTTTAACATCACAGCATAAAAACAGACTGTAGCTGCAGACAGAGCTCCTCTCTCCTTCATCTGAGGATTTCTCTGCAGCTAATGGAGATGAATGTGCAGCTGTTCCTCTGCCGCAGACTCAGAGCCACAGAGAGCTGCTGCTGCACGGCCACAGCACAGAGAGCTGCTGCTGCACGGACACACCACAGAGAGCTGCTGCTGCACGGCCACAGCACAGAGAGCTGCTGCTGCACGGCCACAGCGAAGAGAGAGCTGCTGCTGCAAGGCCACAGCACAGAGAGCTGCTGCTGTACGGTCACAGCACAGAGAGCTGCTGCTGTACGGTCACAGCACAGTGAGCTGCTGCTGCACGGCCACAAGAGAGAGCTGCTGCTGCTGCACGGACACACCACAGAGAGCTGTACTGCCACACCGAGGTTTACGCCAGAGAGAAACATTTGTGTAGAGATGGAGTAGGTCCAGCTGTTAGTCTGTGAGTTTACAGACAGACTGACAGACAGCAGAGTGCACAGACTGAATGTGAAAAAGCAGCTCCTCGCTCTCCTCTGTGAGCTCACTGTCACCTTCTCTCTCCCTCTCTCTTTATGTTTCATACCTGCGTGGGCGTTCAACCATCTGTAACGTTGAGCTAACACATCATCAGAGCTGCCGTGCACCACAGGAAACACAAAGAATCGATGCAGAGACGTCTCAACATCAACAGCTCCTTCAACAACGGAAACATAAAAGTTAAATTGTTCAAACAGCCGAGAGAATAAATCAGGCAGAGGAGATACAAGCTGAGGTTATGTCGATCCACCGCTAATTTATTGGGACGTAAACCTTCCCTGTAACAGTCTGAAAATGTCTCAATAACTGAAAATAGACTTTTTAATGGTTGGTTGTATTTTTCATTTTTTATGTTATAGTTATTTTAGGAGGAAGTCCCATCGAGATTAAAATCTCTTCCAGAAAAGAGACGTGGACTAAACAAAAGTACAAAAACAACTTTAAAAGTCTAACAGCACAAAAGTCACATTTTTGAAACAGGCGTTAAGATGTACATAGACCTCTCAGAAAACAGCTTCATCTTCCTGTCACCACATCCTTTATCATCCTCTCATTCAGAGCCACAGGGGTGGGCAGATCCCATCACAGACCTGCCACAGTCCAGCCAAGACTCAGTCAAGGAAAGAGGGGAAATTTAAGAGGCAGATAGTACAGATTTATCACTACAGATCCACAGATGAAGTTAGAAAGGAAAAACACTACACTTCACAGAGGGACTTAAACTTTAAGAAGGGTTATATCTGAGCTGGAGCTCTCATGGACTGGTTGAGATCTGTGTGCGATTCCAGAGACATAAGTAAACAAAGTGAGAGTAACGTTGGGGGGGCGCTGGCAATCCAGTGGAGTTGGAGGGTCAAAGTAATCTGAGTAGAATTAACTCTGAAGAAGAAGCTGTTTGTTCAGTCAGTGTTGGACCTCTGTAAGCTGCTCCATTTGCTTATTGTTACCCGATTGCGGCGTCCATAGATCAGCATGTTCGATTATCACCGTGTCCAATTAAAATCAGAGACTGAGTAACAGATGGACAAATGTCGGAGTAATGGAGATAGTTGATATTTACCCAGCAGCAGTGCCTCCTTCTCTGAAGCCACTCCTCCTCTCATGATGACCTCGGTCCGTCTCTCTCTGCTGAGGAACAGAGCGGGAACGCATCCATTCACCACCTGGAATCACACGACACATGCGTGTTTAACATGTTAATGCAGAAAGAACATGGGAACATAAACCTCATAAAGACGATCAATCAGAGTCAGGTTAGTTAAAGCTGCAGGGTTTTACTCAAGTAACAAAAACCCAAGATGGAGGTTCTTAACTTCAGTGTTCGGATTTTCTGACGCATCCTAAAGTGAGACATCCCAGAAGCAAATATCTAACTATAAATTGAAAATCTGTGCTCACAGATGACTCCAAACTCTCACACTTTAACCACACAAAGATAATAAAGAAGCTAAAGTTTGGGTTTTGTTGTGACGAAATATGTCTCAGGCAGCAGGTACTGTGACTCATCACAGCAAGAAGGTTGCTGGTTCAAACCCTTTCTGTGTGGAGTTTGCATGTTCTCCCTGTGCATGCCTGTGCATGGTTCTCTCCAGGTGCTCCAGCTTCCTCCCACAGACTAAAAACATGCCCATTATGAATGTCATGTTGTGTATTCACATTTTATAACTTATAGCTGTCTGTCTCTCTATGTGGCCATGTGATTGGCTGGCGACCGGTTCAGGGTATACCCCGCCTCTCCCCCAAAGTCAGCTGGGATAGGCTCCAGCCCCCGTAACCCCGATAAGCAGTGCAGAGGATAAATTGATAGATTATATCTACACTGCATTAAAGACTCTGAATGTGACTCCAGCTGTGATTCATAGAAACATGACGCTGGAACATGTTGTTCTCATGTTATTCAGGACAAACAAGCTTTAAAAACACACACAGATCATACATGTTTAATATCAGACGTCATAGATCTATAAAAACAGAAGAGAGGATGGCTCAGTGATGCATGATCTATAAATCATCCATCACACGTCAGCAGCTGCGGGGTTAAAAGTTTATCTCCGTGACACACATATGAACTGTACATGTATGTGAGTGTGTATATGTGTGTGTTGTCTATCTGAGAGTCAGTGAAGTGCACTCAGACCTCAGAGGATCAGACTAAAGCCTGATGAACTGTGTTTGTTCTTATTCAGACCAGAGCACCAAGGTCACCTTCAGCTCACACGTGGGCTTGTTTCCTGTGAGTAGTCTGGTTCGGCTCAGGACAGTTCGGTACAGTTTGGAGCAGTAAACTCTTCACCTCCACTTGGGGGCGGGGATGAGAGTCTGGAGGAGAGGGTCCAGGGTGACATCCCAGCGCTGCAGCCACAGTGCAGCTCAGTCCATGAGGGGCTGGGGGTGTTCACGTCCTGAGTGAAGCATGCATGCAGGTTGTTTGTTATGTGAGGATGAAGCAGACTTCCTGGCACTGCTGCTGGTTACAGCAGCCTGTGACACAGTGTAGGGTTTGCTCTTTGCTGCCTTAAACTTCATGGCGTGTAAACCTCTCTGGATGAAGGAGGTCGACGCTGCTGCCGGTGGTGCAGACGAGTTGTTAGGAATGATGAATGGCGAAGTGTTGACCTTGCATGTGCTCCCAAACTATGACAACACAGCAGCAGGAAAGTGAAGCGGCCTAAAGTAAAATGTGATTTTGAAGAAGAGCAACAATGGAGGACTTCAGCACTCCTGCCTCCATGGATCATTTAAAATTAAAAAACGTAAAAAAAAAACAAAAAAAACAGTCATGCAGAAAAACCCTGAACATTTCATGAACTTTCCTGACAGAGCTGCATCCCTGAATGGAAAGAGTCAGCTACTTTAATTACTCAGATTTGACCCTGAAATGACCCCTCTACTCCCCTTTAACACTCCTTACTGACCCCCACATGGACATGTGTGGAGCAGGAGGTCAGGGGATCTTCACCCAGACTGTCTGGGGCTTCAGGGTTACATGAGTGAAACATGTTTTTGTCTTCCCGTCATACAAAAACACAGGGACAACACTGCATTGCATCTTGGGACATTCAACCATCACTGCCGTGAGCTAACAGCAGAAGAATCTCTCTCCAGAATTAAAGCATTCACAGAGTTTATCAGCACAGGTGTCACCTTTTCATGCAGCTCCCCATTGGTCCCGTCCACAGACTCCACGCCGTTGTTCAGGATCTACAGAGAGAAGAGGACATGATGATGTGCAGTGAGAGGTCTGTGCAGCAGAGGAGCGCTTGTTTTCTGCTCTCCTGTTTTATAGATGTGTTTGTTAGAAGATCTGTCCACTGAGGAGCTCTGATCTCATGAATGATTCAGGACGACATCAAAAACACACACGACCGATTAAAAGACAAACCTGTTTGGAGTCTGTGTGTGACAGGACATCCTCCTGCTCTGCTGCTGCACATTCACACACAGACATCAGCACCATGCTCTCCTGTTTTACACTCAAACCCAGAGAATCTGAGATTATTGAACTGATGGACCCTCTGATCCTTTTATTTTCTATAATAATTCAAAGCATCTTTTTCTGAGTCTAATTCTGAACCATCCTGTTGAGTTTGTCCATCCTGCAGTAGGCCGTCTGGACTCGACCCTCAGTGACGCAGCTTTAGTTAATAAAGTCCAAACCTGTGGGACGGCCCAGCTGCAGACCTGAGGGCCGAGCAGAGGGTATATATGTATATATGTATATATATATATGTACATACATACATACATATACATATATATATATATATATATATATATATATATATATATATATATATATATACACATACATACATACATACATATATATATACATACATACACATATACATATATACATACATACACATATACATATCTATATATATATATACATACATACATACATACATACATATACATATACATATGTACATACATACATATATATGTATATACATATATACATATGTATATACATATATACATATATATACATACACATATACATACATACATATATACATACACATATACATATATACATATATACATACACATATACATATATACATACACACACACACACATACATACACACACACACACACATATATATATATATATATATATATATATATATATATATATATATATATATATATATATATATATATATACATACACACACACACACACACACATATATCCTTAAATAAGATCTTCCTTATACCCATTTACAATGTGAGTATTAAATCTCCTCTTGGAGATAATATAGGCGAAGAGCAGATCAGATACAGTTTAGATACATCTTATTATTTTATATTGAACATTAAAGTCTCATATATACTGTATGTGTTCTTCATGAACTTTATTTCAGGTATTTATCTGTGAATCTGTTCTAAAATCCAATATGCCTTAGGAGTGCCAACACTCCTGTGGTTCTGGAAACATTCCTGCACCACTCACCAGCCGTGACTCAAACTTTAGAGCAATAAAACTGCAATTATGATCTGAATTTAGATTTTGGAGCTGTTTTACGGAAAGTGAATGGTTATTGGGTGTTGTAAGCCTGCTTTCATTTTTCCTCATCAAGGAAATCAAAGAAAATGTGATGGACATGTGCCCAGACTGTGCTGGTGTGAGTGTTCATCTGAGATATGCAGATGATTGTCTACATCCTTTGAAATAATAACAAGTGTGGATATTTCTGTAGGTCTTTCCTGTCTTATACTAAATAATGGACAGTTTGGATTAATGTCAGAGTATCTACGCCGGCCTGCTCCATTCAGGGTTTCACTCTCTCAAACCACACCAACACGCTCGGAGACTCAGGTCAAAGCACTCAAACCCCTCAGCAGGAAAAAACATGCAGGCAGGACGGTTACCATGGCAGCCACCGTGTCCTTCAAAACCCCTGCACCCATCACTCTAAACATGAGTGTGTGTTTGTGTTTACAGACCATGAGAAAGCCCCGGCTGTTAAGAAAAAGCTCTTAAAGATGGGAAATCCTCTAACGGGACGCCTACATGTGAACCATCACATCATCTGACCTCATCTGACATTCACACCGAGGGAAACTAATCTGTCAAAATATATGATCAGACAGGTGAGAATACTGAGCTGTTTCTATTATTTCATCAGCTTTTAACCCTGAAAGGCCAATGGTCATGACATCATGGCGTGATATTTTTGTCACATGATATGATGACACTAGAAAAGCCCTCAGAGAGCGCAGACCTCCACCAGGCAGCTCAGCTCAGCAGTGGCTTTTCCACAACCCCTGCAAAAGATACAATTTTGGATCACCAGATCCAGAATAGAGCCAGGATCCAGACCAAACTCAGCACATATATGGAGGTTGTTATCCTGTATGAACACGACAAGTTTTGGGAACATCACTAAATATTTTGATTTTATCTGAATTATTGAATATTGTCAATGGGATTTCCCATTATACAGTTAAGTGTTCTTTTTACAACGTCAATCTGGACCCAGATGAAATTTACCTTGATGATAGAGACATGGACCCCATATTATCCTGTGAAATTGTAAGCAAATATGTTAAAAAATGGCAGAGATATGATTTTTTAAAATTCCACCCAATGTTAACTTATGGGATTTTTGGAAATTTTGGGATTTTTTGCATCCAGACAAATATACATATCCCCACCAAAATTGAATGGCTTCTCCTTCGGACCAAACCACACCTCTGGTAACATTTTATATAAATCCATCTTGTAGTTTTTCTGGTAAGTTGCTAAAAAATAAAGAAACAGACAGACAGACATATACCAGCAGAAACATAACCTCCTTGGCGGAGGTAATAAGGACACACATAGCTTTGAGCAGGTTTGTCCCTTTGTCCTGTTTTAGTGTTTTATATTTACAGAAACAAAAATATTTACATGAGAAAAAGGCCACAAACTCCCCTTCACTCTCAGCGACTGTTCACACCCACCGTGTCTCTGAGAATAAGCCCCTCCCCCTCCAGGTATCGATGCTCGTCCCTAGCCTGCTCCAGCTCTGCCTCCTTGTTCTTCAGCTTCTCCTGCAGACTGAGGAGCTGCTGCAAAGCAAATAGACCACAGAGAGCGCTATATGTCAGTTAAAGCACATGGACATATCATTTTAATTTAACCTACCAAGACACGACTTCTATACATTGCTGAGAATTAAGAAGCTATCTTCAGAAACATAAGGAACAGGGTGAAATTTGTAAAACACCATCTAACCTAGAGGTGTGCTTCTGTCATTTCAAATGAACAAGGGAAAAAAAGTAATTTAAAGACTTTATAAAGCACTACAACATGAATCTGAAGACGACAACTCAGACATTAAAGGAAGGTGGGAACTGGAAACAAACACGATAACAGATGAACAACGGATGGAGTCATTTAAAGGACACAAACTAACAAACAGCCCAATGTAGAGAGAGTTTCACTGGAAGGTCAAGATGTGTTACTTTAATACTCCTTCTGTCACTTCCAAATATAGTAATACATCTGAGCTGTACTGGAGGGGATGTGGGTTAATCCACACATATATTTTGGGATTGCCCAAAACTTCTTTATTTTTGGAAGGATATTCAAAAGGAAATTCAACAAATTTTGGGCATCAAAATTACTTTAAATCCTTCACTCTCTATACTGAGTATAATAACTGATAATCTCAATAACGATGACTTCATTTCCTCACTAAGAACTTTACTTTTAATAGCAATAAAACAAAAACAGCATCCTGGTTGAGACCACTGCCCCGAGCATTACACAATGGAGAAACAGAGTTTAAGCTCTTAATCAGGGAAACAGTCACTGAAGGTTACAGCTCAAAGCAGAAACGTTTTGTACAGATGGGAGCCAGTGATATGTGCAATGCCTGAACTCTAATTATCCCTCATTTTTTATTTACTTTACTTATGTTCTTTGTGTTAACTTCAGTTGTGTTTGACCTTGAATGCACTCGTGTGATGTCCGGTCTAAAATGTCTATCTATTGTGAAGTCAAAACACTAAGAAAGTAGAAGAAATGATGTATTTCTACCTGCAGAAAATGGTCTTATAAGAGATATGTAAAGATTAATAAGTGTACCAGGAATGCATCTCCTGTTTGTGTGGTTATTGTGTAATAAAAAAAAACAAAAAACAAAAAACAAAAAAACACATAGACATGTTCATGAGAGCAGGAGCTTCAGAGGCTGAACTAGAGAATCTTTTCACGCTGAAAAAACTCAGATCTACGTGAGAGTATTTGTCCAATGTCAAAACAAAAAAATCTCACTAGACTGATTCTAATCCACTATTTCCTTACATGTCTGGATTAAGATTTTATTTGAAGATTTAAAAACTAAAAATAAGTCCTGAGTTGCTTGCAATAATAGGTAAAATAATCTGTCAATAAGACAAGACAAACTTAACTTAAACAGATATCAAACCTTATTTTAAGAGCCTCACTGAGGCAAACTTTCATTAGCAGATATTTTCTTATTATTACTGTACAAGCAAATCAATGCCTTATTTTTGCATTTCATTCCTTAAAGTAAGATATTCATCTGGACTGGTTCAGTGAATGTGGATTAGTATAAGAGTTTTAGATATTTTGACTTGAAAATAGACAAACACATTTGCCTACATCTGAGATTTTGCAGTGCAGAAGTGAAAGCCTCGCTCTGGATTAAGTATGATGTAATTGTGAATAATTTTAGTGTAAAAACTGAGTTTTATATAAAGCTCTGATTTCCATGAAGGATCAACATGCTGCTCAAAGAGGAGTGGCGGTGTGGTGACGCTCTCTCACGCGAGAGAAGTCAAATAAAAACATGAATCTCTGCGGCAGCCGAGTGTTTGTGTGCCTGCTCCATCAGAGCTGTCACTCAGATCCACACAGACAGGAAGTCGAGTCACATCAGGCTAACAAACCCTCTCTGTGTTTATGGAATCAGTGCAGCAAAGCATCATGGGAAAGGGGGAGCTGTGAGTCAGCGGTGAAAAACACTCTTTTTGTTTTAATGTTTGCTGCAGGGAGGTAAATAACCGGAGCTCACAGCTGATCCTGATGCAAACCTGAGAAGACAAACACAGAGAGACGCAGACTTTACTGCAGCTTTAGAAAATAAAACTTCACAGAAGCATCTTCTCTGAGCCCCATCCTGGAGCTTCAACGTGTGAGACTAATGTGTTTCTGCTCAGAGAGTCTGATGTTGTTTTGGAGCTTCAGCTGAACATGCAGAATTATTAAAGATTTAAAGAGAACCTGAAGTCATGATTCAACAAAGACTGAAGCACTGCACACATCTGAACACCAGGGCTGATCGCTGAACATGAAGGCAGAAACTCAAGTCTCTCACAACTCCTCAATCACACAAACAGCTAATCAGCCAATCACCTGGCAGCAACTAAATGCATTCAGACATGTACACATAGTCCGAACACCTGCTGGAGGATGGTCTGAAGAAGAGAAAATATCCAGTGAGCAGCAGCTCTCAGGGCTGAAATGCCTTGTTGATGTCAGAGGACAATGCTCAGAGGGGTTGGAGATGATAGGAACTTCTTCCAGCTAAGGTCTGCGGATCATTTCTGAACTCACAACAGGTCCAATCTTGAAGCAGATGGACAGCAGCAGGTGCCCCTCCTGTCAGCTAAGAAACACTCCAGCTCACCAAAACCACAACAGAAGGTTGTAAAAGTGTCTCCTGGTCTTATGAGTCTGGATTTCTGCTCCACATTCAGCTGTCATGGAGATATGGACCAACATCTCTGAAGGATGTTCCAGCTCCTTGAAGAATGAAAGAGCTCTGAAGATAAAGGAGGTCCAACCTGATGCTAACAAGGTGTACCTAATAAACTGGCTAGTGAGAGTAGGATTTAGTAAATGATTTCCCTCGTTCTCTGTTTTATCCCTGACAGACTATGAATGACGGTCCACGTCTCAAACCACAGCTGGACTTCACCTGCTGCATGTTGTTCATGCTCTGCTGCAGCAGCGTGATCTGAGCCTCAGGACTGAGAGCCAGCGAGTTCGTCAGCGAGTGCGTCTGCAGGTGATCGTCGTCAGGGCGACCGGCTCCTCTCGCCTCCTTCCTCAGCAGCTCCACCTCGTTCCTGTAGGCGTCCAGCTGCCAGCGCAGGGAGTCGTTCTCCTCCCGCAGAGACGCCGGGTCACAAACTCCTGCAGGAGGAAAAGAGGAGGGTCTGGAGTTTATGGTCTGTCGTCCATGAATTTGTTTCTATCATGAATTCTTATTTTAGTCCGTTTGTCTCTGCCCCCCAACATGAGTCTGGACCTGAGATGCTTTTTCTGGCTACTGTGACTGCTGCTGATTATGGCACTGAGCTGTGCTAATGTTGGATTTATGTTGGGTTTGGAATGAAAAAAAATATATATATAAAAATAAAAATAAAAATATAATTGATAAAAAGAGTAAAATAAAAAAAGAATGCACTCATAAGAAGAATAAAAATAGAATAAAAAAATAAACTAATTAATCAAAAACAATAAAAACAAAATTAAAAAGAATAAAATAAATAATAATAAATTAATTTATTAATAAAGAAGAATACATTTTAAAAATAAAATAAAACAATAAAACAATAAATAAAAAAGATAAATAATAGAATTAAAAAACAATAAATAAAACATGAAAAACATACAATAAAAAATAAAAGCCAATTAAAAAAATATTTACATAATTAAGAGTATGGCATCAATCTGCTCTTGTAAATTGTCTTGAGTTAACATCAGTTGGGATTTGGTGACATACACATAAACACTGATTGATAGATTAATCAACTGATTGACTGAAACACCACCTTACATCATGTGACCGTTTTTCCATACCATTTTCTGTGCGTAGCCTCTTGCAGGGATTCTCCTCAGAGTCGTCGTCAGACATCTCCATCTCCTCCTCTCGTCTGATCCCCATGATCTCCTCGCTGTGAGCGTTCCTCAGCTCCTGGATGTCACAATCGTACACACATCAGGAGGTGAACAGTCAAAAATCACACAGATCACTCATTCCACACTTTAAATAAAGGTTGTGGGTAAGGCTGTGTGCAAGAAAGCATAAAGTGGGTTTCAGCCTTTGCCCTTCTTAAAGTAGGAGACAGTGGGGAAAACTGAAGAGGCTCCAGCTGTATCTCCACATTTTCTTACATACGTACTGTAAAAATCAATTCTGAGGCTCAAAGTAAAGACTGTCCTGATGCCTGAAGGCCTGAGGTTTCACATCATCATACTGATCTCTGTGTCTCTGATGTGAGAGGTTGTAAATATTCTTCGTGCTCAAACTCTTTTCTAACAGTTTTGTCTTCTCAGGATGAAAAACAATCATCCTGCTGTTCTCCGAGATCTTCAGCACAAGGAGATGCTGATCTTCATTTTATCATCAGCCTCATTTTAGCACGAAAACAACCACATGCATATAACTGGTACTATCCAAACTTCTATCTATTTAAAATGTACTGATATTTTTCAAAAACTCCTCTGACAAAATTAGTTAGAAGTTAGTTGTTCGAAAGGTGCTGAGTCAGCATCTATGTTTAATCCCAGATTTGCCAATAAAGGTAAATGATCCAACCTGCTGATTAATGATGGATTTACTCCACTTGTTGAGCTGAAACAGGAATATTTGTTCACATTTAGACAGATATATTACAGATTACAGACAGACAGATTACCTTTGGACCAACTTCATTATTCAGTTTAATCTCCAGCTCAAATCACCACTCTCAGAAAGTGTATTAAAGAATCTGCTCTGATGCTCTAAAAGCCTCATAAAGTGAATTTTGTGCACGTGAGGAGACTTTAGCAGAGCAGGGAGTGCCTGCAGCCCTCGGGGAAATCAGATCCTCTTCCTGTTTCCATTTTCATTATCCGTTCATTTGTCAGCAGAGATCTCAGCGCTCGGCTCTGACTGAGTGAAGGCCTCAGAGGAGAACCAGGATGTCAGGACGTGAGTTTTTATAAAATTAGATGATGTTCCCGAGGAGCAGGTAGACTTACCACAGATAATAGCCAACAAAAGAACAGGCTAGGGCCTGATGGAGAGGCTCTGTCTGACTCTGGCCTGTCTCTTACCTTTTAATGCCTGAATAAACTGAATATAATGACCCTGACTATAAAATGACCCTGAATATAATGACCCTGACTATAAAATGACCCTGGATATAATGACCCTGAATATAATGACCCTAACTATATTATGACCCTGACTATATAATGACCCTGACTATAAAATGACCCTGGATATAATGACCTTGAATATAATGACCCTGACTATAAAATGACCCTGAATATAATGACCCTGAATACAAAATGACCCTGAATATAATGACCTTGAATATAATGACCCTGACTATAAAATGACTCTGAATATAATGATGAGGATACATATCAGCCGTATACATCTCATTTATCAGCAGTAATACACAAAATGCTTCACCTCATCATCACTGCATGGGTACATTTAGAAAGCAAGATTGCTCACTTGTCAGGAGACCTTATTTTGCATCTGTTCCCCACACAAACAGATTCTCACTCTGAAAGTAACAATGCATATTGGACATTTCAGAAGGTAAATCTCTTTTTCCTGAAATATTAGCAGCCTTTTTTATTAAATATCATCTTTTTTTAAGAGGTTTAGCCTTACTCTATGAAGTTGTGTTTAACTAACAGAACAAAAAGGGAGACCCCTTGACCTTGCCTTCTGTTTAATATTGACAGGGATAGAAAGAGGACTGTCATGGCTGCGGCCACATCCTGCCCCTGTGTGTGTAAACTGACCAATTGTGAGTGTGATGTAAGAATGTGTGAGTGCAGCTGAATGATTGGTGCATCCCCTATAGGTGTGCCCGGGCAAGAGAAAACAGCTGATTGTTGAAGAGCAGGAGCCCTGGCCAATCGGGGAGATGTGTGCAGTATAAAGAGCTGGCCTGACTTAATTCGAGAGATCAATCATTCTCTGCTGTCAATCGCTGTGAAGCCGTGTCTCCACTTGTGCTCTGTATCTGTGAGGCACTCACTGCCATTGAGCCCAGGACTAGACTTGAGAATTACACATTCACACTTAGAAAGTTGCTTTGTTATTCTCACTAGGTTAAGGGTGCTGTTCGTTTGTAATTTTGGTTTGGTTAGACATGGGAAGTAGGGTTTATTTTCTTTGTTTTGTAAGAAGCAGCTGAAACTTTAGTTTTAGATAAGACTACTTTGGTTATCCTTGGTTGTTGATTTGAACAGCACTCTCCGGCCCTTGTCTGTTGTCTCACCCTTGCTTTATTATTGTTCAGTCTCACTTCTTGTAATAAATAACCTCTTATACCACTGACAATCTGGTTTTATGTTGCTTCCCTTTCCCCTTGGCGAGCCGGGTCGTAACAGGACACTAACTCCTTAACACTCTTTAATAACTATCTTATTGCGACCTTGTTGTTTGACCTTGTTCTTCTCCTGCAGCTCTCCCTCTCTGTTCCTAAAGGATCCTTCAGAGTCACATGATGGCACACTCACTCTTCCTCTGTAGTTTCTTAAAGCTCCTCGACTTTCTCACTGGTGTCTTAAATTAGTCTGGATGGTTAGACCAGAGAGAGGATGGTTCTGATCTACAGACTCTCAGGGTAAAGTCTGACCTCAGCTCGTCCCCACTGTCTGATGGTAGGTTGATCCAAAGTGATGCTGTAGGTGTGGCTGCATCCATGGATGTCTTCAACAACGTCCCAAAGCCTCCACTGACAGTCAGACTGCTGAGGTCACATGACTTTGTCCAGTTTTTCTGCCAACCACAGACTCAGTGTGACCTGCATACTTACCTAACAGTTAGCTTTGTGGCTAATCAAGCTAACATCCTGGGATCTGTCTCATACTCATGATAACACGAGCTCTGTCCAAAGCTAAAGGAGTACGGACATCGTCCACACTGCAAAAAAGGGTAGTCCAAATATAAGATATAAACAATAAATTTGAGAAGAAAATTACTTAAAACTGGTGAAATTATCTATCATGTCTAAAAATAAGATTTTAAATCTTGGTAAGTGCCAAATAATTTTCAGTGCATGTCTGAGAAGCGACTTCTGCTCTTCTTCTGGAGACTGTCTGCAGCCGGTCTTATCTTTAAAACTGATGATAATTACCCAGAGTTTTTTATATTCACGCTCTTGTCTGTATCTGCCCTCAGATCAGCCTGATGACACTCCAGGTTTGTTTGAGCTGGATCTGCAGCTCCTCACGTTAAACCCTCTCGTGTTCAGACTTGTGATCTGACTGTGACTCTGAGGGATGAAATATTAATCACAGACTGAATCCTGAAGAATCTGTTACCATGGCAGCGCCTCACACTTTCCAGGAGGTGTCAGATCTTTAGTTTACATCCAGAGGGAGAAGGAGGGATCAGAGAGGGGTTTATATGTCCGTCTGTCTGTCTGAGGGGACGGAGCGTCCACCACAACACAAGCTCCTTCTGGTCTGTCTGTCTTTCAGAGAGAGGAGGAAGAGGAGGAGAGATGAAAATGAAGGAGCACCAACCTCGCACTGCTTTCTCCAAATGTCTATGTTCTTGCGCTGAGCTTTTGAGAAATGGTCCCAGGCCTTTTGTCTGGTGGCGGCGCAGAAAACCGTGGAGATCTGCTCGACTTTGAGGTGAAGAGGAGGAAGAGGAGGAGGGAGAGGAGGATGAAGAGGAGGGGGAGGAGGGTCGAGACAAGACAAGCATTTATAAAGCTCTGTAGCTCTGACTGAAGCTGAACAGCAGACAGAGGAGAGACTGAGGACACACACCGACCACAGGGACAGTCTACAGGTTATAATAAAGAACATCTCAGTAACAGTCAAACACAAAGTCATCGTCTGCTCGGGTCAGGCCTGTGAAGGGTTAAATCCAGATTTAAAGAGGAACTACAGCTTCATAAAACACTGGCAGGTTTCTGTGTAAGAGATTAATATTGTTTTTCTTCCATGAAGTGGAAACATAGTATAAAGTTAACATCCTCTTATTGAGGCTTGTTATGTTTGTTCATTAAAGGGACAATTCTGCTTTTCTGACGTGGGGTTTCTTGAGGCCCGTTACACTAATAAAGCACCCGGTTACTCCATGGGGCTTTGTGGAGGAAAAGTGAAGTGCTGTACAGATTTGTCGAGTTGAGCCAACATAGTTTTTTTACAGTTTCACCCTAAAGTGGGGTCACTACTAGGCTTTGGTGGCACCACTCACTGCTATATCAGCTAGCATCAGAAGCAGAGTTACAGAGTTATTGGAGGTCCTGTTTACTGGTGCCACTTAAAAAAGCAGAACTATCCTTAAAGGCCATCCTGATGATTTCAAAAAGGAGTATTATTTCTAACCAATAGGACTTGAGACAAAGTTGAGCAGATGAGGAGGATTTTTTCTGCTGCAGAGGCCGTCATGTTATGAGCCTGGAGTAGACTAAGAGTTTTTATCCAAGTCCACAGTGAAAAGGTACACTTATTGTTTAATGAACATGACTGATGTCTTTAGAGCATGTGCTCCTCCTGTAAGGCCTGAAGAATGTTTAAACCAGTGCTTTAATAAAATGACACTTGAAGAGGATCCATGAGACTTGCTGATATTCTCCAACATGATTGATTTTCTGGTTTGGCAGATGCTGATCTATCTTCATCTTTACTCACAGACCGGAGGACCAGTGCTCCCTCATGCTGTGACCTCTTCCTCATAATGCAGAGGAGACATCCCCTCCTGTCTTTAGCACACTGTGCGGTCACTCACAGCAGGGGTTTCTTCTTCCCTGTGTGCTGACTCACAGGCTCAAACAGCAGAGCAGATGTAGAGAGAATTAGTCTGTAATGAATGAAAGATGTTTGTGCTCAAAACCAGAAAAAACACAAAGCACAACTGAGGATTGGAGCATCTCTACAGCCTAACACAGGGAGCTGATTTATAACATGGGCAGCTCCAAGTATAAAAAGGAAAAGGCAAACAGAAGCTCCACAGAGGACTGCAGCCAGCTGTCCTTCCTTAGCCTTTATTCTGACACTGAGGCCAGTGAAGGCCCGTCTGAGGGGCGGGCGTGTTGGATAGCCTCCCAATGACCCAATCAGTGATCAGATCAGATCACCCAGAGTCAGACTGCTGGTGTTTCAGTTTGCTGCTGCCTACAGGCTCTGTGACACGGCTGCCATTCACCCAACAAAAACATGTCTGACATTAATAAAATGATTTATTCTGATTTATAATTTATTAGCCTTTCATGGTCCTTCAAATGAGGATGAAATCTGTTCTCATCACTCTATAATACTCTGCATGTGAACAGGCTGCTCTGCCTGTGAGGACTGATGAGGTCCAGCTACACTGTAGACCAAACCCGTCTGCAGATCCAGGCCACAGAGAGCTCCTGTCCTTATTCAGAGCAGACGATCGACTGAACTCCTGTAGGGAATCGCCGAGCAGATGATGAACTGATGTGCAGTCAAGTCCTTCAAAGGTCACTCGTAAACACAGAGTAACAGTTTGAATAATAACGCTGTAATATCTGTATGTGTCACAGAAATATCGATAATTTAATCCAACATAAACAAACACAGATGACGGAAAAAAACCTCTCTCTTTGTCTCTTTACTGTTTCATTGTCATTCATAGTAGGTGCACAGGTGAAGGTCATGTGATGGTCCCGTCTCTCACCTGTCTGTCTCTCTGTACTTACATCACCTGCAGGTTTACCTCCTCCAGGACTCACTAACAGAGTGAAGGCTTCATATCCGTCTGAGTTTTGGACTAAATAAAGTTCAGTACTTACAGTTTTAAGTGGAACAACATTTAACTTTATCATTTTATTAACGCTGTTCATTCTGGACTGAAATGCTTTTTCAGATCAGAGCTCTGAGATGTTCGTACAGACAGGAACAGGCTGGTCCTCTCTGAATCACTGACCAGACCTTCAATCAAACAGAAACACTGAGACAGACTCCACTTACCTCTGCAGCCCTCTGGACACTGATAAGACTGATTATGACCTCATCAGGTACACCTGTTCAGCTGTTTGTTAGCTCAAACAGCTAATATGGACCAACACAAACAGGGTGACCAGTAAAATGTTAAAGGTTAAATTACAGAAATTTTCAAAGCTGGAAACTTTCCATGGGAATTAGGTTTGGCCCTTAACATAGATTTCAAATATAGTCAGGGAAATATAGTAGGGCATTAGATTTTTGGCAACCAGATTTTATGCAGGTATAAAGATGAATCCACATAACATCATTTAATATGATTTCATACTTTTAGACCAGTCAATCCATTTTAATGACCGTTCAGCTAGATGCTGCTATATTAATCAACACAATTCCTCTCAGGATTATATTCATTAAAGATATTAATGCTAATATTAGACTGATCTCTCTATCCATGGTTGGATTGATTATTCATCCATAGTAACTATCTTAACAACCATATAGACATGAGGATCCTCTGAAAATGAGATCCCACCCCCTATGCTAGCTTTTAATAAATTTATATTCAACAAAGACAAATATAGTGCTATGTAAATAAAGATTGGTTGATTGAATCTATATTCAGCAGAGACAAATGTGATGAGGACAGATTAATGATCTGGGTGTCCATGGGTTTGTCTCAATCTTAATTTCTTATTTTTAGTCCATTTGTCTCTTCCTGGATGGATCCACCTCTGGATGTATGTAAGTGTATATACAGATATATTTATTATATGTATTTGTATATATGCATATATGTGTTTATTTAAATGAAGAGTTTGGCTTCAGCCTGCTCTGTTGTAAAGTGTCTTGAGATAACACTTGTTATGAACTGATGCTGTACAGATCAAGATTGATTGATTGATTGGTAAAACTACCCCACTTTCCTTGATGGGTCTTGGCCAATGTTGGTACCTTAGCCTCCTTCTTGTGTGACTCAGTCAAACATAAAATGCTGCACAAAATGATCCAAAGCAGACGAGACGGTCTGTGAAGTTTTTAACTGACTCTGTGGGTGTGAAACTACTTTACGGTCTTTAACCATGTTTAAGAGAGAGAGCTGGCATGGAGACTGTTTCCATGGACTTTGCTGTAAAAATTATTCTTACAGCTTGGACCGTCATGATGAATCAGTCAGTTTAAATAACTGATCAGGGAGAGCATTTTTCTGGTGTGCAGGTATTTCCTGCAGCCCGTCTGTTTAAAGGTCAGACTGTTTTCACACCCTCGTCTCTCAAACCTCCATGTGTCTGACCTGATCACCGCCACACGCCGAGCGAGGATAATGGAGCTGAGGGGGAGACGATGGAGGAGTGTTGTCATGGAGACAGGCCGAGACACCGGCTGAGTAAATGACTGGCTTCGAGGAGGGGTTTAAAAACAGGCGAGGTGAGGATGAATTCAGGGGTCCATCACTCCCTCCCCGCCGTAATCTGAGATTAAAGAGGAGGAGATCAAACCAGGAGCTCTGCTGACGTCAAGAACATCTTATATTCAGCTGTGGACTTTATGATGATGGTGGAAATGCTCTCTGTGCGACTTCTTACTTATATAAATAACAAACCCTCAACAAGACGAGAGGTACTACATCTCCAACAGGGGGCGCCATGCTCCTCACAGGCCTCAGAGCTTTAAAAGAGGATAAAGCATGCACATGACCTTACCTTGATACCTGCTCACAGGAATGGGGCAGCTCCTCCTCCTCTCCATGTTACTGTACGTCTGATTAATAAATAATTAAATAATGAAGTCTTCTTACACTGAGTGAGGATGGCCATCATGGCGTTCTTGAACACCTCCTTGGCTCGCTCCATCTCCTCCTCATGTTGAGCTTTCTCTCCCATCAGCCTCCGGACGTGGCTGTTCGCTGACTGGATCATGGAGTAGAAGTGATTGGCGGTGCGACGGTTTACCTCACCGCGGTCGATCCATGTGGAAAGAACCCCCGTCGCCTCGCTGAAGTTATGATCATCTGAAAGACAAGAACAGATTCACAAACTGGTTAAGTTCAGACGGTGTGAACATCAGGAGAGCATGGATCCATCCTGCCTTGGATCAGCGGTGCAGGCTGGTGGTGGTGGTGTGATGGACATTTTGGGCCCATTGGTCCCACCTGTGCATGGTTTAAAGCCCGCAGCCTACCTGAGTATATGTCCATCCTTTTATGACCACAGTGGACCATCTTTTGATGGAGCTCCACCTTGAGCAGGAGATTCTCATCATGGATGTTCAGCAGTTGTGTGATGCTGTCATGGAGATATGGACCAACATCTCTGAGGGATGTTTCCAGTAACATGTTGAATCTATGCCATGAAGACAAGCAGAGTGTACCTAATGAAGTGGCCGCAGAGTGTGTATCCATATTGCCCCTTTAGATAAAGTCTTTTCCTGTTTTATTGTCTCTTCCTCTTTAATACCTCCATGGCCCCACTCCATGAACTCTCCTCAGAGTTTGAATATTGAAGATATTTCACGGGACCTTTAGCGCTCAGTCGGGCTAAACAAACTGCAGATTTTATCGGCGTCCTGGGGGGGTATTCCCCGCTCACGCCCGTATGAAACCGTCACAGCCTCTGAACACAAAAAGCATTTTTGATTTTCAGCTTTCCAACTCAAACCTCGATGTGCATTCAGTCACGAGGGCCTCGGCGGGCCTTTGTCGTTCTGTTTCATTTGAATAATAATGGGACGGAGCGCCGAGCAGCAGAACAGAGTGAATTAGAGAACATTTAATGAGCTCAATACATGCCGTACACGACCTGTAAGAAGACACTTTGAGCGCTCTGATAAAGGCGTGCACACGCACACACACAGATTACAGTCACATTACAGCCAGCACAAAGAGGCGCTGCTGAGCGGGCCGATGGAGGAGAATTAAATTTATTTCAGAGCTGTTAGAGGAGGAGAATGGTTTCTAAAAGGTTATTCAGGAGGAAACACGCCGGTTTGTGTACGGGTTAAAGAGAGCATGAGGAGAACGAAGCAGAGGCTGCAGGTCCAGAGTCAGACCAAACAACCTGCAGACTGATCCAACCCGAGACACGGGGGTGGAGAATAGGAGGAGAGAAGAGAGGAGAGGAGAGAGGAGAAGAGGAGAAGAGGAGGTAAGAGGAGAGATTAGGGGGAAGAAGAGAGAAGAGAAGATAAAACAAATTTTCCTTTTTATCTCATGATATCAAGCAGGAGTCAAAACACTGTTTACTCATCATGCAAAGGTTGAAAATGGCTGAGAAAACTAAAAAAATTACAAATATATAAATATTTTTCCAGTTTCCATCAGCTCCTCTGTTTCTCTGTTTCATCACAAACCGTCTATGTGTTTCAGAGTCTAAACAGATGAAGAGGATCAATAATTGTGCAGCTCCTTCAGTGATGTGCATGTTCTTTGAGCAGGTATCTCAGCAGGTAGCTGACACAAACAGACCGAGAGCATCAGGACATCCACTGAGGAACATGATTTATGATTCATCTGCTGCTGCTCCGGCTCTTGAAGGTCACACCTCTGCTCAAATCCATAGCTACACTTTAGGAAATCCTCATGTTAAGGTTTTAGTCTTGAAACAAAGCTGACCTGCTACTTCAAT
This sequence comes from Cetoscarus ocellatus, assembly GCA_037902135.1. NCBI lineage: Eukaryota > Metazoa > Chordata > Actinopteri > Labriformes > Labridae > Cetoscarus > Cetoscarus ocellatus. Next base: position 834,446 of record JBAMNC010000698.1, on the reverse strand, counting down.
ATTTGTGAGTTTGGCAGATTTAATTTGGCGCAAAAACAAACAAAGACAAGTCCAATTTTTCTTTGTTTGTTTTTGTCCATTTTAGCTCCAATAATTCACTTCAATCAAAGCTTCTCTCTACATTTATTACAGATGTATAGTTTGTGTTGGTGTGGTGTTTTTTATACAACTTCAGATTTCAGATGTTGGAGCTGCGAGCTGCTTCACATGTCAAGCATGCATCAGGAGTGTCGGTATGGTGGAGTGAGGTGCAGCCATGCTCTTAAAATATATTGAGGCTCTTTGCTTGTGCAGCCTGAGTCTGAATCCAACCTGAAGCCCATTTGCCAAATATCTTCCCCTTACTCTACCTCCCTGTCCAAGTCTGTCCACTGTCTCTCCAGCATCAATAAAAAACAAAAAGCCCAAAAGGGCAATGCAGTGGTGGATGTTTTTGTCAAAGCATGTCAACAAGACAGCAAGAAGCTCATATCTAGGCTGTACCAGGGTTTCCAGAGGCAGAAAGGAATTAAAACAGGATACATCAAATTAAAATGGGAAAAAGAATTAAACACCGAAGTATCTGGGAAGGATTGTCGTTCAAAGTGGAACATGCAGCACTCATCCACAAGTTCTAAAAAATGGAGAGAATTTGGCTGGAAAAATTCAGTACATTTTTTTATAACACCACACATTAAAAGCCGACACTCTCAGACACACCAGCCATGCTGGAGGCTGTGGGCACATGGACGCCAACCACTCCCACATTTTCTGAATGTGCCCAAAAATAAAGATGTTCTGGACGAATATATGCCGAACTTTAAGTAAGATTTTGGGTTATAGGGTCCCTAACGATGTAAAGGTCCTGTATCTTGGTTTAGTTGTTAGTGATGTCATTTCAAAAAAAGACCGGTATTTATGTAAAATCCTGCCTGCTGCATGTAAAAAAGCAATAATGAGGAAGTGGTATAACCCTGGGCCCCAAATCTCTCCGAGCGGATGGACATAGTCAAGGAGGTATTCGCGATGGAAAGGATAACTTTCTCTTTCAGACTTCAGGGGACAATCTTTATTAAGAAGTCGGAGAAATGGACAGTCTTTGCGACTGTGGAAGGGGACGCTACCCTTTTGTGATTTTCTCTGAACAGCATTGGTCCCAGTAATGATATAACTGCTTGATTTTCAAGTCAAGGTGTCCCCTACAAACTGTCTTCTCTGTCTGTGTTTTTGCATTCTTTATCTCTGTTTATATGTAAAAAAAAAAAAAAAAAAAAAACTAAATAAAGAGTTAAAAAAAAAGCCCCATAAATATCTGAAAGACCATGGATCAGAGCTGTGACCACTGAAGATCAGAGCAGGTATTTTAACATGAGGAGATATTCTGTAACTGACTGAGACACTTCACTGTGATGTGGTTTTTCTCCTGAGACTGTGAACAGATCCATCATGTTCATGAAACAAGACTGAAGCAGTATAACCCTGTGTGTCCTGTGCAGGAGCTTTGTACCATCATGGATGGTCACGACATCACGTCAGACTTCATCCAATGAGGCTACCCTCATACATCCATACATCCACCTCTCAGCCCCTTCTGTTTGTTAGTTAAGTTGAATTAACTCTGCCAGTTTGAGTTTCCCTCTCACCTTTCAGCTTCTCTGCGAGCAGCGCTGCCTCGTGCTCTGTGTAGTGCACGATAGGTGGAGGCGATGGCGGTCGGAGGCGGTCCTCGTGGATCTTGCGTCTGTGGCGTTCCTCTCTGGCGAGCAGACGCTGTTTACACTCCCACTCGTACAGGTCGTCTCTGGCCTGAGCAAAGTCCACGTGGATCCTCCCCGAGTCCTTTTTATCTGTGCTGGAGCCGATCCGCATCCGATAACCTGAGAGGAGAGGAATGCCACGTTAATACGATAAGAATTAAAGGATTATTCCATGTTTTTTAAAGCAGAGACGCTGATTTTTTGGGTGTATCAGAGAGTAAAAGGTTCAAATGCCTGTGACTGTCTACTGTAGATTTATTCTGCCTGCACAAAAACAGACTTTAACTTAAGGCTTTTGGATTTTTTGTACCAGTGACTGATTCTGCTAAACTAAGAATCAACATTTCTAAAGTCAAAAAGCTGTTTCTGTTTCATTTGTTTTTACAAAATATGTCTGATTGTTTTCTGGTTTAAACTCTGATAATAAAAAAAAAGGAAATAAAAAAACAGTCCACGAGTGATTTAAGATTTTAATGCTGAACTTGTCCTCCTCATGCGTCCCGCTGCAGGTGTTTTGACAGGAAGGAACACATGAAACCACCTGAAGGCACATCCCTAACTGAGAATATAAGGTATAGCAGAGATTAAAAATAAAAAAATAAATCATAATAGTTGATTTTATAATTAATTTTCAAGCTGTCATGGAGAACACCTTTTTCTTCTCCTTCAGTGAGTATCAATCACCATGTTCATTATAAGTATTCTGTAAATATTCCACCATCCAGTGCAATACATTTCTATATTTTTTATATTCTTAATATTTATCCTGTTTTCTTATCTTGTATTTGTATAAAGAGATTTTCAGTTGCACTGTCACATAGGATTTGATCTTGTATATACTTCGTACTTTCATATAACAATTTTATACTTTACTTCTGTTTTTCACTTAACTATCTGTTGGCACTGAAAAAAGAGAAGCTCTTCAATCCAAAAGAGGCCATTCTACTTTATTCTTCTTCTTCTTTTTCAAACAGTTTACTGTGACCGTGTCTCCAGGGACCTGCTGCTGATCTACTCCATGGACCTTCATGACGTTCTGACGCATTCGCTCACCTGACAGGTAGATGGCTTTGTCCACCATGAACTCCTCGCTGAACCTGATGTGACAGAAGTTCTTCTTGCTCTTTCTGATGGCGGTGATCTCTCCGCTCTGATCAAATACCTCCCTGATGATCTCCTCGGTGGCGTTCTCTGGTAGACCTCCGACAAAGACCGTCTTACAGCCTGGGGGGCGCTCTCGAGTAGACGGAGGGGGGAGGTCTGAGAAGAGAAGACAATCAGCACCTTAATGGATGTTTCAAACCTGATTGGATGAGCCTGGTTAAACTTTATTTATGTGTTTAAATGACCAATTTCAGGTGAAGATGAACATATGATATAATCTCAGGCTCTTACTGGGGTTCTGAGGGAACAGCGTGCAGCTCTTGCAGTGGATGATCTCCTTGATGACGGGCATGTCGGGGGGTACAGGAGGGGGCGGGACCAGACTGATCCCCGCCATCATGGGGTTGATGGGAGTGATGAGACCGAGGCCGGGCTCGAACCTCTGGATGCACAGAGACTCTGCAGGACAGAAAAACATACAGGGTTTGATGTTAGGGTGGAGTCTATGCAGGAGTTTGGAGGTGGTCACCATATTTAGGATGTTTAGATAACTCAAGATCATCATCAAAACAGACGAGGAGGGGGAGCTGAGACAAGATGAAGTGACCATCTGTTGTGACCTTGTTTCTGGCTAAAACTCAGCGGCGTCTCTCTTGCCATCCAGCCGAGGGCGGGGCAGATGTGCAACATCAAATTTAAGAGGTCTACAGAGAGCAAAAATAGTTTCATGCCAGGCTGAGAACATGTTTCTTCTTGACTTGAAGTTTGATAATTAAACATGAATCTCTATGGAGACTGACTCACTGCAGGAGACAGCCTCTAGTGGACACTTGAGGGACTGCAGGTTTTGGCACATATGCATGAGCTTCATTCTTTAACTTGACAAAAATATTTGATGTAGTTTAGGTGGAAAGAGTTTATTTCTGAGTGTCACTGCTGATTAACAATGATGATCCAAAGAGCAAAAACACCTCAGAGTATGGACGCCCTCTTTCATAGTCTTTACACCCTCAAACAGAGATGTTTTATTGGATAAAAAAGGAAGAGACACGGAGGTGTGATTAATCAAAACACAGAAACCTGCAGTAACAGAGAGGGAGGAGAACAAAAGGCAGAGGGAGCAATAAAGCATTGTTATCTGGAGTAGAGCTGATGAGAGGATAAAAAGATGGAGGGCAGATCTGCAGGAAAAGACAGAAAACAGCCCCTGAGTGAGCAGGAAGAGGGATGGAAGCAGGAGAAATTGTGTGTTGGAGGAAGAGAGAGCGAGAAGAAGATAAAGAGGCGACAGCAGCCATGTTTCAGCTGTCTGGGTGAAAATAGAGCAGGCAGGGTGGAGGCGGAGGGCGGCGCAGCGTCGTGTGTTCCTATCTACGACACTGCAATAACAAGAGAGCGGGAGGGACCAGACGTCAGCACAAAATCCCCAAAAACCCCCTCTCTGATGCATCCCCCACGCAGCTCCAGCAGCAGAGAGGATGAAGTGATTTAAAGGAGAGGAGAAGGAGGCTGTCACAGCCGAGGAGGACGCACGGCCGAGGATGAAAACTCTGGAATAAATGATGGTGGTGCTGAGAGAGCTGGACGGAGAGGACGGGACAGCCAGTCAGAGGGGTTTACTCCCGAGGCCTCAGCCAGAATTTTTAAACTACCAATCATACTGATAACACAGTACAGTGTTTATATATATTAATATTCTTGAACTGAGGTCTCATTTAATCACTTGAACTCTTTGCACATTCTGAACACCTCCTGATCTGTAGCCTATATATTTGAAACTATTTTTCTATATTTAAGTCCTTCCGTGTATTTATATTTTTATATTGTCTATTTATTTGTAATGTTCACTGTTATTTTTAATAAGTGCTCCAAAAATGTTGTTGTACTAAGTGGAATGACAACAAAGATTATTCTGTTTTTTTGTTCTACATCATGCATCCTTAGATGCACCCTGTGTGTTTATCAATGATTCTCAGACATTAAAAAGACTGAAACTCAACTCTTGTTGGAAATGCACGAGCTGCAAACATGAGGATACCTGAAACTCTTATGGTAACTACTTCAAATGCTGAGGTCTACCTAGATCTCTACCAGGTATCTCTGAGGGTCAAACCAGGGTTCTCCAGGTTTCTAAATAAGTCACAAGCATCAGGGTTCATTTAGCTTTCAAAACTCAGATTCAAGCACAATTCAAGCACTTCTAAGGTATATTGTCAAGCTTTTCCAGCACTTTACAGATGATATAGAGCATGAAGAGTGCAAATAAATATCTAGGCCACTCAGAATGATTGTTCTCTGCCTTATACTAAAAAACAGATTATATTACACTACAAACCAGAGTTCAGTCAAAATCAAGACACCAGAGCAGTTACTCAAATTTAGCTAATGTGCAGTTACTAATGTTAAACTTTATTAGCTGTTTATATTAGCATTATTGCAGATTAATCCATGAGCCGATTGGGGAAGCCTTGAGCAAGAGTAGCACACATTCCTGCTGTCCTTTCACCTACAAGGAAAGAATGAGGCAGGAAGAGGAGCAGCCAAACCCCCCAGAGCGAGCATCAATGACAGAGAGGCTGATTAACCAGAAAATGGCATAAAGGAGGAGCTGGGGTGGAGGAGTGTTGCAATGCAGCACAGCAAAGGGAGCATCAAAGAGTAGGCAGGCTAGAGTAGCCTAATAAGTAGGCTAGCTATGTATCAGCTGTTTCACAAAGCAGCGCTGGCATAATAGCAATCCTGACTGTGTGTCCTGCAGGAAGCTGTGCTCAATGTCACAACCAGCAGCCATGGACGCTGTCCTGCCTTCACTGTGCAAACAAGGACAACAGGAGGGAGGAGGAGCAGTTTAGAGTAGACGGGCTGGAGCAGCTTTAACAGGAGGTCTGGGTGCTTTTAGCCAAAAGCAACACTGTCCTCAAATCAACTCTGGATTAAAAATGTTGGAAATATCTGAGGTCAAGTGAATACTCAACTAAAAGTAAACTACATCCCATAATATGGTCATATTTTAGATTTATTTGGACTCTTCAGTCTAAACACACACTGGGTGAAGCTCTACTGCAGCCACCAGGAGGACCTCCACATGTTTTGGCTTCACAGCCGAAAACATGTCATCTCCTCCATCTTTCATCACCTCGTCCATCTTTTTATATGTTTCTGGTGAAATCCTACATGCCATAAACATGATTCAATCATCACGTTTGTTCATCTCCCAAAGGTGGAGATGGATTTTTGGAGAGCTTTAGCTGAAGCTCTGCCAGCGTTCACACCTCCACACAGCTCATAAATCACTGAGATGATCTGTGGGCTTATGGACAACTGCTAATGCAGCTCCTATTCTTGGTTTTATCAAGGATAGATCTTGCAGAAGCTAAATGAAGGACGTTTTAAAGCTAAATGGTTTAAAGCTGTGATTTCTGAGCAGCACACTCCTGGTAATTCCTCACATATTTCCATTTTCCTCCAGGGTTCACACTCAGTGTGAGCTGTAGAGCTGTAAACTCGACCTTCTCTGCTCTGTTTGGAATAATCCCTCACTCTCTGTATGAGCGATCTTCAGTTGAATAAAAAGCAAAAGAAAAACACTCACAGACACAATCCCTCATAAATCTGAGCGTGTGCAGCCGCGGTGCATTCACAGACTCCTCGGGTCGTAGGAAAACTCATTAAAGCCTTGTCTGAGATAACCCGTGCAGGTAAATTACACCTCAGTGTGCCGCACATTCATCACAATCACACACCGCCACTCTCTGCTCGCAGAGCCAAAAACCATGTGAGGAGGGTTTATTTCTCTGGCTCTGGGCTGGACAGCGTACGCCAAAAACAGGAGAGGAAGAAGAGACATGGAGGAGAAGAAAAAGAAAACACTCACAAGGAGGAGTGTGAAGACCAGAACCAGCAGAGAGGGGGAGGGAGAGGAGGGTTGAAAGTTTAATTAGGATTATTTTACTACATGAGCTGCAGCTGCTTCACTGGAAACATCTGGAAGACTTTGTCCTCAAGGTGAGAGCTCATCTGTTAAATTAAAAAGACAAACTGGAGACTCAGATTAATCCTGATCCAACCTCAGTCCAACTCTGAGACAGTGCGGGCTGGGGGACAAACTTGGACATTATTGCTACATGTTTATCTTTCCTACTCCCTCCTCCCCCCTGAGACTTTTTTCTCATCAGCCGACCATCAACAAAAACAAGAGGTCCAAAAAAATGTGTTCATCAAAACATTTCCATCATCTGGTTAATAGGGAGTTAGTTTGCCAAAACCCTCTGACAGTTTGTTTTATTGTAAGAAGGCTGCTGGTTTGATCCCTGCGTCAGTCAGGACCTATTTGCATGTTCTCCTCATGCATGACTGGGTTCTCACTTGCTTCCTCCCTCAGACCAAAGACATGCTCATTAGGTGGACTGGTGACTCTAAATTGCCCTTAGGTATGAGTGTGGGCGTGAATGGTCATCTGTCTCTCTATGTAGCCCTGTGATTGGCTGATGACCAGTTCAGGCAGTACCCACCTCTTGCCCAACAGTCAGCTGGGATAGGCTATGGCCCCCCAGTGATCCCAAAATGGATAACAGTATAGATTTTGTTTTATTTTACCCTGTAGCACTTTGAGATTGTGAAAATGTAAAGTGCAATACAAATAAAAGTTAAAAAGTATGTATATTATATCGTTTGTAAAGTTATTCATTAGTGTTGAGCCTACTTTAGAGATAATACATGCCAATGAAAAGATAAAGTTTGTGTTATTACATCATTGACTTTATATTCATTATATTAAATACAGCTAGAAGTGCTCTGAGAGCTCAAACCTCCTCCATCTCTGACATTGTTAGTTGAGGTGGTAGCGAGAGAATTGAGAACTGCCCGATTGTGTAATGTTAACAAATCTTTTAAAAAACCTTGGATCCACATCCAGATTCAGATCAGCACCAAAATCGACCCACTCCCTCATTCCAGCATGACCAACATCCCATGAAAATGTATTTATAATCTGTGCATAACTTTTTGAGTTATACTGTTAACAACCAAATAAACAAATGCTCCTCGGCGGAGGTAAACCTGCAGCTAATGCAGTACCTTAGACCTGTGACGGGCGCCGATGGTGAGGGCCTCAGCATTGTTTTTTTCGTAAGTGTCAGAGGTCACATAGTTAAATATTAATGGATACTCTCAATAAAACAAAAATCAGATAGTGTTTGTTTACTACAGCTGTTGTTGTGAACCTTCAGCCTTGAAGGACCTATGATCTCTTACACATATATTTAATAAAGCTTATTGTTAAAGGTCATGGTAAAAGTGTATAATCTGGAACATCCCACCATCGTCCATGGGGACAGAGGGATGTGTCCTCAGGAGTGTGTCCTGTCTGGTCCTCTGTCAGCTCTTTCAGATCCTAAACGCTCCCACATGTGTTTAAAACAGGGAGGAGATGTCTCTAAGCAGCGGCGGAGGGTTCAGATCATCATCACATAGTTTTTATAACAACATGTCATCATTTTAATATTTCCTCCTCCGCTCTGAGGAGGCAGCGTCTCCGTCTCTGCTGCTGTCTGTCTCTGCTCGCTCCGCTCCGTTAAATCCACACATTCAATTATTCTCAGCTTAACACACAAAAACTGCACAAATCTCCCCGCGTTCATTTAATAAACCGGCACAATGCAGCCCTTCTTATTCCAGCAGAGCCCACCCCGGTTTATTCAGACAGAGAAGAAAAGAAACAATCCCGTAAACACATGCAGGTGAGACACTCAGGGCTTACAGCAGGTTAGGAGCCCATTACAGTCGGGACGCTGTGTTTACACTAAGCACACGGGGGAGGGGAGGTTAATATGAAGTGACGTGAACCTGCAGGCTCAGACATGATGTTTACATCTGAAGACATGAGGACTTCATCACATCCACATGTTCCTGTGAGCAGCCTCGTCCTCCTCTGCTAAATATAAGAGCGAAGGAAGGTGAATGTGGTGCACCTTCAGGGATTTGGTTGGTCTCAGCTGAGACAAACTTTTTAGATAAAAGTTTGAAAACCACTGGACTGATCCCCAAAAACACGCTGACAATGCTGCACATCCAAACTTTAAATAAATAATTGTTCTTTCAGACTCAAGTCTCTCCTGACTGACCTGATGATGGCCTGATCTGACAGGTGGAGGGTCTCAGACCTGTGGTTTTCTCCTGAGTGGAGGGCACTGACAGAGTATGGGTCCATGAACGAGGCCTAAATCCTGATCCTGAATCCTCTGCTGCAGGACCAGCAGCTGCAGCTGAAGTTTCAGTGTCAGATCAGTTTAAGGAAGATTTGGCTCCAACACTCGTAGCAATTTAAAAACAAAATGAGTCAGTGTTCACTCTGATTACTGTCACACACACACACACACACACACACACACACACTGACGGGACTTTAAAATCAGCTGTTAGTGTGTCTCTCTGAGCGCCTGAAGACACTCTGCTGAATATTCATGAGATCTGCTGCTCGTCCTCCGAGCTCACAGCACCAGCACAGACTGAAGCCTCCTCTGTCTCTGCTTCATCAGACCATCACCAGGAGAAGAGGCCCTCATGCATGTTAAACAGCTGACTGAAGGGGTCAGAGGTCAGGGCTCTGATCAGGATGCTCCTGCACATCCAACAGCAGAGATCCTCCTTCAGGGTGCAGGCACCAGATACCAGAGCACAGAGCAGTTTGAACAGCCTGCAGTCCACAGTCTTCAGGGGGCTAGGATCCCTGTGATGCCTCTGTCCTTCGAACCAGTCCTGCTGTCACTCCAACCGCACCATCTACACCCCTTTACCTCCATCTAAACCCCTGTGACCCTTCACCTCCATGTAAAGGTCACAGAGATGGGACGTGGGGAATAAGTCGACCCTCGCTGTGGCTCGGTCTCCAGAGAGGATCAGAGGAGGAAGGAGTGCTGTGAGTGTGTGGGTCTGCCTTTGTGTGTATGATATCATGTCCTCACAGAATTAATGTGTAGCACAAAGTGCTGTACATAAAAAAAGAAATAAAATAAAACAAGAATAAGTAAATAAAAAGTAGAAAATTGAATACACACACCCCGTGATCCACATACAGCACACACACAAAGACAGTAAGAGGAGATTCTGACTGAATTAGAGGACTGAGGAAACATAAGAGCTAAGACTAAATTGACAATAAAAACATGATAAGAAATGAGATAAAAATACTATAGGAAAAAATAAATAAAAATTAAAATAATAATGCGGTGAAATGGAATAGACAACCACCAAATGTGTAATAAAATTTGCAAACGTAGGACAATGAAAAGAAAATCAATTAACAGAGAACATTTTTTTTTACAATAAATCTGAATTAAAATGGAAAGGAATAAGAATAAGAATAAGAATAAGTAGTGCAGGCAGCAGAGGAGGTGAAGCAGCTCGTACCCGACACCAGCTGCTGCCCGTTGATTCCCACCGGCATGATGCCCAGGTTGTTCATGGCGGTGGCCCAGGCTCCATGATCCGAGACCGGGACGCTCAGGTGGTTCTGCTCAGCTCCCAGACTGCCGACCCCGTCAGCTGCTGCACACAAACACACTCATCAGAGACCGAGCGTATGCTGCAGACCGATCGCTCTGATGGACTTTAGTTTCTCACCGCTCGCCATTGCAGGTCGTCTCTGCTCCCCGCCCTCTGTCCTCCTCTCATCAGATCCTCCCTCTGACGGACGGAGCGACGGACAGACGGACGGACGAAAGTAAGGATGAAGGAGCAGCAGGTTTATCAGTCACACTATCACAGTCCACCTACAGAAGAAGAGGAGAGAGTTCAGGGTTAATAAGGATGAAACTCTCAGGGAGCAGCGCTGAGAAACTATGATGGCCCTCCGTTCATTAACACTCCCCAGGGCCGCCCATTAGGGGGGCCTGGCAGCAGACGGGGGCCCAAGGAGGTCAGCAATGAAATGGTCCATTATACTGGACTTACAACAATCAAAACTGAAACACCCAACATTACATACAGATAGGGGTGTCCCGATCCGATATTGATATCGGATATTGGTCCGATATCAGCAAAAAAAAAAAAAAAAAAATTGGATAATATCGGCCTGCATCTAAAATCTCCAATATAAGCTCTCCGATAGAAGCTGTCCATTCTAACTTATTTTTTATTTATTTAATTCAGTTGTAGAATATGCTTATGTTTAAGTTAAACACAGTGGTTATTTTGCAATTTAAAAATATATGTTTTTGTTTTTATTGGATTTATTGAGGTTACTTTTCAGGGTCTTGTAATTTATTTTTTATTTATTTTATTTAATTGTAGTATATTCTTATGTTTAAGGTTAAAATGTATTTAACCCATTGGTTAATAACAAATGGGTCAGTTTTTCTCATACCTACTATTGCTGACTTCTGTTCTCTGTTTGAGTAATCTCACTTGATCAAACTTTTTCTTACAGTCCATACTACAAAATAAGTAATAAAAGTATGTCTGATTTTTGCTGATACCGTATCGGATTGATATCGGTATCGGCCAATACTCAAGGCTGCAATATTGGTATCGTATCGGAGGTGAAAAAGTTGTATCGGCACACTCCTACATACAGAACCAATAAAAGAAGAAATGACTGTTTAAAAAGTTAGACACCTTTAAAATACTCTCAACCACCTACATTCAGTAAGCCTCTTTTTCTTTTTCCCTGTTTTTATTAAGTTTGAATATTTATGTTTTGGGTGTAAGGGGGCCATTCTTGTGCCTTTCAGGGGACCAGTCATTCTCTGTGCAGGCCTGGCACTCCCACCACTCATACTACAAATCCCACAACGCACTGCAACAGCTGCCGCGCAGAACCTGTGCGCCAGCCCCTCCTCCCATTGCTCTAACATCACTCAGCTCAGCAGAATAAATGTGCTGTTAAATTCATATTTCTGATTAAAACAAAGCCCTAAACTGTTAAATAACAGTTGATCCTGTTTGGTTTTGGTTTATTTAATATTTTGTCCCCTCCTGTGATTGAGTTCGACACCCTGCTGTGGAGGGTTGGAACAGGGTATTTATCGAAGCACAGAAACAGAAATGTCTTTGATCTGAAGGGAGCTGCTGGACTCATCATCAGTCTGAGTCGGTCTGTCTGAGCCTCATGAACCCATCAGGCTGCAGTCTGACTGCATCCCTCAGTTCTGTCTGACAGGCTGACCATCAGAGCCACTCATTAAGTGTCTGTTTAATTAAAATCAGCATCATGTCAGAGACACTTGAGTTCATTTTAACTTCCACGGCACAGTAAATTCATTTGAATGTGCAGAGTAAATATAAAAACAGCTGCTCCAAATGTGAATGGAAAGGTGCAGAAAAATGACCATGTTATATTTGTGATTTTGTGCCAATAAAACATAACAAACAGCATGTGGATTAGGGGGCTCATGGTACATCTTCAAAGACATAAATAAAAGAAAAAATTAAAACTAAAATTTGAAAGGACTGAGATAGGTTTTACATATTCAAGACATCTGGAATACAATTTAACAGCTTCAGTTAATTTGAGCTCCAATGAGTTTAAGAGAGAGAAAGCCGCCCCATGACTTCCTGAAATCCTCACATTCATCATTGATTGTGTAACATTTGCTCATATGATATTATTTCTAACATCCAGTGTTTAATATCAGGTACTGATGTTTTTTCCATGACCTGAGGGCCACTCTGGCAGCTGTGATTATCCTGACTGTATCATAACTTCATGTTCTGATATTTAGGGCGGCTCTCTTTGTCCTCCAGCAGCCTTGGACATACCTGTCCTGTTAACCTCAGACTCTGTCCTTTCATTTCTAACCCTTTCTCCCAAAGTGAAAGAATTCTGCCTCCTACGGGTTTCTGGACCTTCCCTGCAGAGCTGGAGCTGGTCAGGAGCAGCAGGATCCTCTCACACTGTCTGATGTTGGACTGAGCACTGATCAGCATCACTCTGACACCGGCACCATCCCGGCTCCAACACGTCCTCCTGAATCAGACATAATCAATCAATCAATCGCTGATCAATGGCGAGGCCCGTCAGACCTGAGATCATCCGTTAGATCATACATGTGGAGACGTGATGTTTTCACTGTCCTGCAGCTGAGGAGCTTCATGGGCAAAGATTCAGCTACCTGTGAGTCCATGATAAGAACACGAGGGGACGTGTTTAGAGATAATCCACATCAGACCTTAGACAAGATCCAAACATGGACCCGCAGCCATCCTCCGAGTCCTCACAAAGACAGGAAAGCAGGCGCACACACTGGCTCTTCATGCAGGCAGAATGAGGTCCCTGATGATTCGGAGGATTGTGGATAAAGGCTTATGATGAGCTGTGCAGCTTCTCCTAGTTTATTTTAAGAAGATTTATCAGCAGCAGCTCACATGGAGACAGTCAGACTGAATTTCCTCCACACGGAAAAATCTGCTGGATTTATGGAGATGAGATGATCCGTCATGAGAGCGTTTTTAACATTTCCCATAATGCTTTGGCATTCAGTGCCACACCATCCAGACCGAATCATCTGTTATTTTAATGAGTAATAACTCTGAGGCTTTAAAATGTATTTTCAGCATCAATTTTTTCTTGACGTTTCTTAATAATTTCATATTTTTCATGTTAGTTTTCAAAGATATCATTTAAAATGTTGAAAACATTCAGTTCCACAAACCAAAAGGTAACATCTAAAGGCCCCCTGACTAATCATATTCAATAACTATGTTATCGAATCAAAAAACTCTGTGATGGTTTCACTTTTGTCCCTCTTTTCTATACTATTTTGAGATTTTCAGCAAGCTTAATAGTAACAATAATTGCACTTGTGAATTTTTATGTAGGTAACATTATATACACTGAAAGCAAAAAAAAATAAAACACAAAAAGTACAAATAAACAATAAATAAATAAAATTAAATTAAGTAAAAATACATTTTTTCTGACTAGTTTATTTGCACTGTTTTTTTCTGTTGGATAAAGTTATTAAAATTTTATTTTTTCAGTCTGTCAATAATTTTGATAATTCAAAAATTAAAACAATAATAAATAAATAAATAATTATATCGTGTAATTCAGACATCCTTATAACATTGCCCCACAAGATCTTTTTGCAAACTCTCAACCAGATGTTAGAACAAATTAATTAGAATAAATTATCACTATCAGTGTCGGCCAGAAAAGCCTGATCGAGGCAGGAAGCACTAACAGCAGCTCCAGATGTGGTTTACAGAGCTGAACCTTATCAGAAACATCTCTGAGAACAGAGGGACACTCACGGACTCTGAGGATCACTCTGAGATACTTCAGTCAGAGAAAGAGAGGACACCCGGAGCATGGTGAAGATCGACTTTTCTGATTTGACTCAAATTAAACTCATGAAAGAACTGGAGCCTCAGTCTGCAGAGAAACTGATCCATCTGAGATGTTCCTCCTCCTCCTTCACTGTGAGTCGACGTCAAACTGTGCTAACGTGGAGAACAACACCGGGCTGTCAGAGCTGCTGCCATCACAGCTACACACTAACTAACACCAACACTAACACACACTAACTAACACCGACACTAACACACACTAACACACACCCTGTGTCTTTCTCCAGGTATTGCAGAGCTTAATGGGGCTGAGCAGACAGATCTCAAAGACACAAACAGACTCAAACACCTGCTGCTGCTGTTTACCTGCTCAAACATCCACATCACAGCCTCTTCTGAGCGTGGAGCTAATGTGCCCACACTCCTTCCTCCTCCTCCTCTTCCTCCTCCTCCTCCTCCTCCAGTCTAGCTGAACAAACCTCTCCAAAGACCTAAAGGTCAAGAGTTCAGACTCAGGGAGCAACAACAAAAGCTTCTCCCCTCCATCCACTCTTCCTTTCCTCTCTTAATCCATCTGTTCTTTCTACTTTCCTCTCTCCCTTTTATCCATCCTTCCTTTCATCTACTTTCCTACCTCCCACCCTCTTCTCCCTTCTTCCTCTCCATCTACCATCCACCCTTTTTCTTTTCATCCTGTCTACATCTCCACTTGTCTTCCTCCCTTGCTATTTCTCTCCTCTTTCCTATCCTCTATCCTTCCTTTTCTTTTTCATCCATCTTTTCTTGCTGCCTTCCTTTCTCCCTTCGATCCATCCTTCCTCCCCAATCATTCCTGCGTTCTCTCCTCCCATCCATCCTACCTTTCCTCTTTTCATACACCTATCTTACCAACCCTTCTCTCTCCTTTTTATTCATCCTTCCTTCCAACTACAATCCTGCTTTCCTTCCTCCATCCCTTTCCTCTTCTAATCCATCTTTCCTTCCAACCTTCCTTTCTCTCTTACAGCAATCCTTTTCCCCTTTGCTTCATGCTATCCTTTCTTTCCTTCCATCCACCCCCACCCTTGAGCCAGCTCTCCTTCCTCCCTTCCCCTTTCTTTCCTCTCTCCTATCATCTATCCTTCCTTTCCTCTTTTCTCCCACTCCTCCTTCATTCTCTCCTTCCTTCCTTCCTTTTTCCTTGATGCCTTCCTGTGGTCATGCTCACTTTCATGCAGCATGAAATATGCAGCGCTGAATGCATGTCCTGTTTATTATTCATGAGCTCACTTGACATCTCTGAATCATTCACACACACACACTTGGTGATAATGTGCAGCGAGAGTAGAAACACTCTGAGTGTGCTCACTTAGGTCCTCAGACCCATTTACATATTTTAAGTTTGTCTAAAGCACAGCGTGCTGCATTAACTCTGATGTAAATAAATTTCACTGTCAGTCGGAAACATTAAAACAAAGATTTCAATCCTATCCTTCAGTTTGACTCAGAGTCTGCCCCCTGGTGGTCAAACGTGGATCACAGCAGCTTCAATACAAGCAGAAGTTTTGGACGGACATGGTCACAGAATGAAGACCATCAGCAAGAGGATTCACTTTAATCTCCTCAACATAAGACGCACATGTCCCTAATCAGCCCCTCTTTAAAAACATAAACCATAAATCAGAATAAAGAAAATCATCTAAACTTCTCTCTGAGATGTTTCTGTGTATTCCTCAAATTACATCAGAATAAAAAATGTAAATTCAATCTGTCAGCCTCCCCCAGTATGAATCTGTAAACACTGAATCTTCAAAGTCTTGGTGTCCCACAGCGCAGCCATCTCCTCAGACTCATAATCAAAGATCAGACCATCATGAACCCCCTACACACCCCCAGACTTTAAAAATAACCATTTGATTTAACGTCACAGCCGACAGCAGAAGGCTTCACGTCTGCTTCAGTTCACCCGAGCAGCAGCTTCACGGCTGCACACATGCAACAGCCGACTAAAAATATAAAGACCAGAGCGGCTGACATGCAAGAGTCACAGGATCTACACTGATGAGGGAGTCACAGGATCTACACTGATGAGGGGAGTCACAGGATCTACACTGATGAGGGAGTCACTGGATCTACACTGATGAGGGAGTCACTGGATCTACACTGATGAGGGAGTCACAGGATCTACACTGATGAGGGAGTCACAGTAGTCACAGGGTCTACACTGATGAGGGAGTCACTGGATCTACACTGATGAGGGTGTCACAGGATTTACACTGATGAGGGAGTCACAGGAGGTCCAAGATGTTTAATTGAGACCTGAAAGTCATGCTTGGTCCAGTTATTGAACATGAGTCCTATTGTTTACATCACATATTATTATCTTACATAGCACTGTGCACTCATGTTTGACTAACAGGTTTCATAAAACCTCACACATGTGAGAGTTAACTCTGACTAACGTGTTATAAACGTCATAGATGTGATGATACCTCCTGATCTCAGCTGGGAGTCCTGTTTCCTCGTTTCCGTGTTCACACGTTCACCGTGACGACTGTTTCATAATTCAGGAAGAATATGCATCACACACACACACACACACACACACACTGTTAAAGCTGCTTCCTCTTGAGGCTCCGTCTCCATGGTAACACTCCAGGAACAGCTGATACCAACTGTGAACCATCATCATCCTCATCCTCTGGTTTATAATGTAAACATGATGAAGGTGTGTGAGGCCCTCACTGCTGCCTCTCCACGCTGCATGCCCCAACACCAGGATCTGATTTATCCTTCATCTTCATGGTTGAACATCTTCTCTTTCTTTATCTTCTTGGTTGCACATTTTCTGCATCCATGATGGAGATGGACGAGGCCACAGGCTCTCAGGTTGTTCCTGCATCACTCTTCTGTCCATGCAGGGTTCATATTTAAATACAATACCTCCCAAAGTCTTCATAAGGTTTTTTTTAAACTTAGGCCACATGTCCTCCTACATTCAAGGACAGACTGCTTAGATTTCTGAGGTCAAGGGTCAAAGTCATGGTTGCATTGTTTCATGATCATAGTGGGCACAAAAAATTGAAGGTCCTCCTAAAACTTTGGAAACTGTATGAACCAACCACCATGGAGGTGTAACGGCTCATAACCTGAGAAAGCTCTGAGGGATGACCTCTGCACTAATGTCCACAATTATTCAAGGATAAATCAAGGACATTTTGCAGTCAAAGGTCAAATAGTCAGAGTCATTTAATCTCCTGATTTCCCCATACATACAGTACAAACCCCCACCTCAAAAAAAAGTTGGGACGTTCAGGAAACTGTGACCAACAACAGAATGCAGTGATTTATAGATCTACTGCAACAAATATATTTAAATAAAAACAGCAGAAAGACAAAAAATGAAATATTCAAACTTAACAAATCACAAACACACACTATAAACGCCTCCACTTTCCAAAAAGCCAGGACATGAGTAAGAAAATCACAGTATGTCAAAAAACAACCATGTCCAGTTTCATGGCTGCTGATCTTTACTTCAAATCATAAAGATGGGGGATCAATAATTTTATTCACACACAGCTGCGACTGCTTTGAATCATTGATTACTGTCCCGACTTCTCTTGAATATATAAACGTGCACGAGAGCTGCAGCTGTGACTGAAAGTCTTTACCCTTCAGCTCAGAGAGAGAGAGAGAGACAGGGTCAGGGCCACACATCAGTCAGCTCACGGCAGCAAATTACTGCTAATGAAGCCTTTACACAGGGGCCATTAACTACAGGGGGAGAGGGAGAGAGAGAGAGAGGGAGAGAGAGAGAGAGAGAGAGAGAGAGAGAGAGAGAGAGAGAGAGGGAGAGAGAGAGAGAGGGAGACGGAGAGAGGGAGAGAGGGGGGGGGGCAGTGTGCAGTTGATCCAATCAGCTGATCGTCAGTCAGAGAAATGTTGATCTTCAAACTTTAAATTTTCATCCAACAGGACTTCAGACAACAGATTATGTGACCAATCAGAGACGTCACTGTGACACCCAAAGATTTCTGCCATTGTTTGTTTGTTTGTTTGTTTGTTTAACTCAAATAATAAACCTTTTTTTCTCCAAACAGTGAACCTGAACATCTGAAAACACGACCCACCCCCCTCCAAATCAGGTTAATTCTCTGCTTGCTCTCACCATCACCATCATCATCATCATCATCAGCTGGAGTCTAAAATTACCCATGAAGACTTCATCAGAGGGACGAGCACCCATTAGCTCCTGATTCAGAGGGCAGACCGTCCAATCGGGGTGGGGGTGGGGGTTGGGGGGGGTGTACCATGAAAACAGTCATTTCCTGCCTCAGTGTCTGGCGGTCAGATCATCTGATGTTTCCTGTTTGTGCCTGCAGCGCCGTTCAGTTTACCCTCAGACAGAGAACTCATACCTCCTCCACCAGTTTAACGTCTGTCAGCTTTTAATTTCACCTTTAAACTCTCTAAGAGAGGAGAGGAGAGGAGAGGAGAGGAGGGGAAAGGAGAGGAGAGGAGAGGAGAGGAGGGGAGAGGAAAGGGAGCTCCACTGAGGGCCTCACCTGTGCTGTGAGGAGGCCATGACAACACCAGGATCTAAAATATCATGTCTGGCTTTAACAAACACGCCACTGAATCAGAGTGTTCAAACTGTAGGTGGTTTCTTAACCCTGCAGTGCAGCTGGATCCTCCTCCACATCTGTGATCAGGCAGATCCATCAGAGCTTAAGGCTGGAACGGCTGAGCTCAGTCTGCAGAGACACTGACCAATCAGAGCTGTTAAAGTCTCATGATCTGCTGCTGTAGAATCTAAACGATCAGAGCAGTCCATCATCTGATTGGCCTGTGGTGAATGGATGACAGGACAGTCGTCCAATCACCTTTCAGAGATGCTTTTGAAGGTTCCTCCCCGAAGAGTCTCTATGGGCTGTTCCCCAGATGGAGCACAGAGTTGCCAGTTCTGCTTATTATCAGCGACGCTGGCTCCTTTTTTTGAAAAGTAGCTTGTTAATATTGGTAGTTGCAGGTTGTCTATAAAAAGTGCAGTTGCTAATTTGGGCTTGTTGTGCCCCCAAACCCAGGAGGGATCTGATGCTCTCTACTACCAATATAAACTCAGTTCAGAAATTACACAAACTATTTCCTCCCACTCCAAACACAAATGTAAATTTGACTGTAAAAAGAAGGACAAAAATGATGCTTCCACCAAAAAGAAACCCTTATAGAATTAAATTTATTTCTAATGTAGCTGTTATTGGTTTTACCACAATAAAGCTTTGGAGGAAAAACATAAAACTCAGATAAAAGCCTGACTATGTCTGTTTGGTTACAAAAATCAAGGTTAGACAGACTGTTTAGTGATAAAAGAGTTATAAAAAACAGCAGCCCCTCCCTTCACTTCTATATAAAGAAAAGGGTGTTCCCCCTCCAAACAGAAGGATGTTGAAATGTAAAAGTGTAATGTAGAAGAAAATTAAAACACTCTTTATGTAAATTTATCTTTAAAATGAAAAAGTAATATATCACAATAGAGAAAAATAGCTGGAGGTCTCTTGTTTTGGGCCTGTTTTTATCAACCTGGTTGCTTAATTCAGTTGCAAAATCTGGCAGCACTGAAGGACCAGTGGAATGTATCCTGAAGAAACATGGACCTGTCTGTCCATCTGTCAGGGTAGAAGTTAGTGTTGTAACTCAGTTCATCCTGACATCATTCACCAAACCAAACTCTTTCTGATGCTAAAGCTGATTTTATTGACAGAGAGATCACAAACACCAAACTACAGCAGGGCCCTCACTCCCTCTGTTAGACCTGATCTGACATTAGTCACATATGTAGTTTTAAATTAAACTATTTTCCGTCTGAAATAACAATAACTTCAGCTTTATTGAGAATAGAATATTAAATATAAACTATGGTGTAACCTGAGCTGGACTGGCTCTCATCCTCCACATCCACAAATCTGCTTATATAACAGCTCAGGTGCATCCAATCATCTTACCTGCAACATCTGTTTGACTGCAGAGGCAGAGCTGTGCTGCAGTGTGTGTTTATGAGTGTGCATGTGTGTCTCTTTCCTGCTCTTCATTCTGTGAATCAATCCAGCAGGATTGCTTAAAATTCGAGCAGTGCTATTAGTGCGTCTGTGGCTCCTGTTTCAAATCCATTTAATCCACTTAGGGCCGAGAGTGTGTGGGGGGGGGTCAATACTACAGCCGCCAGTTTGCATTAAAGCATTAAAGAGAAACAGAGCTGCGGTGAAGGAGGAGCGCTCTAATGTCTCTCTGAATAACAGCAGCATGGAAACGATGGACATGAGACATGATCTCAGAGCAGACAGGAGGACGGACAGATGGACTTAGTCTCCACAGCCAGGTCTGCTCCTGTGCCTCAAACAGACCAGCACGGTCCTGATGCCCTTAAATATGACATTTTAATTCTAAGTCAAGATTCAGCCGTTTGTTAACACAGTGATGGCCTCCTCAGTGTTGGAGGTCTTTTAAAGAGGGTGGTGACATTTTCACCGGACAGCAGCAGGAAGTTCAAATACAGACGTAAGATAAGGGCATAAAAGATTAAGAAAGAAGGCTGCAACAAGTTGATATAGCTTTAAGAGTTTGCATGTTGCAACCTGCTCACTTATTTTTTTACTTAATTTTTTATGCTCTTATCTATTTTTTAAAAAATAGACATCAACACTGAAACAGCTCACAGCTCTGAGGGGAGGGAGGAGCCTCCAGCAGGGGACAGGGCCGAGGCACTGAGACTGACCAGATGGTGTTCGGAAGGAGAGAGAAGAGAGAAGAGGAGAGAGGAGGAGGGAGGAGAGAGGAGAGAGGAGAGGAGAGGAGAGAGGTGAGGAGAGAGGAGGAGAGAGGAGAGAGGAGATAGGTGAGGAGGAGAGAGGAAGGAGAGAGGGGTAAGGAGAGAGGAGAGAGGAGAGAGGAGAGGAGAGAGGTGAGGAGAGAGGAGGAGAGAGGAGAGAGGAGAGAGGAGAGAGGAGCCTCCAGTAGGGAACAGGGCCAAGGCACTGAGATGGCCAGATGGTGTTTGGAAGGAGAGAGGAGAAAGGAGAGAGGAGAGGAGAGAGGTAAGGAGAGAGGAGAAGAGAGGTGAGAGGAGAGAGGAGAGGAGAGAGGTGAGGAGAGAGGAGGAGAGAGGAGAGAGGAGGAGAGAGGAGAGAGGAGAGAGGTGAGGAGGAGAGAGGAAGGAGAGAGGAGAGGAGAGAGGTGAGGAGAGAGGAGGAGAGAGGACAGAGGGGAGAGGAGCCTCCAGTAGGGATCAGGGCCAACGCACTGAGATGGCCAGATGGTGTTTGGAAGGAGAGAGGAGAGAGGAGAGAGGAGAGAGGAGAGAGGAGAGGAGAGAGGTGAGGAGAGAGGAGGAGAGAGGAGAGAGGAGAGAGGAGCCTCCAGTAGGGGACAGGGCCAAGGCACTGAGACTGACCAGATGGTGTCCGGAAGGAGAGAGAAGAGAGAAGAGGAGAGAGGAGGAGATAGGTGAGGAGGAGAGAGGAAGGAGAGAGGGGTAAGGAGAGATGGGAGAGGAGAGAGAGGTGTGGAGAGAGGAGAAGAGACGAGGAGAGAGGAAGGAGAGAGGGGTAAAGGAGAGAGGGGAGAGGAGAGAGGACAGAGGAGAGAGGAGAGAGGGGAGAAAAGGGGAATGAAAGTAGAAGGCAGCAGTGTGTGTGTTCTGTATCTAGCGTTCCTTCAGCCGTGACCGCTCTCTGAATTTTAAACACCTTCTGTTGCTCAGAGCCGACTCTGCAGGACCCTCCAATTAACATCACACACACACCTACACCCCCTCCACACACACACACGCAGGAAACATATCCAGGTTGTGAATGTTTACGTTTTCCTGGCAGACAGAGCCGAGGCCTCGATCACATTTGGAGCTAAAAGACAGTAAAAACCAGTCTACCCTCTGCAGAGGCGCTCACACGAACACAGACTGTAACGTTAGGGGAAAAAAAATGAACTATGTTTTCTTCATGGCAGTTTCACAATCTAGGTTTTATCATGATTCTTGTTGCACTGATAGCTAACACTTAATTGAAATTACAAACCACAACCAAAGTACCAACCATGAATCTAAACGCTCCAAAACTCATCTAAAAATATAACCTAAAGGATATTCAATTGTCTTCATCAATAACATGTCGGTCATTTCATTAAGTATTTAATTATTTGCCATTTTGAAGTTTAAACCATTGGGTAATTTGAGTGGCTCTGTGAACAATTTTATTGAACATTTGTGGCAAACTTTAGAAGTAAGATAAATCAAAATTTAAATCTATTTCAGAGATTATCAATTAAATTATTCGTAAATTTATTTGATGCCATGCAGACTTGAAATTATCTGGTGTTTCTGCACCAATTCAGCCCTGCACAATTTAAATATCCAACTTTGTACAGAGACTACACAGAATAAATCGATAACAACCCCTAAAAGGAATATAAATCATGAGTCTTTGCTTATCATTTTGTTCTTCTTTGTCCTGCATTCTTTGCAAATCATGGACATCACACTCTCACCAGAGGCAGTCAGCAGAAATGATAAAGAGGAAGTCAATAATGTGATATTAGCAGACAGAAACTGGCAGAGGCATCAATTTATGCAGCACAGCATTTGATATGTGTTTGCGACTGAAAAAACATGTAAGCCGAATTTTACCCACACAGAAAATCCATAGGAATAAATAAGGGAATCATTTAACAGTCAGATCAATAAGCAGAATCAATAAGGGATTGCTTTAAAAAAAATCTTATCAATTCTCATCCCTACTCATGTCACACACCCTCATGCCATGTAATCCCCTCGCTGCAAACTGTTCTTCCTCCAAACTGTAGGCGGCAGTATCTTTAAAAAGTCGTACTTATGATATTTGACTGAAGTTATCGCAGCAGAAAGGTTGCTGGTTCGACTCCCCCATCAGTCAGATCTTTCTGTTTGCATGTTCTCCAGTGAATAAAGATATTCTGTGACTCTCAGTCTGAATTTGCTCATGAGGTCGAGTCTGTGTACTTTTTAACTGAAAGCTTGAGTTTCACTCATTTACAGAACTTCCCGCAAAAAACTTTGTGGACAAAGTTTATGAAGCTGAATGCAGAAATATATCAGTTGGAGGACAGAGCCGAGTTGGGGCTCCATTTGAAACAAAGCTTTACAAACTACAGAGCTGACATTTACACTTCACACATTTTATTTATCTTAATAATTATCACCATGGCAACAATGAACAGCTATCATACATCACACCTTCATCTCATGTCATGCTCAGGCTCCAATACAGTTCTTCTTACTTCTGCTGCTGATACTGCTACAGTGGTGAGGTGAGTTAACTCAACACCCTGTTTGTTTTGTTGATTGGAAGCAAGCAGAGCCCTCCTCTGTCAGGTTTGCTTGCTTGATGCAGTAGTTTATACTGAAACAGGGATCAAGCCACCAACACAACTGAGCACTGACGTTTGGTTTGACTGAAGGAGTTTGATCTGATCTGATTTCAAGGTTAACTTTGACTTTTTACTTTCTGACTCAGTCTGCACATTCTGGATTATTCTCTGAGGGTCGGCTCCACCCAATCACAGTCCAGTAAACCTCACAAACACGGCGAGGAGGTCACTGACCTTTGATAGATTCGTTGACCTTCAGATAAATCAGGTCATCTGTTTCCAAAGTTTAGCCGAGCTCAGACTGAGCTGGAAACGAAGGTTAATGCACATTTAATTTGACCTTCAGCACACTTACACACACTCTCTCTGTTGCGGTTTGGATCGAGTGACTTCCAGAAAAATCTGATGAGAAGACCAGATGCTGCTCGGCCCTCAGCGAGAGGACATGCGAGTGTGTGGTTTGACTGCACTGATCCAACTGTTTCTGAGTCTGGATCATTTTTCAGGGTGAAGCTGGAGAACATCACTCTCTCCTTTGTCTTAACAATCTCTCTGCCTCAGGTAAATCCTATTAAAGCTCCGATGAGCTTTACTGATATATGATTAAACAGCGTTAACCTGGTCTAACAGAAAAATGACCAGAACTCGATGATAATCTGTCCAATCATCTTCAGCTTTGGCTCATATCTTCAGAGAGAGACTGGGGGTCAGTTGACACCATCAAACTAAGGAGGGGTCTCTAAAACCGGGACTTCACAAAACTCACTGTGCAGTAAAGGAGAGACAAAATGTCAGTCAAACCAAACAATCTCTACATAAACCCATGCACAGCAGAGGAGAGCACCCTCCCCTGGACAGGACTCACTGTTCACTTTCATCGTAAAGACGCAGGACATTCATCTGTAGATGACAAAGTCGGCATCCTATCAGAGAAGGCCGCTGGTTTGATGGAGGAGTCCAGGGAGACATTTTTGTGAAGATGGAGAAACAGAGAACTGAGAGAGTTTTCACTCCTAAAAGTACGAAACAGGGTTTGCATTTTTGTTTCTTGATGTACGTTTGGTCTGGTTAGTTTTGGTTTCTTATTGCAGTTTCACAAGTGGACTAACGGACTCTCCATGACACACCTACATATCATCATCTGTGTCCAACATTAAATGGCGCGTTAGCGGGCGGACGGCTGACATCGGCATGTTGAAAATGAGCGTGCAGGCTTATCTCTGTTTATATTCAAGACTAATGAGAGGACTCAAGCTGCTGCCTCCATAATAAAAATACAGGAACTACCAGCTACAACACAGCAGAGTGATCCCTGCAGTCTGAGCTTTCTTATCATGCAGAGACTTTATCGTCATCCACAGGAAGAGGGAGAAAGCTTCATGCAGTCCTGCATCTTTGTCATCTCTGGAAACAATCATAAGGTCTCTGCATTCTAGGAGTCTTTTTATATTTAATAAAGTCATCAGACCAAATGTCAATCAAACATTGGGCCTCCTTCTCCTCATGTGCTTCATTTTATTTTGGAGAAGGTTACAGCATGTCTCTTTTCTGTGTTAGCATGTGCTAACTTCCTGTCATTGGAATAAAGGACAGGGTCTTACAGAATAATGCTTTCACACTGAGCACAAACGAGCCACAATACAGTTTGGTCAACTGACTGAGACCACCTCTTTGGGTCCGGTCTGGACCAGGGTCCGGGGAAGGTTTCACACCTGCCATTATTGTTCCAGATCAAACTGTAAAGCCCAAAAGTCCATATCAAACAATTTATACAGGTGTGAAAGCACACAAAGACATGTTCAGCCTCTTACAGGTGATGAAGGTTTGGATTCCTGTCATGAAGAATCCAAACACCTCCACCAGAGAACAAAGGGCCAGACAATATTCGACCCAAGCGACCAAGGAAGTGCCCACCGGTCCCACTCCAGAGGAAGTCAGGCCGGAGACCCTGCTAACGACTCTTAGGGCTGTTTACACAACAACGAAAACACAGAAAACTGAGAGTTTTGCCTTACATTGACACGAGAACGGTGCCCGGTGCCTGAATCTGCAAACTTTTGAAACTGGGGTCCAGAGTAAAAAGTTTTGAAAACATTTTAGTCGTTGTTACTGTGTAAACAGGAATCCCTGTTGTCAGCAAAAAACAGTGATGCGCTGCGCATGTGCAGTACTCTTTCAGATAACTATGGCCAATTACCACGCAAAATGTGCGCTTTTTAACTATGCCAGGTTTATTATCGCTCCTCCAACAAAATGTTGATTTGCCACTTGCCATTATTGTTTGTAAAATGTTTGTTTTCACCAGAAAGCATTAGTACACAGAGGCATATTGTACAGTGTTACATTTTTTTGACTAATTATTTTCGTCATAGTTTTTATCAACAGCCTTTTTCCCCTGCTGAAAACTAGACAGTAAATGATAAAAACAAGTGCACAAGGACAAAAACTAAAACTAAATTAACTAACATTTTCATCAACAAATAAAAACTAGACTCAAATGTCTGACAGAGACTTAATCCAATCAGACCTAATTTCATCATGTAGAAAGTAGGGACAAGTTAGGAATATATCCAATAACAGCTACTTTGGTTGTGTGGAAAGGTTGGATGAGTTAAGAGGGACATCCAATCACAACTGCCTTAGCTTGGTGGTGGTGGGACAAATTAGGGAGCGATCCAATCAGAGCTACTCTCTTTATGAATTGATATATTCATGTAGAGCAGGTTCACTGTTTGTTGTCAGTTCTGGTATTGTAACTGAGATGCTCTGCCAGGTAGCCTAAATAAAGGTGATTGCATTTCACACAAAAGTTCAATTTGTTTCTGTTCATTTATACATTCAAACTTAACAAGCATTCAATAAAGGGTTATTAGATGTTTCATTTTATCCAAGTGTAAAACATGACTTCAGAAATTCAAGGAAACATAAAAAATGTTGTGAAATTTGATCAACTAAAACTAGACTAAAATTAAAACAATTTAGATGACTAAGTTATAACTTAAACTAAAAGATATTTTAGGTAAAAGACTATAACTAAAACTAAATAAAAAACTGCTGTCAACATTAACACTGTTATTAAAATGCAGCTGTTTCACTACAAACCTACATCACCAACTACTGGCCTGCATGCAAGGAAAACCCTTTCTGTTTCTGGTGACAACGTTGTGGTGTAAACGGGGGTTTAGGTGACCCCTCCATAGAGGGTTTATATCTCTAGTTGATCCAGCAGCCCTCTCACTGTGAGGTCAGGTGTGATTCTGATAATTCCTGAAGATCTCATCCATGAAGGTTTAGGGTTTAGTTCTTCATGTCCTGGTCTGAAGGTCCAGCAGCAGTGAGCGTGGTCTTTAATGGTCCTGTTAGTCTGCAGAGTCCCCTGTGGTCTGTCTGTTTCTCCGCTGACTCTGCTTCTGTTTGTGAGACATGCTTGTCTGGATGTTATTTGTCTGCGTGATTGGAAACATCATGTTAAAGCAGGATTTGATTCACAGCGTCTAACGTGACAGCTGTCCTCCTCATGGTGACACTGATACTGTTTACTGAGCCAATCAGACGCCACCAACAGCTGTTTACAAAGTCAGCAGAGCGGGAGGTGCTTGTGTCCTCTAATGAAGTGCATGATACTCTGGAAATGTCCTCTGGTCCTGGACTCAGACTGAGGACAGACCTGATGAGGCATTCAGGGCCCGTTTATGTCACATACTCGCAGGTAAGACCTTCAGATTAATGATTCAGGAGCTGCTGACTGAAGGACTCTTCAGACATGAAGTCCAGCCCCCAGATGTCCTTCCGTCCTCGCCCTCGTCCCTGTCATCCTGTAGCACCCTCCTTGTCTCTGTGTGCGTCTCCCTCTTGCTGAGCTTCGAGGAGGCAGCCGATGATTTCTGTCACTTTCAGTTTTCTCTGATTGTAATTAGAGGAGACGCGAACAGACGGCGCCGCCTCGGCCCGCCGCTTCTGTCAATCAGCCCGTTTAGTGCGAGGATTATTCAAGATTCAGAGCCCATGCACACACACACACGCCGCTCTCATTGTTCATTTATTGTCTGATTGGGTTGTCTCTGCTTCCTCGGCGCTTCCTCATTAATTTATTCTTCTCTTTTAATCTTTCTTAATCACACAATTTAAATGTTTATTAGCGTCCCGGTTTCTGCAAGAATCTCTGCCTAAGCTGGACTGAATGATAAAGAATAACCACGAAGCAGACGGTCAGCCGGTGAAAACTGTTCAAGCAAACGACCTGCAATGACCTCTGACCGTGTTAATCTGACCCTCAGTTAGCTGCAGGGAGAACGTCTTTTTAAGCAGAAGTCTGAAGTATGCAGCTGCAGATCGTCTCTGCTCAGTCCTCCTGTGTTTGGAGGAGTCAGTATTATGGTTAAATTTGCAGAATAAGTATAAAAAAGGTGACAAAGAGCGCTGGATTACTAAACTCATTTTCTCTAAATGTGATTTTTTCACAAAGCATTTATGGATCCAATCATTTCTCTACAAGTTCATAAGATTAATTACCTTTGAATGAAGAAACCAGAGGAACGCAAACACCTTATTTGGCTTTTTTATGATATATACCACAGAGAGGAGGGGGTGCAGCAGTGGCCATAACAGCATGGTTGCTTCTTCTTTTTACTAAATGTAAAAGTGCAATTTTAACATTTCTGATCTTACATTAAAACAGCTGCAGAGAAAAATTATTAAATGTTAACAAAATTGGGGACTTGCAGCATCTGATACTGTCAGAGAAGCTCCTGGTCAGAGTGAGATAAGCTGTAATAAATGAGTTAAACCTGCTTTGAGATCAGTCTAAAGGTTTTAATTGGCTGGGATGCATAAATTATCACCTTAGGTTATTATAAATTTGTGGTCATGATTCAAGCTGGACTTTGTTAAGCAGCAGTTTGGAAAAAGAAGATGCCGTGTGATCAGACTCTGATGTGACTCACAGAGACGCTGAGTGTAAACAAAACAGACTGGATTCACATCTGGATCATCGGAGACATTTGAGGAGATGAAGCCTCAGGAAACCTCCACCATCAGTCAAAACACTGAAGAACCAGATAAGAGACTGTGGCCTTGGTAAACACTATGAGTCTGTTATTGACCTCTGACCTGAGGAAAGGTCTGTCAGAACAAACTCAGACATCCTAAAAAAATGAACACATCAGCCAAACCTGACACTACTGTAAATGTTGGCTGATAATTCTTTTTAAAAGTCCCACACCTCTGTTTCACAAGACAAAAACAGCCAAGAATGACAATCAAGACGTCTGTAAGAAAAGAGTGAGGGGAGGAAATTGAAAGTGAAAAAAGAGAAACAAACTTCTCTTTTCTTCCTCTACAGATTTAATGCTGCAAACAGGAGGCAGAGCAGGTCTGAGAAGATGGATTTCATCTGGCTCCTGAGAAAGTTTGCTCATGATCCATCCATCTGTCCATTTATCCATCAGTCATCTTTCCATTTGTGTATCTATTTATTAACCTATCTATACAGCCATCCTTTTAACCATCCATCCATCCATCCATCCATCTTTCATATATTCATTTCCTTTTAGCAGCATGTTATGCATATTTAGGGGTATGAGAAAATACTGATACAGCAGTAAATCATGATATTTCGTGGAGCAATGCTGTATTGATGTTTTGAGTGCAATATCGTGATGTCTTATTGTTCAAAAACATTTAAATTTAGGGCATTTTTTTCATATTTTAGTGCATCCTCCAGCCACAAAATGGCAGCAGACAACAAGGTGTTTGACTCTCCCTCTGTCTGTTATCATTATTAATACTATTTCTGTCACTGGGACAGAAATTTAGGTTTATAAATGTTGCAGGGACCATGATTTATATAGGTAACATTGATTAGAAACTTTGTGTTATGCAAGTAATATTGTGGCTTCTTCTAAAAAGAAGCAAACAAGACTGTATCCCACTGATTTTATCTATATTTGTACAAATGTGTGACGTACAAGTAAGTATAAGGATGTCGTGCATTCATAGGCACATGAAGATGCACTTTTGTACATTTTGTTTATTTTGAAATGTTCTTTTCTGAGTGAATCACAATAAAATTCAATTTAAATAAAAACAGTGTGCCTTCTTAAAGCTCTGACACAATAAAAAAGAAAACTATTGTGTATAGCATTGTGACATGTCAAATCATCACCAATGCATGGTGATACATATCTTATCGCCAGACTCTGGCCATTACACACCCCTAGCGACCGTGATGTCCCTTTACTTTGTGACATTCTCACATTCACCAGAGCGATTCTGGGGGAGACTGATGGGATATAAACCCCTTCAGTGAGTTCTGGTCTCACTCTGTTGGGACACGAGAGGAAACCAGGAGGACTCTGATAAGGTTTCTAAACCACCTCAATAAGCTCGTTTTTATTCACAGAGGCAGGAGCTCTGGACTGAGCTTCTTAGCCTTACCTACCTCCAAGGCTAAGGCCGCCACGCGCAAGATGCACGTCAGCCACTTGTTCCTGCAGACTTATTCTGTACGTCCCCGCCTAGAGCTCAAACTAAATAACTGTCTTTAGGTTAAGTTCCCTCTTCACCATGCAGACCCAACACCACTCAAATAATCTTCAAACCTCGTGGATCATGCTGCTCCCAAAAATGTTTCTCCTCTATGACCTGAAGTGACTTTGGTTTGAGCAGACTTTGGCTCTAATTTTAGGAAACATGTGGAGGGTGGTTTTAACGAGTTAAACACTGATGAGCATAACTGTGGTCGATCAAAATGGCTGCACACTCGGTTTAAATCTCTTTCTGAAGCTCAGTGACTGCAGACGAGCTTCAAACAGAGCAGCAGCTGTGAATAAATGTGAATTCAGAGAAAGAAAAACAGTTTCCTCGCCGTGTTTCTTTTATGACAGAAGAATAGCCGCCGAGTGGAGGAATCCCAGTGGGGGATTTTTATTTCTTATCACCTTCAACACATTTTTCAGTCTCAGTCGTGAGCACAGAGTGATGCTGCCGTCTGAAAACACTGAAACAATAAAGTTTATTCAGCTGTTGTGTCGACACACAAACAAGGGCGGCTATTTTAAGCTGCTGCTGCTGCTGGTAACACTCATATACATCAGTGCACGTACATTCATACATATTTATGAAGCACACAGAGGCACAAACACAACACAGGAGAGGAGGAGGAGGAGGAGGGGTGACAAAGGAGTGAGGGGTCCTCGATACACGGGACTGATATTCTGTGGTCCCCATAAAGATAGATGTCCAGCCACAGAGGCAGCTGGGCTCCAGCCTGCTGTACTCCTCCATATCAGAGACTTCCCATCTATCAAACAAACATCCAAACTCATGCCTCGGACATGCCTGTGCCCTTTGAACCTTTGATCAGGGATGTAAACAAACTGAGGTTGATGCCTTTAAACCTCTGTGATGAAGGGTAGCCACTACAGACTATAATCAGAGACACAGCAGAGGAACACGGAGAGAGAGACTGCTGCATTTATCAGCAAAATAACATCTTATTCAACATCCTGTTTGGAGATACAAACTAAAGTCCTGTTCTCCAAATACAGTCTGTTTGTTTACCATCTTCGGTGTCACCCCTCCTCCTTCCAGTGTTGTCACATTGGTCGTTAAATGATTGGTTCCAGTCCGGTAGTCCGTCAGGCCTGTTAGGCAAAGTCACAGCATGAACCTGTTGAACTCTGACCTCGGCAATGGATCAAACAGACCTCACTCTGTACATACTAAGAGTCCAGAGGTCCTCACAAAGATAGAAGAACAAGAATACACACACAGAGGAGGAGGGGCCTCCTGCAGCTGCAGGTTTATGGTCTCCTAAAAGACACAAAGACAAGAACACACACTCACAGAAGGAGTCCCCCTAAAGATGAGGGTCCCCGTTTGGCATTGTTCTGATGGTCCCCATGAGGGTACAGAAACAAGAACACACATCCTCGCCTGGAGAGGGTCTGTGGTGATATTTAATAAAGGCACTGTTGCGTGGAGGCATTTATTCAGAGAGCAGGCACCAACTTCTTGTCTGATTCACACCAGCAATTAAAGAGCAGCCACAAGCCTCAGTGGGAGGGGGGGGCGGGTTATCAGAGGAGGCATCTAATGGAGAGGCGCTGCACACACTCGTCCTCAGTGCGAGCGCCGCCGTGCATGACTCTATTGTCACACTGTGTCTCCATTCACACTGCAGCTCAGCTGATCTGTCATCGGAGCCCCGTGTTCGCCCAGGTTCATTGTGGCGGATCAAAGGGAGGGGGGGGAGTGATTTTATTTTGTAATAAAGAAGAGAATCAGCTTCCTGTGAGGATAACAGGCTGATATGCAGGAGCTACAACAGAACACATGTCAGCGCTCAGAGCAGCAGGAGCCGCTCAGCTCTGCAAAATCACAGCTTTGTGTTGATCTTTACCTCGATTGACAACAACGTTCAGGAGCCTCAGCGGATACAGCACCCCCTAATGACAGCAGAGAATATAGGAGTAATCCAGCAGGAGAGCATGAGGTTAGGCTCTATTTTGAAGCTGCAGAGTAAGTCCATAGCATCTGTGACATGAAGCTTTGGAAGAATGTTCGATAAAAGACCTCTGACGGACTGAAACACTTCATTTAAAGAGGTTTAGAGTCTGATGAGGATCTGAAATGCTAAAAGTATCAGTTCACAGTCATGTCCATTGAACTCAACAACTCTTGGAAAAAGGGCCTTTTTGTGCCGTGCAGTACAGGTGCCTTTGCTTTTTCCACCTGAGGAATTATCTTTTCTACACCAGGCCCTCATGATGCTAAGAGAGTGGGATATGGAGGACCGACAGGCACGATCCAAAACCCAAGTGCCCAACTGGAGGAGAAAAGCCTCCATGCATGTGGATCGAGGATAAAAATGTCTCTGGAGGTCATAATAGGTTAAACACTTGAGCTTCTGGGCTCTTGCTGAAACACTGAACACATTCTTGATCCCTCCTGATGTTGTGGAAATGCCTCAGTGAAATATGACTTTAATCGGAGTACCAACACTTTTTACACAGTGTCCTGTGTGTGTTTGTGTTTATTTACCTAATTAAAGAAGGGAAATTCAATGAAACAGTCATAAAATATGTTTATGTAGAAACAGAATGAGCTTCGTAGTTGTGCTGGGTGATAAATTGTCTTTTGATTGCGATTACAGCCACCCATGATCACAAAAAGACATTGATCATCATTACTCGATCATCAGTCCTGCAAATTATAAATTTGAAACAGTTATTGTCAAAATGCAAAGTAAAGTTCAGAATCAAATATAGCTATAGCAGCATCTCAGTACTTATTTTTAAATTTTATAAAATTCTTGCACAGATGCCGTAAAATTAGTAGGTCATCGTGCCTGATAATCGTGATATCTATATCAAGCAAAATAATCATGATTATTACTGTTTCTGTAATCAAGCAGCCCTACCGCGCAGCGTAAATACCAACACAGCAGCCTGACGGTGCACCCGGCTCTTCCGGGTAATGAAAGCTAAAATCACTACTGGTTAAAATCATCAAAACACACCTTTGCTCCGTCAGGCTTCCTAACCAAACCTCTCTGCCATTTTTTTCCCTGGTTCTGCATAAGTCGCAGAATGTGCCTGAGGTCGGGCGTGCTCTGTGGACTGTGCTCTATGCTGCACTTGCTTTTTCTGACTATTTAACATTTGTCTATTTGTGAAGTAACCTGCTGTAGAATGAAACACCTCTGCAGCATCTGCTGCAGTGAAGACTTCCTGCCTGTCAGCTCCATCCTGCTGCCTGTGAGCTCTGAAATATAAATAAAAGCTCTGCTCACCTTTCAGCGCTCTGACTGTGAGGAGAAACTCTTCCAGAGGGGAAACACGTGTAAAGGAGTCGCTGACAGTTTGCTAACATGGCCGATCTTCTTCTGCATGAACTCATTCATGGATGTGACACCGTCAGTGTTCACATTAACATTTAAACACACCGGAGGACAATTTAAACCTCAGACCTCCAGGAAAAGCAGACACTGATGCTGAATATATTTACTACTGATGCAGTCTTAACCTTCATATTTCTGTTTCATTGGTTTATTCTCTTTTTCTCAACTCCCTTTTAACATCAATTAGCTGATTTTAGATGTTTGTGATCACTGAAGGACTACAGCTCCCTGCCTGCAGCTCATTAACCGCATCACTTTATCATCTCTATCATCTCCAAAACTGAAGGAAACAGCCAGATGGACATGTGCATGTGCAGTCTGATGATACAAAACCTGAATGACGTTTGCGTTGAGGGTTTAGTGGGTTAATACTGTGAATACTGTGAGCCTGTGGTGCACAGCAGAAGACAGCATTCAAAAGTCAATGCTGGCATCCAGGAGCAAAAGAAAGAAAAATCAAACACTCTGGGGGCTGAATTTTGCTAGAAACCTTTCAAAGTTTAGATTATACAATAGCCTAGGGATGCTTGATATTGCATTTTTTATACTGATACTGATATTTTAAAGGAAATCAAACTAACCTGCTCCTCTCATGATGACAGAAACAGGTGTGAAGCAAGAAAAAACAGCATTTTACTCTTTAATTAATGATCCTGTTGGTTTATAAAAGTGGACATTTAGTGATGAAGAGGTAAAAAATCGTGGTACAATTGAACATTCTAACGATATTACAGACAACATATGAACTAGAAATGGACAATATCTATCCATCTATCATCTACACCGCTCATCCCTTTTGGGGTCGCGGGGGGAGCCTATCCCAGCTGATATTTAATGAGAGTTGGGGTACACCCTGGACCAGTCTCCAGCCAGTCACAGGGCCACATAGAAAGACAGATACCCTAATACTTATGCGCAACTTAGAGTCACCAGTCAACCTAATGAGCATGTTTTGGTCTGTGGGAGGAAGCTGAAGTGCCCGGAGAGAACCTATGCTTGCACAAGGCCCTGACCAACAAAGGCATCAAACCAGCAGCCAACATGGACAATAAAGGCAGCAGAATTATGGGCTGTAAATATCAGCAAGCATGTCTCCATCTGCTGATACTCTGCATATCTACAGCAGTAAAAATCGAAAATTGGAGCCAATGATCAAATTAATCTGAACAAAAGTAAAGGACTATTTCACTGCACCATCTTTACACCCTGATCCCTTCTCTTCAGGAGGTCACGTCTGCAGGACTCTTCCTGCAGGATTATCAGATCAAAATGGAGAATTTAATTTAAATACATGGATTTAACGCTCCTTCACTTCAGTTTATTTCCGATCTCATATCAGCAGGTGAGAGAGGAGACTGGAGCAGAGGTGGGATTGTTCTAGCAGCAGAAACGTGAGTGTGGTTCAGACCACAGAGGACATCTGAAGGTCAAAGCACACAGACTTAAATTATTCACCAGGCAGGAAAAGAGGCACAGTGCAGAACAACCCCACTGTCCTGTAGGTCACCTTCACTGATGGACTTCATCTGCAGAAGAAGACTTTAATGAAATCCTTTCTATCTGTGCTCTTCTTGCAGTGTTTCTTC
Organism: Cetoscarus ocellatus; assembly: GCA_037902135.1. Taxonomy (NCBI): domain Eukaryota; kingdom Metazoa; phylum Chordata; class Actinopteri; order Labriformes; family Labridae; genus Cetoscarus; species Cetoscarus ocellatus. The sequence goes on along the minus strand of JBAMNC010000698.1, from coordinate 799,455 downwards.
TTCTTCTTCTTCAGGTAATGATGAACTCTTCTCCTGCATCTCTGTACGGTCTGCCTCTGTAATGAGTCTGCAGCATCGATCTGTTTTTGCTCAGATTTTATGGAGGGCATGCAGCACTGAGGACGAAGAGGAGGAGGAGGAGGAGGATGTCAGATTTTCCCTCAGCTGGATGGCAGCAGGCAGCAGCTGGTCTAGACATGAAATCACCGACCGCAGGACGAGAGGCAGAGAAGGAGAGGGCCGAGGTGAGCGCTCCCCGAGGACGAGGGGTTTTGGTGAGAACAGGAGGGAGGCCGCCTTCGCCGTCATCAATCATCCGCTGCTAATGAATTCATATTCATGGAGGTTGTTCTTGGAGGCCTGCGAGCAGCCTGGATAATGTTCATGGGCAGCGTTTTTCCAGAGGATGTGTGTCAGTGTTGATGCCTCCGAGTCATGCAGGGCAGAGAAACCAGAAACCTTCAATTACCCAGAGTCCATCTGTCTGTCTGTAGCGTGATGCTAAGCTAACATGCTGCTGGTCATCCATGGCTGTTTACATGGAGACACTGAATTCAGAGTCAGTAAGAGTTCTTAACTTAATACTGAGAGACACAGATCTACTGGAGAAGTTAAAAACGGTGAGAAAGTGAGGCATGTTTATACTTCACCCTGTTCTCTGACAGTTACCTGTGCAGGTAACACCAGAACAAACATGGCATTGACAAAGATTCTTTCTTCTTGAGCAGCAACAAAACTGAGTTTGTGTTTCTTCAAGAATCAACATCACGGCCCACAAACAGGACAATATGTCAGGATCCTTTTCACTGATATACATATTTAATTATTTCTTGCAGCAGGCCCGTTTAGAACCTCAATAATCCATAAATACAGTTTATAATCAGAGTTACACCTATGAGGCATGGCACTACAACCAAGGCTGCCCACGAGGGGGGGGAAGGGGAGAGCTCCTGGGGCCCATGAAGGACATGGGCTCAATAATAAAAGGAATCAAAACATCAGGGTGGACAGACTTAAACGTGACTTTACATTCACTGTTCCCACACAGCTCTCCCCACTCCTTCACTTTTAGCTAAGGTGAGCTGCAGCCTGCAATAAATCTCCCACCATCCATCAGCCCGTTCTCTTAATCCTGCAGCTACAGCGGGTTCAGTGACCTGGCTTTACACTTCGTGACTGATTCAGCATCTCACTGCAGAAAGTTTAAACACAAAGAAACAATGATTCACGCTCAGGGTCGGTAAAGACACAGTCCATCCTGAATTTAAACCAGGATTCCCCGTCATTTTGAACCTAAATACTGTTATACTGGTTATTATGAAGGCAGGGGGGCTCGTTCAGCTTTGAGGTTGTTAAATTTAGGTTTTCAGAAGGTCTTCAGATGAGAACAACTGTGATCTTTGGGCCCATTCTGTCAGGACTGTATTAATCTAAAATATTAAAATGATGTTAATTTAAAGTGATAAATCACTCTCCAGTGCAGGCTCTTCTCCTCTCAGGTTCAGCTGATGGAGCTCTGATGATAATGCTCGTGCACCTCTCCGGTTAAACCCTGGTTTGGTCTCCTGAATGTTTCTCTGCACTTCCTGCTCGAGGACTTTGATTTGTTTCCTCGCTCTCGTCTAACGATTCTGTTCCTCCGTCAGAGCCTCCCCCCTCCCCCTTCTCCCCTCCGATTGTGTTTTTCTTTCTTCTCCTTCTGTTTTTCTGCCCCTCTCTCCTTCTTCTTGCTCTTTTCTCGCCTCCCTCCACACCAGTCACCGTGATGAAGTGGCCAGTGAGCGGCCGTCTCTGCCGGTAATCACCACGGTAACTCATGGCAGCGCCGTGGCGCCGGCAACACCGCCATCCATCACCGCCTCCGCTGCTGCAGGAAACTGATACATCAAGATGTAAATATGTGGCCCTGCTGCTCCCTGGGCTCCTCTGCTGTCTCCTCAGAGGACGAGGAAGGACAGACGAGGATGAAGGAGACGAGGGGAGGAGAGGAGGGGGAAGGAGAGGAGGGAGGTAGAGATAGAGGGAAAAAGATGGCTGAGGAGGGAGAGAAGGAGGGAATGATGGTGAAATGACAAAATGAACAGACTTATGTGAGGAGAGAGGAGGTGCTCTAACAGCAGGAGAGTGTGGGGCGGAGAGAGCAGCGTGTTCGGGGACGACGGAGGTGTTAATCCACTTTAATCCACTGTAGCTCCTCTCTCAGCTTGCACCTCGCTCTGCACACTTTATGTTTTATATCATGATAGACCAAACTGTGGACAATGCCGGGCTGAAAGAGGAGGCCCATGCTGAAACTGTAGTTCCCTGAGTGTCCACTAGAGGCTGGCTGCAGGAACCCTGGAGGTCACATGGTTGAGTGCAGGAAACAGATAATAAATAAACATCTTTGCAGGAAAGTTCAGCTCCAGTCTGAAACAACAATACATCTCTGTGTTCTCACTGTGAAGGGGGTGGTTTTTTATCTTATGTTTGTTTTTATTTTAACAAGGATTTCTGGTTTTGGCCTTCTATCCCACCCCAACACGGCCTCCACATCTGTGGAAAGATTGAGCTAAAGTTTGGTTGAGATGACGCGCAGTACGGCAGCTTCAATCACAACCTTCTAAAGCCTCGGATAATCAAACAGCTGACATCACAACCTTGGTCCATGGTGTCTGAGTCACAGTATCATCACTAACTTTCACTGACACAGGCATCGCTTCACTCCAAACTCCTGCAGAGTGTCAAACGCAAACAGCTGTGCAGACCCTGAATCTGATCCGACATGGAGCAGAGTCATTACAAAATCCTGTTGTGGTTTGAAAAGATCTTGAGAAACCATCAGACAAAGACCACAGAGTGAGCAGAGCCTGAGAAAATGCTCTAATGGAAAACAGCAGAGAGGGAGAGACAAAATGAAAGAAAACTGATCATTTAAGGAGGCCTCAGTCTGCTTCTCTAGGTTTTAAATATCTCCTCTGCATCATGGAGGAGTAAGTCCTCTCCCTCTCCCCCTCTTTGCAGCACCAGCAGCTGCCTATAACATCCCATTCCTCCGGCCCTCCCAGAATAGACCTACCAGTGTGAGGTCATAATGTTGTTAAGCCCACTGCAGAGGGGAGACAGTCGAATGAATGCAGAGCTGTTGACAACATGGTGCCAAGTAGCACAGTTGACCTGTCAACCAATCAAAATGGACATGGGTAAGAAAGCCTTCAAGTGACAGGAGCTCTGTCTCAGACAGAGTGAGAATAGAGGTTGATCAGGGATACTTGGTATGTGAAAACTAGAAGCTTACTGAACATCACTGATTGTGAACACATAACAAAACAAATACATGAAGCTGAGTTAATGGGAAGTATGAGCTCTTTAAGAACGCAAACAGATTATCAGCCAATCACAAGGCAGCAACTCAGAGCATTTAGGCACATAGACATGGTCAGGACAATCTGCTGAAGCTCAAACTGAGCATCAGACTGGAGAAGAAAGGAGATTTATAGAGTTGGTGTTTCAGCAACTGCTGATCTACTGGGATTTTACACAGCCATCTCTATGGTTTACAGAGGATGGTCTAAAGAAGAGAAAATATCCAGTGAGCAGCAGCTCTCTTGGCCAAAATGCCTTGTTGATGTCGGAGGTCAGAGGAGAGCAGTCAGAGTGGTTGGAGATGACAGAAAGACTCAAAACACTTGTTACAACCAGGGCCTGCAGATGGACTACAGCAGCAGAAGACCACACCAGGTGCCACTCCTGTCAGCTGAGAACAGGAAACTGAAGACAGAAGATTGTAAAAGCATGGATCCATCCTGCCTTGGATCAGCGGTTCAGGCTGCACTTTGGGCCCCTTAGTCCCACCTGAGCCCACAGCCTACCTGAGTATTGGTGCTGACCATGTCCATCCCTTTATGCTGCGTGATGCTGTCATGGAGATCTGGACCAACATCTCTGAGTGATGTTTCAGCAGCATGTTGAATCAGAAACACCAAGAATGACCTGGAGCTAGCAAGTGTACCTAAAAAAGTGGCCTGTGAGTGTGTATAATACATGTTTTTAGTAAAAAGATCTGGTTTCTAGTCTGTATTTTCCAGCCCTAGACCTTCTGTCATAAAGTAAGTGTGTGCAGAAACAGGATGAGGACTTACTGTGAGCAGAGCTGAAGATCCTGTCCGATGGCTCCTGTGGAGAGAAAAGAGAAGATCCATCAGCGTTTACGACCCTGAGGGAGCTTCAGTCATGACGTCACTCCTCTAGAAACACCCGAGTAAGAGCACCGGGTGATTTACGGCGAGCAGCAGCTGGGCTCTCTGACCCTTCACAATAAAAGCCCGAGCAGAAACAAAGGCAGTGAACATGTGTGTGTGGAGCTGATGTGATTACACCAACAGCCTCCACATTCAATTATCTAAACCACAACACCACACACACAGCAGCCAATCAGGGAGCAGCTCTGAGTGACATCACAGAGGGCCAGCTTAAATCATATGGTGCTGCCGGCTCATAAAGTTTATGTGACTGTGAGGGAGCCGTGAAACCTGCTGTGGAATTAACACCACCTCAACACCAGGGCTGATGGTTGGGCTGGACGTCAGCGTGGATGAAGGACAGGAGAGAGGGGATGGTCCAGGACCATCAGGGGTCCAGAGGAGGGACTGTGGGGTCCAGCAGTCCAAAACAAAGACACAATCCACTCTACAGATACATTAACATCCATCCATCATCTACGCCGCTTATCCCTTTCAGGTTCAGGGGGTGGAGCCTATTCCAGCTGACATCAGGCGAGAAGCAGGGTATACCCTGACCTGGTCACCAGCCAATCACAGGGCCACACAAACAGACAGACAGACAACCATTCACTCTCATACTCAGACCTAAGGGTAATTTGGAGTCACCAATCAACCTAACAAGCATGTTTTCTGTCTGTGGGAGGAACCTGGAGTGCCCCCACACATGCACAAGGAGAACATGCAGACTCCACTCAGAAAGGCCCTACTCGATCCGGGGATCAAATCGTCGACTTCCTTGCTGTGAGGCATGTGCACTACCAGCTGCTGCACCGTGCTGCCCTGATTTTAATATTCACGTGCTAAAATGACACAAAGTGAGGATCAAAAATACTCAGCCCTGTCAGAGCCACATGAACATGTTATTAGTTAAGGTTGGTCATGATTTGACCCTTTGTTGCCCCTCTGATTGGTCCACTGACCCACCAAATACAGCCCACTTTCATATCAGTCACTGCAGGGCTACTTCCTGATAGACTAACTTTCACCAGACCAAGTCAAAAATTCTCTTCACTGAAGCTGCAGCCTGGAGAAAATCAGTTCATCAAACTTTATTTATAAAGCACTTTTCAAACAAAACTATGGAGCACAAAGTGCTGTACATTAAAAAACACAGATAAGAGTCAGAGGGCACAAAATAAAATACAAAACCAAACCCACACATATGCACACAGGACCTCTTCAAACAGGTGCAGACGACAGGAAAAATATTTTTAATTAAAAAGTGGATATAATTTTAGATATGATGAGAATAATGATAGATATATCATTATTCTCATCATATGATAAAATATATAACTTTATCAGTTATGTTTTATTTTTTATATAGAAATAAAACATAACTGATAAAAGTGATATTGTCATTGTTGTTACTGTTCTATTGTCACTAATATAGTAATTTTAATGTTTTTATTGTTATTAACAAAACAATTTAACCACAGTCAGTGCTTTTTTAATTTTCTTTTTTACTTTTTTCTTATGTTTAGCTGGACTGCCTTGATTGTTTTAGCAGCAGCACGGGCGAAGGCTGTAGGATCACACTGGATCATCGAAACTCGTGTCTTTTACTCATCCCTAAGGTGTGTTTTTGGGCTGTGAGAGAACGCTCTGCTGCTGGTCACTATGGGGAAATGTGAAGTGTTTAAATGTTACCGTACTTGATCAGTGAACAAACTCAGTTTCTGAAAGAATATTTGACCAAGAAAACAACAACGCTACCACAGAGCCACTGGAAAACGCCATTAAGCTACTGATAATGCCGTTTGTAGTTACACTACTGCCATCACTGCTAAATTATGGCCCTTCTTTAGATCCTTAATCCTGCTTCTCAAACTGAAGGTTGATTATAAAAACACTTCTTAGGATCAGACTGCTGAAACTCAAACCGTGTGCGGGCACATGAGTGTATGAAGTGATTAATTACTGAGCGTGTTCAGCCAGTAGAGCCGCTCAGTGTTGGTGCCAGAGTCGACCATATGGTAAGACCAGAGCGGAGCCAAAACCACAGCAGACCAGAACGAACCAGCCATTACCTTCCAGCAGCTTTAGTCTGCTCACAAAGACCATCAAACCCTGATCCAGTCCCTCAGTAGCCCCCCGCTCCATCTGAAGCTTGTGGCTGCAGATGGTTTGGCTGAAGTGTTTCACACAAAACTCCTGAGAGTTAAAGCCGGACGTAATTTACAGGGAACATGTTCATCACAGTGCAATGATTATAATATATCAAGATGATACAGATTCCAGAGCTAACAGGAAGAGGATCCACTATGAGCTTCATAAACAAAATGTTTACATGAAGTCCTAACTGACAGAGACAGCACAGAGCTGCATGTCCTCGTCTGTGATGCTTCAGACAAACAACAAGAAAAGAGGGACATTCTTCATTTGAGCAAATTTAGGGTTCAGGGTCTTTGTCCCGACTTTCCCCCTTCATGACCAAGGACAGCAAACTCCAGGCTATCTTCTGTTTTATAAGATTATCCTATCAGATGATCCTGTGGTCTGAGGAGTGTTAAGAGTGAATTTGTCCTGATAATGGTCTCTAACTGAATCTCTGAATCATGACTCTGTGAATGTAGCCAATCAAGAAGCGAGCTGACCGAGGAACAAGGAAGCAGGCTTAAATAAAAACAAGCATGGCTGACCTGAAACATAAAGTTGGGTGGAGCTCAGAAATGGAGGACCAGCTCACGTGTTCATGCTGTCTTCAGGATTTTTTCCGCAGTCTTTTCTTTTTATTAGTTCAAAAGTAGTCCCAAGACCACCATCATTCCCTCTTCTCGTATGTCCTCTTCCATGTTGTGTTTTCCGGTTGTCGTTATGTTTCTTCTTCTTGGTTTTTGTTTGATCAGGTTTGATCAGATTTCTGTCTTGGAGGACTAGATTCTAGATTAGTGGTGGGACAGAATGATTATGTGTGTGGTGTGCTGTGTTAAGATTATCGGAGCACACCACACACAGTACGATCCAAACTGTTCAATGCCTGATTTTTTATCTTCATGTGTGGGCTCTCTAACAGATAAAACATCTATTCAAATTTAGAAAACCCTGATGTGTGTTCCTTAGATGCAAGACATGTGACTGGGCTCAAGCCCTCAACCTTCGGATTGGCAGATGAAAAACTCTGATATCCTGAAACTTCACTTCACATCAGATCTGTCCAAATCCTTGCTCCTGTTTCCACATGTTCTCACGTCTATGCTGATGTCCCATCCCTCTGTTACAGGAGTAACTAAACCTTAGCCTGGACTCCCAAAACAGCAAAACCAGGGATAGGAGACCCCTGCTCTGTATCTTTAAGAGCAGCAGACCCTCACATTAATGCTGACATGATGACTTTATTTCAAACTGGGCTCAGTTTACACAATCATCAAGAAAAAGCTCCAGGATGCTGTCTTTAAAAACTCTCTGCAAACATATTCAGGCCGTGGCAGGCTCACTGTGATAACTGTATGAAACAAACTTTTTCTGAGCCCATGATGCTCTCCTTTCTTCTGTTTTTATCTTATTCTGTATTCAACAGCAATGGTAAAAGAAACATTTGGATTCACTGTTTCTTTAAAGCCTCTCAGGCCTCTCTTTCTCTCTCTCTTGTGAAACCCTGCTCTATCAGATACCTGCAGGAACAAACTGCAGGTGAAACAGGAACACAAACGAGTTTCTTCACAGAGACGACATCGTTTATCTGACTGAGTGAGAGCTCACCTGAACAGCAGGTGAGCAGTTAGCCTCTTTAAACTCTTTTATTTCCTTTATTTCTGTTTCCTTGATTCTCTTTCTTCCATCTTCATCACCTCGGAGCTGCTGAAGTGATTTGTTATGCTAATGACTATAAATCTGCATACGGCTAATGAGGAAAGCGTTTGAGTGGAGTGTTAGTGACTGAGATCTTCAGATGAGGAGTCTGCAGGATCCCAGGAGGAAAGGACTTAATCCAACAACCTGACCACTTCTGATTATTAGAAAGACAATAAAAATAATGATGTTGATTTTCTGTTTTTACAGGTCAAAGAACCATGAAGACTGAGCCGTACTGTGGTTTGTTGTTTGTTTGTTGTTTGCTAACTCATAGCATGCAGAGAATTTTCATTTACACGCCGGTCCAACAAGGACAACGGGGAAAACCCCAGCCCCCGTCCTTTCCCGTCTCTTGTATCATTCTCACATTAAAGTTCATGTACTCAGTTCAGTTCAGGGTTGAAGCTGCAGCACTGGTCACAAATCTTTACACTGCTGAATTTAAAATGTTTTATTTTTATTTTATTTTACTGAATGCTTTATTTTGAACATGTAAAAAACAAACATGGGTAGTCACCATAAAAAAAACATTCACATACCAGAACAAAAAAAAACAAAACAAAAAACACAGAGAAGGTAAACTGTTGACGATATCCTGCATGTGCAGCAGGTTTACATGCCTGAAAAGGAGAAGGAAGAAGTATAAACTTATTTAATCCTTCTCCTTTTATTACAACATACTACAGTCAAATTTTTAATTTCTCCATATTTATAATACTTCACAGTCTACTAAGGAACCAATGGTCTTTATAATATTTTGACTAAAACAAATATAAGCTACTTATATACAAATGTACACACCATATTTCACCAATGTATAATACTTTTTTTTTTTTTACTAAATCTATTTGCTTATTTTATCTATTTTTTCCTTCATAAGGAAGTTGACATAGCTTGAATATTCTGCTGCTGCAACCTTCTTACTTAATTTTCATGTTCTTATCTATGTCAGTGTCTTTATTTGATATTCCTGCCGCTATACTGTGTATAAGAACAACTGAAACATCTGAATTTCCCTTCAGGGATTAATAAAGTATTTCTGATTCTGAATCCCTTTGGTCAAGTCCACTTGGTCCACATCACCAGGCCTCTCATGATAATCCTCAGTAAAGAGGGGAAACTGCTTCAAGAGCTTCAGACTTAAACTCTATTTTCAAACCTTCTGCAGCGTGTTGGTTCATAAAGACTTCAGCAGCAGGACAGTTTAATCTGACGTCTTCATAATTAGTGGATTTCAAGGGGGGGTATTCTCGTGCAGAAGCTCATGTATAATAAAATCCTCCTCCTGTAAAAACACAATGTGCTGGTGTTGGAGCAGTAAACGATCAGGCGAGCTGTGTTTGTGTGTTTCAGATAAATGCCAAACACAGAGCTGGCGTGTTCCTTTCAAAATAAAGCGGCCTAAATAAAATAAATAACCAAAATAAAAGCCTGAGTCGGCCTGATGACTCTCTGCATTCGTCACAAACACAATGGCCTTTGTCTGAGCACAGAAACACTCTGATGGGAGTCCTTGTGTCTCCTCAGCACCGCCGTCTGCTCTGCGTCGTGTTCCCGTTGATCAATCACAGCCACGGAGGAGCGGGGGGGGGATGAGGACGGGTGAGGAGGGGGGAGGCGAGGCGATGTACCACCATCCCACCTATTGGCACCGCCGTGTTCCTGCGAGGCCTCGAATAAATCACCACTAATGACACCGCGAGGAAAGAGAGAGAGAGAGAAAGAGAGAGGGGGGCGGGTTGGACGGATGTTGTGTTCAGATTTTTGAGGGTGTTTTGGTTTTTGGATGATTTCAGGTCCATGCAGAGAGAGGAGCAGCTGCAGACGGATCCATGTGGATCTGATTTAGTCTGAAGCCTGCGGTCCAAGAGTGTGCTGGCTAACAGACAGCAGTAATGAGTGAGAGCACCGAGTCAGTAATCCTCCTGATTCAATAAAATCCAGATTATTTTCACTAAGGAGTGCAGAAATGATTCAACCATGACACAGCAGTGACGTCCTATTTGGTCTAGAACAACAGGAACCTGATCATATCCTTCGCTGTGATTAAAGAAGAGAAATATGAATGTCTGAGGCACCATGTTTCACATAACCATGAGATAGATTTCACATCCAACTGGACAACAACCCCGTGGACAGGGACAGGCAGGGATGTACGATATTGGATTTTTGCTGATATCCAATATGCAGATATTTGTCTATTCATTATCTGCCTGCTGCGCTGCCTGCACAGTGCGTGAGGCGGGCGCAGCGGGCGCGCGCACTGTAGTATCGAAACAATGGCAAATTAGTATCGTATCCAGATACGGGGTTTGAATATCGATACTTTTAGGAGTATCGATATTTTTGACAACCCTAGTACCCATGCAGTGATGAGAAGAAACATCAATATTAAAAATTTTGGTATTTTGCTGATATTCCAGCTGATATATGGCCGACACATCGGCTGTAAATATCTGCAAATTTTTCAACATCAGCTGATACCAATACTTAACTCTTTTGGCTGATATCTGCCGATACCAATACCCTCAAGAGATCATTTGGGCATTTTGTGCCATCCAGTTTTTTATTTTCAAACCTTTTTGGCTGTTTAATGATGAAAGCTCAAATCTGATGGAGGATATTCATTTTTTTTAATCTTTAAACTGTCATCTCAGTTCCTTAAATTAGCCTAAAATGGCTAAGCTACACAAAAGCTGACACATTTGCTCCTAATGACAAAAACATCCTATTCAAAACCACTGAAAAAGCATTTTTGTTATCCCACATTCACCTCAACATAAACTTTGCTTTTCTTCACGTTATGGTTTCAGTTTGGGCTACAAGCTTTATCTTTAATTTTTATGTTTGTCCACCAGATTGCATTTTTTTGTTCAAAATAAATTACACATTTTCCCGTTTCCTGCAAGGTCTCCTGCAAAAAATATCAAACATCAAAATGCACTGTCGCCGATTACTGACCATCATACTGAACATCCCTCTTCCCTACTGAAGTGAGGATGAGGATGATGAGCTGGTGCAGAAGAAGAAGAAGCCGAGCTATTCCCTCCATCTTCTTCTCGCCAAGGTCAGAGCGAACCTTCATTAAAATTCAGGTGGCTGTCCGCTCAGGTTCTTCTTCTTCTGCAGATAAAAGAGACGCAGTCAGCTCCTCCTCTACAGGAAACACTCTAGCATCTCTTCTTCATCTTCTATTTATACTCCGCAGGATCTATTTATACACGAACTGAACAGGATCAATGACAGCGATGCTGAGGGGGGCAGACAGTCAGACATCACTTTGGTGAATGGAGGCTGTACAGTGTTTGTTATCACTCCTCCTTCACTGCAGGCCTGTTTCAGAGTCTGCATTATGTAAGCCATATTTGATATTTGAATACATCAGCTGACCTTGAGCATGCTCAGATGATCTTTAATATCCTTCAGTCTTTGTATCGGCAGTGATTTGGGGCAGCAGGTGGTTTTAAAAACAGACCCCAGCCTCTCTCTCTCTGTCTGTCCTCATTTCTCCTCGGTTGGCCCTGATGGAGGTGATTTCCTGCTGCTGCTCACATTAACCACACCTGTGCTCCTCTGGACTGATGGAGGTCATGCTGATGGAGCAGAGGACCGGGCTGCAGGTCTGTTATCTGTTTGTTAATCTCTGAGCGAGCTCGAAGTCTCTCCTCCGTCAGAGCAAACATTCGGGTCAGTGATTTCAGATCAGAGCAGATTAGATCTACTGCATATGGAGGATGGACTCAGCCAGCGCCTGGTTCAGAGGACACCATCATACTCTTGGATTAGGGGTGAAATAATTTTGTCAGTGGGTGATTAAAATCTTTTCTTAATCAGTGAAATGTCAGTTATTTGGTGCCTTCAGCTCTGCAGGTGAGGACATGTCTGTGACCTCAGAGCAGCAGAGTTATCAGATTCATTCTGCTGTGGAAACAAAACCTCCAGGGATGTGAACTGAGGTTCAATGAGCTGAGGGATATCAGGAAAAGTGAGATTCCACTATCTTTCCTCCTGTGATAAACAGTATTTTGTGATTTTTCAGGGGAATTTTCCAGCCGTCTCTGGTGTTTATCTATCTGCTGTTTCCGCAGTGCTTTATGAAATTCTCCATCTGCAGCTCAATGTTCTGACTTCTCAAAGGTCACTGTGTTGCTCTGCTGACAGTCAAGTAGAGCTGTGCATATTCACTGGTCTCCAGATTTGATTTGACTACAGCTATTAAGTTAATGATTAAATTAAATTTGATATAATGATGCATCTCTGGGAGTAGTCTCCTTGACTTTCCAAATTTCTTCACCAGGCTACTTTTTATATTAAAAAAAAAAACAAGCAGTCAGACAAACATGACCTCTTTTATTAATTAGAAATAACTCTGGTTCATGTCTCATCTTCATAAACTTGTTTTTTCCCTGATGCTGCAGTCTGTCAGCAGCCTCTGCAGGATTTAACCATCACTGACTGTCTCTGCATCGCTGGAAAATGTCTAAACATCACCAAAGTGAGCGCCATAACCTCTCAGAGGGGTCATCTTATAAAATCTTATAGAAGATTTTAATCAGAGAAATGACTTTAATCTGATATACTTTTGTTGCTGTGTGGTAAATTTGTGACTATAAAAAGATAAAACATACAAAATCATCAGACTGAGAGTCTATCACATGGTTTTAACCCCTTCAGTGACAGGTGGATGGAAAATGAAGGTGGAGAAGCTCTCTGAAGAAAGGTGGAGCCGACCCGTGAACTGATCTGAGAGTTAACAACAAAAATGTAAAATCAGTGAAAAACAATAATGACACTGACAGCATTTCTCCAGAGAGAAGATATTTTTGCTCCACCTTAGACATGTTGAGCGCCTGCCTACTACATGATCTGATTGGCCTGTAATTAATGTGACTGACAGAATGATCGTCCAATCACCTGCTGGATTTGCTCCTGAAAGGTTCTGCTCTCCAAAATTATTTTTGTGGACTAGTGAGATATACTGAACGCTCCATCTGGTGCGTCAGGGTGTAAAATATGATCATTTAGGTTTGACTCATAAAATTAAGAACTCTATTATCAATTATTATTAAAACAACAGCAAATCTAAAGTAGCTTTACTGACCTGAGAAATAGTTTCTAATAAATTTCAGTATTACTGCTACTATTATTGTGTAGATTAAATGTTAATTACCTATATTTGACCATTTGTTTTAACATGTGGAGAGTGAATTCCTGTTTATTACTGTTTAAACAAGGTTCTGGTCTGTTTTTGGAAAAACACATGTTGGAGAGCATTTTTACACTGGAGGTGTATTACTTCCTGATTTCATTTTGCATGTTTCCCCTCAGGATGCTTCATTCTGCAGGTTTCAGTTCAGTTATTCATGAATCAGCCTCCTTCTGGGAGATTTTTTATTTATTTAACCTTTATATAATCAGATAAAAACCCACTGAGATCAGGATCTCTTTCACAAGGGTGACCTGGCCGAGGGGTCAGCGGCAAACGACGTGAAAAACAGTGAAAATATACAGTAAGTTAAAATACACATTTTTTGTGAGTGAAGGTGTCTTTTAATAAAGTGCAGAGGCTTTAACATAAATAACAATTCAGAAACACAGGCACTATTCAAAGGTCTCACGTTGTTTACCCATCAGCCTTTACTGTGGTTCTCCCTAAACGTTAACAGAAGCTCATCATTAGGTACACATATATGAGATAGAGCTGTGACGGCACTCGCCAGAGCTGACACATGAGAAAAATGCTTCCAGTGTGAAACAGTGTTAATTCTGCTGACGAATTGTTTTCATCATAGTTTTCGTCAACAACCTTTTTTCCTCTGACGAAAACTAGACAGCAACTGATAAAAACAAGTGCACATGGACAAAAAGTCAAACTTAATGAAGTGACATTTTCATCAACAAATAAAAACTACACTAAAATGTCTGACAGAGACTTAATCCAATCAGACCTAATTTCATCATGTAGAAAGTAGGGACAAGTTAGGAACATATCCAATCACAGCTACTTTGGTTGTATGGAAAGGTTGGATGAGTTAAGAGGGACATCCAATCACAGCTGCCTTGGCTTGGTGATGGTGGGATAAGTTGGGGAGCGATCCAATCAGAGCTACTCTCTTTATGAATTGATATATTCATGTAGAGCAGGTTCACTGTTTGTTGTCAGTTCTGGTATTGTTACTGAGATGCTCTGCCAGGTAGCCTAAATAAAGGTGACTGCATTTCACACAAAAGTTTAATTTGTTTCTGTTCATTTATACATTCAAACTTTACTAGCATTCAGTAAAGGGTTATTAGATGTTTCATTTTATCCAAGTGTAAAACATGACTTCAGAAATTCAAGGAAACATAAAAAATGCCTTAGACTTTACACTTCATATTTAAGTCGACGAAATTTAAAGTAGATTTCATTGACTAAAATGTTGTGAAATTTCGTCAACTAAAACTAGAATTAAAACAATTTAGATGACTAAACTATGACCAAAACTAAAAGACATTTTAGGCAAAAGACTAAAACTAAAAATAAACTAGAAAGTGCTGTCAAAATTAACACTGGTGTGAAAACGGAAAAACATTTACCCTGATTTTTAAAACCCTGGGTAAATAGTACCGTCCCTTGCTGACAGTCATAATAACATTATTTTACCATTTTCAAAATCATTTATTGATTGGTTCACATCCTGATCTTTAAGAGATTAAAATGAACCCATCTGCTGACATTAACCAATAAAAGCAGCCCTCGCTCTCGTCCCAGTTTGTCCACTTTGTCTCATGAATATTCAGTCCCATCAGTCTGAGGAGATCCTGCTGTGGTTTCTCTCTGACTGTCATTGTGAGCTCTTACACTTTTCCAGAGGAATATCACCTCCTCATGTTTTACTCAAATTAAATTAATAAAATAAGCCATCATCGACATACAGCTGATTATCCCTGGGAGCTGCAGAGGGAAACATCCTGGATGAGAACAAAGAGATTTCACAGCAGCTCCATCACTCTCAGATTCCCACAGGACGTCCACGAAGACTCCCTCCAATAAAGAGGATTATAGATTCTGCCCTGTGCACCCGAGTGTTTCCAATAAAATACGGGCCTGCTCCTGCACAAGTCATTAAAATTTAAACCATCCTCCTCTTAGCTGAATATCAGTGCGCCGCTGCAGCATCACAGCTGAGCGTGAGCATGCTGCCGTGAGAGAGAATTAGAAATGGAGATGTGAGGACGCGAGGACGTGGGAGTGAGACGTGTTTCTCTGCAGCCTGGAGGCTCCGGCACAGAAACAGACCTGAGACCGAGGAGGGGGAGGAGTGAGTGTTACATTTACATTTTTCTCCGAGCTGATGGTGTCAGCAGGAAATACATATTTATGTAGGAGCAGGAGGGAGAGGGCTGCACGCTGACGCACGAAAACACACAAACACTGAGGGATGATGGGAAATGGGACCATGAGGAGGAACGAAAAACAGTAACTGACATATTCAAAGGATTATTTAGCTGTTTTTTTAAACCACTGTTTGATATATTTTTCAGTCTATATGGTAATATATCATCACATTCGTCTTAGATATATATGTATAGATTTGAATCCTGCAGATCTGATAGGCCCCTAAATGCTGTGACATCCATCATCCATTCATCAGCATATCCCAGTCAGGGTCATGGGGGCGGAGCCTATCCCAGCTGATCTTAGACAAGAGGCAGGTACACTCTGGGGAGGTTGCCAGCCAATCACAGGGCTGCATAGAGAGACAGACAACCATTCACAACTGAGGTCAATCATTCAGATAAAAATGTTTTAGTAGTTGAATGCCCTGTTGATTAATTCCTAGACTTATTTTATTTTAAAAAATGTCTAAAATATTTGTTTTCTTGTTTTTATGGCAGGTGGTCTAAGAAATATGTCAAACACTGAAACTAAAGTGAATTATCATATATTCAATTTGAAAAGTAAACCAGAGTCTTTAAAAGCCACTAGAGTAGCATGTCTTCTTTTCCATTTTATTTTTTTTATTTTTGTATCTAGGCTCAGTTTATTTCCTCAACAACAAGCATATAGTGTTTCCATCCAGTATACTTCTTATTAAATCACTGCTTCTGTCTTCCCAAATATAAACAGTCAATTTAAGACAAATACTTTGAAGATAAACTTTCATCTGGCTTATTTGTTTTTTCTGATAGTTTGTAAAACAGTGAATGTGGTCCTTACAAATATAAATGTATATTACAGCAGAAGGCTTTGCATGGTGACAGCAGCAGACTGCAGAGACCGCACGTATAAAAGCCACTGGTATCCTCTGGTCCTAACATAACCAGTTTTTTCACATGTCTGACCTGTCACCAGATAATCCAACACCAATTAAACTGTCACACCATCTTTACTGGTTTAACACCATTCTATCTACATGGCTGGTAGTGGTCTTTAAATCAACACCTAACATCCTGAAACAGGAGCACTCAGTCCAGACCTCCAGACCTCCAGACCTTCAGACCAGCTCAGGAGGTCAACATGAAGCTGAAACATCAGATGTTCAGCCAAACACATGACTGACAGGATCATGACGATCCTTCATAAACTGAATCATCTGTTTGAGATTTAAAGAGACAGTCGTCAAAATTCTGCATGCTTAACAAACCGAGGACATCATGCTCTCATCTGAGGCAGTCAGCAGGAACAACAACAAAGAAGTCAAAAATAAAAAAGACTCTGTCAGCATTTATCTGAGTATCATGGGGCTGAATATTGAATATCAGGAGAGTCGTGTGTTTGACATTACTGCAGCTGCAAACCTGTTCAACAAACTTTACCTCAAAGACATCACAAGCAGTCGATCTAGGAATCAATAAAGAATCAGATCGGTAATCGTTAATGACTTGGCATCAATAATATATTATCATTTCCAATCCCTAACTGTGATTGGCTGATTTTGTGACTAAAGTTTGTCCTTTGTCAGTCATCATTTTAGGAATAAGATTTTTTTGCTTATATTTTCATTTATTACTTACTCTTCAGTGATCAAAATAATTGTGCTAAGAGTCAATCATCTTTTATACTTGTTATTTTAATATTTATCAAAATAATCAGGATGTATTTATTCATCTAAGATTACCATGTAACTATCAACAAACAAAATGTTAAAAAATAATCCAGCCCAGTCCTTTTTTTTGGTCCAAATTTGATCTGAAAACATGAAATCTGACGCTCTAGTCAGGATCTGCAGGCGAAGCATCAGAACATGATTAAGGTGATAGGGCCGGACAATTAATCCAGCTTCAAGTTGATTACAATCATGACCTATTTTTATTAAATCACTAAAATCAAGATTATGGGATAACCAAACTGGTTTATATATATGTATATATATATATATATATATCGTTTTCGGATCGAAATTGCAATTTCAGATAACACAACCCTGTGATCACCATAGACGCAATTTTTTGCAGTGCCCTTGACTGACCCAGGATCTGTTGTATCAGCTATTTTTACATACTATTTTACAATTTTGCAGCAATTGGCATTTACGGAAGTGCTGGTAAGCAGGTCAACAACACAAAGCCTCTGTTTAGGAGTATAAGTTGGAGTATCCCATATCGGCTGCACATATCGGCCATATATCGACTGAAATATCAGCAAATTACACAGTATTGATGCACCTTCTCATCACTGCATGGGTACATTTAAAAAATCAAGGGTATCATTTTTTTCAAGAGTTAAATGCTGTTTTTCTTGCTTTACATCTGTTCCTCACAAAAATAAACTGTAATACTGAAAGAAACAAGTTCATTTTTGTTAAGTACAGAGTTTGAGCTCTTGACCAGAAATATCGGTATTGTTATCATTATCTGTATCTGGGATAATGACTTAAAAGTATTATTAAAAGTTTTATTAATTATTTTATATTTTTGTTTTGTATACTATTTATTATTATTTTTATTGAAATAACAATGATGAACACATATTATGCACTAATAATGTAAAGTAACTGGGCAATTGTTAATAATCAGGATCTCAATTTCAAGTAGAGAAAATTAGATTTTAATTTTTGCCAAAATTAAACAGCCCTGCGAGGTGATTTCCATATATATGGGGACATTTGAGATTTTTTTTATAATACTGCACTTGGAAATTACAATAATATTAACCCCTGGTATGATTTAATCCATGAAATAATCCGAATGCTTCATACACTTAATTTAAACATAATTAAAAAAAACAAATGAATTATCTCTAAAATATTTCATCTCTAATAAAGGCTGTCAGATCCTCCTCCTATCTGATGATCTTCAGGTTTGTTTGTGTAGGAGCTCAGAGGACAATCAATCAGACCAATTAGTAAACCTATCACCAGCATGAACACACACATGAACACTCAAACACACACACACCCACACACACACTCACACACACATCATCCTCCACTCTTGTTGCTAAGCAACCAGAAAACTCAAAGTCTTGTGGGATGAAACTCACAGAGTAGAAACACCTCCACTCTCCCTCTCTGGTCTGCTGTGTGATATTATCATTAATTTAATATTTTAAGTTTCTACATATCTAAATATTTATATATGTCTTAAATTTAAAGATACTATTTATTCACAGCTTAAGCCGATCGGATGCAGTAAATATTTAGATCCATCTTAAAGACTCTGAGCTGTGATTGCAGATCTGAATGTCGTCCCATTACAAACTGTTTTTGCACGTGAGTCACTTTCATGTTCGTCTGGTTTTCAGAGGGAGCTTGACCCATAAATACTGAATCACACTTTGATGGAGGCTCAGGGCAGTGAGGGCAGCGGTAAACCTGCAGGTGGATGATGCAGGGGGACCGAGTGAACATGGTGGTGACATCAAATAAACCCTAAGCCCATCAGGTGCCCATCCTGGTGCCCCCTCTGCTCCGCCCCCGCTGCTCTCGAACCAGAAACCGTCTTACTCTGCTCAGTCTGGAGTAACCTCGGCCTAATGTCCAGGTACTCCAGCTGCAGTCTGCTTGTGCTCACACAAAGAGTGCCTTTGAATATGCTGCTTTAATGGAGGACCTGAGAGTGACATTTACCCATGCTCTAAAAACCACAGAAGAAGAAGAGACGCGGCCCATTTAACCTTTATGTTCTCTGTGTGCCCTCAGGCTGCAGAGGGAAAGGTTCACAGAGATCAACTCTGACGTCTGAAAACACCACATGGAGTCCTGCGGTGAATAAAAGGAAAATCCAGGCAGCAGCGAGTGGGTTTAACAAGCAGAACAACATCGGAGAAGAACCAGAGTCAGGTTTTAGCTCCGCAGAGCGTCGAGGGTTTTCAGAGGAACGACATGAAACAGAAACTCAGTGAACTGCAGACGAGGTCGAACGAGGAGAGCCAAGACCGAGGGCCGAGGGGAGCACCCAGAGACTCAGAGAACAGGCCGCAGTGTCCATTAACCAACCAAAAACAAGCACTAGTCTCTATTAACCAATCAAAAACCAGCATTAGTTTCCATTACCAAACCAAAACAAGCACTAGTCTCTATTAACCAATCAAAAACCAGCATTAGTTTCCATTACCAAACCAAAACAAGCACTAGTCTCCATAAACCAACCAGAAACCAGCATGAGGTTCACCACTTTGTGAGTAAAAAGTCCATTTCTTAAAGGCAAAAAATGCATGGATTTCATCATCTACATCCATAATATCATCTAAAGATTCAGAAAATCAGACGAATCTCTGCATATAAGTCACAAGGCTGAAAACCAACACTGAATACCCGTGACCTCTGATCCCTCAGGCAGCACAGCATTATAAACCAGCATCATTCAGTAAAGGATATCACCACGTGGGTTCAGGAACACTTCAGAAAACCATTGTCAGTTAACACAGTTCATCTCTACATCTACAAGGTCAAGGTCAAAGTCTACCATACAAAGACAAAACCATATATCAACAACACCCAGAAACACCGCCGGCTTTTCTGGGCCGAGCTCATCTGAGATGGACTGAGGCAAAGTGGAAAAGTCTGCTGTGGTCTGAGTCCACATTTCAGACTGTTTTTGGACATCATGGACGTGGTGTCCTCTTGGCTAAAGAGGAAAAGGACCATCCAGACTGTCATCAGAGCAAAGGTCATAAGATAGCATCTGTGACAGTATGGGGGGTGTTCGTGCCCATGGCATGGGTAACCTGCACATCTGTGAAGGCTCCATTAATGCTGAAAGGTACAGGTTTAGGAGCAACATGCTGCCATCCATCTTTTTCAGGGATGTCCCTGCTTATTCCAGTGACAACGAAGACACCTGTTGCCTTGACGGTAACCACCCACAACATTCTGCTCAAGTTACAACAGCGCGGCTCCAGAGTGAAAGAGTGCAGGTAATGGACCGACCTGCTGCAGTCCAGCCCTGTCTCCACTGAACAAGGACAAGACTGACCTGCTGCAGTCCACACCTGTCTTCACTGAACAGGTGAGGAGCATTATGAAGAACAAAACATGACAACAAAGACCGCGGACAAACACACTAACACACAGAGAAAGGCCTACAGATGATGGTTCTCCTGTGGTTACAGCATGAGTCTCTGCGGTCCCCAGCTGAGCTCTCAGTCACAGCTGAATTGTGGGAGATGTAGTTTAAGTGTGAGCAGAGTCTGCAGGGACAGAGAGACGTCCAAGAGCATTAATCAGAGCGAGCAGCAGAGCAGAAGACGCTCCACAGACAGCACTGTCACACACTGAGCTAACACACACACTGTAAACACATACAGACACACACCGAGCTAACACACACACTGTAAACACACACACTGAGACACACTTGTCCTCACAGTTCATCCATGCAGACAGTCAGAGGGACGAGAACACTGCAGATGTGTTTAAGCTGCAGAGAGGACGTCCATCTGAGCTGCTGCTGTGGTTTAATCTGTCACATCATTAATAATGTTTATCAGCTGTCTGTCTAATTAACCAGCCAATCATCAACTCCACTCTCTGAGCCAAAGACCAGCATGTCCTCCTGATGAAGCTTCAGCATGGCAACAGTCACTCAGTCCACATTGTCTCTGATAAACCATGATCCTGATTGGTCAGAGGACGAACAAAACACTTTGAGGGCTTTGACACCAGCACGGTTTTGGTTCTGGAACTGGTACCATTCTGGATTCTCAGAATCAGAACGAAAGTGGGAGGGCGTTATTCCGAAGTAAATTTCCAAATTGCCATCAAACATTTTGGGTGTTTTACAATTCAGAGTTCACAAGTTTGAACTTGTGTTTTTGGAAGTTCGGACTTGACGAGTTAGTCCCAGAGTTCGGACCTCAGGGGTACAGTGGGGAACAATCCTACCACAATTGGAATGGCACTGTACTTTGCTAGCACCCCCTTCCAAGCACCTACACATCACATCCGGTTGCCTTGACGGTAACCACGGTAACCACTCACATCGTCCATTTAGAATTGATCAAGGATGAGTTTTATTCAGCGTTCAGGTTTCAAACACAACTCTATTACAAATAAGTATCTTATTCAAAATCTTACAAAGCAACAACAGCTACTTAAAATGTGCGACTTCTTCTCCGCCATGTTGGAATTTCCTGCTAAATGATGCAAACTGCATTGTGGGATTGTAGCTGTGGAAAGTCCACTGAAGTCACGTTCAGTAGCAGACTTGGTAAAAGGGGCGGGGCGAGTCCACATCCGGGTATGTGGACAAACTTGTTTGGATGCGGACTTTGAATTGGAACAGAACTTCAACTGTGATTGATGACATATCACGAGTCCGCAAGTCCAGAAGTACACTGAAGTACACATATTGCGAAACAGGATTTGTCCCCTCACTCAAACACTGCATGCTCGTCTTCTCCATTTTCCTCGATTTCCTCGACTTCCTGCTTATTGCATCAACACAGAATACAACATGCCCTCTGATGATGCCACAGTTCGTGAGCTGGAACCAACGTTTTTTCGCACCGCGCTGGTGTGAAAGCCCTCTCTCAGAACAATCTACTGAAAACACTTCAGTGGGTTTCCAGAGAAAAAGGAGCACACCAGTCACTTTAGACACTTTATTTAGGTGCAGAGGTCTAAGGGTTCGATGCCCCCTGCTATGACTCTGATGAAAACCATGAAACCTTAGTCCTTGTTTGGAAGCACATGCAGATTCGGCACATCTCAACTGCACCACCAAAAGCGTTTGTCCTCCTTCAATTACAGGTGTTTTCATTCGAAGGGTGCAAACCCTACATCCTGAAGCTCCAAAGCCAAGGGACGTCCACCCCTTTACCAACTTCTGTGACCGGCGACAATGCCACAGGAGGTCAGCTGGCTCCTCCCCACCACCCTCCAGACCCCAGACCAGACCAAGCTCAGTCCTTACGGACTGAGCTACCCTGCCACACAAAATGTTTAAAGTGTTCTATATAAATAAAGCGGATTGGATCATAAACTGATAGTTAGAAATAAAAAAAACTATGATAAATTGTGATATATCACATCATCACCATATATAGCATAATATGAATAGTATCTCTAGATTCTAGCAAATGCACACCCTTATTCTGAGCATGAAAGAACAAGAAAAGAGATGTAGAAAACAACATTTACTGTATTAAATGACAGATGGAAAAAACTGTGGGAGGCAGTAATTGTAATTGAAATTAAAGCTTGGTTAATTGCACAGCTCTAGTCAAAGAAGATTAAACTGATAAAAAAGGAAAAATGATCTTAACTTTGCTTATATTCTGGGAAAAATCAAACACTACTGATATTAGGAGTGTGAATCTTCCAGTCAGTTTGGATTAAATTTGATTTTCGGCATCAGGTTGTGATTAATTTCCGACTCAAACCAATTCACAAAATATCTCCTCTTCGTCATAAAAAAAGATTTATTTCAGGACATGCTTCTACCTGTCGTGCACCAAGAGGCTGCACAATGTAACCTATCATAAAAAAGAAAAAGAAAATGTGTCAAATAAACTTAGATGATGTTGTTGAACCCCTTAAATCAGCTAATTACATTTACAGACACACTGCAGACGACCTAAAACAAAGTGGTGGACACCCCACAGCAGGTGATGTTTGGTCTGATTATTAAAGCTGCAGCGCGCAGAGGGCAGTGGTCCACATCAGGCTGAGACTGTCCCAGTCAGCAGAGAGACAGAGAGAGAGAGAGAGAGAGAGAGAGAGAGAGAGAGAGAGAGTTAAAGCAGAGCAGCTGCAGAGGGTTCATTAAAACTAACAGCACACACCAACACTAGGGTGGAACCAGGACCTGGCAGAGGCTTCTCTATTGTTCTCTGCTGCTGGACTCCACGCTCACTCTTCTCCTCCTCTCTGCAGCAGAAAGACATCATCTCACTGTCCTCCACTGTCTCTCTGATGTCCTCCACTGTCTCTCTGATGTCCTCCACTGTCTCACCGATGTCCTCCACTGTCTCTCTGATGTCCTCCACTGTCTTCTGACATATCATCCTCATTTCTGCACAAATCTACCCAAATGACCGAGGTTTTAGCTTAAATCAAATTTATTTTAGACCTGTATTCTTGATATGATGGGTGAAAAGTGCATTTTAAAAATAATTTCTAAACTAAATTATTCTTTTAAGCATCTCAGTCTTTTCAGCCAATGACCCCCAAAATATTGAAGCTGGGGACCACCACTGTCAACAGAGGTGAATAAATCAGAACATAAACTCACAAGCAAAGGATTTTTTCAAATACTATTTTAATCTTCTCAAAATACTGTGTTAATTATTGTTTTATATTTAATTCAATCTGTTTAATGGTTGTATTGTTTTTTATAATAACAGACAAAATTAGCCCTTTCTGGGTCACTGGACGTGGAGCCTTGGACGAGAAGTAGGGTACAGCCAGAACCAGTCGCCATCCAATCACAGGGCCACAAAGAGAGACAGACAACCATCTAAACTTACACTAAGGACATACTACAGTCACCAGTTAACCTAACGAGCCTGCTTCCACCTGTGGGGGAAACACAGAAAAGCCCTGATGGACACAGGGAGTGAAGCTAGAAACCCCGACTCAGAGCAGACCCCCGATCCCACTGATTGTGTAAGGACCCTCTGGTGTGGAACTGAGGGTCCTGCAGTGACAGACTGTTTATTCACTCAGACTCCATCAGTCTTTCCCCACTGACCTGTGATTAACCTGAGAGAGAGATAGAGGCGGCCCTCTCCAGCCTGCAGCTGTTTGTACTCCATCAGTTTGAGCTGATGCTTAAAGAGAGCTCAGCAGCATGGTGTGAAAAATAAAAATCAAGTTTTGCCCTGTTTCTTTTAATAATGTCCCAAAACTAAACTGACTGTTATGCTGTTATTTTGTTATCAGAGGTGTGTTATGTGATTTGGATGTATCAATGCTCATCTGCACTGATATGAAATTGAACTATTATCACAAAAGATTAACATGAACCACTCTGATTATTATTTAATAAACAAAATACACCCAGGCTAGAAATATGCCAGTGCTCTAAATGTCAGGACCTACTATCATAATGTGGAGATACTTTGCAGATCTAATTTAAGAGGCAGAGAAAAAGGGTCCATTTAAACATAAAGGTAGACGAACTTGGTGTTAACATTAATGAGAATAAATGGGAAGTGATATAGAATCATGCAAAGAAAATATCAGTGTGCAATCATGCTAGATTGTTATAATATACAATCCTGCACCCCCTGCAAATCTCTCCCAGTAAAAGACATAAAATGAATTCCCAAACTTCTTCCTTATGTATAAATGTAAGATCTCAGTGGGGACCTGCACACATTGTGCCTGGTTTTGTCCTAAAATTCAAGCATACTGGGCAGACATTTTACGGGACATGGAAAAAATTCTTGGTGTATCTTTGTGCATGAATTCTGTGTCCTTACTACTACACCCATCTCAAGATGCTATTGTTGCTACTTGCGCCAAAAAGACTGTATGATATTCTTGCATATGCTGCGAGGAAGAACATCTTTGACAAACCACCTCTACAGCAAACTGCCATAAGACTATCATGGACTGTCTTCCTCTTGAATACCTGACTTCTATGCTTCACTCTACAAAGGGACAATTTACGCAAATACAGACTCCGTACCTCCATTTCTCAAATACGACTGTGGCTTCGACTTTCAAGAAGACATTGTTTGACTAACCATGGATGATGACCTTGTAGGGTAAAAGAAGGAAAAACTCTGGATTGTACCATTGCTTTGTTTCTGTCTTCACATTTGTATGTTCTGTCAATGATGATTGTACAGACCAATGTTTGCCTGAGCTGTTTTATTGTTGTTTTATTGTTGTTGTTGTTGTTGTTGTTGTGAGTGAAAAAAAGAGAAAAATCAATAAATACCTTTAAAAAAAACATAAAGGTAGACTCCCGCACCAAATCTAACTCACTAGAGAGGTATATATTTTCAACATTTTGAGCTCAAGTTTTGCCTGATGAAGGTCTGAGACAGAAACTTTGCAAATAAATGAATTTCTTGCCAGTTAGACGGTAAGCAAATCTTCTTTAACAAAAAAGAAGAAACTTTGCAAATAAATTAATTTCTTGCCAGTTAGACGGTAAGCAAATCTTCTTTAACAAAAAAAAAAACAAATTAATTGATCAGTTTGCTGCTCAGGCCTTACACTACAGTATGTGTCCTAATATCAGATTCATATCATTACATCAGCGTGTTATGTGACTGAATCAAACTCTACGTGCTCCACATCTGGATTTAAATCATTTAATTTTTCAAATATGGACACATCCCCAAAACCGTCTGCACCATGAGCTTTAGACAGCCTCTTGTGTTTCTGTGTCAGCTGATCTCCTCCCCGGCCTTGTTCTGGATGTTTTTATGATTGTTCTGACGGATGACTGAAACACTAACTGTAGGAAATACAATCACTGACAGACAAATGGATCCACACAGATCATCATCATCCCGTTAACGGCAGATTAATTTGATTTTAATGACGTTCAGATGATCTGTTGGGAGAGGACGTCCTGTTTCCTCTGCAGCACGCTCTCCTCGGTCACTGTAAGGATCAGGAGCTCTTCAGTCTCAGCAGCTCAGCGCCTCTGGCTGCTCCACTTCCTCCATCACACACTCTTTGAAGTACTGCCACCGTTTGTGTGCGTGTGCATGTGTGTATGTGTGTATGTGTGTGTGGGGGTGTGTGTGTGTGTGTGTGAAGTGGAGATCATTACAGTCAGATAAAATAAAGCTGATGGATCTTTTTGAGTCCTTTCCTGAATATATTTCATTCTCTGTCAGCTCCTCAGACATTTGTTCTTTAATATAATCTGATTACTTCTGATGACTGAAAGCCTGATGGTTGCTGATGAATCTGTTTTTAGTGCTGGAGGATCAGCTCAGGAGCAGATGGTGAAATAAAGACCTCGGGTTAGAGAAGAACCTGTTTCAGACCAGAATGAACACTGTTCTTCGTTTCTCTGTTAAATATCAGCAGAGGGCCTGATGGAGGCACTGGTGGCTGCAGCGTGACACCAGCCTTCTCCAATATTTTTTTATACAAATGACTAATTGGCCAATCACATGGCAGATACTCAATGCATGAAGACATGGTCATGACTACCTACTGAGGTCCAAACCGAGCATCAGAATGGAGAAGAAAGGTGATTCAAGAGACTGGGAACATGGCATGTTTGTTGGTGTGTTTCAGAAACTGCTGATCTTCTGAGATTTTCACAAACAACCACCTCTAGGGTTTACAGAGGATGGTGTAAAGAAGAGAGAATATCCAGTGAGCAGCAGTTCTTTGGGCCAAATGTATTGTTGATGTTAGAGGAGAACGGTCCGAGTGGTTGGAGATGATAGAAAGACAACAGGAATTCGAACAAGAAGAACATTTCTGAATACAACATGTCTAATCTTGGAGAAGATGGGCCACAGCAGCAGAAGACCACACCAGGCGCCACTCCTGTCAGCTGAGAACAGAAACTCTTCAGGCTCACCAAAACTGTCTCCTGGTCCGATGAGTCTGGATTTCTGTTCCACATTCAGATGGTAGGCTCAGAGTTTGGTGTGAACATCACAAAGCATGGATCCATCCTGCCTTGGATCAGCGGTTCAGGCTGCACTTTGGGCCCCTTAGTCCCACCTGAGCATGGTTCAAACCTCATAGCCTACCTGAGTATTGCTGCTGACCATGTCCATCCCTTAATGACCACAGTGGACCATCTTCTGATGGAGACTTCCAGCAGCTCTATGTCTCAGAGCTCAGATCATCTCACACTGTGTGATGCTGTCATGGAGATCTGGACCAACATCTCTGAGTTTGAAAGCTGACAGATTATTATTTTCAGATCTCAGGGTGAAGATGATCAGAGGAGGAGAACCAGCTGAGAGGGAAGAGTCTGAGTCCTCCATCTGCAGATCAATACTCGCACACTCACCCATTTACTCGCCTCTGAATTGATCCTTCTGCTGGCCCCTTAAAGGGACAGAGACACTCCAGACGTCCAATCTGTGACGCTTTTTAAATCCATGTTTTTACAAATGACAAACTAGAGAGGGCTAGAGAAAAACTCACAGAACAAACAGTGTGGAATCAGAGCTGCGTCAGACATGAATCTACCTGTGTGGATGTCAGAGGTACATGTTAGATTTCCTGATGTTGGTTCACCCTTATTTTCTTCTTCTGAGGAGATCATCTGAAACAATTACCTCACAGAGTCCATAATCTGATTTAATCTGCCTCCCTCTTGTGATGGAGCATTTCTATGAACAAGACAAAAAGGTCTGAAGCATCAGGACCCAGCTGAACAGCTGCCTAAAACATCTTGTTCCTCTTTTAGTACTACCAGGTGACATCATACCTCTGTTTCATCATCAGTTTAAGCCAATGGGCTCCGCAGAGCAGAGACTTTGGACTTAATCCAGAATGTTGACAACATGTTACTAAACTGACTAATCACCACAGGGCAGACCTGTGAACCAATCAGAGTCGACTGGAACCACGTGGGGGAGGGAACCTTAAAGAGACAGAGCGTCTCAGACTGAGAGAGAGTCGAGGTGGATCAGGGGTGCTCTTCATATGGAAACTAGAAGGTTTGAACATCAGTGATCGTAAAGGTCATCAGCAGTAAAGTAAAGCTGTGAACCTAAGTGAAGAAATCAGTCTATATCAGGAAGCCATCTTGTCTGGCTGAGACGGTTTTCGTTCCTACGAGAAATTCTTTTTTTTTTTTATCTCTGTCCTTTCAGAGCTCAGTCAAAATGATCATGAATATAAAACACAGTTAAATCTCCAGCATGATCTATCTGTATTTCTGCCCATTTCTAAAACGTCATCAAGTTCAGTCTGATTTCAGCAGATTTTAAATGATGTCCTTTTTGTAGTTTTGGTATAATCATAATTAAAAAAACATCGGTATCAGCTAAAATTATGATTCAAATATCAGTACCCTGATTTTCACAAACTGTGCATCACTCAGATAAACATACTGAATCCCTGTTTCTTCAACAGGCTGTAAAAATGAATGACAAACATTGTTTGTCATATCTCCACAGAAGTTTTTTTTTTACTTTTCAAATTAACAATAATTAACAGACAAAAAACAAACACAAATAAAAACAGCACAGTTAAGCTCTCAGATGGTTCTGATTAAAATAGTCTCACGTGGAAAATGGCACAATATTAATAACTCAAGACTAAAAACAAAATTATAAAAAAGAAAAGACACTGTGTTTGTTTAAATGGCAAAGAAAGTCAGGGTCTCCATGGACCAGGAGGTATGTAACAGTGAGCCAGACAAGGTCCCAAATTCTCAAAAAGAATCTGTCTGGTGTGTTCGGTTTATCCAGAGGAAGTCTTTCTGTAACAGACAGCGTCTCTCTGAGCTGATGTGTAAAGCAGAGTGAGCTGGTGGACTTCAGCTCAGGAGAGCATGTTATATAGTCACCACCTGTGTGAGATTAAGACAGTCTGTGTGTCACAGGTTAACTCAGAGGTCATTACAGAGCAGCCACAGACAGACTGAAATCAAGCTTTAACACTAAAGTCTGCTGCTCTCCGGGTTAGCCTCACACTTTTCCACAAACACAAATGCACACTCATAATGGCGTGTTCGTCTCCTGGTGAGGTTTCCCCTCGTGGTGACGCTTTGTTTGTGTGAAATACCAGCTCGCTCGCCCCCTCTCTCTCTCTCTCTCTCTGCCTCTGATCAACAATAATCACATTATGATGCTCTGTGTGTGTCCCTGACGGCCCTGAGGCCCTGAGGCATGCTGGGAGATCTGCAGCTGTAATCCCTTCAGGTGATGGACACACAAGCACTCTCACAGGCTCCACCCCCTGCTCACTCGCCCTGCGGTGCAGAGGTGAGGAAGGTGTCACATTTCTGCAGAGTATCAAACATGGAGGCCGAGGATGATTCAACAGTTACCCTGCAGACATGCACACGATGAAGATGACGTAGATGATGGTGTATGTGTCTCTCTGCTGCAGGGATCACTGACTCACATCGTCTCATTACAATCATCATCTGAGCTCATTAATACACACCCACACACTGATTATTGATCCTCTACAGCTGCACCAGTTCTGTGCATCCATCCATCCATCCATCTGTCCATCCATCCATCCACCCTCCACCTTAACTCGTGTTAATTGTGTTACAGATAAATCTGATAAATAATCTTGACAGCCTCTCTGAAGTGTTTTCTTCTCAGCTCTCTGGTTCATCGTCTCTTCTCCATGTTGTTCTCTCTGTCTCCATGTTGTCCTCTCTGTCTCCATGTTGTCCTCTCTGTCTCCATGATGCTGGAGAAGTCTCCTCGGTGATGAGTTACCTGGAGCTTCAGGTAACACCTCAGCCTGAGGGACACAAGCCTGGACCTGTTTGTGAATGTGAGCCCACTGTCTCCGGTCTGGATTTATCAAACTAACTGTGTGTTCAGATTAACTCACTAAAGATTATAAACTAAATCTAACCTCAGATTATAGACACACAGGTCCAGATTAAGCAGGTTTTGCTCTAATAATGCAGGCATTTCTCTGGGGGACTAAACTTCATCCATTTTTATTGATCTTTACAGACGATGGAGTTTCCTCCTCCAGGCTGATCCTGATCGGAAACACGACTGAGCTGATCAGCGACTTCAGACCCATTCAGTCGATAAAGCAGTCATCTTTATAGACAACACAACGATCACCATGGCCTCCTAGTTTATCCACAACAGAAACTACAGAGCTGATGGAGTCTGCAGAATCTGCTGGAGAGATCACGGTGCTGAGATGGACAATAACGTCTTCAAAAGAAATCTGATACAACTCTGCAACTATAGACCTACACTCAACTATAGACCTATAGACCTACACTAAACTAAAGACCTACACTAAACTATAGACCTATAGACCTACACTAAACTAAAGACCTAAATTCAACTATAGACCTATAGACCTACGCTATAGACCTACACTAAACTATAGACCTATAGACCTACACTAAACTAAAGACCTACACTAAACTATAGACCTATAGACCTACACTGTTACTATAGACCTACAATCAACTATAGACCTATAGATCTACACTAAACTGAAGACCTACACTAAACTATAGACCCATAGACCTACACTAAACTAAAGACCTACACCAAACTATAGACCTACACAGACCTACACTAATACTGTAGACCTACACTTAACTATAGATCTACACTATTACTATAGACCAATAGACCTACACTAAAACTATGGACCTATAGATCTACACTATTACTATAGACCAATAGACCTACACTAAAATATAGACCTATAGATCTACACTATTACTATAGACCAATAGACCTACACTAATACTATGGACCTACATTAAATTACAGACCTACACTACTACTGTAGACCTACACTTAACTATAGATCTACACTATTACTATAGACCTACACTATTACTATAGACCTACACTAAACTATAGACCTTCACTATTACTATAGACCTACAATAAACTATAGACCTCTAGACCTACACTAATACTATAGACCTACAATAAACTATAGACCTACACTAATAGACCTACACTAAACTATAGACCTACACTAAACTATAGACCTGCACTATTACAATAGACCTACACTAAACAATAGACCTCTAGACCTACACTAATACTATAGATCTATAGACCTACACTACTATAAACCTAAATACCTACACAAATACTAAACTTATAGACCTGCACTTATACTGTAGACCCACACTAAAACTATAGACCTTCCCAAATAGTAGACCTATAGACTTGCACTTATTGTATGGACCTAAACTAATTCTATAGACCTTTGGACCCACACTAAAACTACAGACCTTCACAAATAGTAGACCTATAGACCTGCACTTATTCTATAGACCTACAGAAATATTACAGACTTGCACAGTCAGACTTTGGTAATTTCCTGCCCCCTTGTATTTCTTCAGTGTTCAGTCTGGGTTAGCCTGAGTGTGAACACAGCAGCAGATAATCAGAGTGATTCTCTGAGGTAAGAGGGGAGGCCTGAGGACATCATCCTTTATGAACATCATTAAACCAGAAACAGAACCCTGATAGGACGGATTAAAACAACCGCTGCTGTGGGCGGAGCTTATCTGACTGTAAGGCGAGAACTCAGATGTGTGTGGACATTACAGAAGGCTGTTTCACTGATCATCATCAGAGCTCTGCAGATCATCTGCCCTAGTCGATCACCACCGGGTCTCTCACGCTGCTCTTGGATACAGAGCCGAAACTCTGCAGATTTCTTTTCAATGCTCCTCTGATACTTTTTAATATGCATCACTGAATTAAGGATATAAACTGTGATCTTAGTGTGAAGCTGTGCTGCTTCACCTGCTCTATTATTAACACTGAAGCCTATTTTTGACCTCGTGTCCTGCCGGGACCTGGACCTGAAGGGGTCTAAGACTGTGCAGGGTGGACCACCACAAGTTTGGACTGGTCCTGTTGGTCTGAACTGGATTTACACGATTACAGCTGCTCCTCGGTGCAACAAAAACATATTTTTTTATCTAGAATTCATGCTTAAAAACGAATATAGATATATAATATGATAGTTAATAATAATAATAACATAGAACAGCTGTGCTCTGGTCGGATTAAAACAATAATAAGTCTGATTGACAACAACACAAACAGGACAGCAGGTAAGTAACAAGAAGGTGCACGTGCTCACACTTGGCTGATAGGTTGTCAAGGTGACTTCACACCAAGGACATCCTCACAGCTGATCCACATCAACACAGCTCAGGTGAATCCACTCAGGTGATCCTCTGATCAAACCAATCAAACCAATCAGAGCCAAATAGATAAAAGCACTTTCACTTCTTCTTCTCCTCTCTCACTAAACACCTCCATCTCTCTCTCCAGGTGAGGCTGCACGCGCCCTCACTTTGAACTGTTGAACAAAAGGTGTGTGCACGCGGACACATCCTCCTGTCACCCCCCCCGCTTCACATACATGCATCCTGCGCGTGCACGTCTCATGGACCCACAGCTTCACTTGCACCGATCAGCAGGCTGACAGGCGCGTGCCATCAAACAAACAAACCGAGGCGTCATCTTACCGTGAAAAGATCCGCGCGCAGCTCCGAGAAGTCCGCGAGGACTAATCCAGATCCAGGTGTGTGTCCGCGTGGGGATGACACTCCTGAGTGTCGGTGCGGACCGGAGTGTGTGTTTGCTCTCAGGCTCCTCGGTGCATCTCGCGCACACGCCGGGCTCTCTGCCTCCTGCCGCCGCCGAGGGAAGGACCGGAGGCGCGCGCCCGGGAGAGAGGGAGAGAAAGAGAGAGGAGCGCGTTCACGAAGATCGGGTCTTCCTCCGGAGGGGTCTGTAAAGAGGGAAAGACCTCATTATAGAAATTAAAAACTGTATTAATACTAAAAAAACAGGTGTCTAAGATAAAATACTGTTTAATAAACAGGTGAAAATAAAATATGGTAGAAAGCCAAACAGTGATTCTTTCAGATTTTTATTCCTTCTTGAATAATTTTGACATTTATTTGCTCATTTAACGAAACCAGGCTGATGAATTATAAAGAGGATATTTTAAATGATACTTACTACAGGACAACATGGTTAAAATCTAAGCCTATCCAGAAACACATCAATATTATTAATGATCATTTGTAACATTTTCTAACTGTACCCCCCCCCCCCCCCCCCCCCCCCCCCCCCCCACACACACACACACACACACACACACACACACACACAAAATCGTCTCTTTATTTGTTCATTCAAAATAATAATAAACATAATGGAGAATTTTTTGTTTTAAATAATTTTTTAATTAATTAGTCAAAAAGTAAAAATCAGAGAAATGGATGATTATAAAGGCTGCAGTGCCCCCCACTGGACATTATGAGCCACAATGGAAATGTTAAACATTAGATCCATTATCTCCTTTGTCCTTACTACTTTATCCCTGTTGGGGTCACAGGTAGGGAAGCGCAATATAACCAATGCAATATCGTTATCGGCAGAGAGTAAAATTTTTGCTGATACTCACAGACCATATTTTGGCTGCACAAATTGTCCATAAATAACCCATATATTTGTTGTAATATTGTCAGAGAGTACAAATGTCTTATTATAGTTTACCTCATGATCACTTTTAAAAATCAAGAGGATTATTAATTAAATAGTAATTTTTTTTTCTTGCTTTACATCAGTTTCTAACATAAATGGGCTGTCACCATGACAGAAACAGGTCAGCTTAGGTTAAGTAGCAGCTTTGAGCTCTTGACAAAAAATTTACCTGAAGGGTGAATTTATTTTTGCAGACAGAAGATCAGCATCTCAACATTAAGAACAATTACAGCGATGCACACAAGCACATAAAGTATATCCAGATAAATACAATAAAATGATCCCTAAAACACGTTAAAAACAAAAATCATGATTGAATTAAAACAGACCAACAGACTCTAAAATCTAAAATCTTCCTCTCTGGTAAAAAGAGCTTCATCTTGTTCAGGTTTTGTTCAGTAAAGTTCTGGACGCTAGTACAAATGTTTCTGCTTTTGTTTTTTTTAATCTTCAGGACGAATGAGGAAAAATGAGTTTGGAAATATCTTTATATCAGCAAAAATCCAATACTGTGCATCTCCCGTAACAGGGGCTAAAGCCTATCCCATCTTACATTAAGTGTGAACCAGGATACCCCCTGGACTATAGCCACGGCCAATCACAGGGCTAACATAGAGACACAGCTAATTACATGCACGTTCTGTTTGTTGAAAAATATTACAGATTTTGGCTTTCATTGTGTTTAAAGATCAACAAATTAGTTTCACATTCTAATAGCTAGAGGTGCTTGGAGAGTCCAAACCTCACAAAGACATTTATATGCGAGTTGTTTGCAAAAATGTCCCATCTGACAATGTCAACAAATCCTTTAAAATAATCCTGCATCTGTATTCTGATCACTTCTTTCTTATGTCATGACCAACATTCACTGAGAATATCATCAGAATCATGACAGGACTTTTTGAGTTATTTTTACAGATGGAGAGACAACTGGAAAAATCCTGATTTCCTTTGTGGAGGTTATGATGAGTTTATAATATATAAATTCAAATCTTGCGTTGTCACATCTGACCACAGCTTTGGCACGTGTGTTACTTTACTTAAAATGTTACCCAATAATGTGAGATTGTGAGAATCTTCAACTTTATAAACAGTTAAAGAGTCTCTAAAAAAATAGATGAAGTAAAAAAAATAAATTAAATTGAATTGGATTAAATAAATAAAATAAAATTTAAAATGAAGGTAGGCTTCAACCTGCTCTTCTGTAAAGTGTCTTGAGATAACATAGTAGGATTCAGTGAAATACAAATAAAGATTGATTGTTTAATTGAGGTCATTGTTTAATTATTTTAAGTCAAAGTTACTTCATTGTTGGATCACATTAAACTAAAGTTAATTCGCTGAATAATGCTTTTGTCAGGCTCAAGAGAATAAAGCTGCAGATAAAGGCACTGATCTCCTGTTTTACTGCTCAACAGTTAAAAAGAATATATGATTCAAAAAAGAATAAATCTGACCTCCCCTTAAAATATTGACCACATATCTGAGTGAACATGTTTCTGATATTTTTTGTGGCTATTCGTGAAAAACAACAAAAAAAAATCACTAAAAAAATCTTTCTTTTATCACATGGGTACTGATGCCTCGTCCCAATATTTTAAACTCAGGCATTAAGAAAGTCCAGTGGAGAGTCTGCTCGGTCAATTTAATCTAAACAAGTGAACAAACATCTCATGCTGCCTCTCGCTGACAGGTAAAGACCTGTAACTGCTTCAAGTGTGACCTCCTACACCTTTATGTGTTTCCTGTGACAACAGTGCCCCCTGCTGTTTATGAAAAGACATAAGACAAAAAAAAATCAAAGAAATAGCTCTGATGTTTTTAATGAATTATAACTATAAGAGGGAGCTAATCTGAGATTTGGATGGACTAAGTTATTCTGCAGACCTGTCTACTACTGTGGAGTAGATCATTTTTTTTAAGTTGTAGAACTTTTAGATTCTGTTGATCTGTGATATAACAGACATTATACTGTTTAAACGTGTTAACAAACAAACAGCCTTTGTTAAATGAAGATAGTCTCTTGATGAAGATAAAAATTTGATGTTCAAAGTCCTGGAACTAAGATCTGATCAGTCTGAAGGTCTCATAGAGTTCATTTTCTTCTGTCTGACTCTGCTGACTGAATCCAGATCTTTGTTCTGGTCTACGTGGTCTTCGTTAAACCTCTAAATCCAGTCTGATCCTGTGACTCTTATTAAAGATTAAGAAACAGTATCATCGTCATGATCCTGTTTGACCTGCTGAGGCACGAGGATGTTCTCCAGAGTTCACCTGGAGTCTCTGGAGATGATTCAGAGACCAAAAACTCAGTTTGGGTGGGCCGTGAACTCCTCTGTGTGTTTCAGTTCTATAGTTCGGTCTGTGAACGCCTCTGTATGTTTCAGTTCTATAGGTCAGTCTGTGAACTCCTCGGTGTGGTTCAGTGTTTTGTTTGATAGTTCCACCTGTACTCTCCTCTGTACTTTTGTTTCACAGTGTCTCGTTCATGTTTCAGTGTTTTTATTGGACAGCGTGTCTCCAAACTGCTGACTGTGGTCCTCAAACAGTCCGGGGGAAGTCCAACATCCTGCTGAGTCAGCAGGGTCCCTGAGGTGAGGGCGTGCAGACGTGCTCCTGAAGGACTCGCCGTTCACCTCAGAGGCCTGACTGACACCACAGGACAAAAAAAGAGTTTGGAGAGAATTAAAAAGATTTTGTGTGTGTATTTCTGACTTTATTCTGGAATATTCTCTTATATAATCAGCAGATCTGAAGCAGCAAACAGGAAATAAGGACATTTGAGAGTGGAAAAGACCATAAAGATCATAAATCAGTCTGAGGTCATCTTTCTGCACTGAAACAACCTGTAGTTTAATATTTAACTTTATATAATAATATCAGAATCATTTTTTTATTGCTAAGTATGCGACACATACAAGGAATTTGACTCTGCTATTCTGTGCACAGCTATTGTACAGCCGTGCAAATGAATAGTGAAGCTGTTTAACTGTTTAAAATGGTGAATGCAGATGGAAAGAAATCTGAAATATATATAGAGGAAGTGCTTCAGTTTGGCTGAAAGGTCAAAAGGTTACAGGAGTCCACAGCTCTCTGTTATCACCTCTGACATGGAGGTCAGGATTTACTGATGTTTGTCTGTTTGTATGAGGATAACTCAGAAAGTTATAAACAGATTTTGGAGATATTTCCAAAATGTCGGTCGGGGCACGGGGAAGATGTGATCAGATTTTGGTGCTGGTATGGACTCAGATGCAGATCCAGGAATATCTTTAATTATTTGTTAACATTGTGAGAGGCGACAGTTTTTAACATTGAGGAGAAGAATCATGTTTTAGATGAGGTTTGTTGTTCTGGTATCAAATCAGAGGTCAATATTGTTTCGTTATAGTTGATCAAAGTAAATACAGATGATATGTAAATACAAACATACAAAAATGAGCTTTCCCTCTGTAGTTAGAATGTAAGCATTAGTTTGGTGTTTAGTTTAATAATAATAATTTATAGTCCTTTAAGTTTGTTTGTTCAGGACATTTCCTTCATTCAGAATTACTTTTTTTCTTTTTTTTGTGAAGTTTTTGATCAGTATATTGAGTTTTCACATCATCCGTTATATTATTATTATTATTACTTTTTTTTTTAAATTTAGTGTCTGGGTAACACTGCAGGCACCTGAGGGGAAACAGGGAGGTACAGAACAACACAAGGGTGCCACATCCATGTCAAACATATTCATATCAAAAAAAGACTAACTAAACAGTAGTACCTGTCATACCATAAAATAATGATGATCCTTTGTCCTAATCTAAACCTAAATTTGCTTGGAAACTGCACCCTCCACCAAAAACACATGTTATTGAATATTAATAATAATAATAATAATAATAATAATAATAATAATTATAATAATAATTAAACTTAAACTGTTCCCATGTTTACTGTTGTGTTCACTTTTATATCTCAGCAGTCTGATCTGCACAGGTCATCATGTTTAATTAATCTGAAATAAATATAATTAAACTTCATTAGTGCAGCAGCATGATGTGCACTACAGTGCAATGGTAATGGAGCACACAGGTGAGCTCCGAGGTCAGTGCAGGTGAGCCTCTGGGATATAATACAATCATGACAACTATGCAACAACTATACAACAACTATAAATGAGTTTAACACTTCCTACATCAGTCACTTGTGTACATTAATTTTATTAAACAACTGAAAATGATGTTTTTTAAAGAACATCTACTGTATTTCTGCTGTTATAGAACTGTAGCAGGTAGATGTCACTCCGATTTTTGTTTGATTCCTTTTTAAAGTTGGTCTAACTTTAGATTTGGATTAAGATCTATCACATACGAAACAAATTCTTCTTTAAATAAATAATTCAAGAGTTTTATGGATGACAGTCAAACATTAGTGAGTCTTATTAAATTAACTCCTGCCCTCCACAGCCTCAGCAGTGATGACTGAACTAACTCTTGTGCAGCTCAGACTTTCCAGCTTCTGCACAGGGGTTTCCAAAGGGGCGGGGCCATGGTCAGAGGGGGCGTGGTCTGCGCTGAGAGCAGGAAGTTCAGGTCGGTTTCAGCTTGTGGGGATAAAATGGGGCAGGCGCGAGACAAGCTGCCACACACGCGCTTACCGTCATGTCTGAGCTCTTGCTGATCGACCTGATCCACCGCTGCCCCGCGTGCACAGGTGAGTCCGTGCAGGGCTCTCATTCGCGGGTTTTTCTGCTGTGCGGGACTGCATACTTGGACTCAGACCGCTCGTCACTGCTCCAAACATGCTGTGGCAGTGACAGCGCATGCGTCCTGGACTCTGCCTCCACTGCAGAGTGTTTATTGAAGTTTAAGGAGCGCGTGGATCACCTGGGCTCGAGCTCAGTCCGCGTGGTGACGTCTCAGCGGGGGAAACAGGTGCTGAAGGTGTACCAGGAGCTGCTGTTCACACCTGTGTACGCCTTTGATTATGAGGTGAATGGCGTCAGGTGTCCGAGCTGCGTGGACTCCTCCCCTTCAGTCTCACCTGGTGACGTAGAAAAGGACGTAACCACGTTTTTGCAGCAACTTCCAGCTCTGAAGGGGGAAATATCCATCCTTAAATCTACTCTGATACCAGGTCAGATTATTGAACATAATATTCATAATTTCATGTTTCATATCTGCAGTAGGGCTGGGCAGTATAGTCTTAAAATTATATATTTATGATTTTTTTTCATGTATCAGTGAAATTATAAATGCCTTTTGTTAAATACCATGGTTATAAACTTTGAGTTATAGTAAGAATTTGATGATATAAAAAACTTCTGAAAATTCACAGAGACATCAGCAGAACTTAAAGACACCATATACTGTTTAATTTACTGAGTTTTCACAAACTCAAAAATATTGACAAAAATTTCATACACCGTGGCCACCAGCAATGGTTCAATTATTCAAAGAGTTCATTTTTGTTAGAAATTATTGTACATAAGGTCTAATGATGATATTAAATGAGGCTTAATA
Source organism: Cetoscarus ocellatus (assembly GCA_037902135.1). Lineage (NCBI taxonomy): Eukaryota > Metazoa > Chordata > Actinopteri > Labriformes > Labridae > Cetoscarus > Cetoscarus ocellatus. The sequence goes on along the minus strand of JBAMNC010000698.1, from coordinate 760,333 downwards.
ACCGTGACGTTTAGTAAAAATGTAAATTAAAGTTCAATAATAGTGTAAAAAGAGGTCCAGTAATACAGTATATTAAATTATGTCCAATGATAGTCTTAAACAAGTCCTTTTAAAGTATGGAATGAGGCCCAACAATGATGTGAAATGATATTGTAAAACGAGGTCAAGTAATATTTTATAAAGAAGTTCTAAAATGTTTAATGAGGTCATATATGGTTTAATTAGGTTACATTGTAATGTTAACCAAGGCCTGATAATAATATTAAATGAGGTCCATTTATAGTCTTAAATGAGATCCAATTATTGTCCTAATTTAGGTCAAAAAATAGTTTAATTTGGGTCGAATAATCATGTTAAATGAGGTTGAATAATAATAAGGTCCAATATTAATGTAAGTAAATAAAAGTGTTAAATGAGGTCTTATTATGGGATGTACAATAATAATGTTAAATGAGGCCCTAAATAATGTGAAAATAGCTCTGAGAATAATAATAAACAAGGTCTAATAATAATGCTAGATGAACTGATGATTAAATGTAGTCAAAACATTGAAAAACCATTTTACCCTCTCAGAATGTTTCGGTCACGGCTTCACCTCCCGTGGCGGTGGCGTGTCCTCCATCTCCACCATGTCCTCCATGAATCTGTTCAGCAGCAGCCGGAGGAGAGACCCCGTCGCCGTTGTGATGGAGAACAGACGGCGCCTTGCCCTCCATGTTGGTTTTCCTGCTGAACAGTTCCATCTGGTGAAGGTAACAAACTGAGTGAATGATCATCATTTTAACAACATAAATATGTTTTACTGAAGTGTGATGCTGTTCACAGGTGTTTTTAATATTTATTGTTCTTCCATGATTTTCACCCCAGCCTGTCCCCGTTATACCTCATCTGGTCGTCTGGACCTTGTCTAACTAAATGCATTGAGTTGCTGCCAGCTGAGCTGAAGCTTTAAGAGCCTGAGATGATGAGAAAGCTCTAACAGGGTTTTGTTCTCCTCGTCTCCTGCAGGTGAACCACGCCTCTGATGTTTGGGTTTTGGGTAAAGAGGAGCCTGAGAGTTATGACGCCATGGTAACCAACCGCACCGGGGTGGTTTTAGCCGCTCCAGGGGCCGACTGCATGCCAATCCTCTTCGCCGACCAGAAGACCAACGCCATCGGGGTCGCTCACGCAGGTCAGAATTAAGATCACAGAGAAACTGATCAGTATACAGCTTTACAGATAATAAATTAAAGCTTCCTGATCCCGTCTTCAGGCTGGAAAGGCACTCTGATGGGTGTTGCTATGGCGACAGTGGATGCCATGGTGACAGAGTTTGGCTGCAGTGTGACTGACATCCTTGTTGCCGTGGGACCGTCCGTGGGGGCGTGTTGTTTCACCCTGTACAAAGATCAGGCGCTCGACTTTCACAACATCCACGCCGACTGTGTGCCCGACCCTGAGGCCAACACGCCGCATGTCAACATACGGCTTGCCAACAGGTATGCCAAAACCACGCCCATGATACAACACGTCAAAATACAGCTAGTCAACAGGTACGCCAAAACCATGGCCAGGATATTACTACATATGTTATTATGCTGCTCGACAACAGATCAAAGTATTACCCACAATGCAACATGATACTTTGGATGGATTTTAAAATGTCACTGAATGATATGATCAAATGTTCCTGTCCAATGTTAGGTCAAATTTAACATTTTTATTTATTTTATTTTATTGTTAAAACATTTTATAAACAAACATTTCCTTTCCTTCTCCAGGCTCCTCCTCCAGCACGGCGGCGTCCTGCCCGAGAACATCCACGACGACACCACATCCGATCGTCTGTCTGTGACTCCCTGCACTTCCTGCCACCCTGAACTCTTCTTTTCTCACCGCAGAGATGGGATGGAGTTCGGCACCCAGGTGGGCTACCTGTGGATCCGAGAGGGGGCGGGGCATGTGTGACCCCACGGCGAGGACTAGGAGAGCAGCTGATTGGACTGATGTGATGTTTAGAGGTTGTTGATTTTTTTAGTAGCATGATACTTTTATACCAAAACTGTGATGTTCAGCATTTTCTTTTTTTTCTTTCCATTCTTTATTTAAAGGGTAATCAGAAAAAATCCTTTTACAGAAAGACAAGGTCATAATAAAAAAGGCATTACAACTTTGAACCATATAAACCATATGACGTATCACGCACACACACACAGACACACACACACACACACATATATATATATATATATATATATATATATATATATATATATATATTTATATATGCATTATGCATCCAATATATTCAGAAGTAACTATTTACTCTTTAGAAAAGGGATGTATACATTGATAACAAAGAAAACACTGACGTGGTTATCTTATCATTCGGCTAAGAAACAGCTACTACACCGAACAGACGAACAGGCAAAATCTGAGGTCTGAGCATCTTAACTCCATGGGGCACTATTTAAAAAAAAAGGAGGACCAACGATGAAAACAGGAAAGCAATAAAATGATTTAAAAAGCTGGAAACCAATTTAAAAGAGGAACTGAACATTAAGAACTAAAAATTTGTGGGCGATAATCCAGTAAACTGTGAGCCTTCAAACATTTGGTGTCACAGAAACAGCCTGACAGCAGCTCTGTGGATTATTATTATTATTATTATTATTATTACTATTATTATTATTACTATTACTACTACTACTACTACTACTACTACTACTAATAATAATAATAATAATAATAAAAATGCTGCAATAGAACTGGAGTCAGAAGCTGTTAAGATTCAGGATTTGTCTTGGCTTTAGCTTTAGTTTAATTGTTTCTGTTCTACTTGTCGTACATTAAATATTAATGTACATCTAGGACTGTGGGTCTGTTTGGGAGGGCACAAATAATAAATTTAGATTATTTCATGGGATCTGTTTTATTAGTAAGTGAAGCTACATCAACTGTTTAAATATTAAACAGCTTTAATTTCAAATCCTAATGTTATAAATAATCTCTAGTCATCAAATCCTGATTCTACATTTCTTCTTATAACTAATAATGACGTACATCAGGGGCGGGAACTGACACCCTTAATGTGGCTCTATTCATGATATCTAAATTTAACATAATAAAGAGGGAAATTTTGCCTTAAAAAGATGAAAAATAGCATTTCCAAGAAAACAGAGTGATGACCAGTTGTGACTGTTTCTGAAAAACTCTTTTATACATTAAAGGCATTTGTTAAAATATGAATATAACTTTGAATACATATAAGTTGATCAATGGTAAATGCTCTGTAACTTAGTTCAATAAGTTTGATATTACCTGCTGCATTGAGTTTAAATATATAAATATTGATTTAATGATGTCTAAGCTGTTTGTTTGTTCCTAATATTAATGGGGAAATAAAAGGTAATTTTAAAATGATCTTGCGTCAAAAAAAAAATGTCCCTCAGGATTTAAGAACAAAATAATGTGACCCTCATTATAACCAAAGTTTCCGATCACTGATATTTATTAAGAAAATGTGATCAAGTGATATTTTTAAAATTCTCCACATATTTTTGAGAAACTGCAGAGCTGCTTAGGTGACACCTGAGAGACAGAAGTCTCATCTTGTTTGAATGAATTATTTTATCGAGGCTACTCCGTGTTTTTCCAAGATGTGACCAAAAGCGGAGGGGAGATCATTTATACATTATTTTTTTAAAAATTCCTCATTTTATGGAGGTATATCTACATTTACATTTAATTTGATGCAGTTAAAGGGTGAATTGTGTTTTTTAATCACTGTTCTGTCTTGTTTTATATTAAATAAAAAATCATAATCCAGCCTCTTATAATAAAAACATGACGGCCTAATTCGCTCAGCATGTTCCTCTGTTCTCTGTTCCTGTTTTACATCAAATTAATTTAACGTCACATCAGACAGAACTGCTGTTAAATTTACAGCTGAGTGGATTTTATTAAATGCAGCAGCAGATGGTCATTATGAGACGTTCAGGTGCAGAAAGGAGACATGGGAAAGACAAGTGCTGAGTTTGTGCCATGACTTTAAATATGCACTCCATGGCCACTTTATTAGGTACACTTCTCTAATCCCAGTTGGACCTCCTTCATCTTCAGAGCTCCTAGATTCAACAGAGAGCTGGAACATCCCTCAGAGATGTTGGTCTGTATCGCCATGACAACATCACACAGAGAATCCCCTGCTCCACCACATCGCAAAGGTCTCTATTGGATCGGAGATCTGGTGACTGTGGAGACCACTGGAGAACAGGGAAGAAACCAGTTTGAGATGATCTGAGCTTTGAGACATGGGGCTGCTGCTGTGGACCATCTGCTTCATGTGTTGTGTTCAGAGATGGTCTTCTGCAGACCTTGAGGTCCTGTTGCCTTTCTATCATCTCCAACCACCCTGATATCAACAAGGCATTTTTCGTACAGAGAACTGCTGCTCACTGGACATTCTCTCTCTTTCAGACCATTCTCTGTAAACCCAAGAGATGGTTGAGTGTGAATATCCCAGCAGATCAACAGTCTGACTCTTAAATCACCATTTTCTCCATCCTGGTGGTTGGTTTGGTCGTCTTGATCATCTCTACATGCCTAAATGCTCCAAGCAGCTGATCAGCTTTTTGCTTTAAGTGTACCTAATAAATTGGCTGGTGTGTTTATAACTAGAAAAGCACTCTGAGAGCGCAGACATCCACCAAGCAGCTCAGCTCAGCAGTGGCTTTTCCATAACCCCTGTAAAAGATACAATTCTGGATCACCACATCCAGAATAGTGCCAGGATCCAGACCAAACTCAGCACATACATGGAGGTTGTTATCCTGTATGAACACAGCAAGTTTTGAAACATCACTTAATATTTTGATTTTATATGAATTATTAAATGTTGTCAATGGGATTTCCCATTATAAAGTTCAATGTTTTTTATGATTGTTTTATTTACCTTGATGATAGAGACATGGACCCCATATTATCCTGTAATACTGGAAGTGAAACAGTTAAAAAATGGAAGAGATATGATTTTTTAAAATTTCACCCAATGTTAACTTATGGGATTTTTTTAAATGTTGGGAATTGTTTGCATCCAGAAGAATATACATATCACCACCAAAATCTAATCATTTTTAAGTTGACCCATGACCAACATCTGCTGAAAGTTTCAGCAAAATCCGTCCAGTAGTTTTTGAGTGATCATGCTAACAAACAAACAAACACCCGCAAAAACATAATCTTCTTGGCGGAGGTAATAATATTAAAACTGATAACTCACCAGATGTGCCTCTCTGGTCTCAGCATGGACAGGCTGTGAGACACTGAAACAGTCACCTGTTGATTAAATCAGTGAGCCTGAACACCTGTCTCACCTGGAAGTGACTCGGCACTGTGCTCCTTCAAAATAAAACCTGCTAAGAGCATCAATTGGGATAAGGATTATAACAAAGTTAAAAAAAGTAAATACTTGATTTTGACCAGCTAAGACATTATTCTAATCATAAAATAATAGTGATGTCTTAAATATGAAAGAGCACACACACACCTGTTTGTGGGATTCAGAGCATTTATTCAAATGTAGACAAATGTGTCTGCTGTCTTGATTTGTCTTAGAAAGCAGCCCTTTTATCAAAAACAACCATCTTTTAAATAAGTCATAAAATCCTGGGACATATTTCTGAGCATAAACAGGTTAAAGATTTTATTTTAACAGATTCTGTTCTTCAGTAATCATTTGACCGTCAAAAAGATAAATAAAAGTATGACGGTGTCTGTTTTCTGTTGTCAAATCGTCAGCGCGTTAAACCATTTCTTCATATAAATAACATTTATGTCTATAAACAAAAAACTCTCTACATCCAACAGCTTGGTCACAACATGAACAATGTCATAAATCTGAATAAATAAATAAAGTCCTTCATCGTTAAGGCCCACTCTTTTGTTCTTAAACCAGGAAGTGGTTGTCATACAATGTTAACATGCTGAATAAACCATAGACAAATGGTTTATTCAGCCTCTAACATTACAGATAATGTTTATGGAATAAACAACCATAGAAGAACAAGAGAAGAAGAAGAGGATTGTTCGGTACGGAGACCCAAAGAGGACACCTACATCCAGAGAATCTATTTTAAGATGCACAATGTTGGATATTTGCTGATACCTGATATACTCATTATTATTTATACTATCTATACTTAAATTCAATACTTTTCATCTTTAAAAATCCATTATATTCTCTCATAAATGACATAATTTATTCAAAAATATTCACAGTAAGTGATGATGGGGTGAAGAAGATTAAATTTATCTGCTGATATCACAGCAGAAATATGGGATAGAGATGGTCGACTGTAAACACCTGCAGATACAATAATACATTTTTGGAGCTTTTAAGTACCAAAACTGTGCCAAAAGTATCATGCGCCTTAATTTTATGGCCCCATTACCCATGATGGAGTTGAATTAAGGCATCACCAGGAGAAAGACTGACAAGCCAGGATCTTCAAAAACAAAATCATCCGTCTTTGTGAAGCTATCATGGGATAAATGGAGTGAAGGCCGTGTCACACTGGTTGTATTTCACTTGTGCAACAGCAGCTGTGCACGTTTTCATGTTAAGTGTGCACGTGATTCAATCAGAGCTTTCAGACTAAAGGAGCTGCACGTCTCTGCCAAAAAAGACAGAAATATGACAAATAGAGACCGATGTTTAGCTTATTCCTCCGCAGCAGTAGAATATGTCACAGCAAAGATAGGGGCAGTTCAATTACACTTCCTGTCTGTGCCTTTCAAAGTAAAAGCTCAGTTTGTCTCTTCTGCGGAGAAACTCTGAAGTCATTCACTGTGAGGAGACTGATTGGTTCATCGTGATCTTTTACATTCATAGTCTCACTTTACTTGTTTTATTTATTTTCCTTCATAAGGAAGTTGATATAGCTTCAAGATTCTGCATGTTGCAACCTGCTGACTTAATTTTTTACTTAATTTTTTATGCTCTCATCTATTTTAATGTCTTTATTTGATATTCCTGCTGCTGTACTCTTATGACAGCAACTGAATTTCCCCTCGGGGATTAGTAAAATATTTCTAAATCTGATTCTGATTCTAAAGAAGCTCAGTATTGGGGTGATATATATAGACACATGGAGCTGAGACAGCCGAGAAACGCAGCCACAACGCAGCACACACGCCTGGTATGAGAGTCGCACGTCGAGCACACTCATCCAGGGTGAAACTGCCTGCAAGATAAGATAACTCTATGAATGAATGCATGTCTGCTTTGGGCCTCCGTACGTAAAGCTGTTGCCTGGTGCTTCCTTGGTCTCTGCATGTGAGATGAATTATATCAGCTTAAGGGTCCTTTATACTTTAAACATTACAATAATAAACAGTCAAATAAAACATCAAATCTTTCTATAAAACATAAACGATAAAACAAAGCAGCTGCCTGACCACACAAACAAAGACTGCAGGTTTTTCCCACAATGATCCTAAAGTAAAACAGGAACAGTCTGAGTGTAAACTTAAAGTTCAAATGACTTCTTTAAAAAAGTCCAGTTTGTTGTTTTTTTTTTTAAATATCTGCACCAATAGCATCCCCTTAGGTCAGAGGTCAAGCTCTGGACTCAGCAGGTGAGGAGGTCTGTAGGTTGAAGGTCACCGGCTGAGGACGTGAATCACTGCTCAGGGTAATAAATCATAAATATGTTTCAGTGCATCCAGCCTCAGGTGTGAACATTAAATAAGAGCAGAGTGTTTACACAGATCTTCCCTCATTTGGCTCCTGCAGGGTTAAGTCTGGACCCGCTCATCACTTTCATGTGTTGAATCTACAGAGTTCACTTCAAGTACTTTTCAGACTCTGCGTCTCTTCCTGGATATTTCCCGTCTCTACGAGGAAATGAAGGAAATGAAAGAGTTGAAACTCCAGAAAATAACTGGAGCAACTCTGCAGTAATTAACCTTTAACTTGAGAGCTAGCATCAACTGTGTCAAAGTACATATGGCTTATTCTTCACCTTAAACCCGGCCCCTCTCTGCATGATTGACAGCTCCTGCAGCAAATGTTCATGGCTTATTCTTCCTCATCCTGTCTCTGTGTCCATGGGTTTGATCTGTTTCATCTCTGAGGCTCAGTCTGTCCTGATGCTGCTCTGGCTCATAAAAAGCTCTCTGCTTCTTTAAAATTGTGTTTAAAACAGAACGATCTGCTGTTTAATGATTAACACCAAAGCTCATGAAAATGCTTCAGACTCATACTTGGACATTTAGATCAGGGACGGGCCAGGAGGGCCAATTTAAAGCGATATTAGAGCCTGTGGGACACATTTCTGCATTTAGAGGGGCAATAAAAGGGAAAATATCCAGTTTCAGCTCCTTTTTAAAACAAGTTAGAGAGAATTTACTGATCAAATTGTATTTAACTACATTTTGTTGTTCTACAGCTCAGTTTTCTTGGACATGTTGCTGTTTTTAGAGCCGTCACTGCAGGTTTTGTCACATTTCTTCATGTTTATGATATTTTGCTGCATTGTTTGATTTTTATTAAAAATAATCTCAAAGTGAGGCCAGCTACACATCAGGACAGTAAAATCATTTATATCTGAGAGGAAATCTTAAACCTGATTACAATGACAGGAATAAATCACTACCTATTTAACATTTCATAATGCTCCCTGATTAACAAAGTGTTTGGCAAATGCAGTAATAATAATAATAATAATAATTGATAAATGTTGAGAAATGGAGAAATAATTGTAACAAACTGAAGAATGAGGGTCACATAGGAAAGTTTTAGTACCTAAATATTATCAAATATTATCGTTTTAAGTCAAGAAGAGTGCCCCTTCGTAGATTCATACATGCTTCACATGTGAGCAGTGATCCCTGACTTTGATTTTGGGGATCTGATCAGTCATTTTGAGTTAAAAAACATCTCCATAATTGTCAGTGTGCTCAGTTTTTAATCAACAGAGAGTATCTGCTCACAGGCTGTCAGTAAAGCTCCTGAGCTAAGCTTCAGTAAACAGGAGCAGCTCCTGTGATAATGTGCTGCTGTAGTTTCAGTAACTCCAACTTTCTAACTGTTGCCCTCCACAGCACCAGTTCAGGTGGTTGTGGTGCATTCCCTTTAAGTCGAAAGGAAATGTCACCTGGATCGCCCTTAAAGGTCGGAGGTCCTGCAGGACAACTCAGACCTCATGGACCCAGAGTTTGTCCACAAACATGGCTGCTCAGTGCGTGATGGGAAGTCAAAGCAGTGAAATATTACCTAAAATAACAACTTAGGGTCATTCTTATGCATTTAAATCAATCACATTGATGGTTTTGTCCACGTCTACATGTGGACTTATTGTGATGTTGACTTTGGCGTTAAATCATCTTGTAGCTGTTTATATTAGCTATGAGCTAACGATGCTAACTGTGGCTGGAGCTTCAGTGGGTTGATGTTGAGCTGTTAAAAATCTGAAAACTTCATTTAAGTCATCAAGCTCTTAGAGAAAAGTGTGTTAGCACTAAAGTTACAGGAGTAGTTAATATTTTATAATGCCGGTTTAAGCCGTTTGTCTCTCCTGCCATCTCCAGTCTGTGTGGGCGGGTATCTGATGATGAAGGGAGGGTTCACAAGAGGCTTCCTGTGGAGTTTGGTAAAATAAAGAGATAAATAGAAATCCCTCACATTTGCTGTAAGCGTAACCCCTTGGCAGGCATGCCTTTGGCTGCTGACCCCTGGTTTGGAGGGTCTTAGTGTTAAATATCAGTAAAAACTGTCCCTTTGTTTGTGGTCCTCAACATTTAGAGACTTGAAAATCCTCTCATGTGTAGCCAGCCTCGGTCAACCAAGTTAGTCACCTGATTAAACATTAAAATTAAGAAGTAAAGCCAGTGTTGATGTGAAACCTTAACCTAAAATAAACTTAAACTTAAACCATTTAGCTGCTTCGCCTTCAGAAATACTTCTCTCCTGTCCCTAAAACCAGGACATAAACCTCAGGAGTGTCTCTTAATCGTATTCACCAGTTAAAAGTTAAAAAGTGGGAGCAGTTACCTCCTGCAGCCACCAGATGTCACCACACCACATCCGCACCGATGCTGAGAGGAAGTGCTCTGACCCTCCAGAATAAAAGTCTGACTTTAAAGACCTTGGAGCTGCAGGTCGATCCAGGAGAACACCACGATGAAGGTCCAGCTTTCCAGTCAGTGAGCACCAGGTGATGAACGTGTAATGTCTCCTCTTGGATTTTGTTCAGGCTGCAAAAATAAAACAGCAAAAATAAACAAAAATAATCGTCTTCAAGTTGGAGATGATGAGAATTCTGCTCCTCTTCATCTTCATATAGTTTAAACAAGAGCAGTGATCTTCTGCTGCTACATGAAGGAAACATCTTGATTAATGATGAAGCTGGATGATCCAAAGCAGTGAATTCTGGGTAAAAAAATGTCCTGATGAGACTCAGCATACGTCTAAAATCAAATATCTGATTGTCTGCAGTTTGAGCAGAAGAGAGAGACAAGGGTCGAAGAAGCTTCATCTGAGGAGCAACTGCTGGAGAAAAGTCCTGAGGAAGGAATGACGGAGAGGAGAGCTGGAGGAGAAGGTTGGAATGAAGAGGCTCCTGGATCTCCTGTGAGGTGCAGAGTGAGGAGTGTTCGTGGTTAGAAAAGGTCTGGCTCCCGTGAGCGAGCGTGCACGAGTATCAGCTGCAGTTGCAGATCAACAGTCCGGCCACTAGGGGGAGCAGGTTGAGCAACAGGAGCCACAGCGTGACGGCCAAACCTGGAGAGCTGGAGCACGGGTCTGAAACACAAAAACACAGAAGAAGAATGTTTTTACAGCTGCAGCTCCATCAGTTTGCTCTGATTCAGTTTAAAAAAACTGTTGTTATATTTCCTTTGGACCGTTTTATGATCACACAGCAGTGTTATGAAGAGGGATGTCCTTATGTCACTGCTTTGACTACCAGTCATGCTTTGCACTATGGAGAGGAAACTAGAGGGCTAAACTACCCACTAAAGTACCCCCCGACCCCAAGAGTAAAAATAAAAAAATAAAAAATTTTTTAAATTGACAATGACGGTATAGATTAGATTAAGTATTTAGACATAAGTCCGTCAAAGTTTAAGCTAAATATCAGTACCTCTTTCGGTAAGATAAAACCTTTAAAACATCATTTTATCATCATTATTTTATATAATTATTTTTAAGACTTTTTCAGTGGGCACAGGGACCCTGATGATGAAATAAAATCAAATATTTTTGGGTGTATTCCCAGATGTTCTGTTGGGATTTCTTCACACCTGTAAAAAAAATCTTTTGTGTTTGTGAATAGCAAAACAGTAAAAATTTAAGTTAGTGATGCAGCTGATGTGTTTGTGTTAAACTGTATTTTCTTTAGATTGAAATGAAACATAATTATTGATCAGCGTTCTGATTGGTTCACCACCTCGTTAAGATGTGTGTCCCTATAAATATTCCCTTCTGTGAATAAAAATCAGCTGAATCTGTGACCACACACTGACCAATGGGGTTGCTCCTGGAGGCGTTGGCGGGGGGCACCTGATGTGGCGGGGGGCAGTCGTCGCAGAAGTCGGTGCAGGCGGGGCAGACCAGAACGCCGTTATAGACCCAGTCATTGACCCGCACACTGACGCTCAGCAGCTGACCTGTACGGACGCAGAGGAAGGAGCTGTCCTGGACGTGGACCGCCAGACCCTGAGGGGAGCACTGCACCTGAGCACAGGTACAGACCAGAGTTTAACACCTGAGCACAGGTAGGGACCAGAATTTCACACCTGAGCACAGGTACAGACCAGAGTTTAACACCTGAGCACAGTTACAGACCAGAGTTTAACACCAGAGCACAGGTACAGACCAGAGTTTAAGACCTGAGCACAGGTACGGACCACAGTTTAACACCAGGAGGCCACGCCCCTTTTTTAAACACCTGAATTTCGTTCATCACCTTGTAGCAGCCGGAGCCCCAGTCCGGATAGGTCATCTTCTTCAGGCACTGCTCCATGACGAACGCCGACTTCTGGTACAAACACACAGAGTCCGGGCCATACTGCTCTGCCCCGTAGTTCCTCCACCAGTCTACACACAGACCATCAGACCATCAGACTAATCATACTGTTTTAGGAGAGCTCTATGAGGATCTCTGTTACCCCCCACCCCCCACCCCCCACTCTCTGTTTGAACATGCAGAGAGTGAACCTGAGATTGTTTTGAGCATGTGGCGTGCAGACATGACCGCTGGTCCTCTGCTTCATGTTAACATACCCGGCTGGTTCTCGGTGACCCTGCAGTACGAGTTTCTCTGATACTCTCCGCTCAGGTGCCAGCTGAACTCCTGACTGAAGGGACAGAAATCTGCGATCTCCACCGCGCCGCCAAACAACGACAGCTCCTCAGCCGTCACGTCCGGGATCCTGTCGAAATACTGACACACCAACACGGTGAAGAGACTCATGCTGATCAGGGCAGCTGATTAAGAGGATTTTGAAGGTATGGTTTATCATTTTGTTTCCACCTGCAGCTACAGGCTGCAGCTTTAAGATGGCCGTAGATGAAGCTGGCTCACCCTCTGCTTAGTTTATCTACCTGGTACTCGATGGGCAGCTCCTGTGGATATTTCTGCAGGTTACAGACGGCCACGGCCAGCTGATCCTGTCTGCAGGTGAGCTGCAGAGGAGACGCTCGCACCGTGTCACAGAACGGAGTCACAGCGTGACGCCTGGAGCAACAAAAACCACACAAACATCAGCCAAAGTAAGAAAGAAGAGTTCACTGATCGTAAAAATCCTGCAGAGCAGATCATCCTCACTGTCCCTTCATTTCTTTGTTTGCTGTGACAGTTGAAAATCAGGCAGTTCTCTGTGCTCCACTTGTGCTGATAGAAAATAAAGTCCTGAATAGGGTTCACTTTTCTAAATCTAGGCTGTCTGAAATGTTCTCTACAGTGGAAGACAGGTGTGACAGGCCATTTAACTCCATGCACCTTAAGTCACATGTTCTTTCAGTGCTAAAGCTAGCAAACCTCTGGCAAATTTAATTCAGGACAATGTCCAAATATTAGGAATGAATATTAGAAACTGTCCTTTTATAGCAATATTTGGTACACCCCAGGATCACAGTCATTTACCTCTAATCAGGTGACAGTTCTAGCTTTTACATCACTGTTCGGTAGAAGATTTTTACTACATTGGAAGTCCAGGAAGGTTCCACCAATCTCTCTGTGGCTATTCAGAGATGTTATCTGAAAAATAGAAACCTTTCTCCTTTTTCCCTTAAATTATGTTTTTTTTTCTTTATTTTTTAATTATTTCTTGCAATGTGGCTCCTGCATGGCTCATGGAAAGGGGTGGGGGGAAATAATAAAGAAAATGATGAGGAGTGGGAGCACTAATATCTTTTTTTTTTTCTATCTCTTTCACTTTGTCAGGTCATTTCTGTCTTTCACAATGTCAAGAAGACCAAAATGTAAAAAGTAAACAGTTGTAAAAACTGCATTTTTCAATAAATAAATCAATCAATAAAAACTGAAAATCAGGGGAACTGTGCTAAACCATATCCTTTAAAGCAGGGATGGGCAACTGGCAGCCTGGGGGCCACATGTGACCCTTCAACTCACTCAATGTGGCCCACCAATCATTTCCAAAAAAAAACCCCAAAAACTAATTGGAAACATAAAGAAAACACAACAACAACTGCTAAATATGATCCATCATGAGTAACCAGTACTACATAATGCACAAATTAGAATAGGTGATCAAATATTTCTACAAACCTTAGATTGCTGGTACATGCTTTGTTTTTTTTACAAGTCATTAAAGAACTTACTTTGCCATGATCCTCTCTCTAAATGTCTTTTATGAGGCGTTAAAATATATTAAGAAAACATATTTGTTGTCTATTTTTTTCTATTTAAATAGTTTTTTTCTGATTGAGAGTGTCCAACAGCATGTAACAGTGTGGCTCTCAGGCACTGAAAACAATGTATGCGGCCCTCTTAATTATCAAAGTTGCCCTCCCCTGCTTCAAAGCATGACCATCGACATCTTCATGCAGAAACTACGGATCATTCATATGACTGCTCCTGATCAGAACAAACACATCAGAGTGCTGTCTCAGACCTCTGTCTCTGCTTGTCCATCCAGAACTTGCAGCTCTTCATGACAAAGTCACAGCCGAGGCCGCGGCCCCAGTCCAGCCTCTGAGCCAGGCTGTAGTTGGCCCTGTACCAGCCGCTGTCCTCCATGATGGCCAGCGTGAGGCGTGAGAAGACGCGGTTCTGAGTGTGGGAACCCGTCATGGCCTCGTTCTGTAACACAAATGTGATTTAATAAAGACAGAAACCACGTGGACGGGGTATGAAGGTGAGGGACTTACCTCCAACAGTCTCTTCTCCCAGTGGTTCAGCTCTGTCCCTGTCCCCCCCTGGTTCTCCAGCTCCATCCCCTCCAGGATGGGACAGTTGAAGTGTCTCCTCGCCTCCTCCTGAACGGGAAGAGGAGAACAAACCATCATTTACATCATATTTATGTGCCGGTCAACATGAGGTCTGATGTCCACCTCTCCAGAGTTAGCATCACGCTGGACCCCTCCACCAAAAGCCTGTGGGAAAACTCTGTGTTTTGGATCATTACTGATAATAGGACAGAAATTACTAAACTTACATGTTCTGCTCTCTGTTCTGTTCCTTCTTTTCACAAAGTTTTAATCTCAAACTTAATCAACAAGAGTGAAAAAGCTGTTATTAAACTATTATGAAACTACAACATGGCAGTTTGACTTAGAAGCAGCTACAGTATTTCCAAAGTATAACATCTTATTGTGTACTGTTTGAGAGTTTCCTCATGATCCAACAACTTGATCAAGTTGGTGCTCATGGTTGTGGCAATAGTGTGAATTATTGATTATTAAAAGACAATTAGTAATGTGGGTCTCCAGACATTTCTGTAGTCCTTCTTAGCAGTTTGTTAGCAACCGTCCTTTTAAAACACAAGAGTTTAAGATTCAAAAGCAGGAAACATCAAATGCATTTTTATTATATAAGATATAATATTAAAATCTCATGTGCACTTATTTGAAACAGGTATTCTACATCCCATATAGTTTTGGCCCAGGGGAGCAGCAAGTGCTAACTCACTCCTGTAAAGTGGGGGTAGGGACCCCCTGGGGGCCAAAAGACACTACAGTGAGGGTCCTGAGATGCTCTTTCATAAAAGAGAAAAAATTACTACCCAACTATTAAATAATAATTACATAAAAGGAGTTCAGTTTAACATGAAATCACTGTCAGAGTTTGAAATTCATGATATATTAAAATATAGTCTAAAAACTTAAAATGTTAGTCTTATGTTTTAACTCCGTCCTGGGACATTGGGGGTCCCTGCCTGTTAGTACTCTTATGTTTAGGGTCTTAAAAGTTTGAGTTAAAAATGTTAACATCTAAAGACCAGGAATTTTGAAAAACATAACTAAAGACTTTTAAGGATTTGTGTGACTTTAAACTCTTTCTTCTTCCATCACTGACTAAGCTGTATCTAAATCTGAATATTCTACACAGCATGTAAAAAAGATTAAAAAGCGCTTCACAGAAAATGGACACTGCAGTATTTTGTGCATGTTTAAGTCTTTGTTCATTTTCTCACCACGACTCGAGGCGTGACGAGGACGTGGACTTGGTGTCGGACCATGGATCCTCCCCTGATATCCCACAGACGGGTCACCCTCCTGATGACGGACTCGCTCCACTGATACAGACCCAGACTGAGACACACATGCAAATAACTTTAACTTCTACATTCAGCTTCTTTAAGAAGATAAAACTATTGCTCAATTCTTATGTCAGAAATAATAACTTCGGTTTTCTTTTTTCTCTCATTGAAGCTTCTTTGTGTCTCTGAATGACTATGAAGATGATTTATACATCCATACATCTTCATCTCCGATCTCTGAATTCTCTTTTTACCCATGGGGCAGAGAGAGTGATCACTTACCTCATACCGACATGTTTGTGAATATTATCACTTTACCGTTTTATTTTAAAAACATGAGGAGGCAGAGGGCAGTAAACATTTATGAGGTCTCTGTGGTAACAGTGAATGGGCTCTGACCTCTCGTTGAAGGCGGGCAGACCGCTGGTGAACCGAGGCGTCAGAGGTTTGCCGTCATCGTCGTGGTAGAAGGCGAACAGGCCTGCGGAGAACCCCTGGTGGACAGAAGAGGGACTGCACTTTAGTCATTCACTCACAGGTTTCTGACATGAACCTTAACCTTTATTTTACTTTTTTGTTTATGGAAACATGGCACTAAAACATGTGGAAATTTAATCTGAAGATGAAAATGGTTGAACTGTCTACATAAAAGCATCTTCATTATTAAATAAATGTCTTTAAAGTCACTTTTGTTGTATCTGTGTGACCATTTTGTCCTTCAAAAACAAACATTAAATTCTTTGACCATATCGAAGTTAAATGGTTTTGTAAATCATAGATAAAAAA
Organism: Cetoscarus ocellatus; assembly: GCA_037902135.1. Lineage (NCBI taxonomy): Eukaryota > Metazoa > Chordata > Actinopteri > Labriformes > Labridae > Cetoscarus > Cetoscarus ocellatus. The sequence goes on along the minus strand of JBAMNC010000698.1, from coordinate 743,839 downwards.
AGGTAAATATAAAAATATATAATTTGTTTTCGCCATCAAATTTAGCCCAAATGTGCACTAAATGCTGGTGCCACCTGGACTACAACACTTTATTACCATGTAAGACACAGCCCTTCTTAAGGCTTAATATAAAGAGGTTTGTGTGAACATCGAGCTGCTGTGGACCAATTTCAGAGGGTTGATTTGGTTATTTTTTCACTTTCAGTTTCACTTAAAAAGTCTTCATTAAGTAACAGAGCGGCTCTCTGGGTGCAGATTTATAAGAAAAGTGTTGCAGCACTGACCAGAGCGTGAATGATCTCGTGTTTGACTGTGGAGAGCATCCCTTCAAACTCCTGAGGCTGAGACGATATCATGGCAGGACAGAGGTTGGCGTAGCCCGCTATAGGCCTACGGGACACAAACACAGAAACATACAAGCTGTTTTTAATTACCGCTGTAATATATCTTTTAACAGTGACAGAGAAATCAGGCTTTATTAGAGCTAAAAACACTGATTTACTGATCTGTTGACATAAAATCCACTTTTTGGCAGCTTTTACCTGCAATTTAAAATTAACATGCAAACATTTGCTAAACTTAATGCTAATATGTTGAGTATTATATCATCAGCAACTATCTGCAGTAATTCCATATCTGTTGATATCACACCAATAATATCGTGCATCCCTATTTAAAACATGATGACTCCATGTATGTTCGTCCCCACCTGTCGAGCTCGGCCTCCAGCTGGCAGTACGCGGCGTAGGCCACGATGTTCTCCTGCCCGCAGCGCTCCGTCGTGATGCCGCTGACGTAGAGCACAAAGTCGGAACCCTCCACTCCGGGGCCATCCAGGGACCCCGTAGGGCCACATGACTTCCCTGATTCACTGCACACCTTACATTGCTGTGGAGGAAAACCCAAAACAAGGATGACTGAATGTAATTTAAGACAGTACTTTGGAGTTTTACTCATTAGATCATGTAAACATGTTAATTAGTTAAACTAAAATGGTGGACACGGGCAAGGCGAACAAAAATACGTAAATGAAGTCACTGAGAGCATCTGATTCAGCTGTGCAGCCTTCTGGAGCCTTCTATGTGATATCTACATATACCTATATAGATCTGATATCAGCAAATCTGAGCTTTAAAATGGGTACGTCAGCAGGAATACTGCTGAAGATGAAATTTTCAGCTACACAGTCAGAAGAGCTTCAGTGATGGTGAGTTTAACAGCATGTGACCGGAGTACGAGTACTTCAGGTGTGATGTGATGACCGGCTCCAACATCTGAGTCCCAGTGTAACTGGAAAACTACATCTAAAACTGCAAGGGTGCTTTCTAGGTCTTAAATGGTGACAAACACAGATCAGTCATGTGCCTCCACACCTGCAGGTGGTGCTGTGGAACGACCACGGGGCCGCATCGTGTGACGTCCGCACAGGCGTCCTGACAGTAGCGATGAGGGTCATCTCTCTTTCTCAGGTACTGGTTGGTGGAACATTGTCTGAAGGAACAAAGACAAAAGCTGCAGGTCCTTCCTAATGTATTCCTTTACTTTATGACTGATGCTCTCTAAAGACCAAAGTTATTGAACAGAAGCTGCTGATTTCACATCCACGTACCTGCTGAGCCTTATGGTCCCGACTCTCCGTCTCACGCTAAAAGCTCTCTGAAGGTAATCGATGGCGTAAGGAAACAGCTTCTCCTGAGGAGGGACATGCACACAGAGTCAGCGTCCCAACACAAAAGGAACCAAACGGTGACTAAAGTGTTCGGGTAGCTCTGCAAGAGCTGCAGGCGTTCGGCAGAGCTCTTTTTTATTTTAACCACACATTTATTTTACATTTCAGTGACACTAGGCAGATGAAGGTCTCAGCCCCTCCTCACCTTCACCAGCCTCCTCTTGTCTGCAGGAAGTCTGTGGAGACAGAAAATCATCATTTTACCAACAAACGTGTCAACACCACATCATCATAAACACAGATTCTTCATTTTCAGGACTTATCCCTGACAGATTCTGCCAAACACCAGCTTCTGAGTCACTGTTAACCCCTGTTTACGTAGGCTGGCATAGAATCAGCCATGTTTTAAATCAGTGCATGGTGGTGGGAACTGTTTTGATATCATCTCACCACCCCCACGCTAGCATCGTTTTAGGCCCCTTGAGAAATAGTCGCATGCTAAATTCAAAAATCAACTCATTTGGTGCCAACTCAGCTCCAGCAGCCAGGTAGAAAATCAACAAGGAAACAGTTAATACTCGTCCAAATAAGAGAGAATACAGCAGATAAAAACCAAGAGTAGAGTCAAAATAAACATTAAAACACATTTTATTCTGATCGCTCTCTTGGATAAATGACGGCAACTAGTGACAAACACCAACAAGACATTTAACCTGCACCATGAAAAACAAAAGAGACAAAAACAAAATATAAGTTAAAAGTATTTCATGTATCAAGTGACTAAACTTTCTTTTAAAAAAGTAAATTATATAAATGACCAGCCAAACGAGTCCTGCCTTGGGGATCCCTTCTCTCACTAATGTGCTGTAATAACACTGGTTAATAATTCATATCATTTACGAGCATCTCTGCAGAGCTTATGCTGCTGTACTCACAGGTCCACGCTGTAGTCGTAGATGATTCTGATTTTCAGCTGCAGGTTTTCAGGAGAGCTCCTCTTTGTCAGACGTGCAGGCTTCAGGTAAACCTGATGGACCACCTGAAGAACAATAAAAGACACGTTAAAGACACCTTTCTGTTCATCGACAGCAGGAAGTCCTGGTTCAGGCAGGTCAACAATGACACCTGGAGTCTTAAAACAGAATAATAAAAAAGAGAGCAAGTTATTTCATTGTTAGGTTTGATCCATGTGTGCAGGATGATTCTGAAGGTTTGGTCTGAGTGTTATTTTCGACTGTCCTCTGTAATAAACTGCTGTTAATAAATACATATTAGGGCACTCTAATTTATCCAATAAGTTCTGTATACAATTGTCATTTTGAATTTTGTTTTAAACATGTTGCATTAGTAAGACAAAACATTACTTTGTACGGAATATTCTCATTAAGCAGAATTAGATTTATCTCTATATGTCAAATAATTTTAAATTACTGGGAAATAAGTTATTCAAGTTCTACATGATTTATCATCAGAATTTTACAAATTTTGTGTCCTCATAAAAATATATAACTTGTTATGTTGCATGACTGCTTGATAAAGACTTTGGCATAACTACAAGAATGCCTTTCCCTTCCATATAAATGTTTTAAAGCTTTAAGTTATAAGAAAACCTTTCTGTGTTTCATTAGCAGGAATCTGAATCAAAAATACTAAGAAGCAATAAAAATATCAAGATATATGGACATTTACATAAGTCCAAAATACATAAAGAAATATAAGTGACAAAAAATTACCAGCACAGAATGTTTAGAGAAATAACACTTACAAAAATACAAGTAAGACTATGTACAAAGAACAAATAATTTACATTATTTACTGAATCCCAGTGTTGTATTTTTCAGAATAAATTCAGGGTGTCCAGCTTGTTGTGTAATCATTTTATGGGACTTTGAGAATAAATAACCATAAAATTGAATAGGGATCCACAATATTGGATTTTTGCTGATATTAGATATGCCGAGATTTAAGTCCCAATTATAACAGATACAGATATTTTTTTTGTCAAGAGCACATAGTCTTTACAGTCTTTTTGAGTGAGGAACAGATGCAAAGAAAGAAAAAAACATTTAACTCTTGAAAAAAATTAAAATCTTGATTTTTAAATCTACTTATGCAGGGATGATAAGATGAAGCATCATTGTACATTTGTGTATTTTGCCAATACTCTGCTGATATGTGGCCATATATCAGCAGTAATATCGGCAAAAATATCTCTAAATACCGACACTTCACTTTATGGGCCAATATCTGTCGATATCAAACCTATAATATTGTGTAACCCTAAAATTAAATTAACAATCGAAATGGAATATCCAGTTCCTGAAATTAAGAGTGAGTTCTTACTTCTGATGCTTTTTTAGTGAGTTCTGGTATTACTTCTCTCTGTCACTTTTATAATTATACTCATCTTTGGTCAATCTAAATATTGAATTTTAAGGTTTTCTGAGCAATAGCAGTGACAATGTGGTGCTTTTATTTTGAAGAGTCCCGGCCGGCAGGAAGTGGGACTTTGCTTGTTGCTAGGGGAACCCGGCAGAAGATGTGTTCAGTGAAAACTGAATGAAATGTGAATAAAAACAAGTTTGTTCAACACGGTTTGAATGTAGTTTGAATAAACTTCTAAATGTAGTTACTGTCATATAATATGGGTGATATTAACGATAAAATAAAGGCGTATCTTTAGCCTGCTAGCTTTAAGGCTAACTGTGGAGCAAATCTCATTTAGGAAGCTAACTGGACATGCTATAGAGTTCATATTTTAAACACCTTACTAAATAAATATTAACCTATATTAAACAGCATTATGGGGGTGTGATATGGTATGAAGATTTAATAAAACTTCACTTGACAAGAATACACCGCATAGGATGAGTAAAATCGCGTGTTACGGACAGATTTTTACATATCATTATAGCAAGCTCGGCTAGCCGGTGTTATGGTTTAAACAGTGACCGTGTAGACGAGTGATTTGAAGCCGGATGCGCTTGTGGTTTAAATTTAATGTCTTTACGAATACTAAAGTTTATTTCCTTTATTCTGAAGTAAAGATGGCCAACTACCTGGTGGGCTCATGTTATGTCTGACCTCCAGTCATTACAGGTGAGCAATATGAAAATATGACATTTTAAAGTTTTATTTTCAGCAGAAAATGTGCTTTTTTATTTTTATTTTTGATACCGTCTGATCGAGTTGGTGATACTGCAATTTTTAGTTAATATTTAAGAACATATTTTTTTCGTTCTAAACTTTAAATTTCTATTCCTTCACAAAATGACACCATTTAACACGGTCACTTTTTCAAGCCGGCACACCTATCCCCCCTGCTGTCACGATCCAGCGCCTAGCCTCGTTAGCTCAGTTAGCATTGAGTCCTCACGGCTGACCCGGGCTCACCTCGTCCGGAGAGGGGACTCGGTGTCGGCACGTCCCATGGCAGCTCACCACCGCGGCCAGCACGGATAGGACGAGGGCCGGGCCGAGGATCCAAGACACGGATGGCGGCTTCCCATCCCCACTCAGCCTCGGCTCCATCCTCCAGCCGGTCCAGTCCGCTCGGTGCTCGGTGCTGCGTTCATCGCTCGCAGGCTGAATCAGAGCACAGTGACATCCCGCGAAACGGTCGACATCTTTAATCCGTGAGAAGATGGAGCAGAGGTGGAGGTGAGACCGGGCCCGGGGGTCGGTAGAAATCTGCCCGACAGCTGGTGGCTCGAGCTCGGTGTCAGCTGAGGAGAGAGACCGGCGAGGCAGAGATCGTCTGTGGAGCAGATGAGTCACTCACCGAAACTCACGGTACGGTTTCAGTCTGTCACAAAGTATCCAAAGATCGTTTGTTGGAAAGAGCTCTCACTCATAGCGAGGTACTCTCCCCACTGTCAGTGGGCAGGATTATTGTATTGTGTTTTTTGTCCTCTTCATTGATGTTATATGATAATGATAGTAATAATAATAACACTGTTGATTAATTTTTACTTTAAATATACGTTTATAGTAATAGAACAGCATCTAAACTCACTGGCCACTTTATAAAGTCCACTTTGCTAGTCCCAGATTGGACCCCCTTCACCTTCAGAGCTCCTTAATTCTTAGTGCCATATTCAACAAGGTACCGAAACATCCCTCAGAGATGTTGGTTCACATCTCCATGATAGCATCTCACAGCTGCTGCAGATTTGTCAGCTGAACATCTATGATGAGAATCTCCTGCTCAACCCCATCCCAAATGAGCTCTATTGTATTGAGATCTGGTGACTGTGGAGGCCACTGGAGTACAGTGAAGAAACCAGTGTGAGATGATCTGAGCTTTGAGACATGGAGCTGCTGGAAGTCTCCATCAGAAGATGGTCCACTGTGGTCATAAAGGGATGGACATGGTCAGGAACAATACTCAGGAAGGCTGTGGGGTTTGAACCATGCTCAGGTGAGACTGAGGGGCCCAAAGTGTTCCAAGAAAACATCCCCCACACCATCACACCACCAGCAGCAGCCTGAACCGCTGATCCAAGTCAGGAGGGATCCATGCTTTACAATGTTCACACCAAACTCTGAGCCTACCATCTGCATGTGGAGCAGAAATCCAGACTCAAACAGATATTTCTCTCATCAGTCCATGTTTTTCTCTCTTTTTCAGGGTTTAGCACCCTTTAGCTCTTCCTGTTTTCTCTGAGTCTGTTTTTGGTTCTCACACTTTATGTCAGACCCTAAAACTGGATTACCTTTACAGACAGACAGATAAATGTGATTATGGTTTACTCTAACTGAATCACGAGGACCTCTTTGATGGCTGAATGTATTCTCTGTTTCATCTAAAAACCTTCATTTTCACTTTGATGGTTTCCTCCTAACATGCACAACAATCAGATTCATCCAGTTAACTAAAGTGCAGACATAAAAAAGGACATGTCACAATAAAGCTGCACTAAACACATATTTATACTGTAAAACAAGAAACTTCACTCCACCCAAACACAAATCATCAAACAAAAAAGAGATTAAGTCTGAACTTGCTGCTCTGTTAGAAGATTTTTTAGTTTTCTGCATCTACATTTTTGATTTGTGATTTGTGGTCTTTAAAAAATCAAACAATATATTCGGCTGAGTTTAAGTTCAGTGATCAGCTCATACGTTTTGCCTTCTTACGTCTTCATTGTTGTTCATTTGTGCTCTGATTTCTCTGCTGTGGTCTCTAAATGAAAGAGAAAATCTTCATTCCTCTAAACCTCTGCCTTATTAGAGAGTTTTCAACCACCGCAAACTGTTAAAGCAAACCACGGCACCAAACTTTGGAGACGCTGCTGTGAAGTTTTGGTGGCTGCAGCCTCTCTTTCATTTCTGTTCTGTTGGTTGTTAAATGTTAAGTTTTATTATTGTCAAAGGAAGAATGTGAACTCTTTAAAGACGCATTCATCATGAGGGTTTGAACTTTTTAGTGTAAATGGTTTGGGTTTGCAAAGTTTTAGATGTTGGATTTATGAGATTTTTTTTTTTCTTAATGACAACCTAAACTGCATTAAGGTTGTTTATGGAAATGTTTTTGATTCTTAAAGTAAGATACATAAATCTTTTAAGAATTAAAAAAATAAAAATAAGGCTTTTCCTCCATTCTGGTCAAATTTTCTTAAAACTCCTCAAAGTAGAATAGATGAATAAAAAAACACTCCAAATGGTTTCGCTTGTACTGTAGGGTGGATGTGTTATTATACCCATAGATTGCTGTTGCTTTGCTTTTTCCCAAATTTACACTGAAACTGATTACATTTTATTACATTTCCAGCTTGGTGACCACCATGATGGAGCATCACAGCTCCTCCTCTGACAGCAGTGGGTGATGTTGATGAAAATACGTCCATGTTCATACAGTGTATAATAAAAAGATGACTATAAAACATAAAGACAGGAACAAGATTCAAAAACAAACTTTATTACAAAATGAAAAACAGATATTTGTTCCAGTTTCCATCCTTTAGTGGTTTTTCTGTTTGTGTTTAAAGCTGGATGGAAAAATATTTTTGGTCACTTGATTCTTGGTTGTTTAAGAATAATCAGAACATTGGTCACATACTTTCCATGTTTTGCATCTTTGCTGCAGATCTTCATATAATCATGTGCATGTTGTGCTCACGTAAAAGTACAATTAGATCTTTAAAGATAGAAACATATCACAGGACAGGAGGGGTCTCTCTCCTGTTTATTCAGACATAATTGTTATAAAAATAATGAATTAAAAATGATGGAGACCAGCTCCAACAAGATGAAAATATCCATTCAACAACAAAAAAGAGTCTTTATCTCTGCCTGCAGAGAGACAACTGATGAGGTCTGTCTGAGGTCTGAGGCACAGTCAGTCTTTGGTTTCTCTCTCTTCTGGTCTTTGGGTCAGAAATCCAGAACATAAAGACTTAAATCTTTCTGTCTCTGTGCTGGTGGTTAAATCTGAAATCACACGTCCAGATCACTGCTGCTGTTCTTCTGTCAGCCATGCATGACCACAGAGAAGGTGATATTCACTGTTGGTTGTGTTAGGTCCAGGCTGAAAAATCTCTCCAGCAGTTTGTATGAGTCCTGGTTCAGAAAGTCCCGTTCCCCTGATATAACACGTGATGAGTCTGGAGGATCTTTATTACTTTCCCCAACACCAGCAGCAACATTCAGGGTCTGAAGTTACCTCCTGACTGAGCAGCCATGAGGTTAGGTAGATTTAAAAAATCACTGTCCAAGCATTTTTTTGCAGAATAAAACACTAAATTGTGTTTTTATGTCACAAACATGTTTCAGTGCATTTTGATTGGATCATTTAATAAGATCAGGAAATAAAAAACAGGTTTAAAATATTTGCAGAATATGTTTTTTGTCCTTAATTGTTGGGATACAAACATTAATCACCCATGTGGGGCAAAACCCTCTGACATTCCCCTGCCAATATGAATATTTACCCACAATCCCACGGGGATGTTCATCAGTGACCCTGGTTAGGCCACCAGCTGTCATCTAAGAAAGCTGTTTCATAACTATGTGTCTTTGGGGCTCTTCTTATTTCTTCAAGACTCTTTTATTCTCCGAACTTCTTAAAGTTGGTGAGGCAGAAAGTCAGACTTTTATTTGACAGGATTTTTAGGACAGATGTTCTGGAGACATCTGGACCAGAGGAAACTTGATGAGAAGGAGAAGAATTTGAGACTTTTAAAATTAAATCATCCTTAGATGCTCACCAGCTGGCAGGTTGCATGAAGCAGCGTTTCGCCCTCGGCATGGACTGTCCCATTCAGACTACGAATTATCTGTTCAGCTAAATAATCAACAAGTCTTTTCTGACGACCTTAAGGAGGCCCCCTCCCCTCTCTGAAACCTCATGGTCAAAACTGCTTCTTCTGTGAGGTCCATGTCAGTGTGGATGCCCATGTGTGGTCTGTTGGTGGGCAGGCTGAGTTACTGTCCAGCAGAAAACCTCTGATGTTCACGTCTCAGGTGTGTGGTTCAAGCTCAGGTTCCTGTTTGGGATTTGAAGATGTGGTCCACCTTGTTTTCTTCTAGACATACAGGTGGTCCAAGGGGGAAGTTAGGGGTCCATAGTCTTCAGCAATCATCACTGAAGGTCTACTAAAGTTTGTACATCTCTGACATCTTTAAGTCCAAATGAAATGATGGGCATGTGACTGCACTGGAACGCTCCGATGTTGTCTTCTGCACCATCAGCCCTTTGGTTGTGCTCCAGACCAACATCACACAGTCAAAGCAAAGAGAGAATAAAAAGTGTAAACACCTTCAGCAACAGGATGAAGACAGTCTAAAGTATCATCAGACTAAGTCCTCTGTGTGACCCAGGAAATCATGGGATACCTCCGCCCCTCCCGTCTTTGAGTCTTGTTGAGGGACCTGAGGGGAGGACTCTGAGGATGGAGATGAAGCTGCAGTGGTGAACGATGAACTTTGGTTACTGTCCGGTGTTTCTGAGTCCTTCTCGCCCTCTCCACCTTCTTCTTGTCTACTGTCTCTCCTCACGCCTTCCTCCTGCCTTCCTTCTCCCTCCTTCTCCTCCTCCTCCTGCTGCAGGGTGTTGAATCGCTCCATCACACAGTGAGCCGTCAACCGGGCCTCAGGGTCGTGATCCCAGCACTCGGTGATGGTGGAGCAGAAGATGTTCATCCCCTGGAGGACAGAAGGCTGGAGTTAGACAGCAAAGACATTGTCAAACCAAAATAAGAGATCATTCCTCCTGGGTATCACCTGGTGCTCGGTCCACGCTGGTGGGATGTCTGGCCGTCCTCGGTCCCTCAGCACCAGGTCTCTCATGCTGTCCACACACGGCTGCTCACAGACCTTAGAGCCGAACGCTGGCTCGTAGCTCTTCACCTCTGCACCAACAAACAGTTATCATGTTAGAGCCTCTTCATCCATTTATGCTATGGTTTCACTGGAGAAACTGTTTTTTCCTAACACTAAAATGACATGCGTAGCACAATTATTTAAAGTGACTTGTTCGGTGAAAAGTAGAAAAAAAAATGTTTCAACAGCATGTAACTTAATGTAACAAATCGTAACCAACCACAAGTTGGATGAAATGTATATTTTTATGTAGGCAACTAGCTGTCATATACACAGTTGCTTGTTAACCTGTTTAGTAAGTAACATGTAACCATAGAGAATCTTATGGTTATGATCTGTTCATACAGGCCAGGTTTTTTTTTTCCCATAACACAACTTGTACCATGAAAGATGGCGAACTAATTGAAGGACGTACATCATCACCATCTACACCTCATTTTCATTGGAATCCAACCCATTATCACCTGCCTTCCTGTGCGGTAGGAAACCGGGACACATTTTTCTTCTTTTTCATTGAACAGAGACTGAAACTATGATTTGTTTTTGTTTTTGATTAACTGAAAGACTCTAAAGACTCTAAACGATTTGGTAATTGAACCAAATGTTTTTTGTTTCGTTCTGATTGTTTAAAAATATATATATATTATTCATTGATTTTTGTTGCCTATTTTCAATACAAATATTTTGTGAAAATCTAATTCAGTCTCCTGAGTTTTTTAAATGTTGTTATCAGTTGTTTATATTTCTTTTTTTTTTGAGTTTAGCATCTTCTGAGTTAAAATTTATATTTTTCAATTATCTTATGTTGGTTACATGTTTATGTGAAATAGTAACATTAAAGTAAGCATGTGCTATGTGTGTGTGTCTGCAAATGCGTCTGTGCATGTGAACAATCTGAAGAATTTTCTACAATTTGAACTTTTTCAGTATTATGGCAAAGCATACCTAAGATGAGAGTGCTGTTCATTCTGCCCAACAGTGTGTAGCTGGTTAGACAAAAATCTGCTAATATGAATGAAGTGTGGCCATTTGAAGCAAAAGTTTGATATTGATAATGCTATATGTAGTTTTGGCTGCAGTGCTTCATTTTGCAGGACATATGAGGTTATTGCTGTTTGGGTGTGTGGTTCTGTGAATTAAAGTAAAAGTTAAAGTAAAGTTTTCAGTGTTAGTAAAACTAACACTGAAAATGGCTCTGCAGCCCAACCCTTCAGTTAAGAACTACGGCACTGACCCTTCCTCCATCTTCTCCAAAAACTCTGTCCTGTCTATGGACAGTCTGCATAGCTTCTGTCTCCTGGAGACAAACAGAACAATAAAAAACTCCTACCACCGACGGCCTGGCAGCGAGACACCATCTCCCAGAGGACCAGAGCCATAGAGTAAACATCCATCTGCTTAAAGGCCTCCAGGTCCTCCAGGTTCACCCTGGACTCCAGCACCTCAGGAGCCATGTAGCGGGCCGTCCCTACCTGTGTAGGATCAACAAGAGAGTCAAAGAGACCAGCTCCAAACCATCAGGTATGAGCTGAGACAGTAAAATTCACCTGTCCACTGTTGGCGTAGTCGTCAGCAGTGAGGGAGAGGTCTAGCCTCAAGGCCAGACCAAAGTCACACAGAGCACAATCCCTCCTGCTCTTCACCACGATGTTACTGCTCTTCAGGTCCCGGTGGGCCACTGGAACCTACAGAGACACCGTAAACCAGCAACAAGACCATCAAACCGGGAAGACCCCCTTAACTAAAAGTACAGCTAGCAATGCCAAATTTACCCACACACTGCTAGATATCATCAGTGACTGTTATGTGAGTTTTGTTGTTCTTCTCGGCCTAATTCAACCCACAATGCACTGCTTTATGGTTCAGTTCACTTGCTTGGTCCTTGTTTGGTTTAACCAGTCGGGTGAACTGAACTCTGGCCCACTTGAAGCAAACAGAGACCTCCTGTTTTAAAGAAGACCAGAGCAGAGCTGGTCCTACCCCATGTGGTGCCCTAGGCCAGATTTTAATGGTGCCCAACTCCATCAGCGATTACGCTCACCAGTGCCGCCACCCTCAAACGCAAAACACGTGCTGTGCGTAGGGCCCCGCGATCCATGGGGGGCCCCATTTTGCGCAAGGGGATGCATTCTCCGCTGTCTGATTCAGCCATGATCCGCTCTGTGGACTACAGGCTTGATATTTTCCATTTAAAGTGTGGCTGTTACCGTTGTTGTCTGTCAGTAATGTCATTTTGCAGTGCAGCCAACGAATGTGAACATTGATCTAATTACCGTCTAAATTGCACAGCGTCTGTGTGCGCGAGCTTCTCCATCTGTCGGTGAGCGTGAAGACGCAGATAGGCGCATCGCAGGGGAAACTGAGGGATCATCAGTCACTTTGTGTGATTTTATAATTCAAACGGTGTCTTGATAACTCATGTGCACGGCTCAAAATAAAATTCTGCTTAGGGCCCCAATTTGGCCAGGGGCAGCCCTGACGCTCACTTAAGAATTTAAATAGCATTGCTATAACCATTGCAATTACTTAATAAGGTAGCATGTCACCCAATTTACATGCTTAACAAATTACAAATAAAAATAAAGACAATCTGATATACAATATAAATACACTTACCATAAAATTAAAATCCTGTAAATAAGTCAATAAGTAATAATAATAGTAATAAATTACAAAACAACCATCAGCATCAAACAATTAAAATAACCACACAGTTTGCACACAATAACTCTGAACATAAGCTTCATTTACTTATTTTATTATCATTTGCCGTAATATTGATCGGGCATTGCTACATTTTAATTAATGTGAGCTTTTCCACTTTGAGAGTTGTTAGTTATAACTAGTTTAAATACAATTGTTTTTAAGGTGAATTTTTTTCCTGATTTTGTTGCGGGCCCCAGAGGCCACAGTGTCCTTAGCATTTGCCTGTATTGCCTAATGGGCTGGCGGACTCTGGACCAGGGTTCAGTTCCTGGTCCCTGGTTCCTTTGAAACCTTCCACAATGAACCAAACTTTCCAAAAAGTGCTCTGATCTGGACCTTAGCGGAGCCTTGTGAACAGAGGTTTTTATTAATAAAATATTGTCTAAGGTCACTGTGGATAATTTAAAGATGTTTCTGTGGGTCAATGCCCTCTAACCTCGACCTTCTCCAGACTCCACACTCCTAGCTCACCTTTGGGATCCCACCTGGTGTTGTGTCACTATGAAGGTGAGCCACCCCTCTCACGATGCTGCCCGCCATGGCGATGAGCTCCTCCCAGCTCACTGTGTTTGCAGTCAGGAAGTCCTGCAGATTCCCCAGGCTGTGATAGGCCAAAACCAGCCAGTACTTCCTGTGGGCATGGTCGGGTGGACCCCTCTCCTCAGCTGCGATAAATCTCACCACGTTGTCGTGCTCCAGCTTCTGGTCTGAGAAGATGGAGCACTCGTTTCTCCAGGAGGCGTACTCCACTGCTGGGAACACCTTCACTGCTACTGTCTCGTACCTGCTGACTCCGCCCCTCTCTGCCTCCAGCAGGCACCCCCTCCACACCTCGGCGAAGCGCCCCTTCCCCACCAGAGCCTCCAGTTTGATGGGCAGCAGCTCGGCCGTTTGGCTCTGCCAGGCGGTCCCATCACCGATGCTCTCTTTCGTCACTTTAGCGTTGGACTCCTCCATCTCAGCACCAGGACCAGGCATGCCCCCCCCACCATCACCTCGAGGCCCATGACCCCCACATGGAAGGTCAAAGACCTGGTAGAGGTCTGGGGTGCGTTTGGTTGGCCAGTCAGGGCGTGCAGGAGGGCTGGGTTTGTCGGGACGGCGTGTACGGTAGAAGTAGAAGGCAGCCGTGGCTATGATGGCGACCAGGATGGGGGGCACCAAACTGACGACCACCACAGGGATCACGTCTTTGCTCTGCAGCTTGGAGAACCCTGCAGGACCAGAGGAGACACGGAAGTCTGACTGTTCTGCTCAGACATCAAGAATCATACTGCAGGACATCCAGGAGATCAGCTGCTGGCCTCCTCAAGCATCCAGAAACACAAATGTCAGGGTTAAAGGTCAATGAGGTTATGAAGAGGTTAGTCATGGTGTTAATCTGCCCACTGACCCCCATCATCCAACCCTCCATCCATCCCTCCATCCATCCATCCCCTCACCGTTGGCTCCCTTGTCAAAGATGAGTCTGTCATTGCACTCGTGGTCTCCATGACAACCACAGACCATCATGGCACCTTCCTCTGCAGGCTGTGGTACCATGTGACACACTCTGGAGGTGAAGTTCTTCAGCAGGCTGGGGTCGACGCCCTCTAGAGGCAGGGAGGGGTTGTGACACATGGTGTGCACCGTCATGGTGTCATTGTTCTTCCTCCTGAAACACAGAAACACATTTTTGATGCCTCATTTCCTTTGAGTCGTCATTTCAATCCTGTTTTACATTGCAAGTCACACTCAAGCTTCACCAACTGTTTTTACTTCCACCGTAATGATTTTTATGCCTCAGGCTTCTTTACACGACAACGTTGTCAACAGAAACAGAAAGGTTTTTCCTTTGCGTTTTCAAAGAGCTCCGCCTTCACACAGGGACTGTGTGATGACGATGTGTGTTCACACGGATCCACGAGAACGACTGAAAACACGCTAGCGTGCATGCCAGGCCAGTAGCTGGCAATGTAGGTTTGTAGTAGAGCAGTGGTGTTACAATATGTGTCTGGTGAAGACAAACTTTTCAGTTATATCCAAGAACTCAGTCTTTGGCGAATATCACAAATGTGTCCCTGCTGCTCAGAGTATTGATGCAGTAAATCCACATTGTGTTGGAGTAGCGATGACAAACCGAGCAGTTAGCAGCACACATGTTGCTCGGTAGTCGGCCGCAGCAGCTGCTGCTTTTGTTGTTGTTGCTGTTGTTGTTATTGTTGTTCCTAGGTGCACGTGCTACCTTTATCTGAAAGAGTACTGCACATGCCTGTGCGTCACTGCTTTTTCCCCGAACAATGGGGACCCCTGTTTACACGAAAACGAAACCTTCTTGCTCTGGACCTTGATTTCAGAAGTTTGAGGATTCAGGCACTCCAGGAGCAAACACAACGAAAACGCTGTTTTTCTGACGTTTTCGTTGTAGTGTAGGCCGCCCCCCCTCAGTGTCAGCAGTGGAGGCTGGAGGTATGGATTGTCCATCTCGAGTACCTCAGATGACGGTGCAGCAGTGGAAACATCAGTGAGGTCAGGGCTCCAAACCAGAGCACTCAGAGGAGACACAGCTTTAGACCTTCAGGGGGCATCACTATCATGAGGCTCTGGTGCAGCCCGGATGAACACGTCACTGTTTCTTTGTTCTTAGAGGCAGAATTTTAAATCCTGCTCGGCGTCTGCAGACAGTCCCTTTAACCTTTGACCTGCATTAACCAGCCCTCTCTCCTCTCCTGGTCTCACTCCCTCTTATCTCTGGTTTCCTGCAGCTATCTGGGAGGGGCCGGCCTGCCGACATGAACAGGAAATGAGAGGGGAGCAGCGAGGGGGATCCCAGTGTCGCTCTGCTATCCAAACAAAAGCACGAATCAGCAGAAAGTTTCAGGGCCTGAGGATAGAGCCTGTGAGCACACGGTCCACGTGCTCCACCAGAGAACCTCTGATTATAAATATGAGACATCAGCACCATGGTTTTACTCCTCCAACAGGAGCCATGGATGGTTCAGAGCGCTGATCAACAACATATTGGAGCCGCGCAGTGTTCCTGCGGTGGGCTCTGCTGGCTCAGGGATCCAGATGAAGGAAAACAATGAGTGAGTCTGAGAGCCCAGAACGGGTTCAGCATTTCTGTGGGACACCAAAGGCTTCAGGGCTGATGGTTTTATTTCTGCTTTTTTATTGTGCAAGAACACGAAGCAGAGCGAGTGGGCGAGATGCTAAATCATGATGACGGGCTGAGAGAGAGGATGAAACAGCAGGAATCAGACGTCAGGATATGGCAGTGAAGCAGAAAAAGAAGAATTTACTGATCTGAAGAATTTACTTTTGTCACTTTGACATGTTTGCTCCTGTTGCACTGTGACTGATTTTGTAAATGTAACAGTATTTTACTGTAATATCTACACCTACCTACTGTAAAAGATCTATACAGTAAATAACTGAAAAGGGCAATGGATCAACATGGCTTCAGTCTATTTCAAAGTAAAGTGTCTTGAGATAACATTTGTGATGCTTTGGCGCCATACAAATAAAGATTAGTTGATTGATTGATTGATTATCTGAAAAAATGTAGTCACTACCAAAATTCCATTTTCCCCTGAAAAAAAGCTAAGATTTCTTTTAGTAATGTTTCACATTTTTGAAACAAATTCTTGAGAAAAGTATTTTATTCAATGAAAATGCATGTATGTGATTTTTTTCTTTACAAACCTACATAAATGATCATTTAAATAGTTAAAGGTATAGTAAAATAAATTACAATACAACAAGTTCACTGTGTATTCAAGACGCTGTAGAATAATAAACAGCAATGATACTGTAAATGAAAATACAGCAAGGATGCTGTTTTTGAAAATCAAGTACCTGTGCTGTCAAATAAAACAGAGTAATGCAGTAACTTACTGGCATCTTGTCACCAGAAAGTTACTGTAAAATTTATAGCAACCTGTTTATAGTGTGGTTAACACATTCACCCTCTTCCTTAGTGATTTAATTCTTCAATAAATATCATTTTTGTACTTTTGTACAAAACCATGAGGCTCAGGCTGCAGCAGGTCAGCCTCGCTTGGTGCTACTGCAGTGCTGCATGGACCTGGACTTGAACCATGCCTCTTCAGGCCTTCAGGCTCTAGTTTTTGGGCTTTTCTGCCTTTATTAGTTGTTATAATAGAACGAGATGTGGGTAGAGGGGCACAGGGGGCTAGAAAGTGGAGGAAGACTTGCAGCAAAGGGCCCAGCTCCAGGTTTTAACTCATGTCAGCTGCAGAAGTCTGTGCACCGGGTGTGATGGCAAGCCGCTCAGCTGTTGGTGCTCCAGCTGGACGAACTTTAAAGGGTGACCATGGGGACTGTCCTGTTCCAAAACACCTGGTCCCAAGTCCCAACAAGAACCTATAAAACACTAATTGCTCCTGATTTTAAAAGCCTCCCTGTCCCTATTTTGTCCAGCTGATAAACTCTAACAACACCCAGGCTTTGTGACCGATTGTCTTAATATATGACAGTAATAAATGACATCTATGTGTACTGACCATTTGGCGATGCAGATCTCCTCGGTGACATTGCAGAAGGAAGACAGGTTGCAGTTGCTGGTGCAGACGTTCTCTTTGCACACCGGACTGGACGACTCACACCATTTACACAGATTGAAGTTCAGATGGGTGAAAGACCGGACGAATAAGAGAGGACCTGAAGGAGGAAGACAAGAAGTGATTATGTCATGGAGATACTGATAACCTCAATAAACCAATCAAAGAACAATGGTGGACAAGATGATCATCTGATCAGACCATGCATCAGTGCAAACTGTTATATTATACCACAGGTTTATATTATTGAAATTAATATAAGATAAAGTAATAAATCAAAGTTTTACAGGACAAATTAATTATCAAACAGTTTCTTAATCATGCTAAGGTTGAGTAAAACTTCAGGTGTTTCTGTTTCAATGTCAGTGGTTGGGCACTTTTCTATCAGGGCTTAAATCCACGCGTGTGTGTGAATTTTTATTGTTTTTGTTGTTTACAGGTATGTGTACACTGCAAAAACTCAGATCTAGGTGAGAGTATTTGTCCAATTTCAAGCCAATAAATCTCACTAGGGCGACCCAGGGGCCACATGTGGCCCTTCACCTCACTACATGTGGCCCACCAATCATTTCCAAAAAAACCCAAATCGGAAATATGAAGAAAACTTAACAACTGCTGAATATGATTCATCATGAGTAACTAGTACAACACAATGCCCAAATCAGGATAGATGATTAAATATTTTCTGTTTTTACAAGTCAGGAACTTACTTGGCTATGGTTGTATCTCTAAATACCTTTTTTGAGGCATCGAAATGTAATATCTAGTATTAGAAAAAACTACATTTGGAGACAATGGTAAAAGTAATGCATTTGTGCTTAAAAACTGGAAAACATTCAGTCTTTTATTGCATTGAAAAGAAGCTTAAATTGGCGTCAGTTGTGTGTCATGCTCATTAAATCATGAATTTTTAATTGTGTTTGAGTTAAAATACATATATATGTTGGAATAAATCATTTTTGAAGCTTTATATTTGCTATTTTTGGTTTATTTATATATTTTTTCCTCTTTGACAGTGCCCAACAGTATGTAACAGTGTTGCCCTAAGGCACTGAAAAAAAATGATGCGGCCCTCTTGGTAGAGTTGCCCACCCCTGCTTTAGAGTAAGATATTTGTCTAGAATGTTAAGTGAATGCGGATTAAAATAAGTGTTTTAGATATTTCTGACTGGAAAATAGTCAGACACCATTGCCTAGATCTGAGTTTTTGCAGATCCCAGTGACGACGCTCACTGACCAATCAGGGCTGTCTTTACATCATGTTCTCGCATCAGCTCAGTTTGATCAGGACCAGAGGGGATCATACAGACCAGTGTTAATTTTGACAATACTTTCGAATATAGTTTTATTTATAGTCTTTTGCCTAAAATATCCTTTAGTTTTAGTCATAAATTAGTCATGTAAATTGTTTTAATTTTAGTCTAGTTTTAGTTGATGAAATTTCACAACATTTTAGTCGATGAAATCTACCGTAAATTTAGTCGACTAACATATGAAGTGTAAAGTGTAAGGCATTTTTATGTTTCCTAGAATTTCTGAAGTCATGTTTTACACTTGGATAAAATGAAACATCTAATAACCCTTTATTGAATGCTAGTAAAGTTTGAATGTATAAATGATCAGAAACAAATTGAACTTTTGTGTGAAATGCAGTCACCTTTACTTAGGCTACCTGGCAGAGCATCTCAGTTACAATACCAGAACTGACAACAAACAGTGAACCTGCTCTACATGAATACATCAATTCATAAAGAGAGTAGCTCTGATTGGATCGCTCCCGAGTTGCGATTGGATGTCCCTCTTAACTCATCCAACATTTCCACACAACCAAAGTAGCTGTGATTGGATATATTCCTAACTTGTCCCTACTTTCTACATGACCAAATGAGGTCTGATTGGATTAAGTCTCTGTCAAACATTTTAGTCTAGTTTTTATTTGTTGATGAAAATGTCAGTTAATTTAGTTTTAGTTTTTGTCCATATGCACTTGTTTTTATTAGTTACTGTCTAGTTTTCATCAGGGGAACAAAGGTCGTTGACGAAAACTATGCAGAAAATAATTAGTCAACAAAATTAACACTGCTAAAGGGCAGCTGCTGACCGGCTGGTCCTTCATGTCAAACCAGAAATAAGAAAACAGGAGTCCAAGCGAGTGGAGCCGTGGACAGGCCGTCCTCTTTGAATGACAAAGACTCAGTTTGGTGGTGAATGACTGAAGATCAGGGCATGTCCTTCACTGATACTCAGAATCAGCACAGAGGTTTCTCCTGCTCTGCAGAGGCTCAAAAATGCTCCTCATGAGTGTGAGTGTGTGTTTACACACATATTGTTGTTTATTGTGTTTTCTGCGGTGCCTCCTCATCATAACAGCAGTGATCAGACCCAGATGAACCAGAACAACACTCAGGAGCATAAACGTCCACATAAACACGAACACAGTGACACACAAACTCCAGCACACTGCATCATAATGACATTAACTCTGCACACAGGAGAGGACACACCAACACACATACTCACACCCACACACACTCTCACACACACTCACACACTCTGCTGAAGTTATTCCAGATGTTTCTTCCAAAGTTGAGCTGAAGACAAAGAGGCAGATCTCAGCTCGATCAGAGTGTAGGAGAGTTTGATTGTATGAGTTTAGGTTGGACTGAGAGATAAGGACCGAAAATCAGTGTTTCAGCTGAATGGATATAAAACAAATATATTAAAATTATTTTAAGCACAAATGATGGTCACAGCACACAGACTAAACTTCTCAAATGGATGCCCCTGAAGTTAGAATCATATCTCTGTTGGTGGTTCTGAGCTCTTTAATTGAACATTAGACCTATAATCTAATTATCATTACTGCCAAACAGTGACAATATTTATTTATATCTATTAATTCAAGGTACTAACACAGTGGTTTACAAATCTGAGGAGCTGAGCTCAAACTAACCAGACCTGTGCACACCTGTTCCTACAGGAGTAGAAACACTATCTATGCCTGCAGTGCTAAAAACATTTATTTTCTATCATGATCACACTTATATATTTATGTATTTTTTTCATATTACATTAACAGAGCAGCACTTTGATTATATATCTATTTGGTGCAATATACTCCAGAGAATGTGTAATAATCTGTATGTTTCAGTTTTGTAAGTTATGCTCTTCTTTTGGACGCAATTTTAATAAATGGGTTTTTATCTCTCTTTCAGGAAAAACAGATGGAAATGAGCAGTGGCTGGTTTACTTTGCTGTATGGAGATGAACATGAACAAATAAAATAAATAAATACCAAACTAAAGTCTGTTTTTGATTTTTATTTAAAAATACCTGATTAAATCAGTCAAACAGCTGTATTACTGATTAAATATGTATCCACAGAGCTCTGTCTCTTATATTTGGAGTGAACTGAACCCTCAGACATCAGTTGTTGTTCAGTTGTATAAATGTCTCATGTTACCAAGGCACACCGTTTGAGCACCACTGCACAAACCGTTTCTCCACAGAAAGGATATTTTCACTCCATTTCCAACATGTTTTGGAGAGAGTTTGTTCTACAGAGTGGCTCATGTTTTGTCCTTTACGATGCTGCAGTAGCACCCGCCGATGACAGGATCTGATTGGCCTGTTATGGATGTGATTAACAGAACGATTGTCCAATCACGTAAAGGTTCTGCCCTCCACAAACACTTTCTATAGACTAGTGAGATATACTGAACGGTCCATCTGGTGCGTCAGGAAAGAGAAATGTCCAAACTGAGTCATAAAAATGTCATAAAAATGTTCAGAATCAATTAAAAAGCTCATGAAATTATTTCTGTACACATATTTTGAACGTGCTTCCTTTTCTTGTTCCATCAGGTTAATCAGTCACCAGCAGGCCGATACAGGTAACCAACATCTTAAACACATTTTATTCTTTTTTTGGTCAGATCATATTTTCCAGCTTCTCAGAGCTCTGCAGGCTGGAGCAGGTCCACGATGAGCAAACAGGGACTGAGTTATGAAATGAACATTGGTTTAAATTAAAAAAACAGCAGTGAAAGCTAACTGGACTGAGTGTGAAATAACTCAACCTGCTATTTTTACCTTTTTTCAATCTATTTTATCTATGTATACTGCTTTATCTTATTTTGTCTTCAATTTTTATCTAATTTATCTGCAGTTTTTTACTTATTATATTTATGCCTTGCACTGTGCCGCTAGTGAGAACTTCCTCTCGTTTTTATTGTGTATATGTATACACACTGTAAAATGAC
This sequence comes from Cetoscarus ocellatus, assembly GCA_037902135.1. NCBI lineage: Eukaryota > Metazoa > Chordata > Actinopteri > Labriformes > Labridae > Cetoscarus > Cetoscarus ocellatus. Next base: position 722,318 of record JBAMNC010000698.1, on the reverse strand, counting down.
AATAAAAGGAATCTTGAATCTTGCTGTGCATTCTGCTGCTGACTGAAGTACAAAGTCACAAAAACATCATCCATGCATGAACTATATTTTCAAAATCAATATAAATATAGTCTCCAGCCCTATAAGCTAGAGACAATAGAGTCTGTGAATCAGTGTGTTTCTGTGTTTAGAGGAGTGTGTATGGCTGCGTGTGTGTGTGTGTGTATGTGTGTGTTTGTGCCTCCAGAAATAAATTAACTCCAGAAGTGTGCTGTGCTCGAGCCAAGTTAGTATGCAGCGCTCCGCCCTCAAAGGCTCATGGGAAATCTCCACGCTGCTCAGAGGAGGAGGCCCTCGTATCAGGACGGTTATGATACACACACTAACACACACAAACACACACCAACACACACATTTAAAGGGCGTGTTCTTGTTTCTGAGCTGCTGAAGTTTGATCGAATCTGAACATTAAACTTTCTCTCAAGTTAAACTGAGTTATTGTGATGTTGTTCTGTGTATGTGTGTGTGGTTGTGTGTGGGTGTGTGCGTGTGGGTGTGTGTGCGTGTGTGTTTAAATCACAGGTTTACTCTGAAGACTCAAACTTCAGAACAAACGAACAGAAGCAGATCCACAATCACATGAGGGCAGAGGTTTGGGTTCATCCTCAGTGAAATCAGAGCTGACCTTCATTTCTCTCCTTTTGACTGTCAACACACTGAAACATCTCCACTCAACATCTGACTCGACTCCATCACCATCTCCTCTCAACTGAATGCTGCAGTTTGCCTTCTTAGACTGTTTTTAAGTAGCCGTGGTGTCCCATCACTTTGTCAGAAACACTGCAGCCTGGAACAGAGGGTTCAAACTTTAACTTTCTGAAGGTAAACCTGATCTCAGGCTAAAATCTCAGAGCACACCAGTATCTAAATACAGCATTAGCCTCTTTAACGTGTGTTGCAGGATCTTACGAGTCTTTGGAAGTATTCAAATAATGTCTGATCAGATCTGAAAGAAACCTGAATCAAAAATATTTTAGAAAATGTGCAACACATATTAAAACTGGAAAAAACATTTTAAAGAAAAGAGTTTTTATAAATCTAACAAAGAAAAACTTTAAAGTGTCCGTTAATCAAAGATTTGATTTTAGGTAAATGAAAAATAAAACATCTCTTCTGTGGAGGATTAGATGCAGCTCCTTCTCCCTCCCAAACAGACTGAGCGACCAAGAGAGCTCAACAATGAAGACTGTCACAGTAAGCGGAGCTGAAACATCTTAGGGTTAAAATATCACAGCTCAAAATGACCTTTAAATGACCTTCAAAAGGCTCATACAGGAGCACTTATTTACTCACTGGTTAATAAATATATCAAGATATTAAAAACACAGAATGACCCTTTAAAAGGCTCCTGATTAAAGATGAATAATAAATATATGACTATATTAAAACAGGCTGTGACTGTGCTGCAGAACAGAGCACAGATTTATTAGATTGACTCAAACACATCCTCAGCTGGGCTGAACACAGGGTGAGTGTTGGGGTGGTGGGGTCATAAGGTCACCATCACGTCACCTCGGCGTCCTCGCTAACACAAACTTCTTCTCAGTGCCAGGCGGCCTCCTCTCCACAGTCTTCAGGAGCAGCCAAGAGGCCACACTCGCTCTTTGTTGGATGTGAGATAATGGGTTTCTTTTTAATCACACACTCACTTCATTCATCAAACTGCTGTTTAAATCACTACACACACACACACACACACACACACTGACAAACCCACTTTCATCAAAATATAATGAAGAGACTGAATCTGCAGGAGAGACTCTGAAGGAGCAAAAAACACCAAACACCCATATAAATATATATATATATATGTATATATATATATATATATATATATATATATATATATATATATATATATATATATATATATATATATATATATATATATATATATATATACATACATGCATATATACATATATATATCTATATATCTATATCTATCTATCTATATCTATCTATATCTATATCTATATATATATATATATATATATATATATATATATATATATATATATATATAAATATATATATATATATATATATGCATAGTATCTCACAAAAGTGAGTACACCCCTCACGTATCTACAAATATTTTATTGTATCTTTTCATGGGACAACAGTGAGGAAATGGTGCTAAGATACAATGTACAGTAGTGAGTGTACAGCTTGTATAACAGTGTAAATTTACTGTGCCCTCAAAATAACTCAATGCACGGCCATTAATGTCCAAACTGCTGGCAACAAAAGTGAGTACAGCCCTAAGTGAAAGTGTCCAACTTGGGCCCAAAGTGTCGATATTTTGTGTGGCCACCATTATTTTTCAGCACTGCCTTAACCCTCTTGGGCATGGAGTTCACCAGAGCTTCACAGGTTGTCACTGGAATCCTTTTCCACCCTTATGACCACATCACGGAGGTGGTGGATGTTAGAGACCTTGTGCTCCTCCACCTTCCTTTTGAGGACGCCCCACAGATGCTCAACAGGGTTTAGCTCTGGAGACATGCTTGGCCAGTCCATCACCTTTACCCTCAGCTTCTTTAACAAGGTAGTGGTCGTCTTGGAGGTGTGTTTTGGGGTCATGACAGGACAGGTTCCTCTCAGAACAGGCCTCGCAATGGTCTACCAAAGAAGTTGAGTGCACGTGCTTAGCATCATATCCATAGGTTGTCTTTGGGAGATAGACGTATGAGTGCTGCCAGCATTGCTACAGAGGTTGAAGGGGTGGGGGGTCAGCCTGTCAGTGCTTAGACCATACGCAGCACACTGCATCAAATCGGTCTGCATGGCTGTCGTCCCAGAAGGAGGTCTCTTCTGAAGATGATGCTCAAGAAAGTCCACAAACAGGTTACTGAAGACAAGCAGACCAAAGACATGGATAACTGGAACCATGTCCTGTGGTCTGATGAGACCAAGAGAAACTTATTTGGTTCAGATGGTGTCAAGCATGTGTGGCCAATTTGGACACTTTCACTTCAGGGCTGTACTCACTTTTGTTGCCAACAGTTTAGAAATTAATGGCTGTGTGTTGAGTTATTTTGAGGGCACAGTAAATTTACAAATAATACAAGCTGTACACTCACTACTGTACATTGCATTAAAGCATCATTTCCTCACTGTTGTCCCATGAAAAGATATAATAAAATATTTGCAGAAATGTGAGGGGTGTACTCACTTTTGTGAGATACTGTATACATACATATATATATATTTATATATATGTGTTTTCTGATTGAAGCCTCTTGCATCTTCAGATTTTCTCACTTTCGCTCCATTTCTAATCTACTCTGTATTTTAAATCATGTTTTGTTAAATCTGTGCTAAAGCTCAATTCTGTGACTTGAACATTACAAACGACCTCACTTTACATAAATCTTTATTTTTTCATATTATATAAACATAATTCATTCTTTCCTCAGCGTCTTGAGCAGATTAAACTTAACTTTGTTCAACTGTGTGCTGTTAGTTTGTAGTTTAAGTGGTGATAAGAAATTTGGACTCTTGTTTCATCCATTTGAACTGATCTTTGTTATTTTTCTCATTCATTTATCTAAATTAAATCACAGTCCTATATTCATGCCTCTTATTTTATGTCATAAACTCATTTAATTCTACACTATGTGGGGTTCATCTTTATTAGTAACACCTTAAATCAATGTAAGGACTAATTTTTCGTATTAAAATTATAAGTATATGTAAACATATATCAGATAATAATCCAAAGAAAACATTAGTTACCTCTTTTCTCTCTTCTGAGTTCTGAGAGTGACAGAGACCAACAGCAGGTGAAAAAGGTGAAAAAGGACATTTGGACGTGGTGTTTGTTAGTTTAGGATTAAATGTGAGTAACTGTGAGTAACTGTCTTCTTCTCTCAGAGTGAGTGCGATGTGCCTGAACAGCGGCTTCATCATCAATGTCTTCATATCTCAGTTCGTCCTCCTCCATCTGGCAGCCATATTGGTTTAAATCAGCTGACTGTGACTGAGGGAACAGCTGATGAGTTACTGGTGATCTGTCCTCAGTCCCAGGACTCAAAAACTAACCAAGTAACTAGTGATAAAATATCTGGTTATGATTATTCTGAGACATTTTCAGTCAGGACAAGCCCAGGAAAGAAAGTCTAACCTTTTAATGAGATGACAGATGAATGAAAAGACGTGGCTGACATGTAGAGAAAAAAATTCTACATTTAAATAAAACATGTGACGATCGGTGTGGTTAAACATTAACTACCAAACACCTGCAGTTAACCAGCACCTACTTACTCCTCACATACGCTGTGTTTAACTAAAACAGTTTGATTTAGGTCAGTAGTTAGCTAGCTTTACCCTGCCTAGTTAACCAACAGTTATTCACTTTTACGTTCCCTGGTTAAAAAGTGATGAGTCACTGATTTGTTCCCTGAATAAGAAGCAGGTGGTTACTCGTTCATTCCCAGGTTACCTGACTGTTAGTTACTTTTAAGTAACTCACAAATAACCTAGTTAAGCAGCAATCAGTTTCTCATTTGTTTAGTGCTAAACTAGGGGTTAGTTAATTATTTTTTATTTGTTGTCTTGCAGTTAATTATTCGGTTGTTTGGTGTTGGTAAGCAGCTAGTTACTCATCTGTTCCTCTTTAAGCTGCAGTTTGCAACTCATCAGTCTCTTGCTAACTAGCAATTAGTTCCTTTTTTGTTCCCTTTGTTAACTAGCAGTTAGTTACTCGTTTTTTCCAAGACTAACTACCAGTCAGTTACTTGGTCATCCTGCTTAACTAGCAGTTGGTAGGTAAGTTGTTTCCTGGTTGACAGGCAAACTCTCCATTTGTTTACTGGTTAATTAGCAGATAGTTACCCACTTCTTTTCTGCTGACTAGCAGTAATTTACTTTTTTGTTATTTTTACATGTAAACTAGCTGGATGCAACTATCAAGTCATTAAAGACTTTGTAACTAGTTGTTAATTTCTCATTTTTTACCCTGTTACCCAGTTATTAGTTATTTATCATCACCTTGTAAACAAGTATTAATGGTCATTTATTACCTTGTGAGCTCGCTGCTAGTTACTCATTTATGACCTTGGTAAATGGCCTTGAGCTTACATAGGTCTTTTGTAGGCTTTGACTTCTCAAAGCAGCTTTACACATCTACACATCCACTCACTGATGGTTCAGAGTTTCTTGTTAACTTGTCAGTGACTTATTAACACCATGGAAACTTGCTGTTACTTACTTATTACCTTGTTAACTGTTTTGGTGACTCATTTATTACTTAATAAACCAGTCAGTTGTACTTATCTATCAGCTTATTAATAAGCAGTTATTGTATTTATCTATAACTTGGTTAACTTTGCTTGTTTGCTTGTCAGTGTTTTATTTGTTTCCTTACTAACTACAGTATAGTTTATCTAGTTCTCCGTTTACTTGCAATTAGCTACTAGTTTTTCCATTGGTTAATTGCCAGTTACTTACTTATCCTTTACCTGGTTAACAGAGAAAAATCAGCTACTTTTTGTACCCTGGATAACGAGCAGTATACAAATAATTAACCAACAGTTTGCTATTTATTTGTTACCTGGTGTAACTAGATCTTATCACTACTTTTTCTCTGGTTAACCAACATTTAGTTACTATTTTTCTTAGTTTAGTAGAAGTTATTTGCTCTTTTTGCCCTTGGTGAACCAGCAGTTAGTTACTTCTTACTATCTGTTCATCGATGGTTAATTATTCATTTGTTTAATTTCTTTTTACCTTCTTTGTTAACAAACACATACTCACTCATTCAGCCCTGTGCTAACTACCGGTCTCTTACTCCTTAGTTACCTGCTAACTTAACCAAACAATCTGTTCTTAACGTGACACCAACAAAGCTGTAAGAAAACCAAGAGTTTAAGTTCTTTAGATTAGTTAACTTTATAAACTAGTCAGCTGGTGTCATTCCGAGGCTCTGGTGAACTTTAACCCCTGGGGACCTTCAGGCTGATGGTAACTAAACTTCTTGAGGAGGTTAACTCCTGCAGGTTAACTCCACAGTCAAACCTGGTCCTCCTCTGTGGACCTCGACTTCTCTAAATGCCGTATTGTTCTCCCCTAATCTAACAGGATCAGATTTCTTCTTCTATGAGAGCAGATTTTCCAAAACAAACCCCCTCCTCCATCCCCCTCCCTCTGAAGCTCCACAATCACCCAGCAGAAACTCAAAGCGAGCAGAAACACTCACCGGCTGAGAGGAGGACTGTGATCCTAGTCCACACGGTCCAGAACCGAGCCATCACCAGGAGGAGAGCACGGAGGAACAGCCGGAGAACGAGCAGAGCCAGAGTCAAAGGCTGGATTTATCAGAGGGAGGGAGAGGGTCCAGATGTTTTTCATCCAGATGTGGTTAAGCCCCGCCCCCTGCTGCTGTTTCCACTGAGCAGCTCCTCCGACTCTGACTCCACATTTATCTGAGGGGAGGACTCGAGGTCCAGAAGGTCTGATGAAGACGTGAAAAACTACAGAGCAGAACTGGACAGACCTCTCTGTGGTCCTGTGTCTCCATGAGGAGAACAGCAGGGGGTCAATAAGACTATTAAAAATACCTGTAATTAAATACAATAATAAATATCCAGCTCTCAACATATTTATATTTATATTTAAATGTTAAAGCTCAAAACCAAACAGTAAGGGTAAATTAATGAGCCAAACATGGAGTAAAAGACAATTAAAGGCACCTTCACAGTTTAAAAATAGTTCTTATTTAGGAAAGGAAGTTTTTTTTTTTTTTTTTAGATTATTACTAATTTATTTACTTGTTATTATTTAAATATATTACAAATTTATTTTAACTTTCAATGTTTTATTTCCTTATTTCTTATGTTTAGTATTAGTTTTTTTTTTTTATCTACTATGATTTTTATTATTACTTGTATTTAGTTCTTATATAAAGATAGATAGATTCTTTATTGTCATTCAAAATATACACCACAGGTGCACACATGAACGAAATGTAGTTGCAAATGGCTCAGATAGCAAAGCTTAAGGCACAAGGACTTAAAATAAAACAAATGCTTAAAAACAAAAGTACAAAAGACAGTAAACATATAAAAGTGATAAGAGCATTAAAGTAAGCCAGTAAACAGAGAAAAACAGAGTAAAGTGCTGGAGTGCTTAGAATATATCCTTTTTGTATATATGTATACATGTTTATTTGAGTGTGTCTGCTGTACTGCTGTAGTAATAACACATCTGTACACAAATTCCTGAGGCACTCATTGTCTTAAGTTCCATGTTTAGCTAATTAATTTAGCCTCTCTTTTTGGATTTGAGCTTGAAAATATAAATATAAATATTATGAGAACTGGATATTAATGATTATATTCAATTACAGCTCTCATAGGATTTTCTTATTGACAGCGTCCATTTTTATTGTGATATTTTGGTCTGTAAAACTAAGAAAAATATAAATTTGGCTTGTCTGCTCACCAAAGCTGCCCATCCCTGCTCAAACGTGAATGTTTGGGACACTTGGTCACACTGGGTCGATCTTATGCTGCCGTCTAGTGGACTCGGTCTGCAAATACAAACTATGAAAACGATTTTTTTATATTCTCTTTCCTTTATTTATTTATTCTGAGGTGGGATTGATTGTTGTATAAAATTAATTGCACAAAAACTATTTAAGTATTATACTAAAAAATAACAGAAATTGTTAGTTTATGCTTTTACTTTGTTATGACTGGGTCGGAAGTGCTGTTGTTGTTTCCGCTGTTAGAACGAAAGCCTGAAGTAAGTTCTACATGAAGTTTGTCAAACTGACTCTAAACCTGATTAAATTAACTCGGTCTGGATTCTGTGGTGTGTTAGCAGGCAGTCATGGCGTCTGTGTGTCTCACGGTTCGTAGTTTCACATTAACAGCGTCTTAAAGCGTCTTATCAGCGTTTATGACGGCCGTTGTTACGGTCTAAAGGGTGACCGTGTTAACTGGTGACTCTACGTCGAAACGCACGTCACTACAGTAGTAACAAAGCCGATTTAGGGAACGTTAAGACAGCTTAATGTGATTTTAAAATCAACTGTATATTATAATATAAATGAGCACTAACACCACACACATTAGAGGAGCTGCAACAGGGGCCTGAGCTGTTTTTACGACAGTCACTGACGCATTCCGGCAAGAGACATCAGTTAGCACGGTCACCATTCAGCACCGGTTTACTGCCGGTTATCTGCGTGTTTACAGCCCCGCAGGGAGCTGCTGTCAGCGGGATCTCAGCCGGACTGTGGACCCAGGGCTGGACAGTCCTCCGGAGGGTCTGTGCTGTCCCGAGTTTGGTCTCTTGTCCCGGGTTTGGTCTCCTGTCCTGTGCTGGGTGAAGCCTCCTGTCCTGTCCCGGGTCAGATCTCCGTGTCTCTGCTCTAAGATGAAGCGCAGACTGCTGCTGGTGTCTAACTCTACTCTGCACGGCAGTGGGTATCTAGACCACTGCCTGCAGAACATCTCGGACTTCTTCGGAAGGTGAGTCTGAACCTCTGAGACCGACCCGGGACAAACTGTGGAGAGATCTGCCAAAAAACGCTTCCGCCGGACTCCTTTAAAAAACCCATTATTTAGCTTTTTTCTGTCATTAGTGATTAAAAATAACTCTGTCAGCTTATCTGGTGGCATAACGTATCATTCGATTCAATTCGGCCTTTATTTAAGTTATTTTAAAACAACATTTTGGTTTTAAAACGAGTTTTAAGTGTCAAAACCGTGTAACCCAGGCATGCTGTCTGAAGGAGAAGTTACATACTTTTTAGATGGAGTTTCGTGAAGACGTGTTTATTCAGCTTTTCTCTTAAGTCACATGAACTGAAGCTGTTTGTAACTCAGAACTTTTAACAGTTTGTTAGAGATTATTTCAGAGAAAACAGAACAAATATCTGTATAAAGACATTTTAAACTGTGGAATTAAATATATGCAGAATAGGTTTGATTTATCAGAGGGTCTAAAATCTCTTCAGTGTTTTTCCTTCAAGTTTTTTTTTTGGTAAAAGACAAACTTTAACAATAATTATAAGAATAGTGGATAAATTATATAATATTGAAACAACATGATTGTAATGCATATGCTGTATTTTAAGGAAGTGCTTTAAGATAAATCATGTGATTTTTACTTCATAGTTTTTCCCCACACATACATATGAATTATATGACTGGGTCAGCATAATGCATCTGCAGATAATCTTTTTAATGCTGATTATCAGTATCTGCAGATAGAAAATGTCTGTCAGTACATAAAGCTGATATCTGCTTGGTGTGTGGCCTCATTTCTATAACTGCACAGAAGGACTTTATGACATTTTTAACATAGTTTTTTGAGTTTTGTCCACATTTTGCAAAATAACAATCAAAATATTACATTGAATACATGAGAATAAGATAATTTAATATGATAAAAAATAAAATAAGAAGATAGAAAGACAAAATTAACTTTAAAAATCAGTTAATAAAACAGGTTGACTCAGACTCAAACACTTAGATAACTTTTGCCCTCAGATTCAGTTATTAAAATGTCTTTGTCATTTAATTCACAATCCGATGTACTGTATTAAAACCTCACTCCTTTGTATAATAACTCTATTTTACTGCTTTAAGGTTTGAATTTTATCTGTTCTTCTTAATCTTCATATTTTTATCTCCCACGTGCTCCTTTTCCCTGTGTTGCTGTAGCACTTAAATTTCCGTTATTATTATATTCCGTTATTTCACTTAAACATCTTACACATATTAGCCATTTAATATATTTCACATAAAATTCAGTTTTTACATAAAAATGACACAGAGAAGAAACTGTATTCTTTCATGAATGTAAGTTTGCAGTCTATTTCAAAATAAAATTAAAAAATGATTTTCCAAAAAAAATGAATTGATTTATCTTTCTGCGTCGCTGTTTTGACTGTATCACCAGATTCTATATGACTGATGTGACTGAATATCTAACAATAAAAAAAATCTGTCGTTAAAGATAAAATCAAAAGTTCTTTTATTCTGTCATTTTACTAAACAAACAGACATGAGAAAAGGATCACGTCATATCAGATATGTGAGGGCTGAGCGATGCTGTCCTTCTGTGATATTTTATGATTTATAAATAAATATGTTTGATTTATCTGCAACAGTGCAGCATTCCCTCTTCACCCACTTATCCGTCCTTTTCTCTCTGCAGCCGTTTGATTAGCTGTGATTCACAGACAGAGTGAAGTAACTCTTTCTTTATAAATACATTAAAAATAAACATTATAAATAAACATTATAAATAAACTCTATGATCTGATTTCTCTCTGATGTTTGGAGTCTTCTCTGAGAGCAGCTCTACTGTTCTGCCCTGATATACAAATATTAATGTTTGAATATTTATAACATCTCATGATGTTTCTGTATTAATGACCTGTTTGTGTCTCAGAGATGTGAGGAGGGTCCTGTTTGTCCCGTATGCTCTCCACGACAGAGACGCCTACACCAAAGCAGCCCGGGACAAATTCAAGAGTCTGGGTGAGAGCGACTGGATCTTCTCTGCTGATGGATTTATTAAAGTTTAAACAGATTTTAATTACTTTTTTGTTTGTTAATCATACAGACAGAACACAATACCAGCTTCTTCTGTTTGTGTTTATAAAAAATAACTATATCTGATTAAACAGAAGAGTTTACAGAAAATATTAAAAACACTTAAAATAAATCAAACTCAAGTTAATCAGCACAGACTGAGTTTCTGAGTTTTGACCTCCACAGAGGTCACGTTCTGCAGCATGGACACAAAAACAAACAAACAATTAGGTCCATGTTTGTCCTGCAGGTTACGAGGTGGACGGCATCCACGAGGCGCCAGACCCTGTCGACGCCGTCAGGAAGGCGGAGGCCATTTTTATAGGTGAGAGAGGGCGGGGTGACCTCTGCTCTGACCTTCATCTTCCTACAACCTTTCACTGCTGCTGCTGTTCTGTTATAATTCTACCTAAATATTCATCCATCCTGTGCTACAAAATCATTCTGTGAATATTTAATTCTGTGCAATATATTTATTCAGTGAATATTCAATCATTCTGTGCAATATGACACATTTCTATATATACATTTTACTGTTTGTTTTCTATTTTATATCTTATATTCTTAATATATAGCCTTTTTTACTATTTTATATTGACTGTAGAGTTTAATTTTATCTTTCATATTTTTGTGTAATTATTTTGTGTTTGCACTGAAGAAGGAGAAGCTCTCCAATCCTGTCAGACATTAAGTTTAAGGACAATAAAGGGCATTCTGTTCTATTCTCCAAACTGCTTCATCAGCGTCTCTGTCTTGACCCCATGACCTCTGAGTTTGTGTTTTTCAGGAGGAGGAAACACTTTCCGTCTGCTCAAGAGTCTCTACGACAACAAGGTGGTGGCAGAGATCAGGAGGAGGGTCCTGGAGGTGACGCTGGTTTATGATCCTGATGTTTGATATTAAAGGGTGACCGATTAATAACCCCGCCCCCTCTCTCCCGCCTCAGGACGGCGTCCCCTACATGGGCTCGAGCGCCGGCACCAACGTGGCGACCGTCAGCATCAACACCACCAACGACATGCCCATTGTCTACCCGCCATCTTTCTCCGCCATCGGCCTCGTGCCCTTCAACATTAACCCGCACTACCTGGACCCCGACCCCAACAGCCAGCACATGGGGGTCAGTGTTTGGATTTAACCTGGTCCAAGGACAGGGGGACGTCCTCTCTGTCTGAGGGACGTCATCCTCTGTCTGAGGGACACCCTGCTGTCTGAAGGACTTCCTGCTGTCTGAGGGACATTGTCCTCTGTCTGAGGGACGTCATCCATTCTCTGAGGGATGTCCTCTTTGTCAGAGGGACATCCTGCTGTCTGAGGGACGTCATCCTCTGTCTTAGGGATGTCATCTTCTGTCTTAGGGACGTCCTGCTGTCTGAGGGACGTCGTCCTCTGCCTGAGGATGTCATCCTCTGTCTGAGGGACATTGCCCTCTGTCTGAGGGATGTGCTCTCTGTCCAAGGCATGTCCTCCTATGTCTGAGGGACTTCATCCTCTGTCTGAGGGACGTCCTCCTCTGTCTAAGGGACGCCCTGCTGTCTGAGGGACGTACTGCTGTCTGAAGGATGTCATCCTTTGTCTAAGGGATGTCCTGCTGTCTGAGGGAAGTCGTCTGCTGTTTGAGGGATGTCCTCTACTGCTTGAGGATGTCATCCTTTGTCTGAGGGACATTGTCCTCTGTCTGAGGGACATCCTCTCTGTTCGAGGAACGTCCTCCTATGTCTAAGGGACGTCCTGCTATCTGAGGGAAGTCGTCTTCTGTCTGAGGGACGTCCTCTACTGTTTGAGGATGTCATCCTCTGTCTGAGGGACATTGTCCCCTGTCCGAGGGATGTCCTCTCTGTCCAAGGAACATCCACCTATGTCTGAGGGACGTTCTCCTCTGTCTAAGAGACATCATCCTCTGTCTGAGGGATGTCCTGCTGTCTGAAGGACGTCATCCTCTGTCTGAGGGACATCCTGCTGTCTGAGGGATTTCTTCTCTGTCTGAGGGTTGCCCTGCTGTCTGAGGGACATCATCCTCTGTCTGTGGGACGTCATCCTCTGTCTGAGGGACGTGGACTTCTCTCTGATTGGTAAAGTTAATTCTTCAGTTTAGTTTCTTTCGTCTTCATCGTTGTCAGTGACTGAAATCAGACTTCAGCTGAGATGAAGATGATGAAACGTGGTCCTCAGAGGTCATGCCTTTCTCTGATTGGCTGATGATGATCCTATCAGAGTAAAGCTGTTAAATATTCAGACTGTTTCTCCATCACAGGACGTGATCAAACATCTGAAGCTGCTGAGCTTCACTAAATAAACGCTGAGTCAGCAGGAGCAGATGATGACTCCTCAGGTTTAGATCAGTGTTGCCAGATTTTTCTACTGAAATAAGCAACCAGGTCCATAAAAACAAGCCCAAAACAAGCCACCTCCACTTTTTTTTTTCTAATGTGATTTTATCCAGAAGTGAAGGGAGGGGCTGCTGTTATTTATAACTCTGTTATCACTAAACAATCTGTCTAACCTTGATTTTTGTAACCAAACAGACATAGTCAGGCTTTTATCTGAGTTTGATGTTGATCCTGTACAAACTTATTATGGTGAAAACAGTAACAGCTACATTAGAAATAAATTTAATTCTGGTTATAAGGCTTTCTTTTTGGTGGAAACATCATTTTTGCCTCATTTTACAGTTAAATATACCCTTGTCTTTGGAGTGGGATAAAATGGTTTGTGTAACTTCTGAATTGGGTTTATATTGATAGTGGAGTGAGCATCAGATCCTTCCGGGGTTTGAAAGGCAACCTGTACAATCAGCTTTGAAAAAAAGAGGCCCATAGTGCTGATAATGAGCAGACTTGGCAGCTCTGGTTCAGCCTGTGTTTGTTTTCAGGAGACCAGGGAGCAGAGGATCACGCAGTTTCACGAGGAGCCCGACACCCCGTGTGTCCTGGTGAGTAGGTTTGATCTACAGTCTCCTTCTTCTCCACAGTCCAGCTTAAATCCAGCTCCTGTGGTCCAGAGGAGGTCTACCTGAACAAACTTTGTCCTCAGCACTCACCTTCAGGTGTCCTTGTCCTCCAGGGTCTGAGGGAGGGCTCCATGCTGCTGGTGGACGGAGACAGAGCCACGCTGATGGGGACCACCAGAGCCAGACTGTTCACCAGGTAACCTCACTGCTGCTCACCTGAGCACACCTGACACCAACCTGAGCCTGACCTCATGCTCTGTGTTCCAGGGGAAGGCCTTCAGTGGAGTACGACCCAGGAAGTGACCTCAGCTTCCTGCTGGCGCAGTGACCAATCAGAGGAGGGGAACCGTCAGGCCATCATGGACTCAAACCAGCAATGTCCATTCATGTTTCAGATAAATAAATATTTTTAAAAAGAGCAGAGTGAGGATTATGTTCTTCTTCTTCTTCTGCTGTAGTTTGTCCAAGAGCTCGTCCACAGCTTTGACAAAACTAGAAAAGCAGCTCAGCTCAGCAGTGGCTTTTCCACAACCCCTGTAAGAGATACAATCCTGGATCACCAGATAAAGTTGATTGTTTTTCTGTGACGTCAATCTGGATCAGATCCAGAGGAAATTTACCTTGATGATAGAGACATGGACCCATATCATGCTGTGAAATTGGAAGTGAATCTGTTAAAAAAATGGCAGAGATGAATTTTTTTTAAATTCCTCCCAATGTTAGCTTATGGGATTTTTGGATTTTTTTTACATCCAGAAAAATATACATATCACAGCCAAAATCTAATATCTTCTTCCTTGGACCAAACAACACCTTTGTTAAAACTTTCATGTAAATCCTTACAGTAGTTTTTCCAAAATCTTGCTAACAAACAGACAAACAAACAAACATGCACTGGCAAAAACATAACCTCCTTGGCGGAAGTAAAATTAATAAAAAGATAAAAATCCCATGACTGTCCAATCATTACAGAGAAAGCATGAAAATCTCAAATATGGTCTCAGAGGAAGAGGTCCTGCAGCTCAAACACGAAGACAAAGCAGAAAAATGTGAACAGAACTTTTTATTCAGCTCAGCAGTGAATCCAGGATGTTATGAAACATTAAATCTCTGGGTGAAAGAATACATACATCCAAATATTCAACTTTTTATTTTGTCCTCATGGCAGAAAGAGACAGACAGTAGTATCAAATACAAAATAAAGTTAAAACACTAAAAAAGAGCGAGATTGATTGGATTTGCTGACATTCTGCTCTAATTTGTTCATAATTTTTGCCTAAAATGGTGAAAAAAATTATCATTATAACAAATTTATGAACATTTGAACTCACAGATGCTGCTGTGATTAACAACAGTAAGAAAAGTTTAACAAAGATTAGTCTGAAAATGTGATTGAAAGATGAAGTCAGAAACTTAGATTTAGAACACAAACCTCCTTTTTTAACCTGTTTAGACCTGAAAACATCCTCTAATAATCCAAAATCCTACACCCAGTGTAAAATACTCAGTCAAACTGTGCTCTTATACTCATAGCTCTATTTACATATATTTTATATTTTAGTTTGGCCTTGTTCAGTCTCACTTTTACTTATTTTATTTATTTTTCCTTCACTAAGGGGAGATTAATTTGTCTTTAACATTCTGCAGGTTGTAACTGTTGCCTGTTTAATTCTGTTATAATTTTATTTTAATGTCTTTATCTGATATTCCTGCTGCTACAGTGAGCATAAGAGGAACTGAAACAACTGAAATTCTTCAGGATCAATGAAGTATTTCTGATTCTAAGTGTGTAATTAAATGTTATATTTCAGCCCCTGCAGCAGATTGAAACATGAATTAATAAACATTTAAAGGCTTAAACCCTGAACTTTACCTGAGAGCTACAGCCTTTTAATTAAAATGTATTTACATTTTTAAATAATTATCTGGTCAAATTAAAATCAATACCTCCATGAAACAGACACACTCCACATCAGGTCTAAACAGGTTAAATTATAATAAACTGACATCAATTTAAATGTTTGGATTTAATTCAAATCACTTTCTGCTCATCAGTGTTAATTAAATATAAAGACGAGTTTGGTTTGAATATGTTCAAATGTCACCAAAAACAGATTTTTAAGCTCTAAAAAGACGTTTATGTTTGACGTTGATCACTCCTCCTTCACTCATCTTTAGTTTTAACAGTGAAGATCTATTTTACATACTTGTAAATATTAAGATTAGAGCAGAGTTTTTGGGCTTTTAAGGAAATTTGATGTTTATTTTAATAAAAATCAAACGTTTGCCATAAACAAATGTAAAATGAAAGCAGTGACACCCGGTGGCAGCAGAGGGAATTACAATAACAGTGAATAAAGTCTGCTAACATACGTGTGCTGTGGAGTTATTTCATGTTAATATGATTATTATATTCAAACTTTAAACATTTACGCTCGATGGCCCAATATGGGTCGATTCAGAGCACTGATTCTTTTATATTTTCACTCTCACTCAGTTTTTCATACATACATAAAAACAGCGACGAGCTCTCAGAAAACTTTGAATCAAACTCTGAAATGTAGAAAAGAAATGGAGGAAGCCTCAGTGCATGGTGGGAAGATTTACCTTTACCTGCTGACTGTTCCATAAGCCCCGCCCCCTTAGATACTGTTGGAGTCTATAGTGACTGTTTTTCATGTTGTTGCTGCTTATGTTCCAACAGATGACCTCTAACCCCTCCAAAGAGGTCGACGTCTCTTTACATATCACTGTGGGCTTCATGTTTTCCTTCATGAAAGGACATTTCTCCATAAAGCTGTAAAATAGTGACGTCCAGGCAGCTCTGAGGCTGAAACTGTTCCTTCATGAAGATGAGTCAGATCACTTCACCTTCACTGATGCTGAAAAAATCAGACGCTGTGACACGTTGATTCTGATTGGTCAGTGGGAGAGGAGTGCAGCGCTGTTCCAAAAGCTGAACCGCTCTTTGCCCTCTGCTTTGGGGTTGAAGCAGCTGATGAAACCAACTGCAAATCTCTCTCTATAAATTTTAAAGAATTTAAACAATCATAACTGAACAAAACCATAATCATACAACATGTCTGCAGTTTGGATTTGGAGCAGGTGGAGGGAGTTCTTACATTTATAATATTTACTCTCTGACGTGACAGGTTTTAATGTGTCACTGATGTGATGACGTTAAAAACTAAAAAAGTTTTTATGAGGTGAATGTTTTGAGAGTAAAAATGGTTTTCAGTCAAATATTAGTACGTGTTTCTAAACTGACTGTAAAGGTTTAGTATCACCTGTTATGAGGGGATTTTCATGGAATAAACATGAAGTTTTTTGAGCCACATTAGTTAGAAATCGACGCACCAGGACATCAAAACAGTGACCGAGCTGATTGATGGGCTGTGATTGGATCTCGGTGAAAAAGGGGAGGGGTTTAGCAAACAGTCAGCCAATCATCTGAAGAACAAACTCTTAAACTTGCATTGATTTTCCACCCAAACATATAAAAAAAATCAAAATAATTTCATTGTCATGATGAAATGAGAAGGACCATCAAAAATAACGAAAATAAAACCTCAAAAAAACAAAAACAGCATCAAGAAGCAGAAACGACTCAAACCAGCCCCCCCCCCCCCCCCCCCCCCCCCCCCCAAACAAACAAACAAACAAAAGAAAATGAAGTTTATGACCAATCAGGGTAAATATATTACTGTAACATTTTCTATCCAAATTAAATGTGCAGTTATTGCTGATGTTCTTATTGATTTATTTATTATTCTTTTATTGCTGAATTATTATTGCTGATAAACAGAATTAATGATGTGCCATCATTTTAGAGGTGATCATCTCTCGTTCTGTTTCATTGTGCTTTTGACTGAGTAACTAGTGTTTTTACACTTTATTCTGCATTTCTTTCTCATAATAAATTAGTTTTTTTTTTTTATATTTGTCAGGAGTGTTTTAAGGCCCCATATAGAGGCTTTCTCTCATTTTAACCTTGCTGTAAAAGCCTTCCACAAACTCCATTATTAACACAAATATCACAATAATTCATCAGCAGTTTTGGACTTTTTTTTTTTTAATTAAATGGTTCATTATTTGGGGATTGGACAAAAATATGTGCAAATAAAAGGTGAGGCTAAACTCTGCAGGGTTTGGTGCAGAGAAGAGCTTCAGATCACTTAGAAAAATTAAATTTTTAAGGTGGAATGAGCTCAAACTATTGACCCGTGAAGCTCCAGAGATCTTAAGTTGAAGGAAAAGCTTGATATAAAATATTAATTTAAGAAGAATTTATTTCTTATTTATGTTTAACATAAAGTTATGGCTAGAAGAGTATTAGTTAAGCTCAGCATAAAGGCTGAGAATGTTTGTTAAAAACCACTAATATATTTTTTTTTTTTTTTCAACCATCAGTAATGTTAAGCAAAAGCTGAAGTGCTATGAAGCTGCAGCTCCTTTAGTGTCCACTGGAGGTCGTCCCTCACTTTGAGTCAGTCCCCATAGAGCCCCATATTAAATCTCTTAAGGAGAAATAAATGTGTTTAAAGGCTAGTACAAGAACTTCTGAGCCCTCATTTCTTTACCGATCAAAAACAAAATGGTGGTCAATCCCATTAAACTGATTTGATAGACAGGTGGGCGTGGCTGTTTTAAGACGCTTAATGTCAAATTTAAAGTGGACAAACAGCAGGATATGGTCTATATTACAACAGATCATTCTCTTCTAATATTTTTAAATTTGTGGACAGATAAAACACATAAAGTGGTTTAGTCATGCTGGAGCTGAGCTAACGTCTCCATCTGTTTCCTGTCTTTATGCTAAGCTAATCAGCAGCTAGCTCATATAACATGACGCTGGATTGAGTCTGACTATCAAACATACAGGAAAAATGTCAAACTGTTCCTTTAACCTTTGACCTCTGCTGATCTCTGAGCTTCATCAGAGACTCGGTCTGAGTTTGTGTTTTGGCAGGAACACACAGAAAAACAAAAACGCAGGAATAAACACCAGTACCAAATCTCCGATTCTACAGTGAACACAGCTCCTCTCAGCCGTCCTGTTACCCTGAATAGTTCTGCACAGACAGTAGGGGGCGCTCTAGGCGTCAGTGTTTCCGTTCTCCTCCGGCTGCAGCTGCTCCTTCTCTGTGCAGTCCTCCTGCGGGGGGCGCACTCGCTTAAAGAAACCGAGCTGAGGGGAAGGAGAGGAGATGGGGAATTATTACTTTAACTGGACTGTAAGCTTACTAAATCATTTTAGAAAAATGAGCCCTCGGCGCAGACTTTCTCCTCGCTAAACAAATAATTAAATAAATAAATACATGAACAGATGCCCCTCAAACAAAACTGATATCAACCCCAGAAAGATCAACAGACTTTTTTTCATTTAGGGGGTCTTTACCAAAAGATTTCAAGAAAATTGGTGCAGGAATTGAAATTAAACATTTGATCAACAGTTGATCTCAAATTCAAATAATTTCCAAATTTTGCAACCATAATGATGAAAAACCAAAAATCTGCCATGATGTACTTAAGTCTGAAACCAACAAGCAAAATGCATTACAACATAAGGAATGGAAAATATTTCTATTGTAGTCTTTGATATAGTTTTATTCATGTTTTACTTTGAATTAGTAGATATTATTCGAAATAAAGAGAGTAAAAATGACCTGAAATAACCTTCAGTAATTAAGATTTTTATAACCACTGTCTCAGCTGGGTTACTTTTGTAAAATAAATTTACTTTCAGTGAAACTTTCTGGTTAAATAAAGTTAAGATGATTTAACTAATTAGGAAAAACAATCTATTGGTAGCCGCAGTCTTCCTCACCTTGTACATGATGAAGATGAGCAGAGCGAGCAGCAGCAGACCGGCCAACACCGCCAGAGCCACGACCCAACCAGGGATCGGCGGAGGAGGCTCGGCCACCCACATGACTGACAGGCTCACCTGGAGAAACACACACACACACACACCAACACTAAGGCCTCCACACCTCTATCACACTGAACACAGATAAATAAGCATAAATAAACATAAACATAAATATAAGTGTGAGGGCGAGTCTCACCGTGGTGCTGTTGGACGGCAGCTCTGACTCCAGGTTCTTGTACGGCATCTCGATGACGTTGAAGGACGCCGTCGACCGAACCACGTACGAGCGATTCTGATTCTCCGTCTGCAAGAGAGAGCTCACTGTAAGATTCAGGACATCACAATGTTTGTTTGTTTATTTGTTTGTTTTAGAGCTGTCCAGCCGTGAGCCTGGAAAGAAGAAAGATCTGATCATGTTTTATTTATTTGACTGCGTACTGTGGAGCATTGATGTTGTTTATTATTTACTCCAAAGAGGGAGATCATTAGTTTATTTGTTTACCAAGAGGAAGTTGTGGATTTGTTTTCTTGTTTATTTGTTGTAAATAGTTGTTGTTTGTTTTTTACCCTGAGGAAGTTGTTTGTCTGTTTTATTGTTTGTTTACCCTAAAGAAATTGTTTATTTGCTTACTTGTTTGTTGTAGTTAGTTGTTTTGTTTGTTTGTTTACCCTGAGGAAGTTGTTTGTTTGTTGTAGCTAGCTGTAGTTAGCTGTTTACTCATTCTGAGGAAGTTGTTGGTTTTATTGTTGTAGTTGGTTTTTTGTTTACCCTGATGAACTTGTTAATTTTCTTGTTTGTAGTCAGTTTTTGTTGTTTGTTTCCATACCCTGAGGAAGTTGTTGTTTGTTTACTACTTTATTTGTTGTAGTTAGCTTTTGTTTGTTTATTCACTCTGAGGAAGTTGTTTATTTATTCACCCTGGTTAAGTTGTTTTTTTCTTGTAGTTCCTTGTTGCTGTTGATGTTTACTCACCCTGAGGAAGTTGTTTGTTTGTTTGTTTACTCACACTAAGGAGGTTGTTTGGTTGTTTCTTTACCCTGACGGAGTTGTTTTTTGTTGTAGTTAGTTTTTTGTTTACTCACCCTGAGGAAGTTGTTTGTTTGTTTGTTCGTTTACTCACCCTGAGGAAGTTGTTTGTTTGTTTACCTTGACAAAGTTTTTTTTTTTTGTTGTAGTTTGGTTGTTTGTTTTATCACCCTGAGGAAGTTGTTTGTTTGTTTGTTTGTTTACTCACCTTGAGGAAGTTGTTGACGGTCAGTCTGGAGTAAATAAACAGGATGGCGTTCTTCCTCCTCTCCAGTCGTCCGACCTGACAGCGGAGCCTCAGACAGTCTGCAGTGTTACAGTCCTGCACAAGCAAACAAACAATAATAATAATAATAATAACAATAATAATAATAATAATAATAATGAGTGCACTCTGGCGAGTGTCCAAGTGTCTCCTGTACCAGTGGGGTCAGGTCGTTGGCCGAGTCTCTGGTGGCCTCCAGGTCTCTCTTCCTGACGTGGTTCCTGCCCCGACCCTCTGACTCTCGGGGAGGAACCACGCCGCTCGTGTTCTTCACCGACAGCAGCGGGTTCTGACAAAAACAAAAAAAAAAACACCACAATGATTTTCTTCTTTGGAGATGATTAGTTCATGTTGGTCTGTGGCTGTTTGAGTCCAAAACACAACGACGTGAAAATTGAAGAAAATAACTTCAATAATAATTAAGATTTAATTCACAGAAATGAAACAGGAAGCTGAGACAAACTCTTGATTGATTAATTTAATAAAACCGACAGACGGATCAGTAACACCAATGGGAGTGTTTCCTCACCGACAGGTTGAGTGGGTTCAGCTCGATGTCCGTGGTGCAGTTGATGGGGCCCTCTGTCTCGTAGCTGGTGATGTAGAGCAGCGAGTCGTTCTTGTAGTGATACGGCCACTCCACCTCCAGGGACGCCTTACTGAAGGTGCTGGGGCCGCTGTTCAGGAGCTGACACAAAGAAATGATTGATTATTGATTTATACAACTGCTCTGTGACTCTGCATCCATCGGTTATCTGGGATCGTTGTTTCATGTCTGTAACTTCATAAGTGTAAGAAAAGATTCAAAGTTATAAATAACCCAACATTAACCCTCAGACAGCACTGCTCTCGTCTGTAGTCATGATCATGAATGTGTTGCCATCACCTGTTTCAGCGATGATGTGAGTTTACCTCGTAGACGTGGACGATCTGCGGCCCCATGTCGTCCCCGCTCACCGGAGGATGTTTGGGTTTCCAGTTGGCGATGGGCAGGAGAACCTGACTGGGAGACGACGTCCTGCAAACACAGAATCAATGATGAAGGTCCTCAGATGACCAGTTCATGTTGTTTATGACTTTTTAGCAACTTTACCTCAAGAAGCTTTTCTTCAAACTTTAACTTTATGTTTTTAAAACAAATACAGCAAAATACTCTGTGCAGTTGGTCACAGAGACTAATTTAATAAATACACAGACATAAAATCGGTGGCTGTATAAAAATGTCAAATACAGACCTAAAATTAACGATCACTTCTTCAATTTAAAAAAACAAAAATTATGCTTCTCTGTCAGTACTTTAAATACTTAATTCTCTGAATAAAGACATCCCTATGACACTATCCTGTGTTTCAGCTACAGAGGTACGCTGGGCTGTGAATCAAATTAGTTTTGCATTTTCAGACCCGATAAACCCGTCATGTTTTAGTTAACTCTATATCTGTCACACCTCCTGGGGCCTCTGACAGTCATTTGAATCTTACTGGTGCAAAAGATAACTGATTTGCCTTCTTGAATAGAATATTTCTGCCTTGTTTTTAAACATTATATATATATATATATATATATATATATATATATATATATATATATATATTTCAGCTTTATTTTTTCCCTCTCTGTCTCTGTATTGTAATTATATATTACCATTTGTGTGTGAAGGCCCAGTCTCAGGACAATTATTGTTATGATGTACATTGTCGGTTCATTTTGAAAATGAAACTTAATGGGGTGGGGTGGGGTCATGTTCTTCTTCTACATCCTCTTCTTCTTCCTGTAACTGTGCTTATCATCTTCTTCTTTGTTTGTAACACTTGCTTAGTTTTAAGTGTTAACCTGAATCTTGCAAGCTAAAGAGTTTTCCCACAACATCTTGCTGCAGATGATTCACAATAAAATCATTATTAAGAAATGAATTTTGTATGCCCACTGAAACAGTAGAAGGCTCATACTTTGAAAAGGATGCATATCATATTAAGTTTGTATTATATACACTTAAATAATTTACACTTGTGAAACATGTAATTAGAGAAAAAAAAGTCCTGTTACCCTCTGTAGTTCATGTAGATAAAGGTCTCAGTCACATTTAAGTAAAACAATCCTATTTTTATAAATGTCTAAAGATCTTTTTTTTAATATATATTTTATTTTTAAGGACCCCTTGCAATTACACCACAGACCACTAGGGGTCCACGGACCCCCAGTTGAGAAACACTGAGGTAGATGAATATATAAATACAATTAATTCTAATGTTTAATATGAGTGTCTTACCCTCTGATGGAGACTTTGGCGAGGACGGCGAGCTTGGTGACACTGGACACGAGAGGACTCTTGTTGTCGAACTGATTTGAGCTGGAAAAAAACCAAGAAAAATCAACAAGTTAAAAAAGAAATATGAGTGCCTCACATATGTCAAAGGCTTTAATTACTGCAGGATTACTGATCCCGGATCATCTCAAAATGGCAGTGAGCCCCATTTTGAGGCTCTCTGGATAATTTTGAGGTCGATAAGCTAATTTCTGTGAGTTTCTTACTGTTTCAGTCTTTCTGCTGAACACTGGGCCTCATGGTTATTCTTCTTTAAATAAGTGAATTTAACATTACACTCCGGGATAAAGTCTAAAGAAATGGTATTTTAATGTAATGTAAACTACATTCTTCCATCTTGTCTGATTAAACATCATGGCTGAGACTGTATAATTAATAACCTAAAAGCTGTATATTTAGCTGCATAAAAAAAGTCACTGCACTGTTGTTGTTTTTGGTGATTCTGTTTCTGTCTCTTAGAACATCCAGAGCTTGTCATCAGACTTTATAACTCCTCCCTATAACATCACTATAATATCCAGTGCTATACCCAGTCAAATGTAGTCCACTGTCACACAGTGCTGTCATGTTTATATTCATATTGTAAATATTATTAATGTTAATAGTGCAAATTCCTTGGCTTGTTCATAGTCTCACTTTATTTTTTTTCCTTCATAAGGAAGGTGAGGTATAGTTCAAAGATTCTGCATGTTGCAACCTGCTTTCTTATCTTTACTTAATTTTATGCTTTTATCTATTCTAATGTCCCTTATTTATTGTATCTATTTTAATGTATTTGATAGTCCTGCTGCTATACTTTGTATAAGAGCAACTGAAACAACAGAATTACCCCTTGGGGATTAATATAGTATTTCTGATTCTGATTCTGATTTTGTTTTGTAATGCGAGAGCCTCTTTCTCCCGCCCTAAAATCAGCCACAGGGTGGCGCTGCTGTTGGTCATTTAATAAGATCCTTAATAAACTGATTGGCTGAAACAGTGACTCACATGATTTTCTTCCTTCATCTATGTCTTTTTTACTTAAACCAACAAACAGTTTCAGTTTCATTCTTTGGATATTTCTCTAAGAGTCTTTCTCACAGACTGACGCCCACAGCGAGCGCTTTTTTCAGAGTAGAAGAAGAAGTGAGCCGACAGTAAACCAGCTGAAACCTGTCATTAACATACCTCCCTCTCTCTGTGTCTCCCTCTCTCTCTCCCTCCCTCTCTCTCCCTCCCTACCCCCACCCCCCACCCCGCCCACATAAGCACACTTAAAAAAGTTGGGACGGCTGCACATTTAACATCAGATCTGAGACATTTTGAGAAATTTTTAGACCAAAGAAAGAAAGATTCAGAAAGTTTTAAATCTGTTCTGATTTATGTCGATGAAAAGATTTGTTCATGTCTGTGACGGAGGACAATTTTCTGTTTAAGAGACAAAATGACAGATCACACCTCCACCATTATACCATTAAAATCTCGTTAAAAACTGTCCCAGTGTTTTTGGATTTGAGGATTTGTCGAGTGTCTCAGGGTTTAAAACCATTAAACAAAAATCAGAGGTGGGCCAGTGGTTTTGTAATCGCCCCTTTCAAACTCTGATGTTTTGACAATGTCCTCAAAAGTGTGTAAAGAAGGTTTCAGATAAGTTGGGACGATGAATCAGGCCTTACCTGACAATCTGCAGGTCAAACTTCACAGACGTGTCCTCCTCTGACAGCTGATGAACGCTGAACCTCAACTCTGCCTTAATCTGACCAATCACAGAGCAGGGAGACAGGTGAAGAAAAACATCACATTAGGATCCAAAATTTCGTCAAAAAAACAAAATTAAGTTTTGGTTTTATTTCAGGTGTTAAAAAATGTATATAGTTCCTTAAAATCAGTTTTCTAAATAATTTATTTCAATATAACCTTGGTATAAACATTGGTTTAACAACGTTACTTATGATATACCTATTGTTTTATTTTTAACTGACAAACACAAACATTTTGGCCTCCTATAATCCTGTTTACATGACTGATTCTTTTGCAATAAATTTTGTTCTTTGGTTTATTCACATTAACAATAACCAGTATGATATGTAAGTTTTTTTACACAATTTTAAACATTAATGATTTATTAGTTCACTTTGCTTGTCTTATGCATATGAAATTATCTTTAAAACTGACTTCCTTTTCCCTTAATTCTCCTTTTTTACTTAATAAACTCGTCTAAAATCTCACCTGAGTTCATATGTTTGTTCAGGGACCATCATATTTACAAGATTTGATCAGTTTTAATAATCAAATTTGTTCTGCAGCCATGAAGTGGCCAAAGAAACCAGTTTGGGTTTGATCTTCATTAACACATCAGAGCTACAGAGGCACATTCAGAGGACATGACCTCTGATAGCACAGGTTATTCTGATTTGATCCATTTATTACTGCATTCATGTCCCGCTCCACCACAAACACATGATGGTTTCTTTATCCCCTTTACAGCCCGAGTCCGTGAGAGTATTCACCGACCTCTGTTCCCTGCTTCATGGGGTTTCCAAGGTCACAGACCACCATCTTGGTCTGGTTCTCCTTCTTGTAGGCACAGGACAGTCTGCTCAGGGTCTGAAATCAAAATAAATTCAAAACAAGGAGTTAAAATGTTGTTTAAGGATCATAAACTGTTTTAAAAATGAAATATGATTGACAAAAGAACTCAGTAAACCATCTGCAGAGAATAAGGAAGCATTAAAATATAGTTATTAGTGTGTTTGTTATGTGGAACATGTTAGAATATTTAATTATGATCTAAACTTGTATGATGGGAAAAGGAAAAGCCTCACAGACAAAGGCATCTGGACATTTTAGCACCTTCTGTCCCCGTTATCAAGGAAGCCCTGGGGTTGTATGATGGACAGATGGTCCATGAAGTTGAATAAGATGTTTGAAATAAAATAAGGTATTTTTCTCTCTATTAAAAAGAGCATTAAATAAACTGAGATACAGGTCAGGTTGGAGCTGTCTGATTGGATAATCTGTTCTCTCTGCTCGTATGTGGGATGTGATCCTGAAATAAATCTGTCTGGAAAAGTAAACCTTTATCACCATGAACGTGGACTCTTTATTTCCTCTGTGGGTAAAATAAGTCTGCAGCAGGCGTCACTGATTTCCTCTTTCTTCATCCTCTGGCCTCAAAACATCCCCTTTTATCGACCGCATTAATCAGCAAACTAAAAACTAAAAACTGAACTGAGAATACGAGAGCAGGAACGATGACTAAAGAGGGACTGAAATGAACAAAGAATTAAAGATGTTAAAAATCCTTTGTACCATTAAAATTGTAAAGAGAATATCATACTTCAAACAGACTTCTAGTTTAAATCTGGATTAAAACATCAGCCTCACAGTGTAAACACACTCAGGACATGTACAGTCTACCTGGCTGCGTACGACCCCGGTGAAGTCGGCCTGCTGCGGCGGGTAAACGTGGAGCTCGGCCTCGTACGCTCCCTCTCCTCGATTCTCCGCCACGACCTCCAGAGTCAGGGCGTTGTCATCCCCGATGTAGATCTCCTCACGGTCACTGCGCAGAACACAAGGCCAAAGGTTAAATTCGAAGAGTCTAACTGAAACTTCACTTCAGAGAGCAAAACCCGTCTTTGTTCTCATGCAGGTCCTCACCTGGTCACCTTCAGCTTCAGGTCAGGTTTGCAGATGTTGTCTTCTCCACAGTCCAACAAAATGTGAGCCTGAGGAGAAAACAGAGAGAAAGAGTGAGCATACGGGAAAATCAGGACTAAAACAACAACATAATAATATCAGGGGCAAATAATCAGAGTTCAGTCAGTTTTGTACCTGCTTGGTGATATTGGACGGAGTGGACATGTGCAGGATGGGCAGCAGACCACTGGAATCTGCAGCCAGCTGGTAGTTCAGGGTGTACTCCATCGCCACCGAGATCGGAGTGATCTTATCGCGAAACTCTTGATCGTCCTGAAGGCCAGGAACAAACAGAAGATTAATCAAACACATGCTCAAAGAGGAGAGAGTTTGTGTGGGACAAAACAAAGAAAACAACATTCAGGGTCCAAAGAGGAGTGGAGAAAATAAATCCACTGACCTGCCAGATTTTTACAGTTAAAACATATTTATGGAGCATGCATTCATTCTTTACTGGACAGGAAACGCTGAGATTTACTCGCCAAATAAACATTTATCAGAATTTGGTAGGGATGCACAGTCTTATCAGATATGAAATAAACATCTCATATATCAGTTGAAATATCAACAGCATGTATGGATGTGCCGTAATGAATGACTGTGTACATTAAAAATATCAGCAGCATCACTTTAGAGAACAAATGTTGATTTTTTTTCAAATCTGTTTCTAACACAAACAGTCACAGTGAGGAACAGGTCAATTTTAGTGAAGCAGTGACAGTGGACTTAAAACAAAATATCGATATCTGTATCGGTATCATCGATTATGAGTTCAGAAATATCTGCATGTTGGATATCAGTAAAAATCAACCTGCCAACAACACAAAACCAAACATTAATGGTGATAAAATAAAAGAAAAAAATACATAAAACAAACAAAAACAAAAAAAAGAAAACAAACAACAAATAAATTAAAACAACCAAAATGGAACAAAGCAAAGGAGTGAATGGAGGTAAATTCAAAGTAAACAAAAATAAACACAGAAAAAATGAAAAACATCAGAAAGACAAAATAATATAAAAAATAAGACACAGAAAAACACAACAAACAAATAAAAAAAAAGAACAAAGTAGACAACTAAAACAGTAATAAAAATCACAAAACAAAAAAATATATAAAAGACAAAACAAAAACAAACAAATAAGAGAAAAGCAACACAGAAAGGACTTAAAATAAACTCCAAACTGAACAACATTAAAAAAATGAAAACCAAATAAAAAATGAAAAACAGAATCAAATTACATCACATAACAAAACCAAACAAACAAAAGGAAAAGAAAAGACAACACCCAAAACACATTTACACAAAAATAAACAGTAAGAATAAAACTAACAAAAAAACCCCATCCATAAAAAAAGAAATGGTAAAAAGATAATTGATAAATTGAAAAAAAGAAGGAAAGCCAAAAACAAGAAAAAAAAACAACACAAACAATACATATTTTAAAAATCTTGTTTTGACTTTTTTTTGTTTTTTAATTTAAATGTCAATATGTATAAAAATATTAATATATTCCTGTAATTACAGCTGCAAGCCTGACACACACACACTGTCAGAGCTGCTTCTTTATTTTCATTTATGTTTTCTTGTCATTTATACATTTTTATTTAATCTGAACAAATTCATATTTAGTTGATTTATCCCCTGAACATGAACTCTGTCAGTTCAGAGATGTTATTATAATTATTTGTGGTGAAAAATGAGCTGAACTTTAACAAAACTCAGCTTAAATCTTCAGGTTTAAAGCCGTCAGTCTGGCTTCTTTATTCCTCTACAGTCAGTGATATTCACAGGTGATTACGTTTCTTCTTCTGTGGTTTTTAAGGGGTGCGCTCACCCTCAGGTAGACAAACTGCTCCTCACAGGCCAGTTCTTTCCCGTTGCTGATCACCCTGGTTTTGGAGTAGTGGACCGTCTTACCCTGGAGGAAGAGGACACGCTTGGTCGACTCCTTCTGCTTCAGACGGTCCAACTCCAGGTCCACCTGGAAACCTGCAGAGACCGACCAATCAGAGAGGAGATCACAGCTGTGTCATCACAGACGTTTGGAGGTACAAATATAAAATACAATAAACAAAATATAATGTTTGAGTGTCTCCTGCTGGACTTACTAAGGTTGGGTGGAGCTCTGAAGCCAGTGGCCTTCAGGCAGTACTTCACCCTGAAACTACAGAATCAGACTTTATTAATTTAACACTTTCAAAGAAACTAAATATGATTATTAAACATGAAATAACAAACAGTCAGACTTTAATAATTTAACACTTTCAAAGAAACTAAATATGATTATTAAACATGAAATAACAAACGCAGTCAGACTTTAATAATTTAACACTTTCAAAGAAACTAAGTATGATTATTAAACATTAAATAACAGAGTCAGACTTTATTAATATGGTTATTATTAAATATGATTATCAAAAATTAAATCAAGCTCACCAGGACACGTGTGTGCTGGTTCCAGGCAGCGTGCACGTCTTCTCGTCTGGGTTTATGATCTGAGGCGTTATGTCCAACGTGGCGTTCACACTGATCACCGGGCGAGCTCTGAAACAGGAACATCAGGATGTTCAATTTTAGGGACGCTCAATATTATCAGAGCAGATATGGAACATTTCCAAATATCCCAGCTAATATTTGACTGTAAAATGGCCATAAACATCTGACATACTGATATACAGAAATGAAAAAAGAACAAAGCAAAGGAAAGCATGGACGTAAATCCAAAGTAAAAAAAAAAAAAAAGAAACAGAATTAATAATGAAAAACAACAAATAGACAAACTTACATAAATAAAAGCAAAAAAAAAGGAAAACACACACAAAGAACAAACTAAAGAAAAAAAGAAAACAAAGTAAAAAAAAAGATGAGAAACAGAAAAACAAAACCACATACAATCAAATAGAGAGATGTGCAAAAAAAAGGCTTAAACAAAAAGTAAACACCAAAAGAATTACACAACAACAAAAAATGAATAAAAACATAAAATAAAAAACAAAGTGAGAGAGGAATTAAAATAAATTACAAAGTGAACTACATTGGTAAAATATACAAATGTTTACCTAATTACCACTGAATGTCTATTTTTATGAATAAAAAATATAATTTATTAAAGAATAAAATGTTGTTTTCCATGCTTCACATCAGTTTTTGACACAAACAGACCGTCACCATGAGAGCAACAGGTCAATTTCAGTGAAGCAGAGACTTTGTGCTCTTGACAAAAAATATCAGTTTTGGCCATAAGATTGGAAATATCGGCATATCAGTAAATATCCAATATACTGCATCCCTATTAAAGATTAAAAACCAAATACAGAGTAGTACAAATGCATAAAAACATTTAAAAGCACATAAAGCAGGACAAAGTGTAGAAATAAAAATCAAAGCCAAAGACTAAAAGTGAGTTTTAGGATGAGATTTAGAAGTAGGTAAGATGGAGGACATTCTGATTTGGGGGAAAAATCTGCTCAAACTCTACTGTTTAATTTTATCTTTGTGCAAAATGGGCTCATTGGAAATCAGTAAAAATAGCTGTTTATCCTTAGAATTTGGTGATGCTCAGGTGTGTTCAAAACAAAAACAAACATTAATGAGGATGAAGGAGAAAAATTGGACTGAACAAACAACAAAAAAAACACACTGAGGAGGATGAAAGAAGAAAAAATAAAACCAACAAAAACGTAAATATAAGAAAACAAACAATCAAGAATTTAAAACTACCAAATAAAGAATGAAGCAAAGGAAAGAATGCACGTAAATCCAAAGTGAAAAAAATAAACGAAATACAGTATTAATAATAAAGAATAACAAAAAGATAAATAAGACAAATAAAAACAAGAAAAGAAAAAACAAACTAAAGAAAAAAAGAAAACCAAGTACAAAAAAATTGATGAGAAACAGAAACAAAAACACAAACAATAAAAAAGACAGACATACAGAAAGAAGGCTTAAATAAAACTGTAGACACCCAAAAAAATCACAAATATCAGTTTTCACCCAGCAGCTTCTGAGTGTTGCTGCAGAGGAGCAGATGTAATGTTTGTGGGTGAAAGAATAAAAAAGAATAAAAACACTAAAACACCATAAATGTAGTCTGATAATAACAGAGCAACTTTAATATAATAATGTATTTTTAAAACCTGAGAAGATCAGGCTCTGAAGGGTGAACTCAGATTTATGCTCTACATTCAGGATTATCAATCGGGAATAAGTAAGGATTTAATTTAGTTTAATTGGCATCTAAAGGGTTAAAGTGTCCTCGCAGTGGCTCCAGACTTCAGCTCTTTGATATCAGAGGTGGCCTCGCTCATTACGCCGCACAAGCTCAGCAGGGGCACGCACACGCTCAGTGTGTTACCTGTATAAAACCGCTTTGTCTGCTCCGAACACGCCCACCAGTAAATCTGAAAAACAAAAACACACGTCAGCGCTTCAGCCTCCGTCCTGCTGTGACCGTGAGAGTGCGCTCACCTACCTGGGTATCCGTTCTGGTCGATGTCCGTATTTCCTGTC
Organism: Cetoscarus ocellatus; assembly: GCA_037902135.1. Classification (NCBI taxonomy): domain Eukaryota; kingdom Metazoa; phylum Chordata; class Actinopteri; order Labriformes; family Labridae; genus Cetoscarus; species Cetoscarus ocellatus. The sequence goes on along the minus strand of JBAMNC010000698.1, from coordinate 691,088 downwards.
ATGGAGTATCCGAAGCTGGCAGGCATGTAGCTGGACGCCCATTTACCCTGAAGGACCTGAGACATAAAATAACAGAGAGTCCGTGTGTTTGTGCTTTTATTGAGTTTCCTTCCTGTTCGGATATTAGATTTTAAATGATCATGAAATGTTAAAGGTTTTCTTTCCCATCCTGGATGATGTTCAGACAGGCTGCCTAATATTTGAGCTTCATCAAAATAAAAATACTCTCACTGGTGTGGCAGACATGAAATCTGTCTTAAAGAAAAGTTTCTACAGGAGTGTAAAAAATAATCATTTCTTTAGACTTTAAAAATGTTCTTCAAACACAAGAGAACATTATAGAGGGATGAACGACATTATCGGTTTGATATCGTATCAGCCGATATCAGCCTAAAAAGTTAAGCATCGGTATCGGCTGATATTAATATCTTGTACCCATCTCTGCATGGGTACATTTAAAATCAAGGGTTTCATTTTTGCAAGAGTTAAATGCTGTTTTTCTTCTTTTACATCTGTTCCTCACAGAAATATACTGTAACACTGAAAGAAATAAGTCCATTTTTGTTAAGTACAGAGCTTGTGCTCTTGACCAGAAATATCAGTATCTGCAGTAATGAATAAAAAATATCTGCAAAAATCAAATATTGTACATCCCTAATATATCCCTAATATAAAAACAGAAGAACATTTCCACTGAAGGCCCAAGTCCTGACCTTGGGTACAGCTATTACAAAATAAAAGCACCTAAACTCTAAATAAACTTGATGCTTTTATTGTGAAAAACTGTTCCAGTCATGACATTAAAGGAGCTTCAGCTGAGTGACACTTACCTGTGATTATTTCCTTTCACTGTGGGAGGAAACTGTATTTACAGTCGATGCTTTAACTATGAGTCACAGCCATGGCCCACCTTTATTTTAACTATTTTAATGACCTTTAACCTCATACGATCAGGTCACTGAATTAACACGACGTCAGGTGATCCAGATTACAGCCTGACACTTCAATATGTCCACATCACTCTGGCTGGTGTCACCTCAGGTTTGTGGGGTTTACCTGTGAAGGTGTGGAGTCTGGCCCCTGAGGGCGCCCGTTGTGGATGTAGACCAGACCGTTTCGATCAGGACCGCCATACGGAGCAGAGATCGCCACGTCTGAGGGAAAGACAGACACGAAGGTCATTCAGGTCATTCAGGTCAGAGTGTTTTGACAGAGAGAGTGTCTCCGGCCCTCACCGTTGAACCCGTCCATGTCCAGGTCTCCCAGCATGGCGATGGCGGATCCGTATCGAGCGTAAACCTCAGAGCCGGTGAGCTCCTGAGGAGGATGGAAGGAGAAGCCACCACGGCCGAGATAGACCGCCACCTGGGGAGCAGCCACGCCGTTAGTTTGTGTGAGAAGAGAGGAGACGCTACAGTAATGACAGATTTTAACACAACCTGATTTATCTTAATTTAATGATGTTTATTTAAATCTCTAAACTGTTCACTGAGGCTGTGAAATGTGTTTTTAAGTGTGCTGTAATACCTAAAGCAGCCACAGGAAGGCACCAATGCATCATGAGCACCCCTGACTGTGTACTGTTTATTTTTCTTTTTTGTGTTTTTTTTGTGACCGCTGTGGGCGTAAACGTACTTAAGGTCAGTAACTGCAGAACTCAAATAATGCTGATATTTATGATAATGGAATAAGAAATAAAAAGCCCAACAGGTCCAGTGGCACAGTAATGTCTGATTCTCGATCACTCAGTTTTCATAAAAGATGTATTATTCAGAATTTTATTCTCTGTTAATCGATTTTCTTTTCATTATCCTACTTCAGCAGATTTCATTATGCATTTGGTGTTTGACTATCTCATTTTACCATATTATTTATTTATTTATTTTTTTATTTATTTTTCCCTATAGAATTTTTTTTACTTATTTCTTATCATGATTTTTTTTATTGCCACTTCAGTCTTAGCTCCTGTGTTTCCGCATTTTTAATTCAATATAGCATTTCCTCAGTCCTCTTATTCTGTTTTCTGTTAGAATCTCCTCTTAATGTCTCTGTGTATGTGCTGGAAGTGGATAGTGTGGGTGGGGTCTTGCATTTCTATTGTATTCAGTTTTCTACTTTTTTAAATTTCTTTTCTTTTTTTGTATGAAAAGTGCTATACAAATAATGTTTGATTGATAGATTGATTGATTAAAGACAGTAACTGTACAATCTTAATTAAAATTCAGTTCTAAATACAGTTCTACTAAAAAGAACTGAAAAGTTTGTACCAAAGCTCCATAAATCTGTTTTAGTCACATTTTAACCAAAAGTTCCTGCAGACTCTGATTAAAATGTATCACTGGCGGTCTTTAACATTCAGGTTTACAGTGATCGTTCTGCTTTTTTTATAAAAATCCAAACAAAAACTTTTAAATGTTGAAATAACATGACAATTAAGACATTAAGATGTGAAAACAAAGGTCAGAAAATAACAAATAACAGGATAACTAAAGCTACTCTGCTGTGAAACATTTCTATTTTTCGGCCAAATGTTTATTTAATGTCTGGAAATTTAATTTAAGGAAAAATGATGTGCAGATAAGAGTTAGAGGAGAAAACTAAATCTAAAATGGGTGTTATATTTAATCATTTTGGAATAACTATTTAATTCCTGCATTAAAACTCCGTTATTAATTCTTTGCTAATGATACTTTAAGCTTTTTCTGCTGGAACATTTAAGTCTAAATCCGGATATTGTGACAACCCTCTTTGGGTTTCAAAAAGAAAATATGTTTTTAATTTTTCACTTAAATTATTTGAAATTTTATGTTGTTAAAAATGTGTCTCCATCTCCTTGTATGAACCTGAAATGCCCCCAGTCATGGCTGACAGCACAGGCTCACACAGAGTTTGGAAAATCTGCTTTCAGTCACAATTTAGTCTCTACGGCTGCAAAACCAGTTTAAGCTGAAAGTAGTAATACCCCTCAGAAAATTCCAAGATTTCATTGCTGGCCTCACTGATTTTATTTCTTGTTTTTAACATTTTAATTGTTTTTATTTTACTGAAAGTTGTTGCCCTCTCTCTCTTAACATAAGATTTATGTTCATTTTATCCTCTTTTATCAGAACTGTCTGCATCTGCCTGATTTCACTTGTTTTTGCCTTGTAAATGAGGGCTCTACCTCAATGTGTCCTAAGGATTTAGATAAATAAAATGAATGAAAGATAAAAACGAATAGAACAAATAAATTAATGTCACATTTATGATTATCTAACAGACAATAAAAATTCAATGAATTAATCAAACCTTATTTAAATGGCACTTCTCATATAAAATAAAAAAACAAAAATAATAATGAAGAACAAACCTTTAACAGATGAGTTTTGACATATATTTGTTTATAAGGTATATTTTGACAGTTTAAATGTGGCTAGGAGTGCAAAACTCTTCATAACTCTACAATGATATCAGTTAAGGAAACATTTCCAGAGTAATAATGACGCATCAGTTTGAAGGCTGACATGAGTGACGTTTGGTTTCCTATCATCGTCTCTGTTTCCTCATGATGGGCTGATGCAGCCTCCTGTCTGTCAAACAGTGACTGTGTTAAAGCTTATTTTTATTACCTTCATCTTTATCAAATTTTAAAGATCAGAAAATATCAAGTCTGATTATTAACCCCTGAGGCACCATGGGAGCCAAACTGGTACATTTTCCTTTTTTTGAATCTCAATATCTCGGTCAGTTTAAATGCCAATTATATGACACTTGACCATTTTTTTTAAATTATTTTTTTATTTTTAAAACTCCATGATCCCACTATTGTGAGGTGTATAGAAAAGGAGATAAGCACCGAGCGTACACTCTTTGACTTCGTGTCTGACTTGGTTCCACTGACTCCCGTTGAAACCACATATTTTTGATATACTGTAATCCTATCATATTAAAACACCTTTCCCATAAATACTGAATAAATCTAAGCATCTACCTTCAAAATAAAAGGAAAACATGTTTTAGGTCTAATGTGGGGGGGGGGCATAACTGCATCGCATAATGTTTCACAGGAGGTCTGGATCCCTTACCCGGCAAAATGCATGGCATTAAAAAAGGTGAACACCACAAAAACGGACCTGGAGTAGTGGGATGATGAGTGTGATTGTGTGTGTGTTTGTGTGTGAGTGTGTGTGTGTGTTTCAAGTTCAAGTCATCAAAGATTAAATGGGCTCTCAATAGAGAGCATCCTCTCTCCTTATGACAAAAAGGGCATAAAAAAATATAAAAAATTTAAAAAATAATAAAAATTGATATCTATGGTAAGGTCTGAAGTTGTTGAAGAGATTTGATGCAGTGAAAGTAAAAAAAAATACATTTAACCTTTTTATTACACTTTTATGAGAGAGACTGTAAAAAAAAATACATTTAACCTTTTTATTACACTTTTATGAGAGAGACTGTTTTGGTTATATGAGGGATTTCACTGTGCTTTTTTGAATAAACCCTCATCGCTTCAAAAAACAAACAATGCATCAAAATCAGTGTTGTAAGCAATTACTGACTTAGTCAAAGCTGGAATAACCTCACCCCAAATATTCCACTTTGCACCTTATTTTGCACCTTATTTTGCAAAAAGATTGCATTTTTTTAAAATGTTTTTCCCCTTTGAAAAAAATCAGGGATTCTTATAACAAAGAGGGCATAAAAAATAAAAAATAATAATAATCCCTTCAGTTTAGTTTAATCAGCATCTAAAGGGTTAAAGTGTGAATCACTTTATTTAGGCTGAGCCTTGCTTCTCTCTTAGCTTCATCTGCTCTTCTATGTTTTTATGCTCCAAAGAAATGCCCCGTGAGGGATCAATAAAGCTGTCTGGTTTGATTGATCAGGTGATGATTCGTACCTGCCCGACCTCCCTCAGTTTGCCGTCAGAGCCTCGGTCCATGAAGAGAGGAGCTCCAATCAAAAGATCCATCAAACTGAGACATTAAAACAGGAGAAGACAAATAATATCAACATTAAATCTATTTTAAAATCTACAGCATCATCTCTAAATCAAACACATGCTTCAGGTCTTCTCTGTAAACACTTGTGGGATGTTTGCTCTGGATTGTTTACATCAGCTGTTCTTCTTCTCCTGTTTTTAATTTGGTATATCAGAGTTTAATGAGACCTAATCAGCTCCAGCTGCAGCAGAAGAACAATGTGCCGGCTGTTAAAGACCTCCTTCAGTCAGTTACAGTCACAGAGCTCCACCTCCATCATCCAGATCATCACAGTGAAGACAAACCTGCCTGCAGACGATGATGATCAATAAATCAACCTTCAGGTGATCACACCATGTTTACAGTCTGTGGCCACTTCATTAGGTACACCTCTCTAGTCTCAGGGTGGACCTCCTTCACCTTCAGAGCTCCTTCATTCTTCAGAGATGTTGGTCCACATCTCCATAAGAGCATCACACAACTGCTGAAGATTTGTCGGCTGAACATCCCAAAGCTGCTCTATCAGACTGAGATCTTGAGACTGTGGAGACCACTGGAGTAAAGTAAAGAAACCAGTGTGAGATGATCTGAGCTTTGAGACATGGAGCTGCTGAAGTCTCCATCAGAAGATGGTCCACTGTGGTCATAAAGGGACGGACATGCTCAGCAACAATACTCAGGTAGGCTGTGGGGTTTGAACCATGCTCAGGTGGGACTAAGGGGCCACCAGCAGCAGCCTTAACCGCTGATCCAAGACAGGATGGATCCATGCTTTATGATGTTCACGCCAAACTCTGAGCCTACCATCTGAATGTGGAGCAGAAATCCAGACTCATCAGACCAGGAGACACTTTTACAGTCTTCTGTCGTCCCGTTTTGGAGTCAGATCCTCAGTTTCTGTTCTTAGCTGACAGGAGAGGCACCTGGTGTGGTCTCTTGATGCTGTGGCTTCAAGACTGAACATGTTGTTGAGTTCCTGTTGCTTTTCTATCTTCTCCCAACCACTCTGACCTTCTCCTCTGGCATCAACATGGCACTTTGGCCCAGAGAAGTGCTGCTCACCGGATATTTTCTCTTCTTCAGACCATCCTCTGAGAGCACTTTGAGATGGCTGTGTGTGAATCCCAGCAGATCAGCAGTTTGTGAAGCACCAAAAGCCATGCCACGTTCAAAGTCTCTTAAATCACCATTCTGACGCTTGGTATGAACTCCGGCAGGTCATCTTGACTATGTTCACGTGCGTAAATGCACTAGGTTGCTGCCATGTGATTGGCCTAGTTAGTGAGCCATGAATGAGTGATGTATCATGTTCACTGTTTTCTAACTTTTAATCAAAGTCTGCTTTAACCTCACACTTGATGATAAATCTATTCTTAACTTAAGAATAAGTTCAGCATAAAGAGATCTGTTTGGTGTTTCTGGATGTTTTTGTGTTTTTATTTGTGTTTATTTGTTGATCTTATTAAGGTCACATGATCACACAAACTCACCCGTCATTGTTCACGTCAGAGGCAGCGACTGAATGTCCGAAGTAAGCCGCCATCTGCAGGAGGAAAGGATGATGGTTTATCTTTAAACCACTGATATCTTAGCAGGACAGCGAATGATCTGAATACAACTTCTCAAATAAAAACATTTTTGGAGTGAATAATTGCTATAACAGCTTTTTCAGGCTGTATGAAATTTGAACGGAGCAGCAGGAGAAGGATGATGAGATTTAGGATTAATATTCTGTTCCTCTGTATATAAAGACCTCAGCATAACATTTTTTTTTACATTTTATAACATTTTTATTATTACTACTACTACTTTTATTATTATTATTATTATCAATGTTTTGTTCCTCTGTATATAAAGACCTCAGCTAAGAACATTTTTATTATTATTAATAATTTTCTGTTCCTCTGTATATAAAGACCTCAGCTAATAACATTATTATTATTATTATTATTATTATTATTATTATTATCAATGTTTTGTTCCTCTGTATATAAAGACCTCAGGTAATAACATTTTTATTATTACTACTACTACTTTTATTATTATTATTATTATTATTATTATTATCAATGTTTTGTTCCTCTGTATATAAAGACCTCAGGTAAGAACATTTTTAAAATAATAATAATAATAATAGTAATAATAATAATAATATTAATTATTATTATTATTATTAATGTTTGTCTGCAGGATGTAAAGAAATGTTCACTTTGCCTGATCTGTTTCCTTCAGATGAGGCTTCAAAGAGAAACAGGCAGAGGAAACAGGAAGCAGATAAAGACAGGTTAGTGTGTTTGGGGGGGGCAAGTTATGAGGACGGACAGGAAGTGGAGATGAACTCTGTCATTATCTCTGGTGATAAACCCTCTCTCCTTTCTCCTGCTGTGACGAACACAGAGTTTCAGATCAGAGTGCAGGCAGACCTGTTTCAGTGTAATTAAAATAATAACAATAATGATAATAATAATAATAACAACAACAGAGGATGGTCTCTTTTATCAAGAGATATAAGTATATCCTCGGCTGTTACTAGCTGCTGCACTTTTGTAACAGCGCCGTTCTCATCCATGTCACTTCACTCTCATTAACCAATCAAAATCAAGGACCAGAGGGACTCCTGGTTTGTACATTTTCAACAGCAATGGCCCACGAGACGCTGATCTGGTCTCACTCCACAGGGAGCTGCTCTTGTATTTATACAAAGCTCAAGCTTATTCGACCACCTGTCTTAAAAGAAAACATAAATATTTCAGAAATCTTTCAAAAACAAGTTAAAACTGAAAATGTTTTTGTTATTGGACAAACATTATGAACAGGAATGAGGAAAATTAAACCACTAAAACTGATTTATCTGTTCAGAAATGAAGTAAAAAATCTGACATCTTAATCAGAAATAAAAACAAGCTTTACTGTTTTTCTGTTCTTTTGTAAAACAGTAAATTTGTAGGTCCATGGATGACCATAATAGTTATATTGTAGCATGAAAATATCATTTCATTTATAGAGCTTCTACATACTGGTGTTAACCATTACTGAAACATAAACATGATTTTTAATAATTCATGCTGTTAATTTAGGGCAGCTGTGGCGCACTGGGTGGTGGTCTGATATATATATATATATATATATTCTTTTTAAGAGGTGCCAGCCAGGTCTTTCCTCTGGCATTCAAAAGTCTGTAATTTCTGGTTTATTTGCGGACTTTAGTTTGTTCTGTTTGTTTAACCATCAGAAAAAGATTTTAACAACTCAAAATCTAAACCCTGACATTGAATGACTTTTAATCTTAAACCCCACATAAATTTTTTTTGCCAATGCACAAGAAACAAAATCTTAAAACTGAAAAAAACTGAAAAAACTAAAAAGCATGAAAACAGCTTCAACACAAAAACAATTATTTGCAAATAATTAAAAAAAGTCAAAGTCCCATGATGCTCCAGTTCATAAAAATGAAAAAAAAAAAAAGAAGTTACTTCCATTTCCAGGTATTTTAACGAGGTAAACAACGGAGCATCTGGTCGTTACAACATGACTAACAGGACGTCATGCTAACATCTGTTTACTTTCTACAATAAAATCCATCTGACTTTTCTAATTCTAACCACATCAGGGCTCAATACGTTTAAAGAAAACATCAAGACAGACAAACAGACTTTTGTTTGACACTTCTGTCCTTAAGAATGATCCTTAACGCTCAGAGGTGTGACACGGTGAGCTGATGAAAATGTCCTCAGACATCAGGAGAGCTGCAGGTGATGCAGTCTTGATGGCCATATCTTGATGGGATGAAGCCTGTGGCTCACTGCAGTTTGGTCTATATTTTGGTATTTTAAAGGAAAGGATGGATCATGTGCCTTTATTATACATGAGTGTTTTTTGGGCATAATATCAAACCAGTCAGAGGTCAGCCCTCATCCCCTTTAAACCAGAGCAGGTGGCTTTTTGCTGTTGCACGCTGATTTGCCATTTGAGCATTGGCACACAATGACCCATGTGTCAACACTTCCTAGCATTTCTGCACGTTCAGGTGAGGTTAAAAATTCTGCATCTAAATTTTGGACGCAGAAATAAACTTCCTGACATCTTCAACAACTTGTCCCAGCTTTTCTCAACCCTTCTGCATCTTCTGGAAGTGCTTCTGAAAGCCTCTGCTGTGCAGACAGCTTTCAGAATGTTCGGGAAACCTTCTTAAGACATCAAGTAATAATGACGAGTCAATGCAGAAGCAACATGCAGAAGGTTTCAGGAAAGCCAGGAACCAATAAAAGCAAGTGTGCTGACCAGCTGAGGACATCTGGAGACAGGCAGGAATGAGTCAACATGCCAAAGAATAAAAAAGAAAGTCGTGCCCAAGTCGCAGCCCCTCAAAATCAGCCCAGAATCTCTAACCTGGCATTATTTCCTCATGCTGTCTGCGTAGCTAAATCCTTGTCTGAAAGCCCTCCCGATTGTCCTGGTCCATGACTTTACCACTCTTAATGTGATCCTAGAAGTATCTGCACCATCCCGACATGATCACCAGATTCAGCACCAGTCCCTATAGATTCCTAGTACACTCCCAAGTATGCCTGCAGACAATCACGGGATTGTCCCAGGAATGGAAATTTCACATCCTTTTTCCACGTCTGACGGGGAAATTGTGCTGAAATCACAAAATTTGCTGCCTCAACCCCTCCTGGTCCTGTCAGCGCTCTAGTGGACGCCAATGACACCTGCACTTCACGCCAAAACACTTTGCAGGGGTCATAAAATGTTAGAGGACAAAAAATGAGTGGGTTTAACAGAAAAATAAGTTAAGTATCAAATTTGATTGTTGCACACCCAATCACAGTTCCCATCAAAAATCACAATCCCCTCCACAGAGGGAGAGAATATGCACGTCACTTGTACCATTATAGTTCAGCTCTAATCTGACCTGAAGCATCGAGAACAAAATGCTCTACGGACACAGCTCCTTGATCTGGTCTTCATTTGAAGGTGTTTGTATCAGTGCTCATTTTGTTGACTAATTATGTTCATCACAGTTTTCGTCAACAACATAAAAAAATGCCTTACCCTTTACACGTCATATTTTAGTCAACTAAATTTACAGTAGACTTCATTAACTAAAATGTTGTGAAATTTCATCAACTAAAACTAGACTAAAATTAAAACAATTTTGATGACTAAGTTAAGACTAAAACTAAAAGATATTTTAGGCAAAAGACTATAGCTAAAACTAAATTATAAAGTGCTGTCAGAATGAACACTGGCTTGTTTGACCCTCACCTGTGTTCCTGTGAAGTTCACCATGGACTCCATGTTGAAGCCGTTAAAGATGTTCACCTGAAACGTCGACACAGAAACATCAGTGAGTTCATAACAGGCTCCCCTGGATTCTTCTTCATCGTCAAATCACAGCGTGGAGAAGAACATAGCTCATTAGATCATCTCTCTATGAGTGCTGAAGATGGGCTGTGAGCTCAGGTGTGCTGACGGCCTGCAGGTGACCTCCATGCACGCTGAATGTCTGCCCTTCTTTCTCGCCTGCTTCCTGGCTCTATTAGTCTCTGTGCATCATCAGTAAATGTAAAAAAGATCTTTGACCTCGAGAATAAGTGAGTCCATCTTTGTGGGACGTTTGCTCTGAAGATGTCTGTCCACGATAATCCCCCTGATGGACGGACAGCCTTAAACTCAAGGACTGTCCTGATGAAGGACACGAGAACAGAGAGTTTGTGAATTAAATCAGGAAACACTCACATAACCAAGCGCCTTCTCTCCTCGAGGGACTCCGGTCACAAAATCTGAAAACAGAGATAACAACAATAGTGTTTTAGTATGATGCAAACTCCTCTTCATCTGCATTATTCAATCATCCACAGAGTGTTTTGTTTGGAGTGATGTTTAGGAGTTTGACACAAACACTTTAATTAATTCTTTTAAAAGTTAAAAACTTCACTCATATAAGTTTCAAATATTTCATCGACAAATAAGAACGTACTTTATATCTTTACTAAATCAGCTGCAGTTTCTTTCTGCACTGATGTTTGTACATACTGTAGGACACCTAAAATGTTCTTTAGTGTTTTTTCTGTTTACATCTTTTCTCACCTTCTTTTCCATCATCATTAAAATCTCCCACTGTCACAGAATATCCTGGAAAACACAAACACAAAGACTCAGTAAAAAAAAATATATATATATTTGCATTCTTAGAAGTCACAGTTTTTAGTTATCACCCCCCTCACAAGCCTATCCACTGTCTGTCCTGTCAATAAAGGCCTAAAAATGCCCAAAAATAATTTTTAAAAAAGAAAAGTACTGACTTTGGAGATAAAAGGTTCGTGCCCTACAGTGACAATATTTAAATAACCAAAATAAGTTTTATGCAAAGAGTATTTTCAGTGGTAAAAGTAAAACCAAGCAGCAGCTGCACTTTAGGAGATGTACAAACCCTGGCAGAAATCAGACTTAATTTAAGGAGCCTGTAGTTTCTAATAAAACTGAGCAGCAAAATCTTAAAGCTGATGAGAAAAGAACTTTAAAAAGCCTGGGACATCCTGATAAATGGAGCTTCAGCAAGAAAAGAAAAACAAAAATGTGATTGTACACTTTATGGTTATTTTTTCCATATCTGCAGTTATTACTGATTACTTTTGAAGCAATAATCTGCTACTAAAAATATCATACTAGGATTGGGCATCTAAAGTATAATGTCGATACGATACGCATCTCGAATCAATGTATGCACAGTACATATATATATAAATATATATATATATATGTATATATATATGTGTGTGTGTACATACATATATATGTATATATACACACACACACACATATATAAATACATACATATATATACACACACACATATACACACATATATATAAATATATATGTATTTATATATATATTCTTTCATGAACTATGAATACAAAGATGTCTTTTAGTGCTTGCAACACTTCTGTAATACTTTTCTCACCACTTTGGAGCTAGCAGCTGCAGGCAAATCCGAGCTGGAAGCAGGGGAGGGGGGGCGCTAGCAGACGCCTCCACGACAACACCGTGGCGCTGCTTCAAGTGAGTTATCAGATTAGTCGTACTGCCCATGTATTTTACAGCAGCCCGGCACATTGTGCAAATTGCATCTGTCTTGTCAAGTCGTCCCTCTCTCTTGTAAAATCCATAGTGTTGCCAAACTTTAGATTTAAAACTCAGCGGAGAATAAATTCACTCAGTGTCTGACATGTTTGTTTACCTTACTCCTCACGCTCCCCTGACTACTAGTATTCATCCGCGGCACAAGTATCACAGTGCATCTGCGGAGCTGATACTTTAGTTTGTAGTGTACACATCCTCAAGTCCGTTGCTTACGTTATGTGGGTCAAATAAATAATGCACCCCAAATGTGTCTGTAACACTTATTAATAAATGTTGAAATACAAATTACACATTAAATGTATTGGATTGTATTGATAAAAATATTTAATAACCAATGCATCTTGATATGCTTCCAAAATTTTGTTCATGCACGTACATGACCGCGTGTACGTATAGTTAATCTTCTCATCCTTATATCATACTGATAACACGATGCATTCTTAACTAGAACCTGAAGATAACTTTATTTCTGGCACACTGACAGCCCTATGAGGTCAGAGGGATGTCTCAATAATGGACACTAAAGCTGTTAAAGCAAAAGATAAATCTGAGAGTAATAAACACTATATTTCAGGTCTGTTCTGTTTTTCCACATGTTCTGTCTGTAATTTAATGGAAGTGTTAACTGATATTTTGGTGAATAAAGCTCAGATTAAGTCTAAATTCCTCATTATGTGTTTTTCTGCCCATACCACACCCTCTGATCTCAGAGTGAAGGATTGAGGTCAGCCCTGCAGTCCTGTTAACACTGATGAGAGTCAGGTTTATTTAACTCAGGTTTATTTAACTCCAGTGTTTGACCTCCCTCTGAGATTGAAGGTCATTGTCAGAGGAAACAAACCTGATGATCAGAGCCTGTCTGCATCATAGTCAATAAAACATGGTGGTGATTACCCAGGTAGCTGTCGTCGTACTGGGCACTGGCGGACTTGGTGGCGAGGGTGTTTCCCGTACTGCGCGGTGAACCTTCCGTCGTAGCGAGAAAAAATCTCAGAGACGTCGTCAGAGATCAGCTGACCTGAAGAGAGCGGGGGGAGTAAATAAAAACATTAGAGGAAATATTATATTACAGGAACAGATAGGGCTGGATGATGTATGGATTAAACTGAATTTTCTTTATTAGTTTTTTTTTTCCTTGACTTACTCTTTCCCCACTTGTATTTTTGAAAATATAAAAAACAATAATTCAATTTAATCTGTTTTCAGGAAGGTAGACCCCATCAGGTTTTGAAAAATCACATTTTCAGGCTTCTCTTTCTTTTTCAACCCTCTAAGACATCTGAAACGTATTAAGATCCAGAGGAATATCCCTTTGCTTAAAAATATGCCCATTTAAATATGTCCTAATCATACATAACAATTATTAATTACATTTTTAATCCTTAAATTGCCATTTCTTCATGATGCAACTCCATTTTACAGTATAAAATGCAAAATAAATTATTTATTTTCAAGCTATTTCATGCAAGATGGATTGTTTATGATTTGATTATTGCAGCCTAAAATATGTAACAGATTAGCAGCTACATTTATTTAAATGCATTAGTTATTTATCTATTTATTTTTTGCAGTGTCATATGCTGATGTTAAGGCCCCTTTGCCCAAAAATGTAATCATGAAAAATCAGCCTTTAAAATCTTTATAATCTATTATTATTTATTTTATTCACATTTTTAAACCAGCACCAGTCCTGACCAAATATTTCAAATATTAATTGATTTTTTTTTACAAAATTTAACCCCCAAAAAACAAACAAACCATGATTGAATTTTAGGCCGAGCTGCCCGGCCCTATGATCAGAGAAAACTATCACAGAGGGATGAGTGCAGTGATTTCAGTCTGAGTTTGTTTACAGGCTGCCTCAGAAAAACACTCAGTCTGTCATTACAGAGCCAAAGGCAAGCCGCAGAGACACGGTGTGAACACGACCATAATCACTAACAGAGGGCGAAGAGTGCAGCGCCACAGGAAACAATAATTAGGCCGACTCGCCCTTGGACGAGGGGGGGGGAAGTGAGGGACTGACTCAGCGCCGTGTCACACCCTCAGACAAACATGGATTATAACACCGCCTGTCTGAGGCCTCACCTGGACACTTAACTCTCTGAGGTCATGGTAACGCTCACAGGTGAGGTCACTCAGGAGGCCAAGCCTCCAGAGGTGAGGTCACTCAGAAGGCCACACCCCCAGAGTCGCTGGGTCGCAGGTTAACGCTTCACCAGCCTCATCCATCTGGTCTGCATAGACTGAGGAGTGCTGCCACTTCCATTCAACTGCTTGTCAATGCAAATAGCTAATCAGCCAATCACTTGGCAGCAACTCAGTGCATTAAGGCAAGTAGACATAGTCAAGGCAACCTGCTGAAGTTCAAACTGAGCCCCAAGATGGAGAAGAAAGGAGATTTAAGAGACTTTGATATAAAAAAAAACTGCTGATTTACTGGGATTTTCACACATAACCCTCTCTAGGGTCACAGAGGATGGTCTAAAGAGGAGAAAATATCCAGTGAGTAGCAGCTCTCTGGACCAACATGCCTCACTGATGTCAGAGGACAGTGGTCAGAGTGGTTGGAGATGACTGAAAGGCAACAAGTACAATCTTGAAGCAGATGGACTGCAGCTGTAGGAGACCACACCTGATGCCAATCCTGTCGGTCAAGAACAGGAAACTCGTCAGGCTCACCAAAATCTGGACAAAAGAGGATCTCCTGGTCTGGTGAGTCTGGATTTCTGCTCCACATTCAGAGTTTGGTGTGAACATCATAAAGCATGGATCCATCCTGCCTTGGATCAGCAGTTCAGGCTGCTGCTGGTGGTCCCTTATGTCTCAAAGCTCAGATCATCTCAAAGTGGTTTCTTCTGTGGCCTCCACAGTCACATCTGCAGCGGCTGTGTGATGTTGTCCTGGAGACATGGAAAACATCTCTGAGGGATGTTCCAGCTCCCTGATGGATTAAGGAGGAGGTCCTACCTGGTCTAGAATCTAAAGGTGTGAGTTTATGGGCCGCCCTGCAGTCAGACTGAAACTGAGACTAACATTTAAGCCACATGCAGACTCAACACCACTAATGACCCTCTGACTCCTCAATGTTCTGGCCTCTTCACAATCATCTAACCCACAGTGACACAGCGTGGTCCTGCTGATTCAGCAACACCAGAAACCATCACAGCACAAAAACAACAGACCAGACAAACGCCTGCGTCACAGAGGTCCAGAGATATTTGGAGAACATCATCCTCATCGCTGATTAAACTAAAGTTAAACTAAATCTTAAGTCTGGACCCTGAGCTGATCAGACATGCTGAAGGTAAAAACAGAAACACTCACCCTGCCAGTAGAAGCTTCCAGGTCCTCCCACCACTACTCTGCTCTCCCTCTGAAAACAGAAGAATGAATTTACTGCATCAAACATTAGAAAGAAAGCTTTAAACATGGATGTGGATTAGGTTTATGAAACACCCTCAAAAAATCCAGAATAACCCCTCACTGAGCCCAAAGTCTGTTAATCTGGAGAAAGTCTGGGCTCTTGCTGGTGTCAATGCTTGAGGTAGCTATAGTTTTTGATTTTTTTATTTTGAGACATGTAAAAGAATAAATAAATAGAGTAAATGGGAAAATATTCATACAATAGTGGACAAACATAACAATACAATACTAAACTGACAAAATATGAAAATGAAAACTATGATTTATATATCAGAAAAGGAGTGGGAAGAAGTGAGATGTATTTAATCGCAACCCTTATCCATAAAATATTATTAGGCCTCCATATCACTATAAATATATACAATATTTAGATAGGATTTTGTGCCTGGATTTTATCAACTGTCTGATCATGAAAACAGATCGGAATCATTTTTACCCCCTAAAAAAGAATCTTCTATAACTCAGCAGCTGAGTGACAGATCTGCACTAAATCTGTATGACATGACAACTAAACACCTGAAAACTGATATCCAAGGGCCGAAATCAGCCGATACAGATGCTGCGCTGATGTCGATGTGCATCTCAGTTTAAACTCAACATTTTTTAACGTGTCGACCTTAAAATTTAAACTCTTGACGACGATTCAGTGTTTTATGAATGAGGAGGTGAGAGGTGAAAACAGGACTTCAGTCTGCCAACAGAGACAACAGTCTGCAGTGCTGTTCACACACTTCACTGAGAAACAGAGTTATGCTACAGCAATCCATCAGCTGATGGGTTTGTTTCTCGTCCCTCTCTTGGACCAGGCTGGCTCCATTTCTATGAGACATTTTTGGACTTTTTTGAAATCACATGAGATCAGAAACTCTCAAGAGAGGAAGACCAGGGTATGGCCTGAGGTCCCTCAGATCTGAACCTGGGCCGGCAGCACAAGGACAACAGTTTCTGTAGATGGGCCATTAGCTTAGCTTTTTAACAGCTCCTCCCGCTCACCGTGTACAAACTTGTGGTCTTCAAAAATACGATGTTTGGTACCAGAGGTGAGGGTTGGAAGTAAATATGATAATAAAGGAAATAAAACATTAAGTCAGTATGTTATTACCTTCAGGAAGCCCGCGCTGAATCCAGCCTGGCAGAAACCCTGACCTTCAGGAGAGTTTGCAGCTGAACGGAAACACAAACACAGAAACATGTCAGGAAAATTCATCAAACTCAATCAATCAATCGTTATCTGTATAGGTCCAGTTCATAACAAGAGTTATCTCATGACACTTTTCAATAGAGCAGGCTGAAGACATATTCCTCAGTTTATGGATACACATATATGCATAGATATCAGAATCAGAAATACTTTATTAATCCCCAAGGGGAAATCCCAATGTTTCAGTTGCTCGTAAACTCAGTATAGCAGTAGGAAATACCAAATAAAGACATTAAAATAGATAAGAGCGTAAAATTTAAACAAATAAAATTAAATGAAAAATTGAAAAGAAAAAACTATGTAGGCAGGTTGCAACGTAAAGATTCTTAAAGCAATATCAACTTCCTTATGAAGGAAAAATAGGTAAATTAAGTAGAATTGAGACTATAAATAAGGCCAAGGAATTTACACTATTAACATTAACAATACTTACAATATGAACATAATAATGACAGTGCTGTTTGTTGTCTATACATATAATAAATACATTTGTATATACACATACATACATCCAGAGATGTGTCCATCCAGGCAGAGACAAAAGGACTAAAATAAGAATTTATGATAGAGACAAACCCATGGACGCCCAGATCATAAATCTGTCCTCATCACATTTGTCTTTGTTGAATATAGATTCAATCAATCAATCGTTATCTGTTAAGCACCATGTCTGTTGAATATAAATTTATTAAAGCTAAGCCCCTTGAGATGTGGCATCAGATTTAAAGATTTATCTTAAAACATCCATTTTGTTCACTGCTTTAAAACACTCCTGTGGTTGTTTTACATGCTTTTGTGTCACAAAAACTAAAAATATTTTTATGTTTATCTCCGAAGTCTTGGTCTGAGTCTCCTTAAACTAGAGTGTTGAAACAGTTCAGGAAGTTTTAAAGCCAGACTAAAGATCAGCGCATGAACATGTTACTGCTGAATACCAAGGATGTCATGACTGTTGAAATCTGTCTGTCATGTTTTCTGTCTTTCTTTCCTGTTACCTGTTTGAAAATGTTTCTGTCTTTCCATTTTTCTTGAATCTCAATGGAAATTCTCTTGGTTAAATAATGAAATATACTTTATATGTGTCTTTAAGTGATAAGAAAACAATTTAATTCTGTTTACAGATGCCACCTTCACTTTACCATAAACTGGTTTAAACAAAAAAGTGGACTAAAAAACTACAAACACCTCTCAAAATTACCATCCGACGTAAATTAACCCCAGCTCTGGCTCTGAGTGTAAAACTGTCCAAAGATGAGGACAGAGTTTGTCTGATTTGTTAAGCAGGCAGAGTATCTGGATTCAGCACTACAGAGAGGGAGCGCAATGCATCCTGGGACATGTAGGCACTTGTAGCACAAATTAGGAAATCAGATTAGCAAGCAGTGCAGGAGTTATTTCTCCAAATGTCTTCATTTACCTTCAGTTGTGACGATGATTCTCATAAAGCATGAAGCACGCTTTCTCTGAATCATCGGTATAACAATCAAACTAATAATAATTCAGAGTACATCAGGGATGTGTTAGTTAATATTTACAACTGTTATGGCCCTTGCTGCTTTTATTGTTATTATTGTTTATTTGTGAGGGGTTATTTTCTTGTATCGTGTGTGCATGTGTGTGAGGAGTGGGTGCTCTGTCTGCTGGAGGATCTTTGTCACTCTCTGCCTCCAAACTTGTATTTTTGTGAGCAGAATGATTTCTAGTTTATTTTCTTCGGTGTTCATCTATTTTGGATGTTGTTAATTTTGCTTCCTTGGTCCAGTGTTTGGATTTAAAGACTGAGAAGTGACCTTTACCTTTATTTTGCCAAAGGTGCATCACAGCATGAACACAATCTTCAGGCCTGAGGAACTAAACCTGCAGATTCCCTGAATGAATTATTTTGTGATTTTATTACAGGAAAGATTATGATAGAGTAAAAAAAAATTGGACTGACATGATCTGCAGGGTGAGTACTCGACCACCGTGTCCCCCTTCTTCAGGAAACACGTCCCGACGGGCTCTCGCTCCGACACGCCGAACGTTGACCACTGATACAGAGGAGCACACGCCTGCAGACACAAGCACACGCCACAGACAACATCAACTTATTATTACTATTATTTCTCATTACTACTATTATTATTATTGTTGTGGAGTCTTATTGACACCACCTTCATTATTATTATCTTTAAATTAATATGGGCTGTCTTTTATTATTAATATTATTTAGTTATTTATTTATTTTATCACCACTGTTGCAATTGTTGCAACTTATGCAAACCTTTATTTTATTTCCTTACCATGTGTGGCAATATGTTTTTTTCTGTGCCTGGATGTTTAAATTCAATAAAAAATATCTTAAAATTAATTAACATGAACTTCAACTGGAAAGGGGACATAAAATGGAAATTTGTTGTTATTAAACCAAAGAGCTGCATTATTAGACAGGAGAGACAATTCAAATCACAAATTCAAATACAAAAGTGTTTTACAAATCGTAATTTTTATTTACATTCTCTTTGCTAGTATATGAGGTCCTGTTTAATGCATTAGAATAATCATATTTTAATATTTTGATATTTAAATTCATAGAAACTCTCCATGGAGAACAGCAAACATACATTTCTGATAAAATACAAACATGTTTAAGTGTGAAGACGATTTAAATCCAGGACTCGTCAAAAGCTAAAATATGTCTTAAGACAATTTAGACTCAGAATCAGAATGCCCTTTATTGTCATTATACGGAATGTAAGACATTGGAGAGCTTCTCCTTTTTCAGTGCAATAGACAGTTACATAAAAAACAGAATTAAAGTATAAAATAGTAATAAGTAAAAAATAGTTGTAAAAATTATAGGTACAAAATATATACAAGATAAAATCCTACAGGACAGTGCAATTGAAAAACTCTATATACAAATATAAGATAGAAAGGATAAATAATAAGAACAAAAATAAATATTTCTATGTATATATGGAAATGTACTGCACAGGATAGTTGAATATTAACTGAATACTTATAGTGCACATGGTGATTAATACTTACAGATATATATATTACATGATTGTATTTCACGGGATGAATGAATATTATAAATATTGAGGTAGTATTTAAAGCAGAGCAGCAGTGACAGTGATACATACATTGCACATTGTAAATTATTTTGATGGCTGGGGTCGCTGCATGTGAGATTTCAGGGTGGTGATGGCTCTCAGAAAGAAAATGTTTTTCAGGACTTTAAGTTTAAGAAAGTAGACTTGTTTATTGTTTAACAAAATTGACACATTAATCAAACAATAAATACAAAAAAAATGTAATAGATAATAACTGAAATAAAATAAAATAGAATAAAAATACAACATATTAAAAGGCAGGAGACATCAGCATTGGGTACAGATCATCTTCAGAGTTTATGTTCAGTTATGAGAAGGTAGATTTAAGACCTTGAAGACATTTAAGGATCTGCAGGAACCCTGAGATTTATTAAAACACTACAGACTAAAATAAGGAGCTTTTTCGTTGACTTTGAGATATTTTAATCCTCTATATGATCCACTTCCCAGAAGCTTTGGAGGCAGATTTCATGTTGACCGTCCTCTGATTGAGACTGAGACTACCCCTAAACCACTGCACTTAAGTTTGTCCTCAGGATTCCTCCACAGTTTCAACATCAGATTAAAGCATTTTAGAGAGATGGTAACACTGGTAAGTCCAACATTTAACAACTGATTTAGACTTTTTAAGGACTAAAAACTAGAACTTGTGTGTTCTTCTCACCAGTATGTGCTCTCCATCTGACCGCACTGAAGCTCCGAACCACTGCTTGGATTTAAACTCCATCTGAGCTCCGTTTGTGTTCGTCCTGTCATCTGAGGAGACAGACAGACAGACAGTTGATTATTTATTCATCTATTAGAATTACAAAATGTGGTTCTGTCACTGAGAAACCAAAGTTCATCCATGACCTGCAGGAATGAAGAGCTTTACTGGGAGCCTTCAGCAGAAAATCAAAGATGGATGGATGAGAGGAGAAAGATATTTTAGTTTTTTAACCTATGCTATGAGATGATATCTTCTTCTAAAAAGAGCTGCTGAGAACAATCAGACTTCACAAAGTCTCTGCAGTTATGTCTGAGTGAAGCTTGTTTTGAGAGGAGGAGAAACGCTGTTGGTTTATGCAAACAGTGTAAAAAGGACAAAATGTTGACATGAAGTCTTTATGTCCTGATTTAGTCTTTAATCTTAATCTGTCTCATAAATAAAACAACAGTGTGGAAAACTGCTGAAACAGTCCATGAATAAAGACAGCTAAAGGGGCTAAATTTGGATTATTGTATTATTTCACCCCCATGACACACTCACAGCTGTGCCTGTAAATGAAGGTGTGGTGCCCTGAAGGTCAGCAGAGGGACGGAGGCAGAAATATTTGAGGGATGAGACAAACAGAGCTGGAGAACCAAACAGTGAACAGTTCAGCTTCAGGAAAAGTTAGAAAATTATCCTTATATTTATTCATTTAGTTTAAAAGAAAAGTCAAAGACAACAGAGAATAAGATGAAGCCACATGTGCAGAAACCCAGTGTGGGCTCATCTACTTTCACTTTTATTCATTTGTTTGTCCCTGATGGGGCAACTATCTGTGCAGCTGTGAAGCAGCAGTAGGAGCAGAACAAAGAATATACATCAAACTTTAGCACAAATACATAAAACTTACAAAAGTTTAGCAGAGCAATTGATAAATCTGAATATTCAGTCAATAGCATTAAACTTAATCAAAAAAGGAAAATTGCAGAGGAAAAGTGATAAAACTAGATTAAAAAAAACACTAAGTACAAAATATATAAATTTGAGAAACAAAAGACTGAATAAATAGAAGACCTTTAATTTAAAACAGGACAGTTGCAGATACACCACAATACCTTTTTACAAACCTAACCTTCAGAGTAAATAAGATAAAATGAACATTGACAGCATTAACTCCTCATAATCACAGAAAAACAATAAAACAGAAATATTAAATGAAAATATGCTTTACCAAAAGTGAGAGTATACTCCACAGAAATAAATGCAACAAAACAAAGAGAAACGTAAACCAAATTTTGTCATTAAAACTGAAATGTGATCAGCTGAAATCGATTCTTGACTGGTATTGGTGTTCATTTCACATTTCTATATACATATTATATAATATTTATTATATTATCAGCATTATTATACTTTAAATTTCCTTTGAGTCTTTATCATAATACTCAGGATTGTAAATGTTAATAGATGCTGCAAAGGTTATAAATTCATCCTCAATAAAATGTCTTAATTTAATGTATTATATAATATAAATCTATGTAAATATGTTTTCATGAGTCTGATAAATCTCTTATCTGTGAAGACTATGTGGCTGTTTCTTCCTCCCTGAGCTCTCCTCTCATCTGCTGACCAACATGAGGGATCAAGTTAAGTCATTAAACTCATTAAGATGAAGTTTTATTGGAGAAATGTGGTGTTATTACAGTAGTGTGGGGTCTTCAACAGAATATATCAGGACTATAGAAGAGGGTCTTACAGCTCACATACTAACAATCATTTAAAACTGTTAATTAACCTCTCATTAAACTTGTTAACTGTCATTAATTAAGATACTGAGCAGTGTTTTTGGCCCGTCTGTGTCAGTGTGCAGACGACTGGCTAACATTCACAGCATTAAACCCTCTGAGCTCTGAAATAAAAGAGGAGCTTTAACATTAATCTTAGAAACCACAGCAGATGATGGAGGATAAATATCTGAGCTGATCTCAGGATGGTACAGGACCAGCAGACGTGAGGAAATGTTTGGGATTTTCCCGTCATGTTGGGAAACTCCAAGCGGCTGACAGACGAGCTGAGAGGAAAATGATTAAAATAAATCTTCAGTCTTGTAGGAGTGATTCAGGATCATCTGACTTATTTATACATGTTTGTGAATGATTATGGGCTCTTAGCTTCCTGCTGGAGCTGTTCGACCTTTAAAGGGACAATGTGTAGTATTTTAAGTAATTTATGATCTAAAAACAACGTCTACATATATAAATATGTCCTCATTTGTGTCAAATTGTCTCTGCCAACGATTTGACCTGTCCTCCTGAGTGAAGAGTTTCTTATCTGTATTTACAAAGAAAAGGTGAGTCCTTCAGAGGCTTCATGTCCTTCATGTCTATAAAAACTATGAACAGCACAGAGGGACATAAAACACTACGTCGTACTACTGGCTAAGGCTAAATGCAAGACTGAAATGGAGAAGGAGCACAGCGAGACGCGCTTGTCACCAGCGTTAACTTTTTAATTTAGTTTTAGTTATAGTCTTTGGTCTAAAATATTTTTTAGTTTTAGTCATAATTTTGTCATCTAAATTGTTTTAATTTTAGTCTAGTATTAGTTGATGAAATTTCACAACATTTTAGTCAATGAAATCTACTGTAAATTTAGTTGACTAAAATATGAAGTGTAAAGGGTAGGGCATTTTTATGTTTCCTTGAATTTCTGAAGTCATGTTTTACACTTGGATAAAATGAAACATCTAATAACCCTTTATTGAATGTTAGTAAAGTTTGAATGTATAAATGAACAGAAACAAATTGAACTTTTGTGTGAAATGCAGTCACCTTTATTTAGGCTACCTGGCAGAGCATCTCAGTTACAATACCAGAACTGACAACAAACAGTGAACCTGCTCTACATGAATATATCAATTCATAAAGAGAGAAGCTCTGATTGGATCACTCCCTGATTTATCCCACCACCACCAAGCTAAGGCAGTTGTGACTGGATGTCCCTCTTAACTCATCCAACCTTTCCACACATCCAAAGCAGCTGTGATTGGATATATTCCTAACTTGTCCCTACTTTCTACATGACCAAATTAGGTCTGATTGGATTAAGTCTACGTCAAACATTTTAGTCTAGTTTTTATTTGTTGATGAAAATGTCAGTTAATTTGGTTTAAGTTTTTGTCCATGTGCACTTGTTTTTATTAGTTACTATATAGTTTTCATCAGGGGAAAAAAGGTTGTTGACGAAAATTATGATGAAAAAAATTAGTCAACAAAATTAACACTGGAGCAGGACATGGAAACTGATGGATCAACAAGAGTGGAGGGTGATTTGTTGGAGGTGAATGGTGAGTAGGCAAAGCTGTGCAGGCAGAAAAAGTTGAAATTCAAGGTAAGAGATGTTAAAGATCATTGAAGTCAAATTAAACCAGAAAAAATCAAACTGGACTTTGCAGATCAAAAATTCTCAGGTCAGTGTGATTGTGCAGAAAAACCTGACCCAGTGCGAGTCACAGGGAAAGAAAATAAAACTACAACGGGAGGAAAAGCTGCATCATCACTGTGAGACAGACAGAGGACTGAGTCACTGAAATATTCCCGTTAATTCAGCTCAGTGGTCCTGAACAAGCTGGGCTGTAATCACCGAGGTCAGAGCAACAACAGAGGAGCTATTGTGGGAGGAACACACAAACACACACACCAACACACACTCCTGCACACACAGACACAAACAGACGCAAACACACACTCCTGCACACAAACACACACTCCTGCACACACGGTGACATAAGTAGGCCGAGCTTTATTGATCCTCAGTTTGTTTTTGTTCATGCGATCCACAAGAACTGATCCAGCTTCATCCACACAGCAGATTTATAAAAAAGTGTTTACAGCACTAAACGTGAAAAAAGACTAAATGAATGAAATTTGTAAACAAAAACCATGACAGCTCACAGACCTCTGCTGTCAGGATGGAAGGAAGGATGAAAGAAAGGAAGGAAGGATAGATAGATGGATTGAAGGATGAAATAGAAGGGAGGAGGGATAGATAGATCAATGGAAAGCAAGAAGGAAGAGAGGATAGATGGA
The DNA here is from genome assembly GCA_037902135.1 of Cetoscarus ocellatus. Taxonomy (NCBI): domain Eukaryota; kingdom Metazoa; phylum Chordata; class Actinopteri; order Labriformes; family Labridae; genus Cetoscarus; species Cetoscarus ocellatus. The sequence continues at coordinate 666,474 of JBAMNC010000698.1, read as the reverse complement.
TGGATGGCTAGATTAATGGAAGAAAGAAAGCATGGAAGGATGGGTGAATGGAAGGAAGGATGAAAGGGTGGATGGATGGATTGAAGGATGGATAAAAGGAAGGAAGGATAGAAGGATGAAAGATCTATGGAAGAAAGAAAGGATGGATGGCTAGATCAATGGTCAGAATAGGCAGAAGGATGAAAGGATGGATGATAGACTGATGGAAAGCAGGAAAGAAGAAAGGATTAAAAAAAGTGTTTCGGCACTAAAAGTGAAAACAGATCAAATGAATGAATCTTGTAAACATGAAGCAGGAGAGCTGGCAGACGTTTCCTGTCAGGTCCTTCAGGCTCCTCGGGCTGAAACATAAACATCCTGCTCTGCTCTGTAGGTCCACTCGGACTGTTTGACATAAATTTACCTTTTATGGACAAAAACAGGCCTGCAGCTGAACGCACGAGGACAGAGAGAGTAGGTGTCAATACTGCAGAGCACAACAAAGACTCAGACATCCACCTCAAACTGCTCTGAGGCTCTTATCACTCTGAGGTACGACCTTCAGCTTCTGAGACTCGGCCTTCTTTGCTTTTCATGCTGTTGAAGGGTCTTTTGAAACAGAGCATCATGACACCTTTGACTAAACTCCCAGCTCACAGAGAAACGCTCTCTCCCTCTTTAAAGAAAATGCCTGTTAAACACTCTGTTTTTAATTCCTGATGTTTATGATGTCATAGCTATACAGCCTCCACCCACATGTGTGTTTCTGCTCGTCAAAGGCAGACACCGTGACTGTTTTCAGCGTCCACTCTGCAGCCTGTAACCCCATCGTTTGGGTAGCCAATCACAGCAGAGCTCATTATCATAACATAACCTCCTATAGCTCCGCCCCTTCAGATTGCAGTTTTTTTTTTTTAAAGGGGAGGGAAGAAGAGCTAAGATAAGGTAAGACAAGAGGGGACATTCTGGTGTTGCAGCAGTACAGGGGTAACATGCATTAAGGTCAATAAAATAACATAATATAATAGATGTGGGTCAATAAACTGTGCAATTAGAATAAGTAGCAGAATTTACAATTATTAAAAACAAAAATGAAGAATAACAAAAATTACCAAAATTAACAGGGTAAGTGTCATTCAGGACAACTGAAGCATTCTGTGCAGTATGGGATAATACAGATAAGAAACTGGTTTAGAGGACATTATAAATATTACAGCTAAAGTGCAATACAGTGTAATGTTAATTAATTAAGTAGTGTGTCGTGGGGAATTGTTTTTGTGTTTGGAGGGCGGGAATTAGTGCAGTGCCAGACTGTGGCCTCCGTCACTGTTGTAAAGCTGCAGCTGATCGTCTATTTTTTATTCAAGTAAAATCAAATTTTGGAATATAGACACCAAGACATGATGACAGTCAAATACACCAGGACGTAGACCTTTTGAAAAACTTGACTGGAAACCAGACTATGGATACGTTCAGGCTCAATTTTTCCTTCATCTTGAAGACATTAGGGTTAAGTTTAATTCACTCAACCCTCCAAGGTGCTAAGGTTAAATAAGGCTTCACAATATCAGAATAAAACTGACACTGCAGCAATAACAAGCAGGGCCCAGGAAGGCTCCATAAGAAAAGTGCACAATGTTTTGCTCTTCTACCAAAGTAGGGATGGGAATCAAAAACCAAATCCAACTGAGAATCAATAACAAACAGCTAGAGAGTCAATACCATCCTCCCACCAGTATCTGGCTCTGTTGTAAGTCCAGGATGCCGGACTCTCATCACAGACAGTCAGCCCAAAGGACGTGGCTCAGCTAAACCAAACAACAATACCAACTACACAACACCAACTACGCAACAGAGGAAACATCCTACCAACTACACAACAGCAAAAACATCCTACAAATTAAACAACAGAAGAAAACATCCTACCAACTACACAACAGAGGAAACATCCTACAAATTAAACAACAGAAGAAAACATCCTACCAACTACACAACAGAGGAAACATCCTACCAACTACACAACAGAGGAAACATCCTACAAACTAAACAACAGAGAAAACATCCTACAAACTTCACAACAGAGGAAACATCCTACCAACTACACAACAGAGGAAACATCCTACCAACTACACAAGAGTGGAAACATCCTACAAACTACACAACAGAGGAAACATCCTACCAACTACACAACAGTGAAAACATCCCTACAATTAAACAACAGAAGGAAACATCCTTCCAACTAAACAACAGAGGAAACATCCTACCAACTACACAACAGTGAAACATCTTACCAATTAAACAACAGAAGGAAACATCCTACCAACTACACAAGAGCAGAAACATCCTACCAACTACACCACAGAGGAAACATCCTACCAACTACCAACTACACAACAGAGGAAACATCCTACCAACTACACAACAGAGGAAACATCCAACCAACGACACAACAGTGAAAACATCCAACCAACGACACAACAGTGAAAACATCCTACATCCTACAGGGCTGGACAATATATTGTTATTGTATCGATATCGTGATATGAACATTCAAGATATTAATATTGAAAAGCAACGATATAAACGATATAGATTTCCCCCATGCCAAAACAGCACATTCCACCTTCTTTTGTATTATTATGTTTTTATTTTTCTGAATAATGCTTGGTTTTTACCAAACCCTTAGTCATATCGTATCGTATCGATATTGAGATATCTGGCATGAATATCGAGATATGAAATTTTGTCCATATCGTTCAGCCCTACTACAAACTAAACAAAACTACACAACAGAAGAAAACATCCTACCGACTACTCAACAGAGGAAATATCCTACCAACTACACAACAGAGGAAACATCCTACCAACTACACAACAGAGGAAACATCCTACCAGCTACCAACTACACAACAGAGGAAACATCCTACCAACTACACAACAGAGGAAACATCCTACCAGCTACCAACTACACAACAGAGGAAACATCCTACCAACTACACAACAGAGGTAACATCCTACAAACTAAACAACAGAGGAAACATCCTACCAGCTACACAACAGTGGATATATCCTACCAACTACACAACAGAGGAAACATCCTACCAACTACACAACAGCAAAAACATCCTACCAATTAAACAACAGAAGTAAACATCCTACCAACTAAACAACAGAGGAAACATCCTACCAACGACACAACAGAGGAAACAACAATACCAACTACACAACAGTGGAAACATCCTACCAACTACACCACAGAGGAAACATCCTACCAACTACCAACTACACAACAGAGGAAACATCCTACCAACTACACAACAGTGGAAACATCCAACCAACTACACAACAGTGAAAACATCCTACCAACTAAACAACAGAGGAAACATCCTACCAACTACACAACAGAGGAAACAACAATACTAACTACACAACAGTGGAAACATCCTACCAACTACACCACAGAGGAAACATCCTACCAACTACCAACTACACAACAGAGGAAACATCCTACCAACTACACAACAGTGGAAACAACAATACCAACTACACAACAGTGGAAACAACAATACCAACTACACAACAGTGGAAACATTCTACCAATACACAACAGTGGAAACATCCTACCAACTACACAACATAGGAAACATGAAGCTGAAAGGTTTCTCTCAGTATCAGCAGAGTCATGTCAGGCTCTCTAATCAGATGCTCTCTGTGTGCTGTGTTTAATGGGGGCGGGACATCTCAGTGCTGGACTGTGGTGCGTTTGTTATTTCCTGCTTTCATTGCTGAGGTCTCCCACAGAATACCAAACAGGCTCTACACAACACAACACAAACACACACATGTACACAACTTAGAAACACACAGAGCCCACATGGCCTCTTCACTGACACACAAAGTGTTTGCTGACGTTGTCGACTCTGTTTCACTTTTAAAACCACATGAACGCTACAGTCTCTGACTGATGGGATAAAAACATCTGACTGTTTCAGTTTTAACCAAAGAGCCTCAACAAGGAGACAAACACGATTTAACTGGACAAAAACTTTGACTCTGGGATACTGTTAGTGCATGTTGTCAGGATGGATGGAAGAAAGGAAGGAAGGAAGGAAGGACCGACGAAAGAAGGAAAGGAAGGATGGGAAGATGGATGGAACCAGGGAAGAAAGGAAGGTTGAATGGATAGAAGGAAGAAAGGAAGGACAGATGGATCAAGGGGTGAATGGAGGGTAGATTGGCTGGCTGTCATTCAGAGCCCTTCAGTCCACTCTTTGCCCAGGAGCAGGTCTTCATGGTTAGACCTGGAGGACCATGAGTTTATATTTAGGACCTGTGTCTGATAACATGTCCGTCTCTCTGTCCAGCAGGGACAGGACAGATATTTGCCCCCAGACACAGAATAACAATAAGATTGACTTAATAAAGACTGAGAGCTTTAAGTGCTAACACCCTAACCTATCACTGAAGGACTTGATAATCAGCCCTGTGGTCTGTGTGTGTGATCCAGCAGCAACTCTCAGGGAGCTGTTACAGTGTCTTAGTGATCATGAAGCTTCAGCTCAGTCTGCTGCTCTTATCTCATGTCAGGACACATCCAGGAATGTTTGAGCATTTAGAGGTGTGTGGGCTTGTCCACGGCTGAGCTGCTGCTCTGTGTGTCCTCACAACACGGATCAGAAACGAAAAGGTCTGAAGGCTTCATACGGGTCTACGTAGACCTCCCTCACCGGTCTGAGTGGGTTGTACTCAGTGAGGAGATGTGCCCCCTTAATCCTGTGTTAATTTTGTTGACAGGTTTTTTCATCATAGTTTTCATCGAAAACCTTTTTCCCCTGACGAAAACTAGACAGTAACTAATAAAAACAAGTGCACATGGACAAAAACTAAAACTAAATAAACTGACATTTTCATCAACAAATAAAAACTAGACTAACATGTTTGACAGAGACTTTATCAACCAGACCTAATTTGGTCATGTTGAAGTAGGGACAAGTTAGGAATATATCCAATCACAGCTACTTTGGTTGTGTGGAAAGGTTGGATGAGTTAAGAGGGACATCCAATCACAGCTGCCTTAGCTTGGTGGTGGTGGGATAAGTTGGGGAGTGATCCAATCAGAGCTACTCTCTATGAATTGATATATTCATGTAGAGCAGGTTCACTGTTTGTTGTCAGTTCTGGTATTGTAACTTAGATGCTCTGCCAGGTAGCCTAAATAAAGGTGACTGCATTTCACATAAAAGTTCAATTTTTTTCTGTTCATTTATACATTCAAACTTTTCTAGCATTCAATAAAGGGTTATTAGATGTTTCATTTTATCCAAGCGTAAAACATGACTTCAGAAATTCAAGGAAACATAAAAAAATGCCCTACCCTTTGCACTTCATATTTTAGTCGACTAAATTTACAGTAGATTTCATCGACTAAAATGTTGTGAAATTTCATCAGCTAAAACTAGACTAAAATTAAAACAATTTAGATGACAAAATTATGACTAAAACTAAAAAATATTTTAGACCAAAGACTATAACTAAAACTAAATTAAAAAGTGCTGTCAACATTAACACAGCCTTGATCTTAGACCTGGCTTGGCCCCTCTGACAGTGTTACTGTATTGACTTCTTTAGGGAGTTCTCCCACAAAGTCAGTATGTCCTCTCCTGTTTGACTGTGAAAACATGTCAGAGTTTATCAAGCAGACTGTTTTCAGAATCTGTGTATCTGAATAGCGGTTGGCTGTGCTCGATGAGGCTCTAAACATAAAACAGTAAATAAACAAATGAGAGTGATATCTGCTCCCTCTACAGTCACTCCCTGATGGCTGATTTTTGTAAAAAGGACTGAAATAAATGTTTAACCAACATAAATGTGACTCCCTAATCCAGAATATTCTCTGAGCTCCTTCATAAAAAGCCTGACAGGCTAACAGTGATGTCGGTGACAGTTACCTGCTCTGTTATTATCCTCCTGTTTCTGCTTATTAGAGTCTCCAGGTGTGTATTAAGATGCTTTAAGGTGTGTGTGTGAGTGGTTTATTGCTCCATGTTAAAGATTGAACTCTTATTATCAGCTGCCAGGAGCAGAACAGAGGAGATATTTCATAACTCGTCTGATCTTCTGTTGACTCATGTAGCTGCCCACGCCTTCAGAGATGAACTCACAGCAACTCAGAGAGGGTTTCATCATGAGCTCTGAGATGGTTTGATCTTCTGAGGGTCAATTTCTACCAACAGAAGGAAACCGACTCTTAAGATCAGAGCGGGGCAGTCTGTGGTATGAAATGGACCTTATGGTAAATAAAAACACCATTTATGCTGATATAGTTCATGTCCAGTTAAGAACTAGAACTACTGCATGGTGGTTTTAAGCCTCAACAAGGTTTACACTGGCACGCTTTGACCTTTGACCTTCAAACTCTTATCAGTTCGTCCCTGTGTCATGGTTGATACTTTTGTAAAAGAAAAAAATCTTAATAGTGACTTTAATCCTTGAGTCAGAGTAGAGATTTGTGAAAGCATTGATTGGAGTCCTGCCCATTTTTTGTGACTGAGCAATAAAACAGCACCATGAGCAGCATCTGCTGTCCTTTTCCCTTATTGAATTACCTTGCAGTGTAGCTGGATCCTCCTGATTCAGTGTCTGTAATCAGGAGGATCCATCTCACCAAACTTCAATGAAATGAAAACAAACACTGAAAGCTCCACTTTCAACATGTTTTGGTGAGAGTTTGATCTATGAAGTGGCTCCTGGCAGTAGAGTCCACCTACTGCATTATATGATAGGCTGTAATGATTGTGATTGAAAGAAAAATCGTCCAATCACCTGCCAGCATCTGCCCTCCCCAAACACCTTCTATGGGCTGTTTCAAGATGGACTTGTGAGATATATGAAATGGTTTACCTGGTATAACAGGATGTTTATTGAATTATATAAACTGCAAATTAATAACTAAATAAATATTATGTTTTTGCGTGGAGGAAAGTTTTTTGGTAGTGTGTTTGGAAGAAACTGTTTAAAAGTGAAAAAAAAACATAATTAATGAAGAGACAAAGTCAAACACCTGAGAAAGTACTTCTTTGTAAATTGTTTAAAAGAACTTGTGTTATTTTATCCTCTATTTTAAACCAACACTATGTAGTTTTTCCACCCTAATTTAATATTTCTAGAGTCATTGTGATGGTGCATCATCTTACAACAGGTTGAATGACACCTCTGTCATGGTCTGAGGGGGTCTGTATTGCCTTCACTGGCACTATGTAACTTCGTTGTGGACGGTAGGAACACTTCCACACTAAAAAACTACAAATTTTTACTGCTTCGACTGCTTTACTGCATACGTCACTTCCCCCAAAAGCTAAACGTTGCAAAAAGGAGAATATAGCTGAGTTGATACCAAAAGGTGACGTCGACCGACTGCCGGCTACTGATTGGTCAGAGAAAGTCGTCACCGATGAGTTATGAGCGCGACGTCCAAAACAGGACTGCAGTACATACGCTTTGTTACTTTATGGCAATAACTTGCTGCCATCACAATGTTAAACACAGGACTTTATCATTACGAGCTAGCTAACAAGCTAGCGGTAGTTTCCATTAGCTTACCCTCATACGTCTTTTCTTTGCAGCCCGATTGCTCTTGTCCTCGGCTTCAAACTGTTGTATAGCTTTCAAAACTCTCCTGTACTTCTCAAGGGTATTTCTTCTCGCCGCCTGCAGCCTTCTTCTGCTTTCCTCTTTCATTCGGTTTGTAACAAAAAGCCACAGACCGAGCATCAAGTATACTATTGCCTCCAAGTCCTCCATTGTTTTGATTGTTGTGTCGCGCTCAGAATGACATGAACACAGTGTCGCCCAGCTGTTTCACGGCGACCCCGCCCCCGCTGGGTAGGGAACCGGGCTGGTGGAAAAGCAGACAAATGCGAGTAGAGTAGAGCCGGGTAGAGTCAGGGAAAGCCGAGCCAAGTAGAGTAGGGCTAATGGAAAAGGGCCATTAGTGGAGCTTTAAGTATAATGGGGAAGTTAATTATTTAACACTAGTATAACTCAGACAGGGCAAACCTCTGACAGATTATTAACAAAAATGCCCAAAACTCTAAAATCACGCAATATTAACAAATCCTTCAAAAAATTCCTGGATCCGGATTCAGATCACCACAAAAATCTAACAATAACAATAATAATAATAATAATGAGAACTTTCATTTGTACAGCACTTTTAAAAACAAAGGTTGACAAACAAACAGAAGACAAAGCACTGGAGCTTTAGCACAAAAGGATCTAACCAGCAAAATTAAAACCAAACAACCATGAACGTCAGAATAAACTCCAGCACAACAAGAACCTTAGAAGAGAGAGCATCAGCGCTTTCCGTACCCTCAGACCGATGGTGCCCATGGCAGGGCAAACATTTAAAGAAACGTGAGGAAAAGTCAGAACCCAAGGGGGCGCAACAATCCAGGCCAACACGGCACATAAACACAAAACCACTCCTTCCTTTGTCATGACCAACATTCACTGAATGTTTCAGTTTGAGTTATCCTGCTCATAAATAGAAAAACAAAACAAAAGTCAGCAAAAACACCCCCTTCCTGGCAAAGGGAGGAAGTCCTCTGCTAAAAAACCATAACAACACCTTCAGACAGACAAACTGAAAACATGTTTTGGTGTTGCTGGTAAAGCAGTGATCTCAGTCTGGCCTGCTGCCCGTCTAAAATCACTGCTATAAAGAACATTATTACTCATCACAGCAGCTGGAGGGTCAGTCGTCCATCCGCAGTGTCAGTGTGGTCTAATGTTCAAAATTATAAGGAATCTGTTTTGGGCCTGTTCCACGGTCAATAGGTTCTGGCGAGATATCCATAAAGACCTGGCAAATATATTCAGACAGACTTTACTTAAACTACAAATCAGAAAACTAAAGACTTGTTTGCAGTTTTGAGCATCACCGCCCAGAAGGCAATTACAAAAAAACGCTTCAGGCAGAAGCTCAAACTACAGACGAAAAGAAATAATGGAATGGATCACCTTTTCATTGAGGCTTCAGAGGAACAAATTTCAAATATTGTGGGAAAAATGGGAAATGTATACCCTTCCTAAGCGCCCCTTTTAGTTTAAATTCGTTTTTATTTTACAGACACCTGATTGAAAAGATACACCCCATGTTTGAATGTTAAAGGAACGCTCTTTTCATGTCTTGCCTCACTCCTGAGTCCGTGACAAGCAGATAGACTCCATTCTTTTGAGAGTGCTGCAGTACAAGAAGAGACAGATAAAGCTCAACCACTGCTAATTAGCTTAGCTCAAACACTGGGAGTATATGGGTAGTGTTAGCCTGCCTCTGCCTATAGTCATCAGAAACTCTTCAGCAACTCTAAACAGTCCTGTGTGCTTGTTGTGACTTCTTTTTACTTCCAATTTTCTAGGGAATTATGTTTTGTTATCTTTTATTATCTTCACATCATCTTCTTCTGCAGGACTCAGGAGTGAGGTAAGACACGAAAACAACAAAGATGTTGGAGTGTTCCTTTAAGTGTAATTTTATGTTGTTAGTTTTCCTCTTCTTGCTTTTATTTTTATTTTTTTTCATTGCTTTGGTTTTATGCATGTCATATCATTAAGATATGATTGAATTATGCTCTCAAACTCTCTGTAAGGATCTGATCACAGAGACGTCCCATCAAACCCTCGACCTGCTGGTGTTTCCCCGCTCACGAGAAGCAGCAGCTGAGAGGAGGACGGATTAACCTATTAGGGGCCCTGGGGTAAAAATGTCCCCCAGAGCTTCTGTTGACCCCATCCTGAATGAACCGCGTTACCTCAGAGGAAAACAAACCCACGCCTCAGTATAATGAGCTGAAACATCACAATAGCATCCATCTCTGGACCTCCAGACTCAGACTGTCGTACCTGAGTTGTCGAACAGCAGCTGCTGGCAGGTGGTAGTGGCCCACGGACAGCTGAACACGGCTCCTCGCTCTGTGACGCTGCTGGGGGCTGATGTGTTTGCACGAGGAGCTCCAATCAGGACGTCTGACCTGAGGAGAGACAGGAGAGTGAACATCTGAGGAGACTGCCATTGCAGACCATTAATCAGTGCGACGTCACAAAATCATTAAAAACTCTGAAAATAAGAATTCACAGAGATGGAGTTTGGATGGAAGAGCCTCGTTTGCTTCTTTACTCCACCAAAACAGAAAAACTGTTTTTCTGCAGGGGACGTAAACGTGGAGACAATGTGGATCTGAAGAAGCTAACCACTGGCTCACGCGTTGGGAGTGTCCAATGATCAGACCTTTGTGGACAGAAATATTACAAAGCATCTTTAACACTGCTCTGCCCTTGCACTGCTTCCCATTGTTCCTCGGAAACTTTGACTTCCAGGGGAGATGACTGAAATTAAAAATTAAACCCTTGATTTTTAAATGTACCCATGCAGAGATGGGTACAAGATATTAATATCAGCTGATACCGATGCTTAACTTTTTTGGCTGACATCAGCTGATACGATATCAAACCGATAATGTTGTTCATCTGTCTATAATGTTCTCTTGTGTTTGAAGAACTTTTTTAAAGTCTAAAGAAATGATGTTTTTTTTTACACTCCTGTAGAAACTTTTCTTTAAGACAGATTTCATGTCTGCCACACCAGTAAGAGTATTTTTATTTTGATGAAGCTCAAATATCAGGCAGCCTGTCTGAGCATCGTCCAGGATGAGAAAGAAAACCTTTAACATTTCATGATCACTTAAAATCTAATATCCGAACAGGAAGGAAACTCAATAAAAGCACAAACACACGGACTCTGTTATTTTATGTCTCAGGTCCTTCAGGGTAAATGGGCGTACAGCTACATGCCTGCCAGCTTCGGATACTCCATGACAGGAAACACGGACATCGACAAGAACAGATACCCAGGTTGTTTCTTTCAGTGTTACACTATATTTTTGTGGGGAAGAGATGTAAAAGAAGAAAAACAGCATTTAACTCTTGCAAAAATGAAACCCTTGATTTTTAAATAGACCCATGCAGTGATGTGAAGGTGCATCAATATTCTACATTTGTGTAATTTGTCGATATTCCAGCAGATGGCCGATATGTGTGGCCAACATATCTGCTGTAAATATCTGCAAAAATTTCAGTATCAGTTGATACCGATACTTAACTCTTTAGGCTCTTTCATTGGCCAATACCGACATCAAACCGATAACATTGTGCATCCCTACAAAAAATGTAAAAAAAAAAACATAATAAGGAAAAGATATGTTGATTCGTTAAAGAATATGCGGCGCATTTATCCAAAACAAACAGAGGTGAGATCTGCTTTGGATTTTCTTACTTGACGTCAGTAACTGAAGTGGGGACATAGAGAGAGACATAGAGCTATGAAGACAGACAGGACACAAAGTGAAGATCTAAGACTAAAAGTGTCTTGTGTCCAGGCTGGAGAGTCATCCAGGACATCCTGATATGACAAACTGCAGTCTGTGAACATTTGTGACATCTGCAGTGAGCCAAAAACACCAGGATGTCAGACTACTAGTACTTCAGGGATAATCAGCCGAATGCATCAGACCAGTCTGCCTCACATACTGTTACCTACAATGCTAAGTGCCAACAGCATGGGAAAAAAGCATTAATTCCATAACATTTATATAACATTAAAGTGAATCAAAACTCAGTATATTTACACATTTCCATTCATTACATGAATTTTGGATGGTTACACATCCATCATGTCAGGGGTGAAAATAATAAAAACTCAAATAAATCACTTATAAAACTTATACTTAGTTCATTAATGGATGTTAATTTAGCAGCACTAGCTGTTAGCTGAGCAAAGTTCTTGTCTTTATGACCAGAAACAGAAACAGAAATCTGTGAAAGCACACAGCATTTCTATGCAATCAAAAGAAACTATCATTTATTTTTGTTTAATGTAGTTTTTACATTGTTAAAACAGTCGCTCTGATTCCCACTTTAGCCTGATAGGTGGCAGTGATGCACATTGTATGAATACAAAGAAGAAGTAGAATCAGCTTGGATTGGTTGAACCAGGTGGTGCTAAACCCTGCAGTACCCAGAGTGTCCACTTGAGGCTGGCTGCAGTAACCTGACATCTTAATAATTGTATGAGGGACAAAGACTTATTTTTTTTTTTGCCTTAATTCACGTCTTTACAGCCTGGTTCAAAAAACAGCTTCAGTCTTAAAAGTAAACACATTCATGTGCTCTCACTGTGAGGGGGGGATCTTTTAGATTCTGCCTGTCTCCTTTTTTTGAGGATTTAGTAAAGATTTATGGTTTTGGAAATGTAGCATTGCTATTGGTAAGACGTCATTTAGTCCCTCCCACTTTAATGAATTAGGGGTCAGGTCTGGGAATGATTTTTCAAATCCATGCATCCCTAATTCACACTACATGTGTGTCCATCACAGATGTGCTTTAAATGATTATATTTGCAGTATAAATTATTACATTACAGCCACACTGTGTAGTTTGTTCTCCATCTCGTGGTGAAACTGTATTTTGAATTCAAACGAATAGCGCTCTCTTGCGCCTCGCTTTTTCAAATGTGTGTTGCAACCGCTGAACTCTACAGTAGCCAGTATGTGCTTAGAGGCTATGTCAACATGCCATCCAACACTTCATCAAGTTTTCTTTCTGGTGAAGAGGTACATTATTTCAAAAAAACTGCACACCGCATTGAATTATTCATGTTAGGCTTTCAGATTTACCGGGGCAGTGACAAGAGCGTCTCACTGTGCTCCTTCTGTATTTCAGTCATGCTGGCTCTGAGCGAAATCGCTGTTTAGCCTTAGCCAGTACTACTACGTAGTAGGGCTGAAAGATTTATCATTTTCAAAGTGAAATCGCAATTTCATACAACACAATCATGTGATCGCCAAAGCTGCAATTTTTGCAGTGCTCCTGACTGACCCAGGATCTGTTGTGTCAAATATTTTACACTTACTATTTTAGGTAGGCAGGTCAACAACACAAAGCCTCTGTTTAGGAGTAGAAGTTGGAGTATCTCTTAAATATTGAAAACAGATTATTTATCATCAATATTAGATGATGAATAATGTGTTATGTGCTTTTGATCATTGATTTCCTTCCTGTTGTCTATACTGTAAACAAAGTGAATATTGCACTGAAGCCTGATTTGAAGAAAATCATGAATTGAATTGAAATGCAATATCTACCAGAAAAATCACAATTAGATCTTTTCCTAAAATCTTCCAGCCATAATACGTAGTGCTTTATGTCCCTCTGTGCTGTTCATAGTTTTTATAGACCTGAAGGACATGGAAGGCTCAATAGGACTTATCCGTTCTATGTAAATACAGATAAGAAATTCTTCGCTCAGGAGGACAAGTCAGACAGTTGGCAGAGACAATTTGACACAAATGAGGACATATTTATGAAGTCGAGCTGTCGCCGTGGTCTTCTTGTCATTTAAAGGTGCTGCAGAGATGTTTACCTCAGCTGATCACATTAGTGTCTACAGACATGTTTTCAAGTTAATCTCCAGTGATGATTGGTTCACAGCTGTCCCTTATATGTTGCTAAATAAGCTAAAGTATTCTCTCTGTTTGGGACATGAAGGGTTAACATCCTGCCATCCTCCTGTCATTTCAAACAGCTGATCAGCAGGAAGCACAAACAGGAAAGTGTCACTGAGATAAACAGTTGGCCCTGACGGCTAAATTATAAACTCTCCAGAGGATAGGCTGCCTGTGAAACGCTGCACAACCCTCCATCATCTGTAAAAAACTCAGCATGACCCCGGGCCGAGTTACGTCAGCCTCTGTTCCTCCATTTCACCACGTTAGCTGCTTAAACTTATCCTCCATTTATGGGTTAAGCCTCGTTAATTACAGGCCTGGAATTTAACTCATTAAAGTTTGACACTGACAGTTTTTATTATTCACTGGATCTAACTGAGAACACTGTCTGATACAGCGAGGTGATTATTTTCAGATAAAATGATGAATAAATAGTAAAAATTCTTCTTTATCTTGAAGTAAATGAACATTTTATATTCCCTTAAATTATCTAAGGGAAACATTCTCAGTAACCAAGGACTTTTGTCATTTCTTAAATACATTTAGCAAAGTACATGATATTTTGATATATTTCAATCAATACCGATATGTAGAAATAACTAAAAGCAGGTTTCCTTTAATATCAGCTGTTAGAAGCAAAGATATCTTTTAAGACTGACAGTATAATCATGCTTTAATAGAGCTACAAACACTAATTTACTAATTTACTAATTTATTCACATAAAATATGCATTTTTTGGCAATTTTTACTTGTAGTTTTGAATTAACATGCCAACATTTGCTAAACTTAACGCTAATATATCAGGCTAAAATATCTCCAGTAAACAGCTGCATTAATTTACAGATCTGCTGATAACAAAATATAGCAATAATATCCCTGACATCCCTAACGTTGCGTAAAAATATCTTTCTCTCAATGATGAGAAATTACACTAGTTTGTACGTAGAATATTTAAATAACACTGTGAGGATCTGTTGACGTGATGGATTTCTAAATCTAATGATTCAATAACAGAGCGTGAAACTTTGATTCAGTGAAAGAAATCAAGCAAGTCTGATGACTTTAATACAACAGCAACACAAATACAGGCTTGTGACCTCGAATGTTTTGAGATTTCTTGATTTAAATTATGAATGATAATAACCAAATGCCTGACTGTGGTCTAAATTCAACAAATAAGTCAGACATATTTTGGTAAAGAAATAATATCAGTGCATTTCTGCTACTTAAATTATGCTCTCTCTTGCTTGCTGCTTTTTCTGGTGAAAAATGTTAACAACAGTCTCCTTTTGTTAAATGCTGTAATTTCTATTAACACTGCTTATCTAACTAACAGAGATTATAGAACTGTATGCTGTGGTATTTAAAAGTATCAAAGAATTAACGTTTAACATGCATATTAGTGTTTTCCCAGCAGTGAAGGTGGTGACTTAAGTGTTAATGTTTTATCTATGAAAGCTTCCAAGTATCAAAATGATCACCACCGATGTTTTAGAAAATTAGTAGGGACGCACAACATTATCGGTTTGATATGAACCATACTTTTTGCTGATATTTTAGCCTTATATATTTGCATCAATATTGTGGAGTTTTTGCAAATCAGTGTTTTAGCTCTTAGAATAACAGATGAAGCTTGATTTTCCTGTTACTGTTAAAATTACATTTTGCATTTGATGAAGGCGTCATCCAAAGTAACTTCTCTCAGTTATGTCTATATATCTGTATTAAAATCAGTATCAGCCAAAATAAGTTTTAAAAACTCTGGACATCATTAGATATCGGCAAAAACCCAATATTATGCATCCCTATATGTAAGTATTTTTCACAAACGGAATACATCTCCCAACAAGCAATGTTTTGGTCTGTGGGAGAAAAATGACTGTCCAACAGAAACTCAACCATGCAGGGAAACCCAAGCATGCAAAAGGAGAATACGCAAACTCCCTGAAGAGAGGCCCTGACATCACTGGCATGAGGCACTACCTGCTGCACCACCGTGAAGAAGAGATTTTGTACTCATGTCTTACTTTTGTTTACATCCATGTTGAGGGGCTGTGTTAGAGAAATGTTGGTATAAGGTGAACAAAAGGTAAGATTGAGCAACCCTACTAGGAATGTACTTTCAAGGCCGTAATTTAAATTATTGTTAACCCGTTGACTATCTTATGTTTAAACTACATAATGAGGATTTTAACCAGATTTATTTATAATTTATAATTTTTTTTAATATCACCTTTCAGAGTGTAAGACAAAAACAAAAGAGACAGCAGACGCAGCCCTGACTCACTGAGAACATCCAGGCTGATTATTTTAGACCATGATAATATTAAATGTTAAATATGGTCATGAAATCCGAATCACTGCCTCCCTGGACTCAGCGGTATCGTGGTGTGTTGGCAGACCGACAGTAGCGACCACAGGCGGGGAGTCAGACCTGGTCAGGTCCTCACCAGGCTGGACTTACTTCACTTTGTTGGAGGTCTGGAAGAAGTCCACGGAGAAGCCGAAGTAGCTCCCAGCTGGCCCAGAGAACACGGAGGGTTTGTCCACATCCAGGTTAAAGGACCTGGACCGATGGACCAGCGAGCAGAGCAGGAAGAGCAGCCCGAGAGAGGCGCGTCCTCCTCCGGCCATGGCTGCTGAAACCTCCGGGGTCCAAATGAGGATGGAGATGAAGCTGGAGAGTCAGCCGGATTTAACTGCTGTGAAACCAGAGTCCTCCCGTAGACAGCTCTCCTACATGAACCACGGAGAACAAGCCAGCGAGCAACGCTCCGATTATTCGACTAATCGGTCCGAGTAGCCGCCGTGAGACTCGG
Source organism: Cetoscarus ocellatus (assembly GCA_037902135.1). Lineage (NCBI taxonomy): Eukaryota > Metazoa > Chordata > Actinopteri > Labriformes > Labridae > Cetoscarus > Cetoscarus ocellatus. Next base: position 650,113 of record JBAMNC010000698.1, on the reverse strand, counting down.
TAGATCGGCTGAGCAGAGTCCGGGGTCTGCTTGGTTCTGTCCGGAGGTCCGTTAGCTCGTTTTAGACGAAAACAGAGACTGAAACATGGGTGGAGGTCCAGGGAGAGGCCGTGTGTCGGAGAGAGTACATGGAAGTGTGTCAGCTCGGGCTTGTCCCAACAAACGACCTAAAGTTAGCTGCTATATTAGCCACACTACGTCCGGGCAGCCTCCTTCAAAATAAAAGCATGACAAACATTTTAGAAGTCAGTGGCCATATGGGGCGGATAAAAAACATTAAGCAGAAAAACATGAACTGAACGCCTTTACATGTTATTTATTATTAATAATAATGATAGTATTTACAACAATGACAACAACAAAAAAATGAAACAAAATTAAACCTGCTCTCGCCCTCTTGCTAACCCGATCAGCTTTCTCTGTCATACATAAGGGAAAAGATAAATCAATTCAATAAAAAAAAGTTTGACAATATCTATGATACACAAATTGCTCATATTTCATCAACTTTCTTCGAAAATTGTTTGTGTTCAGTAAAATATTTGATAACCCAATCAGTATGTTCCAAGAAGTCAATTTTAACTGTCTACCCCTAAAAACATTAATATTAATATTTTACATACTTATTTATGGGCCATAATTTATTTGGCCCCCTGAGGGAAGAAAAACTGCCTTTGTTATCATCTTTAAAGCTCTTTTTTATTTACAAAAGATGGAATAAATTTAAGTACCTATACCACTTCAGAAATTATACTTTAAAAACTGTTAAATACTCTTTATTTTATTAAAAAGTAATCTTTATATAGTTTACTTTATCAGGTTAAACTCAGCATAAGGCCACCATGTACATGCTTTCACAACATCAATGCTTTTATCAAGAATTCTAAAATCTTTGTTTCTCTTGATAACTTATAAGTAATAAAAAAATTTCCATGTTAGAGTATCCTGCTGTTCATAATATTTTGGCCCTCTGGGGTCCTCATGTGACAAAAGTGTCCCATCCACAGCAGCACATCTCTGATAAACTTTTATGATGCCAAATGTGACATGGCAAAATCATTATCATTATTATTAATTATTAAAGGAAGAAATTATTTTGAAATTTTCCTCAATGTTCAATATTTTTGGCTTGTGTTATTTTATTCCTCCTGACTGCTTATTTTCACTCTAACTATATGTTGATTGCTTTTGCACCAATTTACAAAGTCAGATTCCCTGTATGTGCAAATGTACTTGGCAGTAAATCCCAATTCTGATTGGGAAGCTTTTATTTTGAAGGCTACGTAAACTTCCGTTCTCTCCGCTAAGCGTACCTGTACCTTTACGTATGATCCTGACGCACAACAGGAAGTTCATCCCGCCGCATTAAAGGGAAACTCTCATTACTGCAGGACAGACAGGCGTCTGGTCCAACAAGGACGTCAGGTCTGACTTTATGTTTTAACTGAAGATTAAAAGAGCAGAGAACTGATTTAAAATCATCGGTTTGATCCTGAGACATAAAGATTTAAACTGCTGCAATAAACAGAGAAACTTTCAGCAGGGAGAGTTTGATAGTCACAGGTCAAAAGTTAAACTACAAACACAATATCTACATATTAAAGTATGTAGATGTGACAGAGTTTATTAGACGGTCCTCTTTGTGCTCTTATATAAACATGGATGCAGTCGAAGTGACGTCACTCATCGGCTTGTGAAGAGGTACGACTGTAGCCTACCTGAAAAACAAACTTTAGATCTGGTAAACAAGAGCTGAACGATATTTTAATTTACAAAATAACAGGCACGAGTTTCCAGGTGCTGCTAATCACTGACATTATCACAGACTGAGAAAAAAAAAATCACAGTAATCCATTTTGCATTTATCAAACAAAAAACATATATTTCTTTTGTTTTTATAAAAAGTTTTTTTTTTTATGTAAATAAACTGTCATTTATAGGGTTAAAATTATGAAAATAAATTAATGTTTGCTATACTTGATGACGACTGGAGTTAATGACCAAGATACATTTTATTATTATTATTTTTTTGATATGATTAATATTTAGAAATATAGCTTTGCCTAAAAGAGCCTTAACAGGGAAAATGTATGTTTTTTTTTTTTTATAATTGCACAAAGAGTTATATTTTTTTTATATCAATGTTGCTGCTAATCAGTGACATAATCCGGACTGATAATCCCTGCACAAAAAAATTCACTTTGCTGTCATCAAATTAGAAAAATTATTTATTGTTTAAAAAGTGTCATTACACTAGTAAACTTGCACTTAAAAACGTTAAAATTATGAAAATAAATTCATGTTTGTTATACATAATTGGGACTGGAGTTAATGACCAAAATAAAATTTAAAACGTTTTTTTGTCATGTTTACTATGTCTAGATATATCAGATGTCCTCAAAGGGACTTAAGGGAGAAAGTGAGAGTTTCTTTGTATTTTTTTTTTTCACTGCACAAAAAGTAATAATCTATCAGAATCGATGTTGCTGCTCATCATTGACATATCTCAGGCTGACAACCCTTGCACAAAAACACTCTTCATTCATCAAGTAGAAAATATATATTTATATAAATGTTTTAAAAGCAGCATTTTGTCAATAAACTGGCACTTAGAGGGTTAAAATTATGAAAATAAATTTCATGTTTGTTTTACATCATGGAGACTGGAGTTAATCACCAAAATAAAATATTGTTTCATGTTTAATATTTCTAAATATATCCAACGTCCTAAAAGGGCCTTAAAGGGAGAAGAGTGGTTTTTAGAGAGCCTGAGGGCAGCGGAGTCTTTGTGCTCTTAAACTGAAGCCAGAGTTGTTCTGAAGTTCCCTGAGTGACCACTAGAGGCCGTCTGCAGGAGCATCAGGTCGAACAAACATCCATGTCAAAATGTTTGTTTATAAAGCAGAAATTAAGGTAAAAACACAGCCATGAAAACTCTGAAAATGCTTTAAAGTGATGATCAGAGGAACAGCTTTTGTGTCTTCATGATGTCAGACATAAGCCTCACTGTCACTGGATCCGGCTCACAGAAAGACCTGGTCCTGGTGTGCTCTGAAACCCCTCAGAAGTTTATCCAGAGAGAGCGCTGAGGGGTTTTCGTCTTATTTGGCCATGAGCTGCTCTGAATCACTGTTACAATGAAGTGTGCACTCAAGAATGTGGCAGGGCTCCCACAGGAGGGGGGGGGGGGGGGTTGTGTATGTGTGTGTCGGGGGGGGGGGGGTTGAGGCGGGGATATGTAGATGCTGAAGGCCTTAAGATCTACGTAAGCCTGTGCCAAGATTAAGACAAGAGCGTGTTGGAGGGCGAGCGAGCTTGTATGTTTGTGTAAGAGAGAGAGAGAGGGATGGTGTAATGGAGGTTGTGAAATCAGAGCTCTGAAGATTATTAGAGTTCTGCTGATTTAACCCTTCAGAGAGCTCCTGCAGCTGACGCTGGAGTTTCACTCCCTTTACAAAGTCACTCCATCTTTGCTGTTTAATCCAGAGCAGCTCTCTCCCTCCTCGGGATAAATATGAGGTCAAAGTTCAGCCCAGATTGTTTTGGTTTGTCTCAGATTGAGGGTCACTATGACGGATGTAAGTGAACCATGAGGACTGCAGGTCGGCTATTCAATCAATTAATCAATCAATTAAACTTTATTTGTATAGCACTTTTCATATAAAGTCTTCTAGCACAAAGTGTTTTACATAACAAGAAAAGAAATAAAATAAAATAAAATAAAATAAATAACATAAAAATTAAAAATGGATACAATGAAAATAAAAAACTCTACCCACCCTCGTGATTCACATCCAGCACACACACAGACATTAAGAGGAGGTTCTGACAGGAAACAGAATTGAAGGACGGAGGAATCGCCATCTTGTTTTGAAAATGAAGCAACACAGGAGCTAAGACTAAAATGACGATTAAAAATCATGATAAGAAACTAGAAAAAATACTACAGGAAAAATAAATAAATAAGTAAATAAAATTTAAAATAACATGGTAAAATGAGATAGCCAAACACCAAATGCTTAATAAATTCTACTAAAGTAGGCGAATGGAAAGAAATTGATTAACATAGAGTAAAATTCTGAACAATAAATCTGAACTGAAATTGAGAAATAAAACAGATTAAGAGGGTTAAATTAAATTAAATAAATAAGATTTAATAATAATAGTAAATATAATCAGCTAAAAGCCAGACTTAAAAGGTAGGTCTTGAGTTTGCCTTCAAAAATATGAACAGTAGGTTTTGTCATCCAAATCCTTCAAATATCCTTATTCTACATCCTGATTATGATAACCACTAAAATGTACTCACTTCTCCCTCTCGCCTCTACCAGCATTCCCTGAAAGTGTCATCAAAATATGTTCAGAAGTTATTGATTTATTTTATTAGTTATTAATTTATTAATGAAAATTTGTTAAACTTCTGTGTCTGTCATGATGGAAAGGTCACAGTGATAGCCATGACAAGACACGTCCTATTACATTGGTAAAAACTGGAAAACTCCTTGGGAATTATTTATGGTAATACAAATGCTCTATTATAAACATATCTTTTTATATTGGGTTGTGTTTTACAACCAAACAGCTTGATCCCCCCTCCCCCCAGGATACACAAAAAAAACATTCCCACGAATACTAAGTAACAACAATAATAAAAATAAATCTATAAATTTTAATACTTATAATAATTCCCATTAGAAATAGGGCGGTACAACATAACTGAGCACAGAAACAATATCATTTGCTCTATGTAACTGTGACAAAAGGACAGAAAAGGACCCCAAATCTTTTAAACATTATCAGAGCAACCTCTAATACTGTATTTAATTTTCTTCGAATAAAGGAAAGACATTATATTCCTCAGCCAAGAATAAACAGATGGAGGTTTCTGGTCCTTCGGATGAAGTAAAATATGCCTGCGGTCCAAATTATAAACATATTTAACAAATAATGTTCCTGTTGTTGCTGATTCTAAAAACTCAGATTTCAATTTCCTGAAGGTTAGATATCTTTAAATATTTGTTTGTGTTTGAGTCTTTGTTTTAGTTAACTTAAATAAAGGAGAACAGCGTTGATCCCACGCAGGTTTATTTGTCTTAATCTGTTGTTTCTGAGGGCAGGTTGTTTTTTATGGAGATTTTGCAGCTGTTACCTAAAAATACACTTTAATGTGGGAGGACAGGAGAGACTGACGTATGAGAGATTTAAAGCTGTTTATCTATTTTTTATTTTTGATTGAATAATGAATATTTTTTGTCAGTCTGTAAATACACAGGACAAAAGCAGACACACACTCATCACTTCAGTGTGAGTCTTTTATCAAAATCGACAGATGTGCTGCCACCCAGCGGCCAAACAGGGCCAGCTCAGTTTACTGTCATTCAAAGTGCTTCAAGCGTCAGAACCAACAAACAAAAGATGAAAACAAAGACATGAACAAGCTGCCCGAGGTTTGACGGGAGTGTCAGACAGTAAGTCCAGGGAGAAGCCTGAGCTGTACAGAGAGTTAAGCACAGACAGTTTTTTAAAAATACCTGCCTTCATGTGGACAAAGTCTGTTTCTCAATGAGGTTTTCCTGGTTAAAAAAATAATTTTACACCTACATTGTAAACCACTGTTTAGTTTATTTTTATTTTTGAAACTTTTATTCATGACGTGGCTAAAATACACTATTAAATTGTTTAATAATGTTTTATCGTGTGTGCATGAACATTAAAAAAATTAAGAGAAAATGTACTAACGCGTATTCCAAATGGGCAAAGTGCCTCAAAGGATATGGACTGTTTGTAAATTAACATCATATTTAGAAAACTCACAAAATTTGATTGTAGCCTTGAAACATGACATACTGGGGCGTCGGTGGCGCAGCTGGATAGTGTGGGCGTGAAAAGTGTTAGCTGATACTGATGGATAACTAGAAACTCTGAACCATCAGTGAGCGAATGGGTGTGAATGGGTAAGTGTGACCTGCGGTGTAAAGCAGCTTTGAGTAGTCAAAGACTAGAAAAGCACTATATAAGCTCAAGTCCATTTACTATGGAGGATTTTTTCCAGAAAACCCACACGTCTGCCAGTTAAAGATGAGTTTAGTTTATTGCACATTATAAAATATAACACAAATGCTTAAATGCCTCCATTCTTTTAATAACAAATGTCATAGGATTAAGTGAAAAGCAAAATCCTAGACAGAATTTAAAGGTGAATCAAAGACAGTTTTAAAAGACTATTGACATGTTTTTAAAAGGATTGATTAGTCTTATTTTTATGAAATTTCTGCACCGAGCAATACTTATTATTTTCACCTGTTGTAATACAAAAGCTAGAACACTTGAGCTGCTTAATGTTTACAAAACCCAAAACCAGTGAAGTTGGCACGTTGTGTAAATCGTAAATAAAAACAGAATACAATGATTTGCAAATCCTTTTCAACTTATATTCAATTGAATACACTGCAAAGACAAGATATTTAATGTTCGAACTGAGAAACTTTATTTTCTTTGGCAAATAATCATCAACTTAGAATTTAATGGCAGCAATACATTGCAAAAAAAGTTGGCACAGGGGCATTTTTACCACTGTGTTACATCGCCTTTCCTTTTAACAACACTCAGTAAACGTTTGGGAACTGAGGAGACCAATTTTGAAGCTTTTCGGGTGGAATTCTTTCCCATTCTTGCTTGATGTACAGCTTAAGTTGTTCAACGGTCCGGGGTCTCCGTTGTTGTATTTTACGCTTCATAATGTGCCACACATTTTCAATGGGGGACAGGTCTGGACTACAGGCAGGCCAGTCTAGTACCCGCAATCTTTTACTACGAAGCCACGCTGTTGTAACACGTGCAGAATGTGGCTTGGCATTGTCTTGCTGAAATAAGCAGGGGTGTCCATGAAAAAGACGTTGCTTGGATGGCAACATATGTTGCTCCAAAACCTGTATGTACCTTTCAGCATTAATGGTGCCTTCACAGATGTGTAAGTTACCCATGCCTTGGGCACTAATACACCCCCATACCATCACAGATGCTGGCTTTTGGACTTTGCGCCTATAACAGTCCGGCTGATTCTTTTCCTCTTTGGTCCGGAGGACACGACGACCACACTTTCCAAAAACAATTTGAAACGTGGACTCGTCAGACCACAGAACACTTTTCCACTTTGCATCAGTCCATCTTAGATGAGCTCGGGCCCAGCGAAGCTGGCGGCGTTTCTGGGTGTTGTTGATAAATGGCTTTCGCTTTGCATAGTAGAGTTTAACTTGCACTTACAGATGTAGCGACGAACTGTAGTTACTGACAGTGGTTTTCTGAAGTGTTCCTGAGCCCATGTGGTGATATCCTTTACACAGTGATGCCGGTTTTTGATGCAGTACCGCCTGAGGGATCGAAGGTCACAGGCATTCAATGTTGGTTTTCGGCCTTGCCGCTTACGTGCAGTAATTTCTCCAGATTCTCTGAACCTTTTGATGATATTACGGACCGTAGATAATGAAATCCCTAAATTCCTTGCAATAGCTCGTTGAGAAATGTTGTTCTTAAACTGTTCGACAATTTGCTCACGCATTTGTTCACAAAGTGGTGACCCTCGCCACATCCTTGTTTGTGAATGACTGACCATTTCAGGGAAGCTGCTTTTATACCCAATCATGGCACCCACCTGTTCTCAATTAGCCTGTTCACCTGTGGGATGTTCCAAATAAGTGTTTGATGAGCATTCCTCAACTTTCTCAGTCTTTTTTGCCACTTGTGCCAGCTTTTTTGAAACATGTTGCAGGTATCAAATTCAAAATGAGCTAATATTTGCAAAAAATAACACAGTTTACCAGTTCGAACCGTTAAGTATCTCGTCTTTGCTGTGTATTCAATTGAATATAGGTTGAAAGGGATTTGCAAATCATTGTATTCTGTTTTTATTTACGATTTACACAACGTGCCAACTTCACTGGTTTTGGGTTTTGTAAATTAAAATGCTGTTATTGTACAAATTTAACTTCACTGAAAAGTAGGCCAGATTGTGATTTTATTGAATTTGTGCTTAATTGTTTAGACATAATTGTATTAAATTAAAGCATTCCTCAGAGCAGTGGCATGTATAAACTTTATCAGCGTGAGAGCAGAGAGTATATAACCTAAATAAATTTTTCATTGTGATGGATGACTGTTGGTCTGGAGGTGTGCTTCATCACGTTGATTTGTGTGTAAACATATGTAGTCATATTCATAAAGGTCACAAACCACTTTAAAAATAAATATTTAAATATATTATATGGATAAAGCGAAGGCAGATGAATAAAACTGCAGATATATTTGTTGCAGGACATTCAAAAGCACATGATGACTGACAGCAGATTAAATTTTGCACTCATGCTGGCCCTTCTGTTGAATGATTCTAGGACGTCTGTAGACAACTCCTCTGATCTGCGGCAGGTTCAGGCAGTAGACCAGAGGGTTAGTGAGGGGGGGGATCATCAGGCACTCCAGAGATAACACAACAATCACAGTCGTGTTGGTTTCTTTATACCGAGTGAGTGAAAACTCACAGAACACGGAGACACGGTAGTTCACGAAGGTCAGGATATGAGGCAGGCAGGTCTGCAGGGCCTTTCCTCTGAGCGCCCTGGAGCTCCTCCTGCAGACCAGCAGGATCCGCAGGTAGGTGAACAGGACAAAGGACAGGGGCACCAGGACCGAGACCACAGAGGAGACCCCGCCCATGATGTTCATCCTCGTGGTGTCCGCGCAGGAGAGCTGCACCACGGGCCAGCTGGTGCAGAACAGGCGGTCCAGCATGGTCCTGCAGAAGGGCAGAGAGCTGACCATGTGGATTCAGACGCCCACGTTGAAGGCCGGGTACAGCACGGAGAACAGGACCAGGACCAGCACCACCTGAGAGCTCATCCTGCTGTGGTAGTGCAGAGGCTGACAGATGGCCACAAACCTGTCGTAGGCCATGACGGTGAGCAGAGTCAGCTCCTGTCCCAAATAGCTGTAGATGACATAAATCTGGATGAAACAGGAGGGCAGTGAGACCAGGTGAGTGTCAGACAGCAGGTCCACCAGGAACCTGGGGAATAAGCCTGCTGAGCCGTACAGGGAGTTAAAACACAGGCAGCAGATGAAGATGTACATGGGCTGGTGCAGAGACCTCTCCACGCAGACCACCAGGATTACAATCAGGTTAGCAGAGACTATAGTCACGTAGATCAGCAGACACAGGCTGAAGAACAGGTACCTGAGGGGCCCGTAGTCTGAGAACAAGGTGAACTGGAAATATGAAGGATTCAGGCTGATGTTCCTCTTCATGTCTGCAGAGCTGCAACAGGAGAGAGAGATCAGCAGACAGAGCATTTTCTTTTACACAATAACTTTGAAAAGATTCAAGATTTTAAGATGTTTATTGTCATATACACACTAACACACAGCAGCCATTAATGGGCAATGAAACTCTTATTTTGTGACTTTCCACCCAAAAATAAGAATGAATATAATCTCTAAAATATAAAATAGAATATAAAAACCTGAAGTACAAAATATAAAGTACACACAAAAAATCAACACATGTATGTTATAGTGGTCTGACATTCAAACAGAAGCTTCAGAGGTGGATTTAATTCATTTAAAGTAAAATAAATGATCAAATGCAGCTTCTCTTATGTCTGTCTACCTTTATTAACAAACTGTGACTGTGCAGATGCAGTATGGAGGTCAGGAACAGTCTAATAATCAAGCAGCTTGAATTACAGCAGAGACAAAGCCTCGGCAACCTCCTCAGATCTACAGGAGCAGAGGAGGCTGCTGCTGATTTTATATCTTCATCAGCTCAATTGGTACTGATGGTCATTTAACTTTATTTGACCTACTGTTATCCCCAAATGTATTAATAACACTTCATAAAAACACTTTTACAGTTAAAGCAAATTAAAACCAACAGTTTCCTGTTAAGAATCAAAATCAACATTGAACCTCGCATCTAAGGACTATTATAAAGCATTTTTTTATTTTGTATGTTGAAATTAATTTTTCCTGCACACATGAAGCCGCAGCTTAGACCAGACTTAATTCTGATCTTTAATTAAAAAAAAGGTTTTTATTTTAGCTTATTTCTTCATTACTTTAAGTTCTTTGTTTGATCTTTTGAGGTTTCACTGATTCTTTTGATAAATATATTATTCGAATGTTTTCTTTAACGTGGTCTGAGGTATGAAGCACTTTAAATGTTCATGTTGTTGAAATGTGTATTATAAAGTAACTTACCTTTAAGAAGCAAATCTGACTGAAATATTTAACGGCACATTTGATTTGTTTTGTCTTAAATTCACTTAATAAATCAGAGCTCTTGGCCGCATCTGCAAATTTTATTTTTTATCTCTCTCTATATATATTACCACACCTATAAAAACACAATGCAAATGAAAATACATTTTTAAAAAGTATGTGTGGGAGAGACAGAAGCCTGCAAATGACATTTATAAACCACATTGAGGAGAAAAATGGAAGGTAACCACTGAACCACCAAAATTAAATAAATAGGGATACACATTATTATCAGTCTGATACTGGTATAAGCAGATACTGGCCTAAAAAGCTGAATATTGGCATTGGTCAATATTAAAGTTTTGTCTGGTATTTACAGACAATATATCACCATACATAGCCATATATATGCCATATATCCACAGTAATATCAGCTAAATGAGCAAATGTACTGTATTTCTCCACCTAATTATTACTGCATGGGTAAATTTAAAAATCAAGAGTTTAATTTTTTCAAGAGGGAAATGTTTGTTTTCATGTTTCACATTCTGACAAACTGAAAGCAACAAGTCAGTTTTTATAAAGACTTAAAGCTCTTGTCGAAAAAGATCAGTACTGGCATCTGCAATGTTGCATTCAGAAATATTGGACATCAGCAAGAATACAAAATCAGACATCCTTCATATCAAACAACTAACACAAAAAGCATTAACTTTTAAAGAAACAAAGAAAACATATTGAGTAACAGAATAGAACAAGAAAGGTGTTCAGGGACGATAAATAAATGTAATTTTTATAGAGACAAGGTTGTTCATGTTGAGCTCGATAAAAAAAAGTCTTAGTCTATTTTTGTGTACAGACAATGTCAAATTAGTCATTTATTTGTTCCATATGATAACTAACCAATATTTGATTAAAAACTGACAGAGATGTCTTCCTCAAGGGAACATAATCAATGTTTAAATTGGTATAAAACTTTGAATTATTGACAAAATAATTACTAAGACAAACAGACAAATGTGAACTTGGATGTTTGACTTTAAGGGAAAAAATGCAGATTTGAAATATATTGATTTTAAAAAATACTCAGAAGCACAGTGGCTAGTGTATAAACTACTTACATGAACTTATTAAAACCACACTGTAAAAATAAAAAGGGCATGAAAACTCAAAATCTTGTGGTCATGGAATGTGGAGGGTTTGGGTTCAGCTCATGATTCTAAGTTGTGAGACTTAGACTTAGACTACTTTAAATTATACAATAAACACCCAGATATATCAGAATGTAACAGGAAGAAATGGTATTTATTTTTGCTTATCATCCTGCAAAGCCATGCATATTTCTGTATCTACTGCTATACCCAAGTTATTTAGTTGTAGATCATTGTTATTCTTGTGAGTATGTGTGACTAATTGTTATTGTTAAAGCTCAATGAAATACAAATAATAAGAAACTACTTTAAATTGAGACAATAAAGGACATCAGGCAGGATTGAGGCCTGGATGCTTATCCCTGCACCAAACCCAGCGGGCACCGTGACATCAATTTGATGTTGAAGATTGGTCAAGATTTTGACTACCATTATAAATAGCCTACAGAAGCTTTGACCTCCTTCTGGTTGTAAAAAGATCCAACCAAAGGATCAATCTCACATCCAGTTACTGCATTATACATTGTTAATCAATATATTTGACATCAAAACAACGTTGCTGCACAAAACTTGACATCAAATTGACGTTGACTTGATGTCTGAAAACCAGGCATTGAATTGTCACATTGATGTTCCAATAAAACTGCTCAAGCGAAGCATTTTGCATTGTGTGTGATTGTTTTTGTTCTTGCATTAGGGGTGATAACAGAAGACTTGGCAATCTAAATATTCATGCAGAAAATACATCAACCAACATCAGGTACTTAGTAGTTTACAATTTCAAGGGTGGCTGGTTAGCTTAACTGGTAGAGTGATGGGTTAGCAAATGGGAGATGGGGATTCAACTCCCAGAAAGGAGTGGAAGTTGTGTGGGTACCTGTTAAGTTTTTTAGCGCTATTAACAAGTACTGCGTCACAGTGCAGGATCTTTCCATCTGTGCATTTTTATTGTATTTTTAAATTATTATTATTATTATTTTTTTTTTTTACAAAAGTGTGACATAGAAATAATATAAAAATAACATCAATTAAATCATTATTTGACATATATCAAATTGATGTCAAAGGATAGATGTCATGTTGATTTATGTTTTTGACCAAATTACGATGACAATTTGATGTCAGTGTTTGATGTCATATTGATGCTGCATTGACTTCAGGTGCCCACTGGGAACCAGCACCACAGAGACCCTCGACCTCAAACCAACTGTTAAATTTAGAAATGAGACTTTCCAAAAACTTAACTGACATAAAACTTTGATTAAGTTTACCACACAACAAAAAAAGATTTGGTTTTGTTTACTGAAAACTGTATTTAATGCCAGAAACTTAAATTACAGTGCACACTTCAAATATTCTGAACTATCCCTTTAATATAAAAATAAAAACGTGCAATTGAGAGCAAAAAACTTGAAACAGCTTCACTGTTAAAGCTGAAATTTAAGGTTATGAGAGATAAAACTTTACAGGACCTTAAAACAGGTCACTTTACTTTGACTTGACTGAACAGCAGTTTAATGTGTCGGTGGATTTCTTTCATTTTGACTCCATAAATGATGGGATTGAGGAGAGGATGGTATAAAACCACCTGTAGAGTCATGATGAAGCGCATGGTCTTGGGCAGATGGGACTGATATTGAAGGATAAAAACATCAAACATACACCAGCAGGAGTAATTCACCAGGACGATCAGGTGAGGGACGCAGGTCTGCGCCGCCTTCTTCCTCACCTCCCGACTGCTCCGATAGGAGATGAGGAGTATCCTGATGTATGTGAACAGGATGAAGATCCCTGGGAGGAGTATGATGCTGAGCAGTAAGAACACGTCCTGAAATATCTTTCCCTCTGATATCTCGCAGTAAAGCGTGTTAATTGAGTTGTTGCAGTAAATCCCGTTCAAAGAGAAACGGCAGAGTCTACTCCTCAAGCCTAAAAACACACACAGAGACACCTGAAACATCGGCACGAACCAGGACAGGCTCAGAATAACCATGACGGTGGTTTTCCTCATGACGGTCGGGTACTGCAGAGGCCTGCAGATGGACACATATCGATCATAGGCCATGGCTGTCAGGAGGAAAAACTCAGCACCTCCGACAGAATAAAACATTAAACACTGGAAGACGCAGGCTGAGTGAGAGATGGTCTGTCTCTCAGATAAGAAGTCGATCAAGAGCTTTGGGTAAATCACAGTGCTGAAGAAGACAGAGTTCACCAACAAGGCTGCAATGAAGACATACATGGGCTCGTGGAGGCTCTGATTGCGCCAGATCACACTCACAACAGCACAGTTACTGCACAATACGACGACGTACACACTAAGCATGACCATGAAATACAGGAGGCCGTATTTCTGCACCTCCACGTGCCCCCCGATGATGATATAAGACACATTCAATTCAAGAGCCATAAGAACAGAGACAGCGATAGGACAGAGGACAGTCAGAGGACATGTACCATGTGGTGAGCTGGACTGAAGTTCAGTGTCAGCGGCCGAAGGGTCGAGGGTTTTTATCACCCTGCAAAGCTCCTCCTGGATTTCATTAAGACCAGGCAGGACGCAGACAGAATGCAAATGTGGTAATTCCCCATCCATTCAGCAACATATTCATGGAAGATTCCTGTTACCGTCTTTGTTATTCCTGAACACTTACTGGCATTTCTTTTTTTTTAAGAACATTTTTTGAGCATTTATTGACAGGAGAGAGTAGCCTAGGGGAGGATCACTCTGCAAACAGGCCATAGGCTAGAAATTAACATCCTGACAGTGTTAATTCTGACAGCACTTTTTAATTTAGTTTTAATTATAGTCTTTTGCCTAAAATATCTTTTAATTTTAGTCATAATTTAGTCAACTGAATTGATTTAATTTTAGTCTACTTTTTAGTTGACAAAATTTCACAACATTTTAGTCGATGAAATCTACTGTAAATTTAGTCGACTAAAATATAAAGTGTAAAGGGTAAGGCATTTTTTATGTTTCCTTGAATTTCTGAAGTCATGTTTTACACTTGGATAAAATGAAACATCTAAAAACCCTTTATTGAATGCTAGTAAAGTTTGAATGTATAAATGAACGGAAACAAACTGAACTTTTGTGTGAAATGCAGTCACCTTTATTTAGGCTACCTGGCAGAGCATCGACTAAAATGTTGTGAAATTTCATCGACTAAAACTAGACTAAAATTAAAATCACGATCCTCCCGGCAGACAAGGGGAGAACAAAAGTAATTATGGACACAGATAAATAGGAAAATCAAATGAAAGAAATGTTAGAAGATACCGACACTTATTACCGTTAAAGAAAAAGAAGAGGAAGAAAGCTAAATGCAGAGTTGTTATCCTGGTGGAAGCAGCGAAAACCCGAAGAAAAGAAAAGTTTTATTGGAGGAGACGAAAAAAGAAAGCGGGAGAGTTACAAGCTAAATGCCCGGACAGGCATAAACATTGGCCCGGCGTTCACTCGCTGGCGTGAGCTGTAAGACAAGGAGGGATGTCTGACCAATGCTGATTTTGCCCTGTTATTGTTGGACTTGTAAGTACATGATGATTTATTGGAAAAGAAACATGATCAGAAAGTACCTTATCAGTCCACATGGTTTATTTGTCTCTCGGGACGTCCTCACTTCTCACTTCTCCTCCCTCTGTATGTCAACAAATGCATGTGAGGCGCTCTGTTTTACGACAGTGCAGTTACACTCGATGACCATAGAGGCCCCATGAGAGCTGAAAGCCGGAATCTTACATAGTGCGGCTTTAAATCTGGCCTGCGGGATAACTTCATAAGCCTGTTGTTAGTTGCCCTCCATCAAAAAGCATTCCCAATACTTATTCTACAAATTCCACAATGCACTGCAACAGTTACCATGCAGGGCTTGTGCACCAACCCCTCCTCCCATTGCTTCAACATCCCTCTGATAAGTGGTCACTGATAAAGGTACTGTTCATTTCAAGGTGACTTTTAAGTTTGCCCAAAAATAAATATGCTGTTCAAATTCATATTCTGATTAAAACATAATCTGTTATAGACTCCTCAATAAATGCTGATACTGTTTGGCCCTCATCTTAAACTGTTTATTACATTTCAGTCCCTTCTGCAAATGAGTTTGACACATCTGCAGTGGACAATACAGGAACAACACACAGACAATGGAGACATCAAAATAAAGATCTACAGAAAACCTACACACACTAATCAGTATTTATTATAGACATCTGAACACTCCACAACCCACAAACTATCAGTGGCCAGAAAATTGTACAACCGGGCCAGTTTGGTGACACACGAAGAGGACAAAAAGAAGAGGAACAACACATACAACACACACTAAAAAAATGCCAGTACCCAAAATGGGCCATAGAGAAAGGAAAAGCACAAGTAAAACAAAGGGAAATCTCACAGACTAAAAGGAAAAATAATTTAAAAAATAGAAAACAAAGGGGCGGTCACATTACCATACAGAAGGGGCGTCACAGAAAAAATACAAAGAGACATGAAAAAAGCACAATATCAACACACCGGTAAAACCACACACCAGTCTAAGACAGTTACTTGTACATCCAAAAACAAAATAGAACAAAATCAAAAATGCAACATAATATACGAAATCCCATGTCACTCTTGCAACAAAACATACATCGGAGAGACGGGTAGAAGTTTTAACATAAGAAAGAAAGAGCACCATAAGGAATGTGAAAAGAAAACGCAAAATCAAGCAACATAAGACAAGGTGTTACAGAAAGAAAACGCAAAATCAGCCATCACAGATCACTGCAGATCCCTCTACTATGTCAACATGCACTGGACCACGGGAATAAAAAAGCAGAGCAATCAAAGTCTTAATTTAAAATTGAATGTAATCTATCTGAAATAAAATTTTAAAAGTGGTGAATAAGAATTTTAATCTGTTGACAGCCCTGTAATCACCTGACCAAAGGATTGCTGTCTTTTGTAAAAACCTGGGACAGGACATGACCAGTCTGTTGTATTTTTAGGCCAGATTTAGTCTATTTAAGCTCTGAAAACTTCAAAAAAGTGGCGACACTTCCTATCAAATAATCAAAAACTAATCCAAGTTTGACCCTGGTTGTGAAAGTTAAAGACCATTTTCACTGCCTGAGGGCCACAGTGTTACATATTTTTAGATACTCTGACCTAAAGTATTATAATCACTAAACAAAAACAGCAAAAACCTTTTAGCGCAATTATCAAAACTGACATGCAGATGTTTTAACTCAAAAGCAATAAAAAATGTATGTCTAATAAAATTATACCAGGATTTAAGCCATTTAAACTGCATTTTCAATGCATTGAAAACAAGAGTTTTACCAAGAACAAATAGTGGACTGACATTTATCTTCAAATCTATTTACTAATGCTTCATATAAGAGTTTAACAGGCACAATTACAGCAATGTAACTTCACAAATTATTTACAAAAAAGCACAAAAATGTTCATTGTCAATCCAAAAATAAGATTTGATATCTCTCTTTCTCTTTTGCCCTGATTTTTGGAACCTTAAGCATTTGATCATTTCATTGTTATTATAGTTTTTCTGTCTGATTTTATGGGTTTAATTGGGTTAATATGTTTAAAAATGCCCTCTGTTTGGCTGCTCTATGCGTCATCTATTTTGTAATCTGTGTGTTAAGATGGATGTCTATATCTCTCTGGCTGCAAACATGTTTACCTACAGGTTCAAATAAAGTGACCTGAACCTGAACAGGAGTAATGTGCTATTTCATATGCTAGTTTGTACATGGCATTGCAGTGTCTTTTCCATTTGAATTAAGTCACAGATTCTGTCATGATTTCCTCATTTTAAAATGGTTTTTGATCCATCAAAAAAGAGAGGAGGAGGATATGGACCATATAGAGACAGAACTTGACTTATGGTGCTAAACTTGCTGTGAACAGCATTTAACAACAGCCTTTTTTTGTGACAGTTGCTTCACCTGATCTGATTTGGACATTTTATTTTCCTTCCTCAAGAGTTACAGAACAGAAGGGGCTGTTGTCTCTCATTTTGGGGTGCAAAAAGAGGATTAGGTCCTTCCTCAGTCCCCTGGATCATCTTAAAGAGCGGTCTTAAATCATTAAAACAGTTTCAGCTATAATCTGGGACAGTTTTCATATTTTGTAGGAATAAGTCTGTAACCCAAACATACTTCAGATAATAAATGAAATGCCAATTATTTTAACTGTTGTGGAGATGGCAGAAAACACTTCATCAAATGCATCATCAAGTGCAAAACAAGAAGCGCTCATCAAAACCAACAGGTGTGGTAAACAGGACTCCGCCACCCTCTTCCTCACAAGCCCGCCGCTGAAGAATCCTGGTGTATTTATTACTGTTTTTATTATTGTCTTATTGTTACTCATGCTACACTTGCACGAAATGGGATAGTGCGGAACGTAATTTCAATTCTTTTGTATGTCCAGAGCATATGAAGAAATTGACAATAAAGCTGACTTTGACTTTGACAGAAGTAAAGCTTGCTGAAAGAGGCATCATGTCATTGATGAATAACATTAGCTAACACAGCAGGAGATTTAACGTAGATGTCTAAACAAGCCTCCAGTGGAAAATGAATTAACACATTTCATGAGAGAAGTTATCAGTATCTTATATAGCATAATGGGACCATGTCTAGATAGATACTTTATTATACATTTATATTGTCCTGTAATTCTGCTTGAATTTTCTGTCAAAATGCATCAGATTGATGCTTTTAAATATCAAATATTCTAAACAACAATCATGTAAGTCTGGAACACCAAACATACTGATTAGGTAGTTAATCCTTCAGGTAACAAATTAATGCCAATTATTTTAACTGTTTTGGAGATGACACGAGACACTTCATCAAGTGTTCAGTCTGTTTGTCTCTCAAGAACATCCTCTTGAGATGTTTATGGATTTCCTTCATCTTTAGTCCATACATGATCGGGTTGAAGAGAGGATGATATAAAATGACTTGAAAATTCATTAAAAATCCAGCTGTTGTTGGAAGATCATTCTCAACTCTTACTATTATGGCATCATAAAGTGCAAAACAAGAAGTGCTCATCAAAACCAACAGGTGTGGTAAACAGGTCTCTGCCACCCTCTTCTTCACAGCCCCACTGCTGCAATACGCTAAAAGAAGAATCCTGGTGTATGTGAAGAGGATGAAGACCACAGAGGGCGCTGTGACATTAAACATGGCTACCAGACCATATATGTAAACTGTCCTGGTCAAAACACAATAAAGCTTAACAATGGAGTTATTACAGAAGATTCCTCTCAAAGTAAAATTGCATGGCTTTGCTCTGGCATGCTGTAAGATTAAACCCAAAATATACAGAGCAGGGAGAAGCCAAGCTAAGAAAAGGAGAGCAATCACAGTCGTTCTCCTCATGATAGTCGGGTATCTCAGAGGTTTACATATAGACACATATCGATCAAATGACATGGCTGCCAACAGGAGGAACTCAGAACCACCGAAAGAGTAAAAGAGCTGAAACTGACAGAGACAAGCTGAATATGA
This sequence comes from Cetoscarus ocellatus, assembly GCA_037902135.1. NCBI lineage: Eukaryota > Metazoa > Chordata > Actinopteri > Labriformes > Labridae > Cetoscarus > Cetoscarus ocellatus. Next base: position 631,184 of record JBAMNC010000698.1, on the reverse strand, counting down.
TATGGTCTGTCTCTCAGATAAAAAGTCTATCAGAAGCTTTGGGTATATGGCAGTGCTGAATAGAACAGAGTTCACCAATAAGGCTGCAATGAACATGTACATCGGCTCATGAAGGATTTTGTTAGTCCAGATAACAAACACAATAGAAGAATTGAAGAGGATTATAAGGACGTATGCTGCCAACATGATCACAGAATAAAGATATCTGAACCTCTGCAGCTGAACAAAGCCATTAAGAGTGACATAAGTTCCATTTAAATCATCATTCATGGACAAAGTCACTGATGAAACCATCTCTGAACAAGCCTAAATGACTGAGCAACAGTTTGACCTTCTTTCATTGATCATCAAATCACACAGACCACATCGCTCTGCACATGTGAGGTAGTGAACAGGCCAAATCAGAGGTAAGATATGTGATTTCTTCAACTCACAATGGACCTCATTAAAGGATGAAGCAATCATTGTTGAATGTTTACTTACAAAAAGACTAATCCCCAAATGACAAATTACAAACTACAGGGGAACTTTCCTAAATGAATGAAGACAGCACTGTTGTAGGGATTTTCTAAAATGAAAAACAAGTAATAATACTCGTAAAAAAATGGGTCGCACAGTGGCACAGCAGGTAGTGCATGTGCCCCATCCAAGAAGGTTGCTGGTTCAATCCCTGTGTTGGTCTGGGCCTCTCTGTGTGGAGTTTGCATGTTCTCCCTGTGCATGCGGGGGTTCTCTCCGGGCATTCTGGCTTCCTCCCACAGACCAAAGACATGCTCATTAGGCTGATCAGTGAGTCTAAATTGCCCTTAGGTATGAGTGTGAATGGTTGTCTGTCTCTATATGTGGCCCTGTGACTGGCTGGAGACTGGTTCAGGGTGTACCCTCCTCTTCCCAATGTCAGCTGGGATAGGCTTCAACCCCCACAACCCCAAAAGGGATAAGTGGTATAGGTAACAGATGGATGGATGTTTTGTATAAATGCCTGGAATATCAAACCTAGAAAAGACTTTTAGACATGGTTATAACATAAAGTTTGTTTTCTCTGCTGAAGAACAGCAGCAAAAGTGGCCTGTTGGCCCAAATGCAGGATTGACAGACTCTGGACCAGCTGGCTGCACACTGCACTGGCCGGCCTGGGCCAGTCAGACTGCTGCCATGCAAATGCACAATGAAATATAATTCTCAATTTTAGATTGCTTAAAATAAAATGGTTTTGTGTTTTTTTTTTTTTTTTTATTAAACTTTTACTGTTATCGTTTCATCTGTGACATTATAGCTGAGAGGCAGCAGAAGAAGGTGTCACTCTGCAGGCCTGCGTTGGGTTGGGCACTGCAAAGATTTTTCCGAGGTCTTTCTTTCATGCTAGGCGTGCAAATTAGCGTCAATAATTGGGAGAAAGCTGCATTTTTAGAATATATTCTTTGCACTTTTTTATGGACTTTTCCACAGAAACATGTTATGAAGTGATGCAGTGTTAATACTGTTGACTAATTATTTTTGTCATAGTTTCCGTCAACAACTTTTTTTTCCCCTGATGAAAACTGGACAGTAACTAATACAAACAAGTGCACATGGACAAAAACTAAAACTAAATTCACTGACATTTTCATCAACAAATAAAAACTAGACTAAAATGTTGGATGAGTTAAGAGGGACATCAAATCACAGCTGCCTTAGCTTGGTCGTGGTGGGATAAGTTGGGGAGCGATCCAATCAGAGCTACTCTCTTTATGAATTGATATATTCATGTCGAGCAGGTTCACTGTTTGTTGTCAATTCTGGTATTGTAACTGAGATGCTCTGCCAGGTAGCCTAAATAAAGGTGACTGCATTTTACACAAAAGTTCAATTTGTTTCCGTTCATTTATACATTCAAACAATTCATAAAAAATGCCTTACCCTTTACACTTCATATTTAAGTCGACTAAATTTACAGTAGATTTCATCGGCTAAAATGTTGTGAAATTTCGTCAACTAAAACTAGACTAAAATTAAAACAATTTAGATGACTAAATTATGACTAAAACTAAAATATATTTTAGGCAAAAGCCTAGAACTAAAACTAAATTAGAAGGTGCTGTCAGAATTAACACTGAAGTGATGGTATGTTATGTGTGGTTACCAGTGCCGCCCCTCCCTAAACGCAAAACATGCGCTGTGCGTAGCACCCCACGATCCATGGGGGCCCCACTTTGTGCAAGGGGACGCATTCTCCACTGTCTGATGCAGCCATGATCTTCTCTGTGAACTACAGGCCTGATATTTCCATTTAAAGTGTTGCTGTTACCGTTGTTGTCTGTCAGTAATGTCATTTTGCAGTGCAGCCAACGCACATGTGATTATTTGATCTAAATACCGCCTAAATTGCGCAGTGTCTGTGTGTGCGCACTCCTCCATCTGCCGATGAGCATAAAGACGCAGATAGACGTGCATCGCAGAGGACGGGGGGATCATCAGTCACTTTGTGTGATTTTATAATTCAAAAGGTGTCTTGACAGCTCAAGTTCACGATTTAAGTAAAACAAAGACTTAAAAAAAGGCGAGTCAGCCTTTTCATGAATCAAAACTCAACATTCTTCATCAGTCCAGCTCTGAGCTGCTGTTTTCACTCACTCACTCTTTTCTAAATGATAAATTCATCCTGAGGTATCCTGGATCACTTATTCTCCATGATATAAAAACAATCTTTGAAGGATCAAGCTTCAAATACAATCTAGTAGTGCAGCAGTTCTCAGCCTGTGGGTAGAGGCCCATAAGTGGATCTCAGAGCTGTTTTCAGTGGACGGTGTTTAAATCAGGTAAAAATGTGGCAAACATGTCTTCAGTGTATGGAGGCCCAAAGAGGACAAACATCCATCAGAGTATGTCAGAGTATACCCACAAGAATAAACCTAGATGTGGACTGGAGATTAAATTTCCCCGCGGCCCCAATTATCATTTATTGAATGTCTAGTTAACTGCATTTACATTCATCTCTGTTGAAAAAGAAGTGGTTAATAATTGATTAGTTGGTGATCATATGTTGGGCCAGGTTTATAGCAGGCTTTCCACTGATCTGATTGGCTATATTGAATCGACTTAATTATTTAAATAGACATATTGCTCCCTCTTGTGATTGGATCAGTAATTCACTAATCAGTGATCAGCCCCAAAATCTTGATTGTGTAAAGTCTAGTTTATAGCCTATCAATCTATGCTATCAATGGAAGTTTTGGGGTATTTTTGGGAGGTAAATTGTTGAAATCTCTAGGTGAATTTAATTCATAACAGTCACATAAGATTAAAAAGAATTAAGATAAATTAAGATAATCCTTTATGCTACCCATAGTGGAGAAATTTAAGGGGTGGGGGGGGGCTCAAAGTAAAAATTCTGCTTATGGCCCCAATGTGGCCAGGGGCAGCCCTGATTACCATGGACAGAGCTGCGGAGATGCTGAGTGGAGAGCTGATGATACTCCCTGTCTTCTTCACACCACTCAGCTTGTTGAACAGATCCAGAGTGAAGGTGCTGACGGCTGCGGGTACAGACTTTGATGTTGATGCCATTGTGCCCAATAAGAGCAGCAGAAGGATGAAGTTTGGAATCTTCTGTTGTCTGATGAGTCCTGTGTTTGAAAAGATCAAATTAGGGAAAAAGCTTCAGTGGTCTTTCTTGATTCATCTCAGGGTCATATTGTCAACAACTCTGCATTGTTTACTGTCCTGCACTGAACTACACTAAGCCCACAATCTTAAACTGACCACCAAACTACAGTGGGACGATACACTGATAGGTCGATTCAGGGGTGACGGGGAGGTGAGCAGTACCATAAACTTCCTGATGCTGCAGACTTCCTGTCACTATCAAGCATAACACACAAACTTCAACATAAAGTCCAGAAAACTGTCTCCAAACTCAGTAAAGCTCACAGATGACCCTCTCCGAGCTGCCTAACAGGTGAAGATCATGCAGTCATGAGAATCTGTTAGCTGAGTGACACCTGTCCTGGATGACTGCTCTGCTTGAGAGTATGAGGAAGTCTCACACCCATCAGTCCCACACACACACGTCCCAGCTCATGATGACCTGTGCCAACTACTGTCTTGTGTAAGACTTGGAGGAAATCCAGTTTAAAATGTCAGGGAATTTTCAGATCTGAACAGGTGTGAGTATCCGAAAAACCTGACTCTCTTTAGCTTCAGGTGGTCTATATACAGAAATCATCGGGCACGACTGCGGAAAAGATCCGTGACTGTACAAACATGCACAAAGAAAGACAAACGCACAAACAAATGGCAAGAATCACAAATGTGTGCACAGATAAATGAGTGCGTGCACGGATCCCCAAAAAAACAAACATCCACAAAGGCAAAAAATGACTCTTTTTTTCTAATTGTTCTTTTTTATATTTTATTTTAATGAACATACATAAGACAAGACAAAACAAAACAATAACAACCTGGGAATAAAAGTACAAAAAAAACCCCCAAAACAGTTCCAAATAGGCGTGAGAGGTGCATTATATAGTATAAAGTAGTGGGAGCTAAATTCATAGAAAAATAAAATTGGGGATTTTCTTTTTCTTTTTCTTTTCCTCCCCCCTTTCCTTTATTTTTTTTCCTTCCTTCCCTCTTTCACATAAATGCTCTTGTCATTATAGCAGAAATGTTTACAAATTTTCATTGCGTTATCCCAGATGTCTTCCCACATCTCCTCAGTTATCACAACACCCAGCTCCCTCTCCCAGACCTCCCCCAGCGCCCGGGCACCAACACTTGAGAAATCCCTCAGACTAGCATAAAAGATTCTAATGGAAGCATCCCCCTGAGAAAGAAGCACTTGATTTTCTATCTGTGTGACCTTAATATCGGCAAGCAACAATGTGTCTTTTATAATAAAGTCTCTGACCTGAAGATAACAAAAAAGATCATTTTAAGATATGCCATATTTTTCCATAACTTGGTTGAAACTCATGAGGACAGAGCCATCAAAAAGATCACCCAAGGAAGAAATTCCCTTAGCTGTCCAGGGTTTGAAAGCCGTGTTGAAGGTCCCTGGGAGAAAGTCAGGGTTATCAGTTATTGGGGTGAAAACCGATGTAAGCCCTGGTCTGCCTTCCAAATGCTGTATGATCCTCCATGCTCTAACATTATTAATTATAACCGGGTTATTGCAAAGTTTTTTGATACACTTCAGTTTATCAATAAAAAGTAGGTTTTTTAAAGGACAATTGGAAAGGGACTTCTCAATATCAAGCCAGATTGAAGAGGCATCATATTTGATCCAATCAGCTATGTATCTTAAATGGGCACTCAACTGATATTTTTTAATATCTGGAAGATCCAGCCCACCCACAGCACTCGGTAATTGCAACACCAACATCCTAATCCAGTGTTTTTTCAACCTTGGGGTCGGGACCCCACGTGGGGTCGCCTGGGATTCAAATTGGGTCTCCTGAAATGTCTAGTAATTAATAAAAAAAAAAAAAAAAATTAGGCTACTGATGAAAATATTTTTTAAACTAATTATTATCCTTTTTAAAATGAAAACACCACACACAATCTTGATAAACTGTATTCTATACTTTCACTTTCTCAAATATAAATGTAGTTCAAATAAAATGCAGAATTTAAAAATATCTGAGCTGGCGCAACTTGATTGAAGGCCCAATCACGTGCCTTTACACTTACTGGTGCTTCCGTTCCCTCACTTCAACTTAACACACAAACTTGCAGTCAGTGGGAAAAAACAACATAACAAACCTCCATGGTTTGTACAGTATAGCAAACATGATGGATAAACTAACTCTAGAAAAGAAATGTCTCTGGGGTCCCCAGAAATTTGTGATGCCAAAAAAGGCTGGGAACCACTGTCCTAATCCGTGGTCTTCGTTTACACCAGATGAAAGAACTAAACCAACCATTCATTTTTTTCAATATTTTGTGATTGAAAAGATGGGGATCATTAGTATCGGATAGAGCAAACGTGGAAGAACGTTCATTTTCAGAAGTGAGATTCGGCCCAACCATGATATTGAGAGACTGTTCCATCTCTCCAGATCTTGTTTAATTTTATCAAATAATGGGTTAAATTTGGCTCGAAACATTTGAATGAGTTTAGGTGTAATATAGATGCCTGAATATGTAAAACCTGTAGGGGATCACTTAAATGGAAAATGATTAGGATTATCTGGCTGTTGTTGCAAATTACCCAGAGGCATTGCCTCTGATTTAGAGAAATTAACTTTGTATCCAGAAAAGGCAGCAAAACGGGTGATAATCTGAATAAGCCGAGGTACTGATATGGAAGGGTCCAGCATGAAAAGTAACACATCATCTGCATACAATGTAATTTTATGTGATCTTTTGCCCACATCCAGTCCAGCCATTAAAAGGTCTTGTCTAATGGCTTCCGCTAGAGGTTCAATCGCCACCGCAAACAAAAGAGGTGACATAGGACAGCCCTGTCTGCTACCCCTCCCGACCACAAAATTTGTGGACCTAAGACCATTGGTTATGACTGCAGCCATTGGTTGACTATACAGGACCTTCACCCATTTAACAAAACCATCACCTAAGCCAAAATTCAAGTGTAAAAATAAATAAGACCATTCAACACGGTCAAAGGCTTTTTCCGTGTCTAAGGAAATCACAAGACCATCTATTGCCTGCTGTTCAGAAAAATAAATAATATTTAACAATCTTCTAATGTTGTTATAAGAATTACGGCCCTTAAATAGAGCCAGTTTGATCCTCCTTCACTATGATTGGTAGAAGAGCTTCTAAGCAACTTGCTAAGACTTTGGAAAGAATTTTTAAATCTACATTCACTAGCGAGATCGGCCTATTTGAGGCGCAATCCTCAGGACATTTCCCTTTTTTTAGAATCAAAGAAATATTGGCTTCTCTTAATGATGGTGGGAGGGTGCCACACTCAAAGGAGTGATTGAACATGTTCATCATAGGCTCTAATAGAAGGCTTTGAAATTCTTTGTAAAACTCGCTACCAAGACCATCACTGCCTGGTGCTTTACCTGTCTGAAGAAGTTGGATGGCCTCGAGCAATTCAGCAGCTGAAATCGGGGCATTTAATTTAGATTTCTGATCTTGCGATATAGTTGGGAGATCAAGCTCTGCAAACGTCAGTGTTTTGGCATTACTAGTTTGTTCCAATTGACAGAATTTTGCGTAGAAGTTCCTAACAGTGTCATTAATTAGTTTAGAATCAGAAGAACAAGTCCCTGATCCATCTAAAATTGACTCAATAATTTGGGAAGCCCTTCGCTTTTCAGTTAAACTGGCTAAATATCTTCCAGGTTTAACATATTCCCTCTCTGACATAGTCAACCTTTTTCTAATAAAGCTTGTTGTTCCATATTTTTTACATCTTTTGGTTGCAGTATAGGATATAATTAACCCCCTGGCATAGGCCTTGGAGGTCTCCCAGAGCAGAGATGAATTAGTAGCAGAGAGGTGTTAATGGAGAGAAAATGCCTAAATTCTGTTGTGAAATATGATATGAATTTGTCATCTTTTAAAACTGAGACATCCATTCTCCAGCTTGTGGGTTTTTTGGAGAGTTTTTTAAATGTAATGTCCATATACACTGCTGCATGATCTGATATTATAATGTTTCCAATTGAGCAGGAGACAACAGATTCTACAAGCAGTTTTGGGACAAGAAAATAATCAAGTCTTGTGTAACAGTTATGAGGGTTAGAAAAAAAGGTGAATTCTTTGTCTGTAGGGTGAAACATCCTCCAAACATCCATATATCCCAAGTCCTCACAAAGACCAATAATTTGTTTTGATTATTTTGATAGGGATGAGACACCTAAAGGAAACCTATCCATTACGGGATTCATAAGGCAATTAAAGTCACCTCCTACAATAGTTCTTTCCACCGCAAGAGCAGATAATTTGGCAAATGCCTCCATTAGAAAATTAAGGGGATGGCATGGGGGACAGTAAACATTTAAGAGAGCAAAATCCTCTCCATGTAAGGAGGCTGCAATAAGTACAAACCGTCTATATTTGCCTCTAATACATTTTGACACTTTGACTGGTAAATGTTTCCTGTTAAGTATTGCCACCCCTCTGCTTTTGGTGGTAAAAGATGATAAATATATTTGATCAAAGCCACACTGTTGAAGTTTTAAATGCTCCTCATCATTCAGGTGTGTTTCTTGCAACATAGCAATGTCAATCTTTTTCCTTTTAAAACAGTATTTTTTCCTTTTAATGGGAGAGTGGCTCCCCTTAATTTTCCATGTATGTAGTCTCAATGCATCACAGGTCATAACATTTTTGATTTAAAAAGATTTAAGCTCCTGAATTTATTGAAATCACTACTTTGAATTTGTACCTGATTGTTACCCAGCTGAAAGACAAAAAACAGATAACACACATTACAAATAACAGATGTGCCAACAGCACTGTTGGAGGAACCTTCCCCATGTTTAAATTACACAACATTTTGGCAGTTCTGTTTCCTTGAGTGGGACCAAAGGGGTTTCCCCAGATTAAATCTTACAGTAACTTTGGCTGCTGAAGGTGAAGTGCTGACATACTTAGTGGTTATAATAGTGACATAACACACCAGGAAGTCAAACTGACATCCATCAGCCAAAACAATTCTGCTTTACTTTAGTGCATATTTCCCTCTGGAGCTTTTAGGTTTGACAACAGGTGAGACCACACTGACCTTATGTCAGAATAAGCCGACCTTAAACTATAAGATTTTTCTGGCGACTGTCCCCAACTAGTGCAGACTGGTGCAGACTTTGACCAACTCGGGAAAAATTGTGGGTAAAATCTCCACATAAATCTTGTATATTATTATATTAATTTGACTTTACTTTTGTTGTAATAATTATGGGTTAAAACGGGTCAGGAGAAGCCAGATGCCTGACGCTGCACAGACAGATTTCGTCCTCAGGTGTGGAGATGGTCTTTACGCTCCATGGATGGACATGTTTTCTTATCTGTTCTCTGTATCAGCTCTCATTGGCTCTCTCTGGGAGAACTCTGTTTTAAGTGCGAAAATTTTGTTTTATTGTTTATTCAGAATGATTTAAGAGTTGTTGGAAGTTAGACCTTCACCAAGGACAGTATTTTTATGTCTGTGTTTGAGGATGTGATTAGGTTTTGGTGGTGATTTGGAAACAGAGCTGGATCCAGGAATATTTAAGGATTCATTAATGTAATGGCCTGGACAGTTTCCCACATATTTGATGATAACTAATGAAAGCCTTGGTGGAGGTTTGTGCTCTCTGAGTACTTCTGGTCAAATGTTCTCATACACACCATTGTACCTCTAGCTGTTTGTTTGCGAGCCATTAGTAAATGCAAATTGCCTGCAAAAACGAACAACAGACTCACAACTGTGAATCAGTTCTCATCATTCACTTAAAAGAGCTGTTCAAAAGACTCAACTCGTTCATGAACATTTTATTTCCAATTGACAGCCAAAAATCAAATAAATAAAAGAACACTGTCCCTTGGATGTAGTGCCTCTTAGAACAGAAGAGGAGGACGGCTTCAAGACACCGATTAATGTTTGGCTTCAGGAAGGACCCTTTAAAGAAAATACTTCTACCAAGCTACAGAACTTAATGCCATTGTTTTTAAGAAGATTTAGTTTGTTAACAGTTTAATTTATTTTAATCTGTTTCTTTACCATGAGAGCAAAAAGCTTTGATTGAGCAACTATTGAATACAACATGGCAGTTGGATGGCAGTTTAAATGTCTGAGAAGATTTACAGCTGAATATTGTTTGTTTGTTTGTTTCCTGATTAGGGCGGTGAGAGCTGACACATTTGATGATTTAATTACCCACCCACACTGAGCCAGTTTGGGTTAATTTGAGGCCAGGACACATATGAGGCCCAACCTTAACCAACATTTGGCAGTCATAGGTTAATAGCAAAATGCTCTGAGACGTTTTGGAGAACTGACACATATGATCTGTGTCTTTTTAAAGATATCTTTAAAAATCAGCGACAGCCCCACACAGGCTACAGATCATTTTGACCTGTGTGGACTACTGTCTTATATGTAAGACTTGGAGGAGATATAGTTTAAAATGCCTCCAAGTTTTTTATTCCTGATTTGGACTGTGAGAGTTGGATTACTATATTTGATCATTAATTACCACACCCACACTGAGGTGGTTTTGGTAAGTTTTAGCGCTCCAAGGAAACACCGATATAAAGCCCTCATTGTTCATCTGAAGGCATCAGTGCATGAGAACAAAGGATTTTTGATGACTCTGAATCATCTCCACTCAGGTTTTAACTTCAAATGTGGAGAGATTGCTCAAATATGTTGGCAACATCAAGCCGAACGGGTCCACTGTGGCCTACTAAACCATTGTAAACACCCACATATGTCATATGGTACAGTGATTTTTAAGACTGTCCACATATGAACCAAGACAGACCAGACACACCACATCATTCTTTCACAAGTTAATTAAGTTTCACCAACTGACAAGCCTTTGAAGTCCCAGAGGGAAAGTTTAACCAGATGATCCAGTGTGACTTCCTGGTGTGTTGTGTAACCATTATAATAACAGTGTTATTAGTGGTTCATCTTCTGCAGAAGTTACTGAGAAATTTAATAAAAGAAATCACGATTGTTCACATGCAAAAAAAATGGATGGCAGGTGTTAAACAAACAGGACTGCTAAAATGTTATGTAATCAAATCGGATAATTTCAGTACATTGAATAGGGATGGGAATCACAGGATACTTCATGATACAATATGATATGCAATAAATGTTCCATGATAAGGATGTGATCATAATGCAGAATTTCTGCAATAGTTGATATAGTGCCAAAAAATAAGGTAACAATATGTCACAACGATCTATTTTGTCTGTCCTTTCAATGGTGTAGGAGTCAAAGTGAAAGTGGTCATCCTGACTTTTCTTTGCACTGATGTCTGACATTTCTTATCTGTAAACTTTCTCTTTGTCAGCTGTTAATTTACGTTTGAGTTTCACTCATTCAAGTGTGGAGCGCCCACTTGATCAGCCTTCAAGTAGCGTCTCCAGGTGATAAACCAACAGGGACATACAGCTTGTTTAGAGCTGTATGTTCCTGTTGGCACCAGCATATTGATAATCATATCGCGGGAGGGAGGACAATGATAGTCGCCATGTCAATTTTTGTCCCACCCCCAATATGAAAGGGTCCATTCAGGTTAGTTTTCTAAACACAACCAACACGTCTGTGCAGTTTGTCTACCTCCTATGGTTAAAAATATGTCTGAAGGGCTGCTGGTATGGTGGAGTCATAAATATATTGAGGGTCTCCCCCTGCGAGGGTGACCAGTTTGATTCTGACCTGAGGCCCATTTGCTGCATGTCTTCCCCAACTCTCCGTCCCCTGTCCTGAGCCTGTCCTCTGTCTCTCCATCAATGAAGGCCAAACGAGCCTTAAAGATATCTCTAAAAATGACTATTGATCATAAGAGTCAGTTCTACGGAAGCCCTCAGGGTGTTTTACTCCCATGTTATCATTGTTGATTGTAAATAGCATAAACCACCTGTGTGTGGGTGTGTGATCAGATTATCAAATGTGTGACTCTCACGGTCCAAACCAGGGACCAACAAACAAACAAAAGAATCTTTGAGACTGTTCAGATCGGAAAATTCCCTGACATTTTAAACTGTATTTCCTCCAAGTCTTACACAAGACAGTAGTTGGCACAGGTCATCATGATCTGGGACGTGCGTGTGTGTGTGGGTGGATGTGTGTGCGTGTGGGGCTGTGCTCTTGTGTGTGTGTGTGTGTGGGACTGATGGGTGTGAGACTTCCTCATACTCTCAGGTGTGTAACAGGTATAAATCACAGCCCGTCTTCACCTGGATCACCTTCTCGCCTCAGGAAGACTATCTGAAGGTAAGCAGAGCAATCATCCAGGACAAGGTGTTACTCAGCTCTTCACCTGTTAGGCAGCACGGAGAGGGTTATCTGTGAGCTTTACTGAATTTGGAGAAACTAAGAGATGATTTTAAGATTAGACTGATGATCAGACTCTGCATTACACGATCCAAGGGAAACTTGAAGTGCTGCATTTTTAGCTCAGACTTTAAGAGACCTGGATGAAGCCATGGGACTTCAGCTGTTGGACTATCACAGGAGCGTTTGGGACACTGTGGATGTGTCTTAATGGACACTGCCATACTGAACATGTTGTCTCAACTGAATTTTAGCTCCACCCACTCACAGACAGAGAGGCTGTGTTGAGGCAGGACTGAAGGCCAGAAAATCCTCAATGAAAGGAAAACAGTATGATGTAAAAATATAAGTCTGTCTGAAATATGTCTGATAAAAAGCTGCACATCCACATTTCAGAACAGAGTGGACCTCAGAAGACCAAGTGACCATGGACCAAATCATGGTTGGAGGTTATGGCCCAACAGAGGATGCCACTCCTGCCATTCAGAAGATTTGTGATCAGGTGAGCCTCAGTTTACATCCACTCTTATTCACTGTTATGGTCCATGTCATGCTTATTTGATTCTCACACAGGTGAAGACTCAGGTGGAGCAAATAACAAACGAGAATTATGAGGTCTACGTGGCAGAAAAATACAGGAGCCAGCTGGTGAATGGATACAACTATGCCATTACGGTAACAAATGTCAAATTTTTATTTCTTAAAGGAAAGATAAAGGGCAGAATATGTTCTGAACTCAAGACAACTCTTCGATCTCCTGTCTTCAGGTGGACGTAGGAGGTGGTAAATACATTAATCTGCAGGTTTACCAGAGTTTCCAAGGAGAGACTGAGCTGAAGGGTGTGCAGTAGCATCACAGCAAAGACAATCCACTTCAACCTTTCCATTGAGATCAGTCTGCCTCCACAGCTCAATCACAGCTGCCTGCTTCTTCTTCCTGAGATGATTTACTCAAAAATATTCCTTTAGAGTCACACAGAGGGCAGCACTGCTTCTCCAACACTGACTTCAAAAAGGTAAACAAGGATGTCCAATAATAAATAAATGTCCTTTCCTTGTTCCCCCATCTCATGTCTCATCTGTCATTTAGTCTGATGTGTAGGTCACATGTGAACTTATTGTGCGTTTCATCTGATCTCAAGAGTTAGAAATTAGATACTTCACCAGAGACGTCCCTTTGAGTCGAGATTCGTACTTTGGAAGTCAAACTGCTGATAAAACTGTTAACAACTAAGAACTACTTAACAAGATGATATTACAATCAATAAAACTGTTTATAACTTAAAAATACTTAAAGCGAGTTGTATAGTTCCTAAAATTAAACAACTTTATTCTAATGATGTTGAAACAAGCCCAAAAACAATATCGGATGCCTTCGCCAAACACTATGAACAATTCTTTAAGCGTCAATCACAAGAATCAAAAGAAGAAAATAATAAAGGATTTCCTCAAAAATCTCAAGTTGGCCAAACTGACTGTTGATGAAGCCTCTAGAAGAACCAATTAGAGAAGAAAAGATTAAAGAAACAATTGCTAAATTAAAAAATAATAAGTCACCTGGAATGGACGGATTTTCTGGAGAATATTACAAAGTATTTGTGAATGATCTCACTCCTGTATTATGCAAGCTATATAACTATGTGTTAAACTCTGGAAACCCTCCAAAATCATGGTCAGAGGCTATCATAACAATCTTACATAAGGAAGGAAAAGATCCATCGCAGTGTTGTAGTTATCGTCCTTTAAGTTTTTTTGTGTGTGGACTACAAAATATTAACATCTATTTTGGCGACTAGAATACAAAAATACATTAAGAAATTAATAAATCCGAAACAGACAGGGTTTATTTCAGGTCGCCATGAAAATAATATAAGAAGAGTGTTAAACCTGCAGTCACTTATGGAAAAAGACGCAAAAAACGTCAATGCTTCTCAGCTTAGACGCTGAAAAAGCATTTGACCGAGTAGACTGGCAATTTCGACAACAAACACTTACTGAGATGGGATTTGGTGAAAAATTTGCTAGTTGGTTTCGGTTGTTACACAAGAATCCCACAATCGAAAATAAGAGTAAATGGGCATTGCTCGGATTTTTGTTGATGTAGAGAGAGGAGTAAGACAGGGAGATTCTCTTTCCCCCCTCCTCTTTATTCGTAGCATCGAGCCTCTGGCAGAGGCCATACGGCAGGACGTTCTGGTTGAAGGGATTGAGGACGGTGGGGGGAGAATTCACAAAATTTCCCTCTTTGCGAATGATGTCCTGTCCTTTATAAAACATCCTATTACTACAATACCTCGACTCATGCAGTGTCTGAAAGATTATGGAGATATCTCTGGATATAAAATGAATCAGAATAAATCAGAAGAAATGATGATATCAGGGATGTGGCCAAATCAACTTAATGAGACAGTATCATTTCACTGGACAAAACTAGGGTTTAAGTATTTAGGAATTATTATAACACCTCAAACCACAAAACTTTTTGAAGCAAACTATTATAAGATAATTTAACAAATAAGGAGTGATCTAGGTCCGTGTCTCTTTTGGTAATTGGATAAAACGTTTGGAAATAGATATCAAAAATAGAAAAACGACTGGATATTTGATTTTGGTTTTAAAACAGAAACATCAACATTGAAATACAGCTTGATTTTATTTATTGTTGTCTGAAACGAGTAAAGAAAAGTCAAAAAACGGTTTGATTTTCAATTTTAATTTCTAACAAGAAAATACAATATAGCACCAGACACAAATCGAAAAATGGCCTGTATATTTCTTTTGGTTTACCGGAAGTTGTCACGACAAGAATATTGCACATATTGACCAGTAGATGGCTACAGCGTGGTGCCTACACATGCCAACCGTCGGCAACCCCACAGACATCATAGACTTAATACTTTGTACTTCTTATTGTGCATTAAGACAGTACAGTGAGACGGACAGACAAACAACATGTGAACAACAACATTTGTAGTGATGTGAGTGTGTGTGTGTGCTAAGAATATGATTGGTGATATTTACAGTTGCATTACGATCACAGATATAGATATGGTTTTAATGGTGGTTAAGGAAAATGGTAGTAACAAGGCTTTCATGATCATAAAATTATAATAACAACAACAACAATAATCATAAAAAACTACACAGTCAGAAGGAACAATAAACAAAACTAAAAATAGAAGATATATATGTGTGTGTGTGTGTATATATATAAATAAATAAATAAATATATATATAGTGAAATATATATGTAAATGAGAAATTCACCAGCGTAACACATTTTGTCTTAACAACAACAACAACAACAACAATAATAATAATAATAATAATAATAATGATAATGATAATAAAATTAACTGTAGTTAAAATTAATAATAACGATTGCAACATCAGCCACAATAATAGTGAAATTAAATAAAATTATAGTATGGATGCTTATATGAAAAAAACAAACAAACAAATAAAAAAAAAAAATAACTAGAACAACAGTAATATTAATAGTTTATTATAAAAGGGAGAAGGGTCGCTTAACCATAGCAGCTGCAGTAATAATGATAGTAATGGTAATGGTAATGCATAAATACATTGTAGTAAAAAAAGAAATAATAAAAGAGTAAAAAAAATAAACATTAGAGGGAGTATTAATGAGCAGAAGAGGAACAACAACAGCATTAGCGGCAAGTGATATGACGGTCGGGGAAGGGGGTTGTCATTGGTGTGGCTGTGGGGAGAGAAGATGTAATGGGGGCGGTGAATAAGTACGTAAATACATAAAATATAGTAACATAGAATGAAGTAAAGGAATGAAGAATAGATATTTGAAAAGGAGAAAAAGGGAAAGGAATGTTGATAATAAAAATAAAAATAATAATTACAAAAATATAAGAAGGGGATCAAGAAAATAAATGAACAAATAGATGAGTAAGTCTGATGAGTAAGTAATAATGGTAATGATGGTAATGTTGATAGTAATAACAACAGTAATATTATGATTATGATGATGATGATGATGATTATTATTAGTATTAGTATTATTATTATCATTATTATTATTATTATTATTATTATTATTATTAATAATAATAATAATAATAATAATAATAATAATAATAATAATAATAATATAACATTCAGAGTAATTGTTTTTAAATTTTATTTTACTTTATTTTTAAATTATCATCGCTGTCATTGTAGTATGTGTTAGTTATGGGTGTATTATGTATTATGCTGTTTGACAAAGACAGATTGTTTGGCACATTAATAAATGTATAAATTAATTAATTGTATATATTTGAATAAAGAAACAGTTTGTTCATTTGAATTTATCTCTCTCTCTCTCTTATACACACACACACACACACACACACACACACACACACACACAATCATGACTCTTCTGTACACATCAATAACAAGAATTTTTTCATATTTTTATTTTTGTGTGCTGTGAGTATATTCAATGTAACTATTTCAGGCACAGGCAAATGTACCTTGGCTCATACACACACAAACCACACATCTCATATAAATCCTGTTGACATGCTTATTAAACTTTAAATAAGTTTTTTACTCAGTTGTGTTTGAATAAAACTGAAACACGTCATCTGCTTTCTATGCTGCGCCGTTTACTGTAACCTAGGCTGCACAAAATACGGACATAAATGCGATGACTCCAGGTGTTTCTGGTGCTAGACTGGAGTGCAGAGACCCATCCAATATGGCGGCGACGCTGGATCACGCTCCAAATGAGGCATCTACGTATATTATAGGCACCGCTGTCGCCATCTTCTGGTCAATATTAGCAATTTTCTTGTCTTGACAACCTCCGGTAAGCCAAAAGAAATATACAGGCCATTTTTCGATTTGTGTCTGGTGCTATATTGTATTTTCTTGTTAGAAATTAAAATTGAAAATCAAACCGTTTTTTGACTTTTCTTTACTCATTTCAGACAACAAAAAATAAAATCAAGCTGTATTTCAATGTTGATGTTTCTGTTTTAAAACCAAAATCAAATATCCAGTCGTTTTTCTATTTTTGTTATCTATTCCCAAACTTTTTATCCAATTACCAAAAGAGACACGGACCGATCTAACACACTGGGAAGTCCTCCCCCTATCTCTGTTCGGCAGAGTCGAAACAGTGTGAATCTGCTTCCTCGTCTTCTGTTTTTATTTCAGTCGCTGCCCGTAAGAGTTCCAATTTCCATTTTTTGTACATACTATAAAGGTCTGGGCAGAAGTTAAAAAGATGTTTAAAGATAGTGGATCTATTTCTCGAGCTATGCCGATAGTGGACAATATTGATTTTCCACCTTCGGTTTCAGATCATGGTTTAAGGAGATGGGCAGCTCAAGGTCTCATTATCTTTAATCAGTTATTTGAAGAAACACACTTAAAGTCCTTTACCGAGCTTCAGGAACAATTTGACCTTCCCTCTAATGATTTTTCAGATATCTGCAAATTAGGCACTATATTATAACTCATAAAGACAAAGAACGAATTGGCAAAATCCCAAATAGCATAAAACAATATTTTATTGAAATTTGGGAAAAACATCTCCCATTTCGTAAACATGTCTCTTACATCTATAAAAGACTTTCATCAGACTTGTTTGAAAATACCTCTAATATTTAGGAAAAATGGGAACTGGAATCTAATACTATAATATAAAATGAACTTTGGAATAAACTTTCTAACAGCAGTCATAAAGATATCAGCAGTCAGCGGTGGAAGGAATTCGACTGGAAACTCAAAATCAGATTTTTTCATACCCCTTTTGGCGGTTTTGAATTTTGTTAAAGACCCCTCAGTTGCTCTACGCTGGAGACAATGCGGTAAAATAGGTGATCATACGCACATATTCCGGGACTGTCCAGTTATTTTTGAATATTGGAAAAATATTAAAGATGAAATTAAGAAAATTATGAAAAGAAAAATCCCCTCAAACGTGCTGTTTTACTTGCTTGGTGTTATACCGGTTGACCTTTTCACTGCTGACCAAAGATATATTTTGTATATTTTATCATTGGTTGCCAAAAAAAATGTACCAGCAAACTGGAAGAATGTTAAATCACTGACTGTTGCTGAATGGAAGCAGAGGCTGAGACATGTGCAAGTGGACCTTTGTGATCGGAGGTGGAGCATGGTCAGAAAATACCTAATAATGTGAACTCTTTGGGTTGTTGAAACTGTTTTTAAGTAATGGAAATTGATTTTTTTAAAAACCTTTTTATTTATTCATTCATTTATTTACTTATTTATTTTTGTTTGTCTATTTGTTTATCCTGTTTGTTTTTCCTTATTACTATACTGTGTAATGAATATTTGATATACATTTGCATCATGTGTAACAATATCTATGTATGGGATATGTTTTGTACCTTTTTTTTACATCACTCATCTTGTCTCAGATACTGTTCAATGTTTAAGGACAAAAAAATCCAAATAAAAAGTTCTAAAAAAAACTACTAAAAACAATATTACAATAAATAAAACTTAACAAAAAAAGTACTTTAAACAGTAATAATACAATAAATAAAACTGTTGAGAACTTAAAAAACACTTAACACAAGGTTATTAAAATAAATAAAACTGTAACTAAAAACTTCATAAAAATTATACTGAAATAAATAAAACTTTATAACTAAAAACTACACAAAAAAATGATATAATAAACAAAACTGTTTACACGTCAATATAAACGACTATTTCATGAGAAAAAATTTGAGCTTTAATCTGTGAGTATCTGAGAGTACAGTCCAGCACACAGAGTGAGATCTGAGGCTGAGTTTGCATTTGCTTACAAAACATAAATGCTGTGGCAGTGATTATTGAGATTACTTGATAAAATATCACAAATAAAAAAAGCTTCACTAAAGACTGTAAAATCAAGAATTATGTTTTTATTGTGTCTTTCATAGCAGTGTCTGACTGATGATGATTGGGTCAGTGGAACGGGCAATCAGTCTGTCAATCATGCACCAGGGTCAGTTATTATGTTGAGCTACCATCCTTGACTTAAGGTGCTAAATCAGCCTCGAACAGTTTCTAACAACAGCATTTCTATTTATTGTTGTTTCCTGATTTGCTCTGATTGATAATGTACAAATAAATCACAATTCAGGATGCCCTCACTGCCTCCTTGCTCATTTCAAAATGATCCTGTTGAATCACCAGCTTGGTTGTTGAGAAGTTTTTTCACTAAATACATTTCTGATGTGTAAGTGAACAACAAAAGGCCCAAACAACTACAACACTGCAGCACAGTAGTGTTGGTCAGTTATGATATAGTAAATAAATGAGTTACAGAGTTGAAGGGGCTTCTTACTCTGTGATCCCCTCTCATTTTGGGATGCTTAAAGAGGATTAGGTCCTCCCTCTGTTACCTGAATCATCTTAAAGTGAAAAAGGTTTCAGTTAGATTTTAACCCAGTCATTTTCCACATTTTGTAGGAATATCCCTCGGCCTTTGTCTGTAACATCAAACACAAAGAAGAAGGTTGTAATTCATTCAGAAAACCCACTGATGACAAAGCCCTCACTTGTGTTAACTGTGTCGGCTTGTTTTAGGAAAATGTTACAAAGACAGAAAATGATAAAAGTACAATGAATAAGATGTAGGATGGGGTTGGGGTGGGGGTCGATACTGACAGATTGCTTCAGAAAACACTTCAATCATGGCACAAAGTGTTTATCTCTCAAGAGCATGTTCTTGAGGTGTTTATGGATTTCCTTCATCTTCAGTCCATACATGATTGGGTTAAACACAGGGTGATACAAGATAATCTGAATATTCATTAAAAATCGAGCGATTTTGGGGAGAACATTCTCAACTCGTATGATAATGGTATCACACACAATCAAACTGTAAAAGTTGATCAAAACCAGCAGGTGTGGTAAACAGGTCTCAACTACTTTTTTCCTGACTTCCCCACTGCTGCGATAAGCTATTAGAAGAATCCTAGTATATGTAAAGAGCACAAAGAACAGAGGAAGTAGGGCTAAATTAAACATAACAACCAAACCATATATATCAATCACTCTCGACAGAACACAGGAAAGCTTAGCAATTGAATTATCACAAAAGATTCCTCTCAAAGTCAGAGTGCAGAGCTTTCTCTTTGCATTTTCTAACATCAACCCAAGAAGCTGAAGAGCAGGAAAAAGCCAAGCTAAGACAAGGAGACAGGTCACAGTTGTTCTCCTCATGATGATCGGATATCGCAGACGTTTACATATAGACACATATCTATCATAAGACATGGCTGCCAACAGAAGAAACTCTGAACCGCATAAAGAGTAAAATAGGTGACACTGAAGAAGACAGGCTGAATATGATACGATCTGTGTCTCAGATAAAAAGTCGATCAGAAGCTTTGGGTAGATAACAGTGCTGAAAAGAACAGAGTTCACCAACAAAGCTGCAATGAAGACATACATCGGCTCATGAAGGATTTTGTGACTCCAGATAACAAACACAATGGTTGAATTAAAGAAGATTATCAGGATGTAAGCTGCCAACACAATAACAAAATAAAGATATCTGAACTGCTGCAGTTGAACATAGCCATCGAGAGTGATGTAAGTTCTATTTAAATCACTGTTCAAGGAGAATTTCACAGCTGAAACCATCTTTGCAGAAGGGCAAAAGCAGAGCATCAAATAAAAGGCCTGTAGTGAGGAAGTCAAGCAGGTAGAGTTGGATCAATTCAGAGATACACCGACCAAATTGCTCTGCACATGTGAGATCATGAACAGGCTCAGTCAGAGATATGTGATAGCTTCAACCCTCTTTGGATCTTCTTAAAGGATAAGTTCGTTTTTTTGACACCTGGACCTTATTTTTAGGATTAAATACGCTCGTAGACACACCCAGACAATTTTGGCGGAGCTCTGAGCCATTTTCGAGCAATTTAGATCTATCCAACAGCGTTTTTTCTCATGCCAAAGTAGCAGACGGGGCCAGACATTGTATTTTGGGGGGCATCAATACGTGTTTCCTCTGGTCTCAAGTCCCACTCTGAGCAGCAAAGGCACTCCTCCTCTGTTGTGTTTGCCGTGCAATGTCCACAACAACACCACCAGTTAGCCCCCATTCGTGGACATGCAGTGGTTGCTTGTTCTCTGGCCAGCTGTTCGGCTCTTTCCCTCTGCATCCTCCTTTCAAATAGCTCCTCGTCTGTATATTCTGGCTCAAAACAATACGGGCATCCATTATACTCAAAGTCGTCGTCAGACACTTCTACATCGGATAAATATTCCGCCATGTTGCACAAAAATAGCCGTGTAGCCGTGTAGCCTAGCAACAACAGCGGCTCTACTCATGTTCTTGTCTATGACCAAAAGTTACCCATCCTTGTAAAGCCCCGGATGACCATAACAACAAAGTTGAGCTGACATGGTGATAACACTGGCCATTCATTTATAAAATGTAGCTGAAATGAGTGAGTTTCGCAGCAGATAATGTCTAATTTAAGGGCTTCGATTTCTGGCCCCATCTGCTACTATGGCATGAGAAAAAATGCCGTTGGATGGATCTAAATTGCTCGAAAACAGCTCCGAGCTCCGCCAAAATTGTCTGGGTGAGTCTACGAGCGTATTTAATCCTAAAAATAAGGTCCAGGTGTCAAAAAAACGAACTTATCCTTTAACTTTGACCTGAATGGATTAGGTAATGAGCACAGTCTGATACTGTTGACTTTCAAAGTGTTTAGAAGTAATTAATCCCCAAATGACAAATTAAAAAGACAAACCTACAGAGGAAACTTCTAGATGATGAAACCAGCGTAATAAAAATATATCATGCTATACTATAGGGATGTTTCCGGACAAAACTAGATCTACTGCAGGGCGTTTGATGCCTCCAGAAGTTTTTATTCCCAGAGAGGCAGAGAGATCTTATACCCCCAAACTTTAAAAAGTTTATGGTCAAGTCAGAGTGGACGCTTGTGAAAATAGAAATCCTTCAGAGAATTCCTGACATACTTACAGGAATTATCACCAGGCCTAAGGACATTTGACTCTGTCCGTCCAAAATCTCACCACTTTGTCCTTGAGTCAAAGAGGACATTTAAAAGAAATATTAAGAATATCCTTAAACATGTTTCTAAGATATTGCATTCATGATACGGCAGTGACAAAGGCTATGTTCACACAGCAGGTCCTAATGCTCAAATCTGATTTTTTTTGTGTGGTTGTTCACGTTATGATTTAAATGCGACCTCCATCAGACTCACACTCAGCACGCTGTGAAGTAAATATGGATGTTACACATGTCAGCATGTGTGTTTTTTAGCCCTGCTCCCTGTGTGTTTTTTCTTGTTCCTGGGATTATTCCTCGCTCTGGAGAGCATGGGACTAGCAAACAAATGAGCACTGCAAAAGCACCACGGTGCCCCTCAGCTCTCTGTCCCATTATGAACTCCATCAGTGTTGGTGAAAGTTTTTAATTGTTCTTTATCATCAGGTACTTCACCAGTCTTATTCAAGGGGAGAAAAGAGCTGTTCTGTTGTTGTAGTTATTGGCCAATGAGCTCGTTATGCAATGATTTAAAGATTTTTGAAAATATATTTGCTCGGAGACCGCAAAATATATGAAAATAATAATCGAACCTGACCAAACAGGATTTATTCCAGGAAGACAAGGACCGAACAATATGAGAAGAACATTAAATCTTATATCGTATGGAAAGATTTTAAAAATTAACCAGATAAAGTGGTGTTTTCGATATAGTATGATTTGCATTTGATAAAACATTTATTGAGTCTAGGATCAGAGTAAATAGATTTTGCTCTGATTCCTTCACTTTGATAAGAGAAAGAATGTGTAAGTCCACTACTGTTTGCTTTAGTATCAAGCCCATGACAGAGTTCATAAGAATAAACAGAGGTGTACAAGTACTATAGATGAGTTGGGTGCAGAACACAGAATTTCATTATTTGCAGACAATAAGAGACAACAAACTTATTAGACTACCAAACAGTGTAAGGTTAATGCCACAGCTGCCCTAAATTAACAGCACTGTTCATGAACAAAATCATTTTTTTGTTTCTTCAGTGGTTAATACACCAGAATGTGGAAGAAAACATTAAATTGCATCATTATTTCTTGATTAAGATGTCAGATTATAGGTATTTACTTGCATCCCTGAGCAGAAAAAAGAGTAGTTGGATATTTTGCTCGATTAATTTTGACTTTTCAGAAAAGCCCAGTGAACCAGCTCAAATTTCAGCATAAAAAGGTGAATTCAGAGTAAATTTGTTGTTCTGATCAAAATGGTAAAATGTAGGGAGCTCACTGAGAATGTAAGAGCTCACATTAAGAATCTGATAGGTTGTGGGTTCTCGTTGGCACATGACCACACTTCAAAGCTGTGCAGAGACTAAGGCCAAGAAAAAAAGAGGCTGTCCAAAAATACATTAAAACATCGCAGCAAAAATAAAAACTGTTACCAGGCCAAAATATGACAATTTTGGCTATTGTGACTGAAAATGTCTTCTTAGCTGTTTCAGTTAATTATTTGCCAAATAAATAACAATGACATTTTTAGTTTTAAACAAGTATTTCAAGGTTTTTTTTAATACTTACATTTTCTTGTTAAATGACAGGTAGTCTAATAAATGAGTTAAGCTCTGTGTGTATTGAATGTGTATGTTAATGTTGAATGTAAGAATCTACATGTCAGCATCCTTTCAGCTAGAGGGCAGTAAACACCACACAGACACTGACCAGTGTTCAAATGTGTGTTGAAATTAAAATTACCTTTCAAACTGTTTATACACAGGATAAAAAAAGATTAAAAAGAAAAGTGGCAAAACTTTTGGCAGGATATAAAATTCTGGGTCATAATACAATTTTATTGGATTATTTTTTTAACCTGCGTGTATTTGAATATTGGCTTTAACCTACAAAATGCTGGAGCCTGTCATCAGGAAGAATAGTATTATAAGAAATTAACATAGAGCATGTTAAAGCAGATGTTCAATCATTTTGAGGAGTCATCAATACCCAAATATCAGCCCTCAGCTGTGTCAACTTTCCTGTGGAAATGGACTCGATTAAACAGCAGTGGCGGCCGGAGCCCCACCTGAGCTGCGTGAGGCTGCAGACGAGATGTCTGCTGTACCTGCAAACTATTATCAAAATAAGGAAATCGTGCTATTATATTAATCATTCCATTAAACGTGTATCTCAGCCCGTTCGCGACCTCTCCGCCCAGCCTCGGGTCGGAATCGGAACGTCTGTGCTCTCACGCATGCTCAGATCACAGTTTTGCATTGAAAAGGTAGCCTAGCCAAAAAAAAAAAAAAAAAAACCTTACGGCAAGCGTTCCTAATTTGCAGAACGTCAGCACGTTCATAACCAGATTGGTCACAAACCGACGCACAGCTACAATGCGTCTGACGTAGCTGGCTGAGGAGAACGTAACAGGAGAAGCTGCAGGTGAAAGAGCTCGGACCTGATCAAGCTGGCAGATGACACGACTCTGTTCCTGAAGAACAGTTCTCAAGTACCTTTAGCTATTAATCTTATAGATCACTTTACCAAAGCTTCCGGTCTTCGATTAAATCTTAAAAAATGTGAATTATTATCTATTAAAAACTGTTATGCTAATTCGATTTCCAATATTCAGGTAAAAAATTCAGTTACTTATTTAGGTATCATTATTGATAAAAATGAATCCCAAAGATGTGCCAATAACTTCAACCCAATAATTGATAAAACAAAAAAGAAATTTAATATGTGGCTTTTACGTGATTTATCTTTAAAAGGCAGGATTCTTCTTTCAAAGGCAGAGGGAATATCTAGATTAACATATGCTGCGCTGTCATTAGGTGTGGATAGTCATATCAGTAAAGAAATAGACAAAGTTTTATTTGACTTTGTGTGGAAAAATCGGACCCACTATTTAAAAAAATCTGTTTTGATGAATGAATATAGTAAGGGTGGTCTTAATTTTTTAGACTTCACCACTTTAAATTACACTTTTAAAATAAACTGGATCAAACGTTACCTCAAGTGTCCAACCTCCCTATGGAATTTTATTCCCCACTATGTCTTCTCCTCAGTCGGTGGCCTTAACTTCCTGTTGCTCTGTTCTTATAGTATTGACAAAATTCCGATCAAACTGGGTTCATTCCATAAGCAGATGTTACTAGCATGGTGTCTAATTTACAAGCACAATTTTATGCCCCACAGATTTTTTTATTTGGAACAATAAATATGTTCTTTATAAAAACAAGTCCATTTTTCTCCCAACAGTGGTTTGATAATAACTTTTTTTTGTTGAGTCAGTTGTTTAATCAACATGGGCAACTTTACAATTATGCTGAATTCATTCATCATTATGGTATACCTGTTACACCTAAGGATTTTTCTGTTGTATTTGATGCTGTGCCTTCCGGTGTTATCACACTGTTTAAAGACTTTAAAACAAACGACACTCGCCCTGCACTACCAGATATAACTAAAACAGTTGTTGGAGAAGCTTGTTTTTCTTTGAACACTAAGAATAAAAACAAACTTATTCGTCGACTTTTTCAGCAGGATATTGTGAGCACACCCTCTGCCATATCATACTGGTCCTCTTTTGTTGGTGACATTTGTTGGGATAAAGTCTGGCTACTACCTCATAAATTCTTCTTGACAAACAAAGTCAAAGAAATAACATTCAAAATGCTCCACAGATTTTACCCAACTAATCTTTATCTGCAAAGACTCAAAAAAGACATTGATGTGAGCTGTGCCTTTTGTGGATTTTCTAATGAAACACTTGTTCATTTATTCTGGTCTTGCCCGCACTCTCAACTGCTGTGGAAAAAACTGTCACGTTACATTATTGACCATATCTATCACCACTTGACTTTATGCTGAAAAGATGTACTGTTCGGATATACTGAATTTGACAAGAATCTTATCTCTCAATTTTATGTAATTAATTTGCTTATTATTGTAACTAAATTTTATATTCATAGATCTAAATTCCTAAACAAGAAGCCAAACTTTTTAGAGTTGTCTGCGTATATCAAACAGTACATTTCTTCAATTTCTGACTGTACAAACAAGAAAGCAATTTAAACCTGTAATGTTTTCAAGCTTTACAAAATATTTATGTAGATATTCCTTTTATTTCTATTTCATTTTCGTTTTTCTTTTGTATTAATCCCCCTGGCGTATTTATCACACTGAACTGCTTGTAGTTTCAGTTGTATACACTAACTTTTATTGTTATACACGTTGTTATGTATACTTGTATTTGTACGGTATTCAATAAAAAAAAAAAAAAAAAAGTTCGGACCTGATCAGCCGAACATCATAACTCAGTAGTCCAAAGACAGTGGGCGACAGTATACTTCACTTCTGGCTTTTTTTAAACAGGTTAAATGACCTCCTCCACGATGTATTAAGAGTGCAAAACAGAGAGGGTATACTCCACACAGGCAAACCTTTAGCAGATCAGGCCCAATGCTTTTAATCCTGCTATATTGTGAGAAAGTGATAAACACACCTTAGAATAGGCCCTTTATAATATTTGCATAGTTGGTATTAAATGAACCCATATATTCATACAGTATATTGCTTTTATATATTATTATTAAGTCATATATATTGGAAAGCTGACTCATAGCCGTCTCCATTTTGTATTAAATTGGTGCATTCACTTTTTAAGTTTGTGACACGATCTTAGGCCATGCAAAAAATTTTGCAGGGTAATAAATTTGATAATCTTAATTTTAGGCTTTAAAAAGTCTTAAATCTGTCCATATTTTGTAAAGTGGGATTAAATAATATTTTTGTCAGGTCTTAAATTATGTATGTAAATTTACAGATTCCTTTGTTGCCCCCCTTTTTTTATTTAATTATTTGTTAAACTAACTAAAACTAAATTAAAACAAAAACAATCTAAAAAACTAAATAAAAATAAAAAACAATTACATTTTAAAAAGTATAATAACCCTGACACACACTCACTGACTCAATTGTATATAATACATTTGTTCTTGATTGTTTATGGGCTGTTCTGTGGCAATGCATTTGATTAGTTTGAAAGCAATTCTGTGACTGCAATTTTCCATAGCCTACTTCTTCTGACTTTGTGTAGATCTTCAATTTAATTCATAATGTTCTTAAAAAGGTCTTTAAAAGCCTTAAATTTGTGAAAACCTGCAGAAACCCTGTTTTTGGTATATGTCTGTTTTGGAGTTACAGCCCCCCTGGAGAAAACTGCATGAGCCGCCACTGTTAAACAGTAAACCTGATTCTAAGTGTGAGCTACAGAACAATCTGTTAGTCTCTCAAGAACATCTTCTTGAGGTGTTTATGGATGACGTTCATCTTCAGTCCATACATGACTGGGTTGAAGAGAGGATGATACAAAATGACTTGAAAATTGATTAAAAAGGTGGCTGTTTTGGAAAGTTTATTCTCAACTCTTACTGCTAATGCTTCAAAGGCTGCCAAACAAGCTAAGTTGATCAAAACCAACAGGTGAGGTAAACAGGTCTCGACAGCTTTTTTCCTCACAGCCCAACTGCTGCGATATGCTATGAGAAGAATCCTGGTGTATGTGAAAAGGATGCAGGACAGAGGGAGCAGGGCTAAATTAAAAATGACAACTAAACCATATATATAAACTGCCCTTGAAAGATAACAATAAAGCTTTATAATATAGTTATTACAATAGATTCCTCTCAGATTAAAATTGCAGAGCTTTGTATACTGTAAGATTAACCCCATAAAGTGTAGAGCAGGAAAAAGCCAAGCTAAGACAAGGATAACAATAATGATTGTTCTCCTCATTATAGTCGGGTATCGCAGAGGTTTACATATAGACACATATCTATCAAAGGCCATGGCTGCCAACAGGAGGAACTCAGAACCAAAGAAAGAGTAATAGAGCTGACACTGAAGAAGACAGGCTGAGTATGATATGGTCTGTCTCTCAGATAAAAAGTCAATCAGAAGCTTTGGGTATACGGCAGTGCTGAAAAGAACACAATTGACCATTAAGGCTGCAATGAACATGTACATCGGCTCATGAAGGATTTTGTTAGTCCAGATAACAAACACAATAGAAGAATTCAAGAGGATTATAAGGAAGTATGCTGCCAACATGATCACAAAATAAACATATCTGAACTTGTGCAGTTGAACAAAGCCATTAAGAGTGATATAAGTTCCATTCAAATCATTATCCTTGAGGAAAGTCACAGCTGAAACCATTTCTAATCAAGGTTGGAAACAGAGCATAAAATGATTGAGAAATGTCTAACAGTGTTGAGGTCAGTCAGGAAGAGTTTGATCTGCACATGTGAGATAGTTCCCAGGCAGCCAGAGACAAGATATGCGGCTTCTTTCAACCCTCAATGGATCTTATTAGCTTAGGCAATCAGCACTGTTTGATATTGTTTACACACAAAAGGGGAGGCCTAATTAATCCTCATATGGCAAATCAACAATACACAACAAAAGAAGAAGATATCTAAATGAATAAAATCAACTGAATACAAACACAGGAAATTTGTTCAAAAGTTAGTTTAAGTTGGAGCACTTTTTACTTCACAAAGGCTCAAAAGTCAGCAGGTCAGCAACATGAAGCTGGCTTGTCAAATGTGGCTTAAATTATCATTGATAGTAGGGGTGTCAAAAATAATAATTTAATTAATGCATCATGATGCGGACATAGATAAAGATGCATCAAGAGAGTCAATAATTGTTTGATCTTGCAGATGCTGCTAGACTGCAGCATTGGTTTTGTTTCTGAGGAAGGAAAACAAGTCTGAGAAGATGAGACCTTAAAAATTAATTTTGGTTAATGATGAATAGACATTCTTGCTGCAGTTGATCACAAAAGCCATTTGCTAATGAATAAAAGAAATTTGTGTTCGTCTGATTGCTTGTATTTTTTTTTTATCTAAAGAGTGGCCTGGTGCAGTCAAATGGTATCATTAAATTAAGGTGTTTTCAGTCCAGACCAAGGTCTGTGTTTTTGCTACATTATACATTTGGTTTGGTCTGTTTGGATTTCACGCTGTCATTACTGCAAATGGACAAACAGTCTTTACATGACGAACCTACGTGATATCGTCATCAAATACAAGCTCTGCATGTCTCTGTAGTTTACACTGATTGGTCATTTGGCCGGCGAGCGTCTGGCGTCAACACGTTGGACAACATGGGTCTTGGAATGTCATAAACATGAATAAAATCGTCATACCCACCATCATATTATCGTTGATATTTTACTACCAACAGCAACAACTTGAAGAGCTGTACATAAGGCTGGTCCGAGTTTGTCTTATGAGTTTTATCATTAGACGACAATTTGACATCTGACCAAATATCTTTAAGACATTTGGTCTCCTCTTCTCCCAATGTGTTTCATTTTGTTTGGTGATGGATTTCCTTTAACAGCTAGTCATGTCGTAATTTCCTGTCATTTCCTGTCATTGATACACAGGTCCAAACCTTTCAAAATAACGCTGTCACAAGGGTCATTAACCAGACCGTGGTTCTGTTTGGTCCAGACCAAGGTCCAGGGAAGGTTTCACACCTATCATTTTGGTTTAGACCAAACAGAAAAGTCTGAAAGTCTGGACCAAACAATGGTAGATAAAGATGCACAGCTCTAATTGATAGTGCCAGAAACTTTATGCCCTCCTTGTAGGTTAACTTCCACATGCCTGTGCAAAACAGAGGTACTCACTGCTTCAATGAAGAATATTCCTGTATAGGGATGGGAAATGAAAACCAATTCCAGTTCAGAATCGAAAACAATTCCCTCAAGGAATTGATATCATTAGTCTATTTGCTTAACAACTCCTTCTTTGTCCTGCATGCCTTGTGAATCAAGGACATCACACACTTATCAGAGGCAGTCAGCAGAAATGATAAACAAGGTCAAAAATCAAGGCAGACAGCGGGCAGAGGTGGTAAAAATTGTGTCTTAATTTTTAACAATTTACTGCAAAACTTTCAGTAAGTGGAAGACACCCACCAACTGAAGAAGCATTTATCATTGCAGCACGGCACTGAACATCAAAAAATTGGAAACCTCTTCAGGACGACTTTCATCACACATGGAAAATCCTCAAGAGTCAGATTTATAATCAGAATCACCCTAGAGTTAGTATTAATAAAATTTTATCAATTTACATCCCTATTCATGTATAACCTGAAAAGGCTGACATACAACCATCCCCCTGTCCTTGATCCTGAGGTATGTGATCTACACTGTGTGTTAAAGTGTTCACACTTCGGTCATAGTACATTATGGCAGCATGAAATAGCCAATAACTACAGTAACTACAAGTAGCACGCAAAGGCAATAAAGTAGAGACAGAGCTTCTGAACAGGACTGCAGGCCTGAATTGGTTAAATAAAATAAAATAAAATAAAAAATAAAAGCTGCAGTATGTACTTTATTTCTGTATCATTGGCTCCATAAAAAAAATCTGGGTGTTTTTTTGGGTCCACTTTCCTATGTTTTTCCTTTTTCTTGTGTTTGTTAAACTTCTGACAATTAATTAAAAAATAATAATTAAAAGAAATCTGTGAGGATCATGTTATTGGAGCTGTCTGAGAGACTTGAAGATGTCTGCACCCCCTCCTCCTCTTTTGCCGACTGTAAAAGTCTTGAGACTTGACTTAGAGGGCCTGAATTTTGGGAATCCTGCACAAAACATTTAATTCCAACAAGTCAAGTCTGCATATCATTGTGCAGGAGTGTCCCACATGAATTATCAGTGCCCCCCACAAAGTCAAAGTTGTGCACAGACGAGGCTGAAAGATGGACTGACTAAAAAAAAACAGTCCACGATAAGTGAAAGTTCAGCACCATCTCTCTCTGACTTGGGAAAACACACCTGCCAGCATGAGCCATAAAGATCAGAGTTGATTCTCTTAAATAAAGTTTTCTCATTAAAACATTTCTAAGAAATAAATCAGTCATGTAGGGTTAAAAAAATCCATAGCTGGCCTCCATCCTGGCTCACAGTTCAGACATGTGAGGCTGAGTTTGGATATTGAAAAAAAAGCCTTTTAAAGCAGATCTTTAATCAAGAAATAAGTCACAATAATTACACAGTGTAAATGATAAATACTAAATTAACACATAACATGCAACAAATTATAAATGGGAAGAGTAACCAAAGATATTTTGTAAATTTTGTTGATGGCAAATATCAAAGCTTTAATTGTTTAATGAAAAGTTTTTGGATTTTTAACACACCCACCCTTTTAACATTGGTTTTAATTTTAAGACATTTTCATCACGCAAGACTTGAATTCATGAACCTTTTCGGTGATGATGTTTTAAAGCACTTGCATTTTGTCACATCAGTCAAAAAAGGCCATTTTTCCCTTTAACCCATTAGTTACATTTCTTCTAATGATAAATGAAAAGTTCTTCTGAATTAATGATACATGATTAACATCAGGGGGGTTAAAATGTGAATCTTGTTAGTCTGACTCTTCAT
The DNA here is from genome assembly GCA_037902135.1 of Cetoscarus ocellatus. Lineage (NCBI taxonomy): Eukaryota > Metazoa > Chordata > Actinopteri > Labriformes > Labridae > Cetoscarus > Cetoscarus ocellatus. Next base: position 599,760 of record JBAMNC010000698.1, on the reverse strand, counting down.
CTCAATGAGTTCAATAAACATTAAAAAAAAAAAAAAGTCTAATCTCCTTGAATGTTGGGATGATTTAAGAGGAATGGGAGCTCCTTTTAAGATCTGAATCATCTTAAAAGGGTTCATTGATCATTAAAACAGTGCCAGAGACTTCAACAGGACAAAATCTAGGACATGATATAAATTTTGTAGGAATATCCCAATGCCAGTGTTTATTTAAAACAACAGTCTTGAACATATTAAAACAGGTGATTAGTCATTATAAATCATTCCATGTCAAAATTCTAGCCCCCTGTTCAATTAACTGTGAAGAGGAAATAAGGTTGATAAAATGGTTTGAGGAAAAATGTTTCAAGATAAAGCAAAGTTAATTGTGTTGTGGATAAATGTTAAGCAAAAGGGGTGAGGACAAATACTGACAGAATCACTTCAAAAAACACTTCAGGGAGGGTCTCAAATGTTTGTCTCTCAAGAGCATCTTCTTGAGGTGTTTATGGATTTCCTTCATCTTCAGTCCATATATGATCGGGTTAAAAAGAGGATTATACAAAATTACCTGCAAATTCATCAAAAATCCAGCTATCTTGGGAAGATCATTCTCAACTCTTACTAGTATGGTATCGTACACTATCAAGCAGTAAAAGTTGATCATAACCAACAGGTGCGGTAAACAGGTCTCAACAATCTTTTTCCTGACTGCTCCACTGCTGCGATAAGCTATGAGTAGAATCCTGCTGTATGTGAAGACGACGAAGAACAGAGGAAGCAACGTGACATTAAACATGACTACTAGACCATACAAAGAAATGGCTTGTGACAGGACACAAGAGAGCTTTATAACTGAATTATTACAAAAAATTCCTCTCAGAGCAAAAGTACAGAGCTTTGTCTTTGAAATTTTTATGATTAACCCCATAAGCTGCAGAGCAGGGAAAAGCCAAGCTAAGAGAAAGAGAGAGATCACAGTTGATCTCCTCATGATAGTTGGATATTGCAGAGGTTTACATATAGACACATACCGATCATAAGACATGGCTGCCAACAGAAGAAACTCTGAACCAGAGAAAGAGTAAAAAAGGTGACACTGAAAAAGACAGGCTGAGTATGATATGGTCTGTCTCTCAGATAAAAAGTCGATCAGAAGCTTTGGGTAAAAACAAGTGCTAAAAGGAACAGAGTTCACCAACAAAGCTGCAATGAAGACATACATTGGCTTATGAAGGGTTTTGTTAGTCCAAATAACAAACACAATAATAGAATTAAAGAGGATTATTAGGATGTATGCTACCAACATGATCACAAAATAAAGATATCCAAATTTGTGCGCTTGCACATAGCCATCAAGAGTGATATAAGTTCTATTTAAACTATTATGGATAAGATTAAAGAGTTCCACAAATGAAGCCATTATCAGTCATGTTTGTAAAACAGGGCTGGATAGCAGTCTGACAGTGATTTAAAAAAGATCTCTGAAATTATACTGACCAGATCGCTCTGCTCATACTGAACAGGCTGAGTCAGAGAGAAGATATGTGACTGCTGCAAACCCTAAGCAGGTCTTATTCACGTTTGACCTGAATGGATCAAGCAGTCAGATCAGGTTGAAATTGTTTACTCACTAAGAGGCCGGACTTAATTAATCCTCATATGACAAATTAAGAAGATACAACCAGACAAAAAACATCATATTGAATAAGCAGGAAGGCAGGCTTGACAGGGTCAGAAATGGAGTAAGAATTAGTCTGACCCAAAGGTGTCCAACCAGTGGGTTGTGGACAGGTACCAGGACAGTCTGAAAAACAGGCACTCATGTGTAGCCTGACACACCAGATGGACTGTTCAACATATTTCACAAGTCTATCTGGGTAACAGCCCATAGAAAGTGTTTGGGAATGGACAGAACCTTTCAGAATATCAAACAGGTGATTGGATGATTGTCCGTCAATCACATTCATGACGGGCCAACCACATAATGTAGTAGATGGGCACACACAATTTAAGGGGTAAATCTGATTTTAAATTGTTTTGATTGTGGGTTGTTCTTTTATGTCTTGTGTGTGGATATAGAAATTATTAATCAAAAAGTAAGTGATTAAAAAGGATGCTTATAAGCCTGACCATTTTCTGACTGGAAACAATCGTTCTGGATCTGCCTCTGACGGACATGGAATCTGGAAAATTCAGTTACTTTACAGGGTTAACGGCCCTACGCTGACACTCTGAAATTATGCTTCCACATGTTACACATCCAAATTAGTGATGTGAGATGATCATACATACTGACTAATGTCCTGTTGTAGTGTCCTCAACCTTAGGATGCTTTTAAAGAACCTGTACTCGAAGATTTTCATCCTCGAAAGTGAGCGTTCTTTGATCAATAAAATGGGGAAGAACATTCAGCTCCAACAAAATCATGGATTTAATAATACTGTGTTTATCTAAACAGTGGCATAACAGACAAAAAACTGTGTACATGACACAGAAGTAGATGTGTCAGTGTATAACATTATAAAAATTTTAGCAGGATATCAATCAACCATATCATTAAATGAAGACATTTATGCCCTTAGTTTTGTTATGTCCTGAAAACATTGATTAAAAAGTGTAGGGAAAAATGTTCCAAAACAAATCATAATTGAATCTTTACTGTGAATAAGCTGTTAAAAATACTTCATTGTATGCCTGCCTAGTCAAAACCAACAGGTCAAAGAAACCATAACACCTCAGTCAGGGTAGAAACTTCGTCTTTCTCAAAAACCTCCTCTTGAGATGTTTATGAATTTCCTTCATCTTCAGTCCATACATGATTGGATTAAACAGAGGATGGTACAAAATCACTTGAATATGTGTCATAAATCCAGCTGTTTTAGGAAGGTTATTTTCAACTCTCATCGTTATGGCATCGTATGCTAAGAACCCGTAAAAGCTCATTAACACTAACAGATGTGGTAAAGCGGTCTCGGCAACTTTTTTCCTGACCTCTCTGCTGCCTCGATACGCTATCAGGAGAATCCTGGCATATGTGAAGAGGATGAAGGACAGAGGGAGCAGTGTGACATTAAACATAATAAGCAAACCATAGTAAGAGATACCCCTTGACATCACACAGGAAAGATTTAAGACTGAATTATTACAAAAAATTCCATTCAAAGAAAAACTGCAGAGCTTCCTTCTAGCAATCTGTATAGTTAACCCGACAAGCTGGACAGAAGGAAAAAGCCAAGCTAAGACAAGGAGGGAGACAACAGCTCTTTTTCTCATGATAGCTGGATATCGCAGAGGTTTACATATAGACACATATCTGTCAAAGGCCATGGCTGCCAACAGAAGAATCTCTGAACAACTAAAAGAGTAAAAAAGGTGACTTTGTAGAAGGCAGGCTGAATATGATATGGTCTGTCTCTCAGATAAAAAGTCGATCAGAAGCTTTGGGTAGATGACAGTGCTGAAAAGAACAGAGTTCACCAACAAAGCTGCAATGAAGACATACATCGGCTCATGAAGGATTTTGTGACTCCAGATAACAAACACAATAGTAAAATTAAAGAGGATTATTAGGATGTATGCTGCCAACATGATCACAAAATACAGATATCTATATTTGTGCACTTGAACATAGCCATCAAGAGTGATATAAGTTCTATTGGAAACATCACTCATAAAGACTCTCCCTGCTGAAAGCATTTGAAGCAAAGATGGAAACAGTGTGTAAGAAGATGGATCCAGACTGGAGTACAACACTGTATCATCTAACAGGTAGAGCTCGATCAGCTTAGACTCATTCTGACCATTCCCCTCTGATCATGAGAGAGTGATCAGGCTGAGTCAGAGACAAGATGTGAGATTCCTCTCAGCCCTCAATGGGTTTTATTAACTTTTGACCTGAAGGGATTTAGCAATCAGCTCAGACTGATGTTGTTTTCTCACTAAGAGGTCAGACTTAGTTTACTCTCACAGGTGCGACTTTCGCAAGCGTGAAACAAGTTAAATGCAAACTTAAGCAATCATTTGCTTTACTGTTGGGATGTCCTAAACAAATAAATGTAAAAAAAAGTTAGACACAAGTATTTGTTTTGTCTATGCCCAGATTAAGAGAACAATCAGACCACAAAAGTGAGAAGTATTCATTAAACTTAAGATTATAAAGTAAGTCATATCATAAGAATGTTAGAAAACTTAATAGTTAAAACAAGATAGACTCAATTATTTATGTTTTTTGTCTCATAGTCCAAAATTAAGAAAACAATCAGGAGACAAATTCAGTAGCTATCTATTTACCGCAGGATCAAAACGTTACCAGTGAAACAATGTTAAGTTATTTTGCTGAGAGCAGCTAATAGCTCTGTCACCTTATAACTGATACTCGATTATTGTTCAAGCATAGGGTTAGAAATCCATACGTATAATGTACATAAATATTTGGATATAAAATACACAGCTCAACAGGGTGCCTGACGCACTGTACTAGTTTTAAGGACAGATCCACTTATGTTTTCCATCCTTAATCGAGGAAACATATGAAGTTAAAAATGTATTTCTGATTTTGAACTAAAATCAGGTATTTTATCCTACAAAAGCATGTTTTTAATACGCTGCTGTTTGACCCAGTTTGTTTTTGTTGTCTTTGTATATCCATGGCTGTGGGTGTTCCTTTTATGTGTTAGCTGTTTAAGAGCAGAAAAATGTGCCTCATGCCGAGGCTGCACTTCAGGATGACCGCAGACAATAACCAGTCATGTTGTTGAGGAGTTTGTCTCATTAAAAACTGTGAGTCTGTTGCGATGAAGTCAAATCATAAAGCACATTTGCATTTAAGAATGGCTCACAGATGAACGGTTCACTCACAACTGCGAATTGGTTCTTATTGTTCACTTAAAAGAGCCGTTCAAAAGAGTCGACTCGTTCGCGAACGGCACATCTCCTCCGCAGAAGTGCTGGTAAGCAGGTCAACAACACAAAGCTTCTGTTTAGGAGTAGAAGTTGGAGTATCCCTTAAATAATGAAAGCAGATTATTAATCATCAGTATCAGATGATGAATAATGTGTTCTGTGCTTTTGATCACTTGATTTCCTTACTGTTGTCTATACTGTAAACATAGTAGAAAATTGCACTGAAGCTTCATTTGAAGAAAATCGTGAATCGAATTGAAATCGCAACAACTGCCAGAAAAATCACAATTACATCTTTTTCCTAAATCGTTCAGCTTTTTTTTATGTTGTTAAAGTGACACAGACATCACAAATCTGCTGCGCAAGATCCACTGTAGACAATGGACCAAACAATTCTGGATGAACTCTGTCAGTGAACCCCTCGTGTCACAATCCCACCACTCCTGGACAGCGGCGGACTTAGCAATTTGGGGCCTAAGGCGAACATAGGCCCTCCTCATCTGTTCTTTTGAAACAAAAACGTAGAAAAGGCAAAGGCCAGTGTTTCCCCTAGCTTTTATGCTTTGGGAAGGGGGGTGCCTGGGCCAGAATGAGCGAGGTCTGTCATTTGGGATCATCTATATTAATCATCTTTGTTTGTTTATTCATTCATCTATCATCTATTAATCTATCAATCATTTTTTATTTATTCATCTATCCATCTATCTATCTATCTATCTATCTATCTTAATCATTTTGTATATTATTCATTCATCTATCCATCTGTTTATCTATTTATATTAATCATTTTATTGTTCATTTATTCATCTATCTATCTTAATCTTTTTTGTTTATTTCTTTATACTCTGATGCACTATCCAATATCCCACATTTCAACGTCTATATATAGACGTTGAAATGTGGGATATCAGACTTCTAGTTATTTTTTAGACCTAGTTTCAACCATCTAGATTCCGTCTATTTTTAGACGGAATTTAGACTTTGCACTTTAATCCATTATTCAATAAATATTTATTTAAAAAACAACTGTAAGGTGCAAAACTGATCTCCAAATACTGAACTAAAATAATTATGATAGCTGTTGTGCGATATACCGTATAGTATAGATATAGCCGAGATTTAGACGTCTAAATCTCTACTGCATTTCAACGTCTAGATATAGACCGAATCAAGACAATTGAATTTAATCCATTATTCAAAAGTTGTTTATTTAAAATAATTAGTGCACGTTGCAGAACTGATCTCTAAATATTGGACTGAAATCATTTTAATAGCCATAATCGTTATAATGTATAGTTTAGATGTAAACGTCTTATATCCCACATTTCAATGTCTATAATTAGACCATGTTTTATATTTAGATATATTTATTTTAATCTTTGGAAGAAAAATGATAATATAATAATCTGATGGAATAGTCAGCTCTTGGGCGGCACGGTGGTGCAGCAGGCAGTGCACGTGCCTCACAGCAAGAAGGTTGCCGGTTCGATTCCCAGGTCGGGCAGGGCCTTTCTGTGTGAAGTTTGCATGTTCTTCCCATGCATGCGTGGGTTCTGTCCGGGCACTCCGGTGTCCTCCCACAGACCAAAAACATGCTCATTAGGTTAATTGGTCACTCTAAATTGCCCTTAGGTATGCGTGTGAGTGTGAATGGTTGTCTGTCTCTATATGTTGCCCTGTAATCGACTGGCGACCGGTTCAGGGTGTACCCCGCCTCTTGCCCAATGACAGCTGGGATAGGCTCCAGCCCCCTCGCAACCCCGAAAGGGATAGTCAGTATAGAAAATGAATGTTGGAATAGTCAGCTCTTTCTATGTGCAGTGCCCAACTACAACTGTGGGAGGCAGCTGTCGTTGTAGCATTGCAGTATTGTAGCATTATTTACATCGAAGCGTGACCGGTGTTTTCGCCTTATCCGGTCAAAACGTATAAATCCAAAAAAAACTTTAGGTTTATCTGAAAGCCCGGGTCCTGCTGAGCACTTGACCACAAAATTTGTTGCTGAAACTCGATTGGATTATTAAATAACAGGTGTTTTTTCTGTCTCGGTAACGCTGGGTGCCACTATGTTGCCTGCGCTGTTGACAAAAATGCAGCCACCTTATTGGTGTAGCACGCTCACGTGATGCATCATGCAACCACTTCCGGGCAAAATCTTATTCCGCTAAGAGCAAAGTAGTCTGGGATAAAAGTTATCGGCATAGCCGCAAGGCCACGAGATCAGCGACGAAAAAAATTTTGGTAGCTCTGCAAGACCCCTGCTTTACATCCGTATGGAGATCATACGACCATAACATTAAAATGTGGACAGCGCAACTTCCGGCTGGAGAATACTTGTGCACATTGACTCAACTCAACTTTGCTTCCGTCGGGCTGGAAGATCGTTGAATTTTCTGAACTTCGAGTGACAATTCTTGCAAGAATTGTCACTTTCTGGGAAAAAGAGGTGGGTGCTGAAGGACGTATTGTAGAAAAATGTTTAGTTTTGCAGTGTTTGGTCCTTTCACCGTCATGCATCAGTTCAGCATGTGTTTGCATGTAGACCTAGTGTGTTGGTTGCTAGCATGAGGGCTAGCGTGTTGCTAGCTTAGCCAGAGTGGGTCCAACAGCATCTACAGTGCTAACTCGGCGCTCAGTGGGTTGTTTGTTTTTCTTTCAAAGGTGTTGTCACGAAAGTAATTGAGGGCCTGCTCTCTCTGTTGGAGCCAAGGTTAAAAGCTTCTAGTTAGGCTATTTTCCAAACATTTTACTATTTAATTTTGAAAATGAAGTATATTTTGATGCCAATACTTTATTACTTTTACTCAAGTAACATTTGGAATTCGGGCCTTTACTTGTAAGAGATTACTTTATATTGTGATATTGATTCTTTGAGTGTGTGGCACATTATTACTTGCAGATCTTTTTCCTTTTGTTGTGGCCCAGAATGGAACACAAGATTGATTAGTATCAATGGGAAATCATTTTGAGGTAATGGAGCCCAATTCCATGTGATTTGGCCAAAATGCATGAATATCAATAAATAAAAAGTGAATTAAGCACTTATGGCCCAATTAAAATACAGCTAAATGTATGTGGCACATGGTTGCTTGCAGATCAGGTATTGGAGCTACTATACATTTCTAGGGGTAAATGTTTATTTACCATTGTGTAAACTGTTTAATACATATTATGTATTCATAAAATGACATTGGGCTAGGATAACATAAGGAATATATCAGATGCTAAGGTTATCTACTTAAATTAAAATACTGAGTACCTTCTCAAAGTTCTCTAATAGATTCCAGCATTAAAGAATACAAAAAGCAATATTGTTATTACATAATTGCCAGAAAAATATAATGAAAATGCAGGCAAACATTATGAAAATACCCTTATAAAGCTCTAAGATGTAACTTGATGTCACACTCCCTTCTCAGCTCTGCTCAGCCCTAGCCCATGATAAGAGAGTATGTTTTTGCAATACCTGATCCCTTAACTACAGAAGCTATTGATAAGCCCCACAGTACATATGTGCTGGGTTGGTCAACCAAATTATAATATTCATCCTTATTCTTTTTCTTCCACGGCAGCACCATTGCACCTTGCTGCTTCATTCAGACTGTATATTTTGTTTAAAGGAGTAGTTCGCCCCTCAAATGACCTATTGATGACTCATGCCATGAAGACTTGGGTTCAGTAATATATATATATTTTTTATTTCGTATTCCTAAGATTGTCTATATATTGATTGTCTAATTATTGATTTCCATTGATTCGGGATGATTTAGGTCCCCATCCGGAATCAATGGAGGTAAATTTACTATAAACAATTTTTCAGTAGTACATTAAGAAAATCAAATAAGTTACGCTACATTGCTCGTGATCTTGCCTCCCCACAGGCGACGGAGGAACAGATCGGAGCAGCGATGGGAGAGCACTTGAAGCTGGCGCCAGCTTGATGTGGTGGGGGGCTACAGGAGGCCAAGAACACCACCCCGCTAATTTTTTACAACGCCTCACAAAGTAGTTAATACATAAAAGGAGAGTTCCTGTCATACAAAGATCACTTTATTACTTTGCACTTTTGTGTTCATATTATTTTTTGTGCAGCGCGAGGTGTAGTTAATATAAAAGTTAAGTTAAAAGTTATTTAAAAGTAGTTAATATAAAAAAGGAGAAAATAGTTTTCTATCACAAAGTTTTTTTCATTTTATTACTTTATACTTTTTAGTTCCGTTTATTTTCAATTTTTGTGTTTGTATTTTGAAAAGTTCTCTGTTTTACTGTTTTTATGGTCGATGGGGCTAAGATTAAAAAACATTTATGACCACTCCATGATTGTAATGTTTTTTTTTTCTGAATGAAAAATGTACTGTGATTGCCATTACAGTTGACTGATGATTGCCAAATGTAGATCAGTGTTAAAGTATGAATAAGCATGACATTAGAGTAAAAATGTATCTTAAAAGGTCCAGAAAGAGAAACAACTTTGCCAAATTAGTCAGAACATTCTGGGATTACACGTATCAAGGTAAGCATTGCAGGTAAAGTTTGGCGTCTTTGTAGATAATCTGGATCTACAGTACTTTTTGGCTATTTAAATGTTTCTTGTGAATATGTTCATAAATTGTCAAATTTTCATTAATGAATTAGATGTTTATGAAAATATGCATTAATGATATTTTGTCAATTTATTAAAATATTGACAAGAAACCATTGAGCTTTTTTTTTTTAGGTCTATTAGACATCTAAAATGGTGTAACAGTGGTATAGAAATAGAAGTTTTTTAGACGTCTAAATTTAGACTAGACCTCTAATAGACGTCTAATCAACCTCTAAGTCTATACCTGGGTTTATATTTGGTATAAGCATGAACGTCAGGTGAAAGTCTAAAATGTAGATGTCTATTGTACGTGATTTAAACGTCTAAGATGTCTATATATATATATATATATATGTTGTTTAGACATCTAATATACGTCTAGTCTACATTTAGACGTGTAAAAAACTTTCATTTCTATACCCCTGGTAGACCAATTTTAGACTAGACGTCTAAGGAACATTTAGACGTACAGTATGTTAGACGTATAATAGACCTAAAAATGCTCGGTGGGTAAACAGCTTAAGATCTGAATCTCCTCGAATGAAAGTTCTTTGATTACTGAGGCAAACTATCAGCTACATAAAAGACTGAGACAGAGTTTATTTACAAAGGAACTCTCTTTAACCCATACCTACATTCTTGATATCAGAGAATTTATTTGGAAACACACTTAACCCACAAATTGCTACGTACATATCATCAGTCACATGTGATTGTGTAAGCCTAAAATATCAAATATATTTGAGTAGTTCATCAACAATCTATCCATGCCATGCAATGCCAATATTTCAGGCCTCAGTTTTGATAACTGTATTGTGGAAATGTGAGTGACAGAATGGTAAATACAAAAACACACCATCATTAAGGATTAACTGTGAATATAGTGCTAGTAATCCTTTCGTAACTGCTTGTTAAGTTACAAGCAAAATGAAAAAAAGGCTAAAATACTGATAGAATAAATTTAATATAAAAACAGTTATTGCACAAATGTATTCTCTCTGAAGAGCATCCGCGCCAGGTGTTTATGAATTTCCTTCATCTTTAGTCCATACATGATCGGGTTAAAGATAGGATGATAAAAAGCTACTTGCAAATTTACTGCAAATCCAGCTGATTTGGGAAGATCATTTTCAACTCGTACTGTTATGGCATCGAACACTAACAAACAGCAAAAGCTCATAAAAACTAACAGGTGTGGTAAACAAGTCTCTGCAACTTTTTTATGCACCTCTCCACTGCTGCGATACGCAATCAGGAAAATCCTGGCATATGTGAAGAGGATGAAGAACATCGGGAGCACTGCAAGATTAATTAGAGTAACCAAACTATATCTAAAAATTGTACTTGGCAGAACACAGGAGAGCTTGACGACTGCATTATTACAAAAAATACCTTTCAAAGAAAAACTGCAGAGCTTCCTCCTGGCACTCAGGATGGTTAACCCCATAAACTGCAAAGCAGGAAGAAGCCACGCTAAAACAAGGAGAGAGATCACAGTCGATCTCCTCATGATAGTTGAATATCGCAGAGGTTTACATATAGACACATATCTATCATAAGACATGGCTACCAACAGGAGGAATTCTGAACCAGAGAAAGAGTAATAAAGGTGACTTTGTAGAAGGCAGGCTGAATATGATATGGTCTGTCTCTCAGATAAAAAGTCGATCAGAAGCTTTGGGTAGATGACAGTGCTGAAAAGAACAGAGTTCACCAACAAAGCTGCAATGAAGACATACATCGGCTCATGAAGGATTTTGTTAGTCCAGATAACAAACACAATAGTGAAATTAAAGAGGATTATTAGGATGTATGCTGCCAACATGATCACAAAATACAGATATCCATATTTGTGCACTTGAATATAGCCATCAAGAGTGATATAAGTTCTATTGGAAACATCACTCATAAAGACTCTCCCTGCTGAAAGCATTTGAAGCAAAGATGGAAACAGTGTGTAAGACGATGGATCCAGACTGGAGTACAACAGTGAATTATCTAACAGGCAGAGCTCGATCCTCTTAGAATCATTCTGACCATTCCCCTCTGATCATGAGAGAGTGAACAAGCTGAGTCAGAGACAAGATATGAGATTCCTCTCAGCCCTCAATGGGTTTTATTAACTTTTGACCTGAAGGGATTTAGCAATCAGCTCAGACTGATATTGTTTACTCACTAAGAGGTCAGACTAAGTTTACTCTCGTATGACAAATTAAGGCCTTGTCTCAATACCCTCATTCGTGCATCAAAGTCCTCCTGGTAGTGCACTTTGCTGAAAGTCCTGAAGTTTGTTAAGTGTACTAGGAGATGAACCTGTTCAGAGCAGAAATGGGACTTTTGCAAACATCACACATTGAGTTATGTTTTTGCTGGTGTATTTGTCTGTTAGCAAGATTATGCAAAACTTGCAGGATGGATTTTCATGAAAATTTTTACCAGAGGTGTAGTTCGGCCCAAGAAAGAAGCCATTAAGTTTTGGTGGTGAATTTTTTGTCTGGATGTTGACAATATCCCAAAATTTTCTAAACCCCCCCCCCCCCCCCCCCCCCCCATAGGTTAACATTGGGCCATATTTTAAAAAAAATCATATCTCTGCCATCACTTAATGGAACTTAATACGCTTCAAAATTTACAGGATAACATATATAATATAACTCTGTTATCAAGGTAAATTTCATCTGGATCTGATCCAGATTGACGTAACAGAAAACACTGAAGTTTATAATGGGAAATCCCATTCGTTTCTCCTCGGCTGCTGTGAGAGTTTCGCCCCCTTTAGGTCATTATTGGAACTGGAGATTATTTACAAACTGACATCAATATTTTTTAAGCCTACATTCTTCATTACCCAGCTTCATTCTCCAGCTTCCCCTGCAATGCTGGCGGAGGAGGTCTCCACATGGACAGACATGAGTGGAGACTCATCCGTCCAATCGGGCGCGTGGTGATCCAGAACTGTGTCTTTTACAGGGGTTGTGGAAAAGCCACTGCCGTAGCTGAGCTGTTTGGCGGAGGTCTGCGCTCTCTGAGCACTCTCTGAGTGCTCTCTGAGTGCTTTTCTAGTTTCAGTTTGGGTTGAAGAGATGATTTCAATGACGCCCAGTGAAGGCCTAGCTAATACCTCTGTTAACAGCTTTGCTGTTTAAATTGCTCTGGGATCACCTAAGATCATCATTGGAAAAGGATTTTCCAATTTCTTTTCACACTGCTGCAGGATCAGCCCTGGGATTTTACTAAGAGACACAAGGTCATCTGTTAGATAAGATTATGAATTTCATTAGACTCGCCTGCTCTTGTTATTCTTATAAATCATGATCATTTCTTCAATCTGAGTCTCATAAGTAGCCGCTCATCTCTGCCCTGAACTTAACTGAATGCAGTATCACCTGGTTTGTCCTTATGTGGAGATAAAAGCAAAAGAAGGTATCAACTGTCAAATTTTACATAGTATTCCAAGGGCCCATTACTTCATTTCAGCCCATAATTTCATGTGTATCTGTGTCCTAACATAAATTACTCATTATTAAACTCTACACTTAAATTTAAAGATAAATTTCTCCTCCATCCCATCACTTTTTTTTGCCTTCATTTGGCTTCTCCACCTATCATAATTTCTACTGCATGCCTTGCAAAGACATCACAATCACATCAGAGGCAGTCAGCAGAAACAACAACAAAGAAATAAAAAATCATGGCAGACAGGAGTCAGACGTGGTCTAAATTATTTTTTAATTTTCTACAAAACAACACTAACTTCCCAAATTTCAGTAAGTGGAAACACCATCAAATTTAACAAGCATTTATCTATGCAGCATGGCATCGAATATCAAGAATGTCATGTGCTTGACATTGCTGCCACTGAAAACCTTTGCAGGCCAAACTCTGCCCGCACAGAAAATCAGCAGATTCGTTACTGACATTGATATCAATAAAGTCTTATCTATTCCCATCCCTGGCAAGGACTATTCTTTTAGTGCTAAAAGAATAATTAAGACAAAAAACATGTTTCTTCTGATATGATGTCTCTTTTGCAGACTGAATCAGATCTGTTTAAGACTTTTGTATTGTTGCATGGAGCTCTGGCAAATGCCATTCTCGTCTGTCCAAATCATCAAATGCGGAGTCAGTCTAAGTTTCCTTAGGCCATCATTTCATGGCACTTATGACGAAGACTAAAACTCTGTCCACATGTAGGCAAGTACTTTTGGAAATGGAGGTTGAACCTTTAAACACATCGAAGCTGTTTAGTACTTTGTAAATATGCAACTTTATATTTCTATGCAAAAGCAGTTTTATTTTCATTTCTATTCAAGCACAAGTTCGACTGGTGTTATGGTTTAACTTGTGGCTGTATTATCTGGTGTTAGCAGTCATGCTGGGTCAACATTTCTTTGTTTATATTACAATAGAGAGGTGCAGGGATAAAGTATTTTTGTTGGCTAACCTGCAAGCCTACTAAAAGCCTATGGGATTTTCACTGTGTGTTGGAACATTGCTGATAATAAGAGAACAAAAACTAAGAAACTGACATGTTCTCTTCTTTCTGATAATCTAAACAAATGAATCATTTTTTCAGGATGTTTTAAGCTTAAACATAAGCAACTACAATATTTCCAATGTATGACGTCATGTTGTGATCTCTTGTTTGAGAGTCTCCTCATATCAAGTGACCTGATTAAGTTGATCCTCGTGGCTGTGGTGATAGTGTATAAATGATTGATTATTAAAACAAACAAACAAAAGAAAAAATCAGAAATGCTTGTCATCAGGTCCCCAGCCGTTTTTGTAGTCCTTGTCAGCAGTTAGTTAGCAAACATCGTTTTAATCAACAATGGTGCAAGATTCACAAGCGGGTGACATCAGCTGTATTTTATTATCTCCCATTAAAAATTAAAAATCTCATATGTGTGTGTCCACCACAAACCTTATTTCAGGCACTTATCTTAAACAGGTATTCTAAATCCCACTTATTCTGGAGGGTTGGGAACCTTGAGGTGCTAAATGTGAACTAAACTCTGCAATTTTGGACTCATTTTTGCATCACTGTATCCGAGACATATCTAACAACCTGATCAAATCCTGTGGACAAAAGGACAAAACAGACATAAAAAGATACATATATAAAATATCTGCCCACATGTGAACATAAATAATGAACTTTGTTTAACCATAAAATCTTCACTGAAATTAAAAATCTCATTTGCAAGAGTGTCCATAGCCCGTGTTAAAGGGTCTTAGTGCATGTGGGAGTCGAGCTGTACATGGTGGCAGGTGGTTGGTCAGTGGCATGAGTAATCATGTGGTTAACAGTTTGATGTGATAACCCATTACCTTGGACCTCAGAAATACAGCTTAACTGTTTGGCTTCCATCTACATTTACCATTTCGGTGTTATTTGCTTTGTAAATATTAAGCTCAAGTAACAACTCAGAACATCACTCTCTAGATTAAGGCACTTCCTTCACTTTGAGACATTTTTTTGAGGGAGTAACCTCAGCAGATGTTTGGAAATTTCTTTCATTTTCACTCCATATACTATTGGGTTAAAGAGAGGATGGTACAAAATGACTAGTATGGTCATGATAAAACGTACAGTTTTTGAAAAATCTGAACCCATTTGGACTATGAGGATATCAAACACAGAAAAAATCGAAAAGCTTAGTATCACCAAGAGGTGGGGAAGACACGTCTGTGCAGCTTTCTTCCTCACTTCTCTTCTGCGATAGGATATTATGAATATTTTTGTATATGTAAAAAATATAAAGGCTATTGGGAAAAGGCCAAGATGTACAAGGGCACAGAAACCATAAATAGTAAGTGCTTGTGAAGTCACACAGTGGAGACTATAAATCAAATTGTTACAGAAAATCCCTGGTAAATTAAAATTACAAAGCTCCAAATCAGCACTTAACATAGCTGCAACTGCAGCACTACAAGCAGAAATAAAAAGCAGCAAAAATTTCTGACAAAGGGTCACACTCCAGGCCTATCTTCAGCAGACAAGCCCATCACAACAACAGACACAACCAGAAAAAAATGTACCTTGCAATGCACAATATTGGATATCTAACATCCCAATATTTCTGAGCTAATTATCACTGACGCGGATATTTTTGGTCAAGAGCACAAAGTCTTTACTTTATGAAACTGACGTGTTGCTTTCAATGTGACAGTACATTTGTGTGAAGAACAGATATAAAACAAGAAAATCAACATTTAAATCTTGATTTTTAATTATGCTCATACAGTGATGATGAGGTGAAGCATTGCAGTTTATCTGTGCATTTCGCTGATATTACTGCAGACATATGCCTGATATATTATGCTGTAAATATCGGCAAAAATCTCAATATCAGCCGATATCGATATTTAAGCTGTGATTATGCCTAGCTGTGATTTTAAAATGCAGATTTGTGTGTCCATATTCTCACTTATCTCTTTTACAGACTTCTTTAGCTCAGCTTTCATTGGTTTTTCCAGCCACACCACGTCCACTTTGCTGCTAAATTGTTTTTCACTCTTGTCCATCTTTGATAGAATTAGCTTTGTTTTCTTCAGCTCCAAGTTTGATCCTTTATCTTCCTCTTTTCCTGCGCCCTGTGGCGTCCACATGCACATCCTTCTGTCATTTTTTAAACTATAAAACACAACATTGCAGTTAACCCAGAGGGTTTATTTACCAAGTTACTTTGAGTTGAGTTTTTCCACCTTCAGTACTGCAATATAAACTATAATTGATCCCACAACACTTACATGCGCCTGATGCCTAACAGCCATCTTGAAATAGAGTTTGGCAAAATCGCAACTTTTAGGGAGAGAGAAGACGATGAACCACTAAAAACTTTGAGATCTGCTCTGCTGATGAGTTGGTGGCAGAGAAGTGAGTAATGTTGACCCTCATGCTAATTAAAGCACTGGAAATGCTGCAAAGACCCAGTTTGATTGAAGACTGTGTCTCCATTACATAAGCACATTTGGTCTGAAAAACACCAGAAGCGGCAGTGCTCTTCTCTTGGTTCTTTTCATGCTAGTGTCTATTATGCCTTTTGTGTTTGTCTGTACTCGTTGCTTGATTTAAATTGAGCGTTTTGTTTTTTTAATTTACTTTTGTGTTTAAGCTTTTGTGATTTGCTGTCTGTTTGTCAAAGCCCTTTGTGAACCTGTTTTAAAAGTGCTATACAAATAAAGTTATTATCATTATTATAATTATAAATGGGAGCGAGCAGAGACAAACTTTTTTAAAAATGATCTCTCCTTGATTGCTTTGTTTCGTTATCAAGTCTAATCTCTGTGTTAACATTATTAAAACAAACCAGGGCAAAGAAATGTCTCTGGTTTGTTCCAGAAAAACTTCTGATTGGGAAAACTCCCCAAGAGTTTCTGATTCAGGGCTCAAAAGTTCAACAAACTCTTCTATATACACCTGCTTTCCTTTTAGCAAAGACACTGATGGGATCCTGGGCCCTTGAGTTTGCTGAAGTTGTTTATGATTCAAATAAATGTTTAATAAGATCCACTGGGATAAAAGGGTGGGTCGGAATCTCACAAACATCTTTCATAAGAGTCAAACTGCTCAATGTCCCTATAACAGAGCTAAACAAACATCAGGGACATGCTACAGCCTGGTCATTGCAGGTTGAATGGGCGCTCAGACGGTAATGATTAAAAATAAATTTACAAAATAAGGCACATAACTTACTGTCTGTTTATTTAGATATGTGTAAGAACTCTTCATGTGATTTGAAATCCACGTTTAGGATTAATGTTTATTGTTAAAGGACTTCATGGAGGAACATCTAAATCTGACATACATAACAGTTGATGGGTATGTAGGAATGGAGAAATATAGATATGTTTATTTTGTGATTATTTTAACTGTTTATATTCTGATCATCTGCTGTAATTCCACTATTGTTGGGCTTATTGTGACTCACCAAAACCTGCATGAACCCATGTACATCTTCATTGCCGCTCTGCTCATCAACACTGTTCTTTACAGCACCTCCATCTACCCAAAGCTGCTGGTCGACTTTTTATCAGAGAGACAGGTCATATCACATCCGATGTGCCACTTTCAGTTCTTCATGTTTTACTGTTTAGGAGGCTCCGAATTCTTACTTTTGGCAGCCATGGCCTACGACAGATATGTGTCCATATGTAAACCTCTGCAATATCCAATCATTATGAGGAAAAGAACTATCATTTATTTCTTACTTTTGGCCTGGTTTCTGCCAGCCTGTCAGATAGCAGGACACACCACATCAAGTGCACAAAGAAAAATCTGTAACATTATTTTGAAAGGAATCTTTTGCAACAATTCTGTCTTCAAGCTTCACTGTGTGAGCTCAAATGTTATATCTATGTTTGGTTTGTTCATTTTTCTAAATCTTGCCATTTTGCCTTTGCTATACATAATTTTCACTTATGTAAAGATACTCATAGTGTCCTATAGAAGTTGTCGAGAAGTCAGGAAAAAAGCTGCACAGACATGTTTACCCCACTTGCTGGTTTTAATCAATTTCTTCTTGTTAGTCATGTATGATATACTGACAATTAGACTAGAGTCTCAGATTCCCAAAACAGCCAGATTAATAATGACTTTACAGCTGGTTCTGTATCACCCTCTTTTTAACCCAATCATGTACGGACTCAAAATTAAGGAAATCTCTAAACATCTGAAAAAGCTGTTGAGCAAAGTAAATTCATTTTTGTTTAAAATCTGATCACTGATATACTGTGATTTTTTAGAAAGTGTTAAGATAATTGAATATCAGTTTTGAATTGCTTTGATGGTAAATAAAGAACATTACTTATCACAAAACATTACAGATCAGTGATATTGTGGTTTTTCTGTCTGAAATGTGACTGAAAAGTGCCTTTTAAACTATGTAGACACATGTGCATGCTGTCTGTACACATCACCATAAATAAACTTTGACAAACACCATGCCTTTTTTTTTTTTTTCTTTTTTAATCCAAAGGACATTGTAACATTTAAGCCTGTTATCCTAACTGCTGAGGGTAGGACAATCTTTTTCTTGTAGTCTGGTTTACTTTAATTCATCAATTGTCAAGAAATTGTCTTAATTTAGAGTTTAATCAAAAATAAATGGTCTGATGAAGCCAATAAAGCCTAAAGGTAGAGGTTTACCTTACTACCTTAACTATTCTACATGAATTTATTGTAACTTTATTGACAGGAGAGAGAGAAACAGTGGATAGGCTTGTAAAGGAGGGTGGGAGAAAGCAGGGGAGGACACTCTGCAAACAGGCCACAGACTGGATTTGGACCCAGGCCGGCAGAAGCATGTATATGGGTCACGCCAGGTTGTTTACCATTCCACCAAACCAGCACACCAGAAGAGTGTGATGTTGCTGTTTAATGTTAACTCTGATTACAAATGGCACCCATGAAGGTGGGTCATTATACTATGTGACTTTTTACAATGAACTGTTTTATTCTGCTCTGAAATCTAAAGACATCACCTCATTTCTAGTATCAATATCTGTGGCAGTATCTTATAGTGTAACCCTTACATCAAGAAATGTATCTAATCATGAGAAACTTCCCCAGCGAATATAACTAATTCACTGATTCACAGGTTACGACACACATGGGTGTCAAAGACTCTTGAGTTTCTCAAGTTGTCAACAAGATCCTGGGATGTTTAAAGAGATCTATGGGGGATGCGCTGTCTGATAAAAACATTCCTGTATCTTTAACAGGGCTCTTACTGAACCTTGAGGTGGTCCTGGGCAGGATGAATTTAACAGCAGCATTAAAACTACCATCAGTTTGGGCATGACTGATTATTGAGGCTGATGCTGATTAGTCTGATTAATGCTCTGCTCTCTGGTCTTCCCAAAAAGAGTACTAATAATCTACAGATATAACAAAACTCAGCCGCACGCATGCTGACAAGGACCAGAGGGCGGGAGCACATTACACCAGTTTTAAAATCACTGCATTGGCTCCCTGTCCGCTTCAGGATCGATTTTAAGGTTCATTTATTAGTTTATAAATGTCTTGATGGTCTTGGACCATCTTATCTATCTGAACTGCTTTTATCATATCAACCCTCGCGGACCCTGAGGTCCTCTGGCACTGGCCTTTTAGTCATACCACGAGTTAACACAAAAACCCATGGTGAGGCTGCATTCAGCCATTATGGCCCTTATCTGTGGAACAGCCTCCCAGAGAACCTCAGGGCCGCAGAGACTGTAGATATTTTTAAAAGGAAGCTAAAGACTCACCTTTTTAATTTGGCTTTTAACTGATTTCTTTTATTCTCTTATTTCTCATATTTTACTATTCTTATGTCTTTAATTTTTTTTTTTTTTTTTACTTTATTTTATTTATGTTTATTCTTACATATTTTAAATCTTGTGCATTTTATTACTTTTAAATTTTCTAAACCCTCACATTTCTAGACATTTTATCATTATTGCCTGTTTTTATTCCACTGTCTTAGTCTTCTTGTTTTTAGCTCCAGTGTTTCCTAATGGGGGTCCTCCACACTGGGAGTTGTGTCTGGTCTGCCCACAGGGACGTCATCCTGGCGGTGCTCCCTGTGGCTGCGGACTTTGGTGCCTCTCAGTGTGGATGGCCACCCATAGGTGGCTTCTCCTCACCTCAGTGCCAGGCCATGTTACTAGTCTATTTACTGTATGTGTGAGTGTGAGGGTGTGTGTGTGTGTGTGTGTGTGTGTGTGTGTGTGTGCGTGTGTGTGTGTGTGTGGGGGGGGTTCTATATATTGTTGTATGTTTTTGTTATTTCATTCTGTTTTATTTTGTTAAGCACTTTGGGTTGCATTTTCCTATGTATGAAAAGTGCTATATAAATAAAGCTTGTTGTTGTTGTAGTCAATGGATGAAGAGCTGAATGTGTTGTACATAAGTCTTGGTGGGTACGTGGATATGGAGAAATATAGATATGTTTATTTTGTGATTATTTTAACTGTTTATATTCTGATCATCTGCTGTAACGCTACAATTGTTTGGCTTATTCTGACCCACCAAAACCTGCATGAACCCATGTACATCTTCATTGCCGCTCTACTCATCAACACTGTTCTTTACAGCACCTCCATCTACCCAAAGCTGCTGGTCGACTTTTTATCAGAGAGACAGGTCATATCATACCCAGTGTGTCTCTTTCAGTTCTCCATGTTTTACTCTTTAGGAGGCTCTGAGTTCTTACTGTTGGCAGCCATGGCCTACGACAGATATGTGTCCATATGTAAACCTTTGCAACATCCAGTCATTATTATGAAAACCACTGTTACTTATTTATTACTTTTGGCTTGGTTTCTGCCAGCCTGTCAGTTTACACTCCCTGTTGCATTAAGTTCAAAAAGAAAAATCTGTACTTTTATTTTGAAAGGAATCTTCTGCAACAACTCTGTATACAAACTTCACTGTGTGAGCTCAGCTGTACTGTCTGCTTGTGGCGTGGCTGTTTTTCGAAATCTCTTATGTTTCCCTGTTCTCTATATAGTTTTCACATACTCAAAAATACTCAGAGTGTTATATAGAAGCTGTGGAGAGGTCAGGAGAAAAGCTGCTCAGACCTGCTTACCACAGTTAATAGTTTTAATCAATTTCTCCTTGTTAGTCACATATGAACTGCTCTCAGTTAGACTCGAATCTCGTATTCCAAAAACAGCTCGTTTAATAATGACTCTGCAGATGGTTTTGTATCATCATATCTTCAACCCGATCATGTATGGACTAAAGATGAAGGAAATCAACACACATCTCACAGGGCTGTTCAGGAAAATTCATTAATGCCTGATTCAAACACTGTCTGTTAATGAAAAATCACATTCTCAAACTGTTTCCTTCTTATAATTTGCACAATCATCTTTGGTTTGCATAAAATATACTGTTAAATTCAACATATCAAAATCCTTGCAATAAAATTATACTAACTGGGCATTTCTTTAAGTATTCCTGAGTGTATGTTTTCTTCTATTATTAGTATGAAGAATGGATGAATAGAGACATTTTATTATTTTATACCATGGTTGAATACTGTCTTCAATCTAGAATCTCCAGTACTAATGAGTTGCTGCTTTGCTTTTATTTCCACTCACATTTCATCTGTTAAACTTGAATTTACTTCATCTCTTATTAATTATTTTCAGGTTACTTCTCTTTATTAAAGTTTAAGACTTTTTTGTTCTGACTGCTTTAATTTCACCATATAACTTTTAATTTCTCATTATTGCTGACATGTCTTCAGATGGCTTTCATTGCCTACCGTCTCAAATGTTTAAGTTCATTTTTTTTAAATTCTATTTTGTCTTTTTCATTTTTTTTCTTTGGTATTTGGGTCTTGTGGTCTCATCCTATGTCACTGTGTACCCACATTGGATTTCATTACATATCAAATGGTTTTTTATTGTGTTAGCTACCTTGTTTGATTATGCTTGCTTGTAAAGGGATTTTTTTGTGCTTGTTGGATTACTTCTTCTGCAGGTTCTTTTGCTGTTGTTTTTATATTTCCCAGTTTGTCTGTCAAATCACTTTTTAAACTGTTGTTTTTATGGCAGCTATAAAAAGACAACTATCACTGTGCATGAATTACAACTTGACTGTGATTTGAGAAACCTGTTTATCACTGGCCAAAAGCAAAAAAAAAATTTAACATGGGCTGTTTGGATCCCCAGCTGATGTAATATATTAAATAAAATTTTAAATAAAAACTTTGTAAAGTTGCATTAATAAAACTATGTTAAAGTAACAAGGCAAAGTCTTGTGGTGACAACAAGAGTGTACCAATGAGAATTCACATGTATTCAGTATAATAAGTATTTTATTCAACTCATTTTCCAAGTCTTTCTATGAGCATAAACCACCCCAAGTTTGACAGCCATTAAGTTTATGTTGCCTCTCATTTATTTCCATGTGACAACTAAACACTGTAGGCTCTAATTTCCTGGCGCAACTCAGGGTGGCGTAGCCTGGCGCACCCCGCGTAGTGGTAATTTTGTCTAGTGCCAATTTGGCAATTTGGTGTAACGGCGCACCAGGGGGAGGTGTCGACAGATTCAGCTTGGCTCAGTGACAATTTCGTGCCAAAAAAATGCGCGGAAGGTGCGCTGAAAGCTCGCCAGCTCCAACCTGGTCTATTCTCAGCGCAGGCGAGGCGCACCCCGTGCAGTGGTAATTTGGCTGACAGGCGCGCTGTGCGCTCACGTCCACGACCTCACAGGCGGGTATCCACATAGTCAGGCACATTTCAATGCAATAAGCAATCACAGCAGCCACTATTTAATGTAACCGTCTGAACCAGCACATACATTTGTATCTATATTAACTGTCCCGTCACATCTGATGTCAGATCAGAGACGTTTGTCTTAATGTAAACTCTACCTGACAGCAGCTGGAAGAGTGACACAAACTAATGAGTTCACATCTCTCAGCCAACCACAAACAGCAACATCATCCGATACGGAGTATCCGGCTTCTCTCATCTCATGAAATTCAATAGAAAAGAGAGAGACGCTCGCTGAATAAATGTCAGTAACTCGGTGTCTTAAGGATTTACCTGCGATTGCCCATATTTCTCTGTTTTAATCTTTATTCGTAATGTGATCAAAAAGATGGAGTACAGTTTTGCAAGGAGGATGAGGAGGAGATATATTTTCCCTAAGGCGCTGCTACTTGGCGATGGCAGACCAGGAATGCAGGTGGATCACAAGCATGATGAATGGATTAGCCTGCTGCTGTGTTTAAATGTAATTATCACTTAATTTTGTACTCATATTTATGGCAAAGGATCAGATTACATCTGTCCCGCGAGGTGGTCCACATGGTGATGCGCATAGTGGCATCCGATGTGCGGCCCGGTGGCCCCTGTGCTCTCCCAGCTGCTGCAAAAGTGACAGCGGCTCTGACCTTCTTCGCCACTGAGATGAAATTGTCACTGCACCTCGCCTGCAGCGCATTTAAAGGCGAGGAGAGGCTTTCATTTGATTGGTGAAGATTACACTCGGCTGTGTTAAACCCACTCACGCCTCCTCTCCTCCCTCTCCGCTTCTTGTGCCGGTAGGAGGAACGGAGGTGTGGGTGTGCCTCCCTGTGTCAGACTGCGCCGTGCACGAAACTTGCAAAATGCCCTGGACACACCCCGTTGGCGTGGAAATTAGAGCCCTGTAGCTATAAACTTTTAAATTATTTCAGTGTTACAGATGAGAACTGGGTGGATACTTTTTTAATGAAAATCACGTGAGAGCAATGTAAGAAGCTGACCAAACAAAAGTCATATTCATTTATTGATTTCATTCATTTGCTATTAATGCATGTTATAGTAAATCTTTCATTGAAGGGTCATACATACACTATATTGCCAAAAGTATTCGCTCACCCATCCAAATAATCAGAATCAGGTGTTCCAATCACTTCCATGGCCACAGGTGTATAAAATCAAGCACCTAGGCATGCAGACTGCTTTTACAAACATTTGTGAAAGAATGGGTCGCTCTCAGGAGCTCAGTGAATCCCAGTGTGGAACTGTGATAGGATGCCACCTGTGCAACAAATCCAGATGCCAAATTTCCTCGCTCCTAAAATATTCCCAGTCAACTTCAAGCTTTAATATAAGAATATGGAAGAGTTGGGAAACATCAGCAACTCCGGCCATGAGAGGTAGAGCCATGTAAAACGGACTGGAGAGGGGTCAGCGGATGCTGAGGAGCATAGTGCAAAGATGGATCGCCGACTTCCTGCATCAGTCCAGATGCTACAGACTCCAAACTTATTGTGGCCTTTCCAGATTAGCCCAAGTACACAGTACGCAGAGAGCTTCAAATGGAATGAGGTTTCCATGGCCGAGCAGCTGCATCCAAGCCATACATCACCAAGTGCAATGCAAAGCGCCGGATGCGGTGGTGTAAAGCACGCCGCCACTGGACTCTAAAGCAATGGAGACGCGTTCTTTGGAGTGATGAATCGCGCTTCTCCATTGGGCAATCTCATGGACAAGTCTGGGTTTGGCGGTTGCCAGGAGAACGATACTTGTCGGACTGCATTGTGCCAAGTGTAAAGTTTGGTGGAGGGGGGAATTATTATGTGGGGTTGTTTTTCAGGAGCTTGGCTTGGCCCCTTAGTTCCAGTGAAAGGAACTCTGAATGCTTCAGCACACCAAGACATTTTGGACAATTCCATGCTCCCAACTTTGTGGGAACAGTTTGGAGCTGGCCCCTTCCTCTTCCAACATGACTGTGCACCAGTGCACAAAGCAAGATCCATCAAGACATGGATCACAGAGTCTGGTGTGGATGAACTTGACTGGCCGGCACAGAGTCCTGACCTCAACCCGATAGAACACCTTTGGGATGAATTACAGCGGAGACTGAGAGCCAGGCCTTCTCGTCCAACATCAGTGTGTGACCTCACAAATGCGCTTCTGGAAGAATGGTCAAAAATTCCCATAAACACACTCCTAAACCTTGTGGACAGCCTTCCCAGAGAGTTGAAGCTGTTATAGCTGCAAAGGGTGGACCACATCATATTGAACCCTTGGATAGGAATGGGATGTCACTTAAGTTCATATGTGAGTCAAGGCAGGTGAGCAAATACTTTTGGAAATATAGTGTATGCTTTTATTTCCTCATTTCTGTCAACAGTAGCTCCTCAAAGTTCGCCATTCCCTCTTTTTCCTCCATTGGCTGTTGACAAACAACGAATATATACATTGTCAATCTTGTTGTCGTCTACGAGCTGTGTCAGAAAAGTTCCAGAACTGATGTCACAAAAGATTTATTTCAAACCCAAACTTCAAACTAAGGGTTGTCCCCTTCAGACATTCAACCAGCATGTCTACAAAGAGATACTGCGGCGTTTGCTTCGTTCAGTGCGCGAGAAGAGGCAAGAGTTGTGGCAGGACAAGTCGTGGCTGCTTCACCATGACAACACGCCTGCTCACAACGCCCTGAGCATCCGACAGTTCCTGGCCGAGAAGAACATCGACGTGCTGGAGCAACCTCCCTATTCACCAGACCTGGCTCCGTGTGATTTTTTCCCTCTTCCCTAAGCTCAAGGGGTCATCAAGGGGACCGTTTTGAAGACACGGACGACATCCAGGCAGTGATGACGGACCTGCAAAGGATCCTGGAAGAATCCTTCTAGGAGTGCATGAAAGCGTGGCAGAGAAGGATGGGAAAGTGCATTAGACTCCAGTGGGATTACTTCGAAGGGGAACACTTTTAGTTTGTATTCTAAATAAATCTTTTGTTACACTAGTCCTGGAACTTTTCTGACACACCTCGAACGTCTTATAAAATTCTATTGATGTGTGCAACCTGGCAAAAATCAGCCGTGCAAACCACTACAGTCTAAACATGTGACTTTTGCTGAGTAGACACTTGCAAACTCGTCAAGCATAAAATGGTGTTAACACTGTAAGCATTAGCTAACTCTTTAGCACAACATTATGACATAATTCCCACAAATTTTCATTGCTACATGTTGGTCAACATGAGTTACCGAGCTGTTAGTCTGCCCCAAGACACAGTGTTTACCTCTAAATTTGGCTGCACTGTATAAAAATCAAAAAATGTTTTTTACTGATTGGACAAATGAAGAGTAAACACCATATCCACAATAATATTTCCCTTACTTTGAATGTTACACTCTTCCACGTTGCGACCAATCTAAGATACAACTTCAAACAGGGTTTCTCATTAAGTGGGGTACACACATAAAGATTATCGGGTTGTTTTTGTCCCGATTTTCCACCTTCCCCACCAAGGACAGCAAACACAAATTATCTTATGTCTTATGAGATCATCCTGTTCACTCAAAAGTGAATTTGTCCTGATAATGGGCTCCGAAACAGGTCGGGCCCGACAATCGTAAATATTAAACTTGGTCAATATTTACGACCAAAATTCTTCATGTATGTGGGGAAAGCCGATGACTCCCGAGTCATGACTCTGTGAATTGAATGTAGCCAATCAAGAAGTGAGATGACTGGGGAACAAGGAAGCAGGTGTAAATAAAAACAAGAATGGCCGACCTGACACATAAAGTTGGGTGGACCTCAGAAATGGAGGACCAGCTCACGTGCTCATGCTGTCTCCAGGATTTTTCCCACAGTTTTTTCTTTTTTTTAGTTAAAAAATAGTTCCAAGACCACCATCACTCCCTCTTCTTGTATGTCCTCTTCCATGTTGTGTTTCCCGGTCTTTGCTATGTTTCTTCTTCTTCTTTTTTGTTAGATCACGTTTGACCAGATTTCTGTCTTGGAGGACTAGATTCTAGATCAGCGGTGGGACAGAATGGTTCTATGTGTGGTGTGCTGTGTTGAGATTATTGGAGCACACCACACACGGTACGATCAAAACTGTTCAATGCCTAATGTTTATCGTCATGTGTGGGCTCTCTAACAGATAAAACATCTCTTCAGATTTAGAAAATCCTGTGTAAAACGTTACAAGTTTCAACATGGACATTACACCAGACTTTAAGATAGAACTCACACATAGCTGGTGCAACAGGCCACAGAGCTCCATTAAACCCAAATTCATAATGATCCAACACCATGATGTAATCACAATAAGACCCTGCTCAACAACACATCCAGTATCAGGACTCAAGTTTGTTATGTTCATAAGTTAGGGGACAGTTAATAAGATCCCTGGAGAACTAAGCTGTCTGATAAAAAACATATCACACATCCAAACTACATATGAGTATAAGGTGATGGCTCAGTAGCTGCATGTCAGTGCTCAGTTTCTGTGAATGAACAGGGTTCCAGTCCCTCACTGTGACCCCCTTATCATTCATCCTCCTGACTAATGTGATGTTCAGGGCTGTGATGGATGAAGCGTTGAATGTGACACTTATCTCACTTGGTGGGTATGTAGAATTAGAAAAGTACAGATACATGTATTTTGTGATTACTTTCTCTGTTTATGTTTTAATTATCATTTGCAACTCAACGATTGTGTACCTCATAATGATTCACCCAAACCTACATGAGCCGATGTACATTTTTATCGCAGCTTTGCTAGCCAACTCTGTTCTATACAGCACTAACATCTACCCAAAGCTTCTCATTGACTTCCTATCTGAGGATCAAACCATACTGCATGCAGCCTGTATCTTTCAGGCGATTACATATCACATTCTGACCTACTCAGAGTTTTTACTGTTGCTGGCCATGGCCTTTGATCGGTATGTGTCTGTGTGCAAACCTCTGCAGTATGTGACCATAATGAGAAAAACAACCGTCTGTGTTTTTCTGGTGATAGCTTGGCTTATTCCTCTCTGTGAAATCACAGGAGCAGTTGTACTGAATTTCAATTTGAGTTTCTGCAATTTTTCTCTGCAAGGCATATTTTGCAACAACTCTATCTTTAAGCTGATGTGTGTGCCCACAGAGGCACTGTCTGTTTTCGGAGTGCTCGTTCTGCTCAACCTGGGGCTCCTGCCTTTGCTCTTTATCGTTTTCACCTACTCCAGGATCCTAATGATCTCCTACAGCAGCTGCAAACAGGTCAGGACCAAAGCAGCTCAGACCTGTTTACCCCACCTGATGGTTTTGATAAACTTTTCTGTTTCCGTTGTATTTGATATGACTGTCGTCAGACTGGAAGCGAATATTCCAAAAACTGTGCGCCTAATTATGACCTTACAAGTGATTCTGTATCACCCTCTCTTCAATCCAATCATGTATGGGTTCAAAATGAAGAAAATTTATGCACACCTGAAGAGGCTACTGTGTTGGGACAAAACACATTAAAATACAGCTCTGATCACTTTTTTCAATTTATAAACTCTCATACTTATTTTAATTGTCCTGTTTTATCTACATAATACATTATACCTTCTTATAAATATAATCTTATTTTATTTCATTTCATTTTGAACCCTATTTTTTATATCATACTGTTTTTAAACTGTTTTTATATTTGTTGCCTCTTGGTCTCATTTTGCCTTGTTGGCTTCTCGTATTGTTAGATGGGTTTGATTATTGTTAGGTCTTGTGTCAATGCGTCTGTCAAAGCACTTTATAAGCCTCTGCTTTTAAAATGCTATATGAATAAAGGTATCATCATTACATTCGGTGTAAGCCATTTCCTAACCCACTGGACATGTCACAAACATAGAAAACTATTCAGGGTTCCTAATCTTTTCTAGAAATTATTTTGTAACTTTTATTCTATTTTAATACTTTCAACTTCGAGGCAGCATGGTGGTGCAGCAGGTAGTGCCCGTGCCTCAGTGCAATAAGATTGGATGGGCAGGGCCTTTCAGCTTCCCTGTATTTATACAGTATTTCTTATATTTTCTTGATTATTTTTCTGTATTTATGGTTATACTGTATTCCTGATATTTCTTCTGTACTTATAGTTACACTATAGTCTTGATCATTTTTTCTGTATTAGCTTTTATACTGTGTTCTTTATAATTTTCCAACTGGCTTTTTACTTTTCTCAATTTATACCTTCTAAAAGGTGACAGTTGTTACAAATAAGCATTCTGTTACAAATACTTAAAGCAGGCGATCTGATTGTTACAGCACTAATGTAACTGAATGTACATATTAAATAAATAAAATATACAAGAAACAACAGATGTATACTTTTTAATAAGGACATTTAGTGGCTAGAAACAGCTCTGAAAAATCACTGATATCCTTGAAAAAGCTTACCCTTGATTAAACAGACTTCTGTTTACTGTAACTCATAATTCTTGTGTTTTGTTGAAGAGTCTTCTTTGTGCTCTTGTTTTTATTTGTGGGACCATGAGATTTGTTTCTCAGAGTAAAGTGCATTACATAAATTAAATTTAATACACCATCATTGTAAATTAGTACAGCAGCAACCTACAGTCAAAAACTTGTGACTACAATTTGAAAATCGTCCTCAAACGGCGCTGTGGCTTTGTTATAGAAATAAATGCTCCTAATTATGTTGGCTCTCTGAGGCAATACGGACAAAGACCTCGATATGACACAAAAAGCGAATTCTTCTCAGGTATGGATAAAACAAAAACAAAGAAAAACTAAAGCTGTAGATAACGCTTCCATTCATAGAACAGTCTTTAAAAGTTGTGGAAAAGGGATTGAAAGAAAAAAAAAACATGTTACATTTGGGCTGATGGCTCTAAATAAAACTCCATAAAACGTATATGTTGCTATGCATTATCCCACAAGTTAGCTAAGGGAAACAGAAGTGTCCCTTAGCTAACTTTTTCACTATATGTAAGGTCAAAGAGGTCACAGTATAGCTTCATGTAACTTTTATGCATCATAATCAAAAGAGTTGATGGTGTGTGTTTATTACTGTACACTGTATGTGAGCCTCAGAGGACTGGGGGACAAATTGTAAACACCACTTTGTATGATGCAATGACCTCAGATAAAAACAGTAATGTCCACATAGCTAATGTAACGTTAGTGAAATGACAGTCATTAGTGTCCATTCGGTAATACCCTGGTGATCAGTGAACAACAGGACAGGTGTGCCAGGGGACGAGGCCGGACTACAGCTGGTCTGTAAACAGCTCATTATGACCCTCCCCCCGGGGAACACTGAGCCCAAAAAACACACTGATAATTAGTGAGTGAAAACACCAAAACAAATCAGAACTTTAAATGGACTAAGTTATAGTTAGTTTGAATAATTACTTTAAGCATGAAACACAGTACCACAACTTACTAATGCTAAACTTTGTGCACACAGAAAGGGGACCAATTCAGGGTGTGTTAGGCTGAAGAGAAAACTGACTTTTCAAAAAGCGACTGACATTAAAACAAACATCCAACAGCAAAGAAGGGGAGAGAGAACTGTGGCAGAAAAAGATATGGTGCTCTATGATGGTCGACATTTTAACTGGCACACTGGCCTAGAAGCATGTGTGAAAGGCTCCAGCCAGTAAAATGCTGCCTCATATGACAGAAAGAGGTACAACACAAATTGGTTAAATTGTGCAATTTCAACACAATTTGGACATAAATTTTGAGTTATACATCAGTTTCCGAAATCTCACTAGAGTTACAGAAGTTGTTGAAATTTGTTGGACCTTTAGCCGCAACCTTGATGCATTTTAAAGTGCACACTAGGGCTGAAAGATTTTGCGTTTTTGGATCGAAATCTCAATTTCAGACATCGCAATAATATGATCGCCAAAGGTACAAATTTTTTGCAGCACTCCTGACTGACCCAGGATCTGCTGTGTCAACTATTTTACACAGACTGTTTTACACATTTGCAGGTAATTTGCATTTACAGAAGTGCTGGTAAGCAGGTAAACAACACAAAGCCTCTGTTTAGGAGTAGAAGTTGGAGTATCCCTTAAATAATGAAAACAGATTATTTATCATCAATATAAGATGATGAATAATGTGTTATGTGCTTTTGATCACTGATTTTGACACGAATTGAGACCCGAGTAAGCCAAAAAACAAAAGATGAAGGACCCAAATGCAGATTAAACCAAAAAGGCTTTAATATAACTTAAAGCAGGATCAAATAACTCCAAAAATAAATCCTTAACAAAAGTCCATACACAAAAACAGCAAAGTCCCAACAGAAAATACCTCCAAAACTCGGGAAAACTCTGGAGATCACACTAAGAACACTGGAGAACAGGGAGACACTGAAGACATGGCATGAAGGAAGACGAAAAGGTACTGAGCCCACAAAGACAAGGGGAAAACATGAGGGTTAAATACATGAGGTGATTGGGGTAAAAGAGAAACAGCTGGGGAAGAACAATCAGGGATCAGGTGTGACAGGACAAGACAGGAAGCAAAACCAACGGCAATACGGGGAGACAGAAGAACTTTCAAAAATAAAACAGGAAACACAAAGACAAGACAAGAAACGAGAACAAAACGGATAACTTAACTAAAACCAGGAACAGGATCAAAACAGAAAACACCAGACACAAGAAGTCTATCAAGTGACACAAGGGAAAAAAAGGCATACAGAGTAAAACAGAACGGGCAAAATCATGAAATAACTTTCCCCTCAAGGGATGGATCCCAGACGTCCCAGAACTAAAACAGCAAACCTGGGTGGGTGGAGGGGGAACAGGAAGGAGGGATCAGAGTTCAGGGCAAGACACAGAGTTCAGGGGAAAGACCGTAAGACCGTCCAGGCAGGACACAGAGTTCAGAGGGATGGCTGTGAAACCATCCAGGCAAAGCACAGAGTTCAGGGGGATGAAGCCGTCCGGGTAGGACACAGAGATGAAGCACTGTGAAGCAGGGGCCTGCAGGATCTCAGACATGGAGCCAGGAGCCGGCGGGGCCTCAGACGTGGAGCCAGGAGCCTCTCCAGCGTGTGGGAAAGAGTAGCGCTTTAGCTCTGCACGTGCACTAACCCCATCACGGGGAGAGAGAGAGTGTACAAACCCCATTCCAATGAAGTTGGGGCACTGTGTAAAACATTAATAAAAACAGAATAGAGTGATTTGCAAATCCTTTTTCACCTATATTCAATTATATACACCACAAAGACAAGGTATGCAATATTCAAACTGATAAACTGGGCAAGTTTCCATCTGTGTCGCATCACTTTTCCTTTAAACAACACTCAATAAGCCTGTGGAAACTGAGGACACTGATTCTTGAAGCTTTGTAGGTGGAACTCTTCCCCCGCAGGCAGGCCAGTCTAGTACCTGCACTGTTTTACTACAAAGCCACACTGTTGTAACAAGAGCAGAATGTCTCTTAGATTGTAGCATGTTGCTCCTAAACCTGTATGTACATTTCAGCATTAATGGACCCTTCACAGATGTGCAGGTTACCCATGCCATGGGCACTATGGGCATTCAGTGTTGGTTTTCAGACTTGCAGGTTACATGCAGATATTTCTCTGAATCTTTTGATGATGTTATGGACTGTAGATGATCAAATCCCTTAATTCCTTGCAATTGTGAAATGTTCGTAAACTGTTGGGACTTTTTGTTCACACAGTTGTTGACAAAGTGGTGAACCTCGCTCCATCCTTGTTTGTGAACTACTGAGCCTTTCAGTGATGCTCCTTTTATACCCAATTGTGACTCTTACCTGTTTCCAGTGAACCTGTTCACCTGTTGAATGTTCCAAACAGGTGTTTTTTCAGCATTCCTCAATTCTCTCTGTCTTTTGTTGCCCTGTCCCAGCTTTTTTTACCTCCACCAAGGAGGTTATTTTTTTGCCGGCATATGTTTGTTTGTTTGTCCATTTGTTTGTTTGTTAGCAAGCATTCACAAAAACTACTGGATGGATTTTGCTGAAATTTTCAGGAGATGTTGGTAATGGCCCAACTTAGAAATGATTCGATTTTGGTGGTGATCCAAATAACCACCATTAGCTAACGAACATTTTTGCTCAATAACTGTCTGACTAATAATGATATTAACATGATTCTGAGTGCTAGGCGTAGGTTTTCAGGGTCATGAATCATATTATGATGGTAACTTTATCATGGAACTATTGCTTATAGATGTAACAGCAATATGTGAGCTACCCTGGCAGAGGTTTGTGCTCTCCGAGTGCTTTGAAGTTGGAACATGTGACAGGCATCAAATCAAAATGAGTGAATATTTGCACAATAGCTATAAAGTTTTTCAGTTTGAACATTAAATAAATTGTCTTTGTGATGTATTCAATTGAATGTATGTCAAAAAGGATTTGCAAGTCATTGTACTGTTTTTTATGCTTTACACAACGTCCCAACTTCATTGGAATTGGGGTTTGTATATAGCACTAGATGGATATCAAAATTTATGATGGCATTGGTGTCTGTAAAATCTTTTCCATTCCCATCCCTCTTTATCTAACACCACCATGACTCACTGTGGGTGGCCATGTTTTCTTACATCTGCTGTCCCTGCGTCCTCTCTCTGTCTTTCTGAAGGATCAGTATTAATCTCAAAGGAGGTGACCTACTGACCATTACCCTGTGTTAACCTCCAAACGCACACACAGTGACATATGAGCGAACACACAGCTGGCACCGTCCGTCCTCTTGGAGATCCAGATGTTGCAGCCAGATTAAATACCTCACTGTTATTGTGTCTTTGTGCGTTACCCTCTTAACACTGTGTTTCCTGCTGCCGCCGAGCTAGCCTGACCCAGCGTGTGTGTGTGTTACTAAAAGCAGCAAAGAGTTAAGAAGCTTTGTGATCTGTTGAGGTACTTAAAGAGAGCGAAAGAGCCAGGAAACCATAGACTGAGGAGGTTATAGGATGAGAGGGTTGGGGGGGTAAAGGGACCAAGGCTGGACTGAAGAATCAGACGGACTTGAGGACGGAGAAGGAGGCAAGGAGGTCCTAAAACCAGAGAAGAAGCAGAAATAAGGAGAGAGAAGGCAGCAGGGGTGGCGGTGGGTGGGGGGAGAGGTTGGTAGTTGGTGGATTAAGGCGGGATAGAGAGGATTAGAGTCTGTTTTGGTCTGGTAGTAAAATCACATCCATGTCAGTCACCACTGGCCGCTGCTGCCGCTAACACGCTCTGAGCAACTCTCTGCAGCTCACGGTTCACTGAGACAGGACCAGAGCACGAGGAGGACCAGGAGCACCAGGAGCACCAGGAGGGGTGAGTCAGTCTGACTTTGAAGTTTGGACAACTCTGTAGTTCTGAACCGGGGCTCTACCTGAGAGTTTGCAGCTCTGTGAGGCTGAATGTAAATCCAGCGTGCTGTCAGAGTCACACTCAGAGTGTTTACATGCAGCAGGAGAAGCTGATTTGTTCAGAAGGTTGGTGTCAACCAGGAACACGAGGCCTTTTTCTAGTTCACTTAATAGATGATAAACTTACTGGGATTTTTGTTCATCAAGGTGATCTCAGGTACACCTCATGTGGACTCGAGCATGGTACATGGGAGACATGAGTGCCACAGTGCTGAATGTTAAGCCTCTTAAATTAGGGATGCAAGATATTGTCGGTATAATGTCATCAAATATTGACATTTCTGTCAATATATCAGTCATTTGTACACCATATTTCAGCTGTAATATCTTCGAAATACACAAATGTACCACCATGCTCCACCTGATCATCACTGCATTGGTAAAAAAATCAACATTATCAACATTTAAAAAGACATACAAATGAGTAAAGTGCAATATAGACAGTACAAAGGAACAACAAGTCATTTGAAAATACAGGAGAAGATAATAAGACAATAACAAGAGACAAAAACAAAAGAAATAAACAACAGTCTTATTATTTAATAGGGATGGGCTTCCTCTCTCTCACCTCACTCCTGCCTCTCTCCACTGTCACCCTCATAACAGTTCAGGCAAAAGACCAAAACAACTCAAATAATGCAGAAAGCATCCATAGCAGCAGTGAAGAGTTTCCATGCAGAGCATACCAGCTAGTTACTCCTCCTCTCTTGTTCGATTGTCATCAGCGACATTCAAACAGCGTCCTGCATTACAGTAATGAGATGCATTAGTTTGATTTTTGATGAATTTATTTTATGAATGAGAAAGAACGGCAGTGAGGAAGAGGGGAGGGGGAGGCAGTCATCCTCAGGCACTGTTTGAAACAATCATGCCTGATGTTAAAAACATCTTTATTCCCACACAAAGTGGGCTTTTGAACCTGAGACTATCATACCTTTACTTAACCAGAGCCTAATTAACACAGTTATGGTGATTTTAAGGGCCAGGGCGCCAAAGCACGCCTCATTTTATAAATGTGAATGCTCCACACCTAAGTCCACTAATCAAAGTGGTCCTTGGCATGATTCAGTTGTTCTTGAGTATGGCAGACATGCTCAAGAACAGGTATTTCCTGTACAATACTCACATATAAAGTCATAAAGGCAATTTCCAAATGTCTAATGTGTATATCCATATTAGGCAGGGGTGTCAAAAATAATCTTATAATTGATGCATGGATGTAGAGACAGTCAATATTTGTTTAATTTTGCAGAGGTTGCTGCTGAACTGCAGCATCAGTCTCATTTTTTATCTTTAAAGTAGCCTGGTGCAGTACTTTGGAAAAACAAGGACACTACTCACTGCATTGCAAAATGATGCATTGTGAAATTTAATCAAATTGAGTCATTGTTTAATGATCGTAATCAAATCAAATCAAATCATGAGGTTAGTGAACACAGCTCTGAAATAAGGCCTGTCAGTATTGCAATAATATGCAATAATTAAACATTGGATAAAGACCTATAATTCTAAAGCTAGAATTTATTGTCCTTGTTAGGGATGCTCCGATTAGGTTTGATGCTGCCAATTCGAGAGCGGTCCGACTGCAGGCTGCACACACCTACTTTGTGACATGATACTTAATAGGGAGACGCCAGTTCATGGGAAATCACGTAGAACCACGCGAGATGTGGAAAGTTTTAGTGATGAACAATGGTGGATCGTGTCCAGACTGTAAGTGTTAGCATATTTCATGTAACAAACGTCAAACAGTTGCTGCACTTAGTTGTATTATTACATAACCCTTACCCTAACCCTTACCCTTACCCTAACCCCTTACCCTTACCCTAAGCCTAACCCCTTACTCTAACCCTAACCCTTAACCGTATTTGTACGCATTTGATTACACATTCGGCTGGACCGTGCTGAAGCCGTTATATCCCTTTAAGAAGTGCATGTAGTAGGCGTGTTGCAGAGTGACGTCACTTTAACTGACGTCACTCTGCGACACGCCTACTGTACTCTGCGACACGCCTTTGTCCTGCTGCCTGCAGTCGGATCCAATTGGCCGATTCCGATACCGATCAGCCATTAGAGCCGATCACCGATACCGATCACATGGATTGGCTGTAAATTTTTCCGATTTAGTTATGATGAGTGCTACTGGCTACTTGATCTGGAGAAAAAGAACCATAAAATTGCCTTAATTTAGACAAAAAACATGTTTTACTTGCTTCTGAAAGAGACAAAATACAAAAAGCTAGCAGGCAAAACACAGCAACTATTCAGTCAAAAGGACAACTGAAAGACACTTAAATTTACCTGCTATCATTTCAGTAACACAATCGTTACCAGATTAAAAATATTAAGGCTCTCAACAGGCTAAATAGTGCAGAAAGTCAAATAAAAAAGGCAATATATCTTACACCATGACCTAAATTAATTAATGTCAAGTAAAAAAAGGATACAAGTAGGAGAACGGTCGTTGTTTGCTTCTGATGAATGATTCAAACATCCATCGTTGCAGCAAATATATCCACATATATCAATTAAATCAATTAATTTGAATTATTTTCTGCAGAAGATTTAAAAATGTAAAATCAAGATTTTTTTTCTCAACTTACTTTGACTACAGTCATAAGTTGTTGCAAAGTTTGAAAATATAAATACTGAAAATGTACAGTTTTTATGATGGTAGGTCTTGTCAGGTTTTGCACAAGCACGTTTAGGTTTGCATTTGTTCTTTAACTGAGATAATATTTTGATCAGAGAGCTCCACTTGAATATACTGTGAAAATAGCTCATCCTTCAGTGTTTATGTAGACAGGCCTCCCTACGTTCGAACTTCATAATCATCATTTTACGACAAAATTACAGCATGCATTTTAGCTATGAGGGAAAGTCTGTTCAGTTTTGGACATATTTTGATAACATAAAGGAAAAACTTGATTGTTATCATTTTTGTGTCACTTGGAGTTTTTTTGTTTTTGTTTTTTGTTTTTTTGAGAGGGGAAAAAAATCGAATAAAATTGAAAACCGAGTTTTGTGGAAAAAACTCTGGGATTTAATTTTTAGGTCATATCACCCAGCCCTACTTCAAACTCTAAAGGGCCACTTTGGCATGTGTAGAGCAGATGTTACACAGGAGGTAAAATGTCAATCTCCAAGCAAAGAATGCACGCTTTTGTGTTTATAAAGGAGTTCTGTATGATAACCAAATTGGCGTTCTCGTGGCATGCTCTTGGCTTTACCTTCCCCCAGTGTTGTATTATTGATTAAATAAGCTCGAGTCCGGATATGTCGGACTCGTGACTCGACTCCGACTCGTGCGCTGATGACTCGGACTTGTACTCGGACTCGAGCTCTAGCAGCATTAGGACTTGGGGGGAGGACTCAGAGGACTCGCGCTTATTTATCAATGAATCCTTTGTATTTTTATTATTGTTTTCTTGATTATTTCTTATTATCTTATTAAAGCCCACGGCGGGCATGTGTGTTAGTTTACCTGCATGCGCGATCACGCGCTGATGTCGAAGGAGCGACAGAATGTCGAAGCAGGTACCGCGGGTTGTACGTTTTGCTTTCAAAGATTTCACCATAAATGCTGGTAAATACAGAGCAACGTGTTCATTATATAAAAGAGCCATTGAAGAAAAGGCGGGGACAACGTCGAACTTCAACAGCCATCTGTCCAGGATGCACCCAGTGAAGTGAGTAGATGGCGATGCTAATGTTACTTTGACTGTTGATAACGTTATAAGCTAGCTGCGAAATAACGTCAACGTTAGCCTCTTAACCCTCGGAGGTTGGCGCTATCGTATACAACAGCAAAGCACACCGTTCACGAAATATTTAATTACTTTACAACCGTTTATCGTAGACACTTACCGATTGTTTTGATCGAAAGCTAACAACTTAGCCGTTCCGATGAGCCCTTTGGTGCGATTGTAGCTCTTCCAGAGGCTGGGATATCTTTCCTGAAACATCAGTGTCTTTTTGGAGACTTCGTTAAAGTAATCCGTCATGATAAATCCAAAAGTTAGGTCTTCTAGGTAAATTATTTAATCCAATTTCTGTATCAAAACACGTGAGCACAGTAGATAGTGGCCATCTTGGCGACTATCTACTGATGAACTGCATCCAACCCGGATGCAGTTCATCTACTACAGTTCATCTACTATTTCCTGTGTCTTCTGACAAAAATATAATAAAAAACGTTTTCTATTTACCTGTGCCCATTTGGGTTTTATTCCAAATCGTGCACTTAGTCAAACAGATACCTCAATATTGAGGACTCATTCTTAGGCTCGGGGAATTTTTCTAGTACTTGGGCTAAGGTACTAATGACTCGACCCGGACTCGACTCAGGTGAGAGGAGTCGACTCTGATTTCTGATACAAACACTGAGGACTCGGACTCGACTCGGACTTGAGCTATGGTGACTCAACCGGTGTCCGCCCATCTGTATCCATATTACCCGGTGCCAAACTGCCAATCCTTTCCCAAAAGACCTACATAAATGCATCGTTAATTTTAACATAAGCATAGTTTAATGCATGAGTGCAGGCATCTGATTGGCCTGTGATGAATGTGACTGATAGAGCACCAGATGAAAGCATGAATCATAGCCCATGGACATGAAACAGTCCATCTTGTGTGTCAGGTTAGAGTTTTGTACCGCATAACTTCCCAATCAAATGCACTTTGAGCCCAGTCTCTGCAGCTGAGAGGCGTCATTATCTCCTTCACACCAGCAGAAATAGTCCTGGCTCCTTGCTGTCTCTGTGGACTTTGTGAAGCAGAGTTTTATTTTAATGACTCGTACCTGTGTGTGAGAAAGCTCTTCCTGGAAGAGATTGGGAGCTGAGGACGGATAAGAAGCTAAAGAGGAGACATAACCTCAAATTAGCCCACATTCATTAACCCGCTGCTGTAAGAGGAAACGCCAGAATAATCGTTCAACTCTCTGACCCGGCTCCACCTCTGCATCTATTACTAGGTTGATCTAAAGTTAGATTGAGACAGCAGCTGTGGATTCGACTCTGAGGCCTCTGTTTTAGGAACAAACCTGCTGAAGTCACTGATGCTTCAGCTAATATTTCCTGCAGTCTACGGTCTGAGGATCGTTCAGACTCAATGAAAGAGTCTCTCTGTCTACAAATTTGAAAACAGTCTATAAGATGAAGCACTGTGGTCCATTTGCAGGGCATTAAAAAGCATTAATAGTCATAAAATTGATTTTGTGAAAATGAAGGCTTTAAATGGCATTGAAAATCATTAAATTTGATTCTCAGGGCCATTAAAAATTCTCTCTGTATTTAAAAAAAAAAGTGTAATAGTGTATGATAATAATAATAATGATATATAATTATAAACTCTGATCTGCCAAATATGTACATCAGCGTAAACATGCTGAACCATTGCAGAAGTTGTTTCTGGCCGGTCGGGTACAATTGCCATAAAACCGGATGTTTGGAAAGTGGCCGACGGGCTGGACCAGGCGGAGGAACTAGTGCTTGCCCTCCAGTGTAATATAAGTTCTCTCAGCGCCATGAGTTCTGATGTGTTTCAGATAAGATATTTGTAGGGACAGTTTTCATAAAAAAATTATGTTTTACAAAAACAAACCTGTGTAAGCTCTCTTGAGTTGACGGTCACGGCATTAAAAATGTTACAGTTTAGCATTAAAATGGCATTAAAAAGCATTGAATTTGATTGACTGATTTCTACAGAAACCCTAATTAGTGCATTATTTAATTACAGGCTGCTTTACGGTACATTAAATCTATTCTGTCAGACCCACTTTTAGAGTTGCCTGCATCCAACATACCATTTCACCAATGGTTCCTGTATAAAATGCTAAAATATACTTCTCAGTTAAAGATAGAAAATGCTATTCTGGTTGATTACTTGTCCCCTTTAATAATACCAGTTAAGACTGGGAAATAAATCAATTAAATTGATTAATCTGAATTATTTTCTGCAGAAGATTTAGAAATTAAAAATCGAGATTTTTTTTCTTGACTTACTCCAACTGTAAATTGTGGAATTGTTTGAAAGTATAATTACTGAAAATGTACAGTTTTCATGATGTCAGGTTTTGCACAAGCATTTCTATTGGCTTGTAATTGTTTTATAAATAAGATCAAATATTGATCTGAGAGTTTCATGTTAATATACGGTAGAAATAGCTCAGTTTTCAGTGCTTACGTAGACAAACCTGCCTATGTTTGAAACACATAATCAACATTTTATGACACAGAGTTTAACTTCAAGAGGAAAATTCTGTTTGGTTTGGGGATATATTTTGACAAGATAAAGGCAAAACTAATTCATGTCATCTTTGTGTCACTGGGAGTTTTTTGTTTTGTTGTAAATCAAGTGTTGTGGAAAAAAAATCAGGGATTTTTTTTTTTTTTTAGGACATTTTGCCCAACTCTAATACCACTTGGTATTGTGTGTTAAATCCTGATTAGTCACCTTTACAATGAGGTACAACTTGTAATGTGAGTTTTGCCCCCCACCCCCAAAAAAGTGCCAGTGCACAATCCTTACAAGTTGTACTTTATTGTAAAGTTGACTAGTCAGGCTTTCCAACAGTATAAAACACAACACCAGCTGGGATTATTAAAGGGAAGAAATAATCAGCTGAAAGGACGGTTCCACCTTTTTTGAGGTACACATACCCTCCTTTCCAGAAGTGCAGTCCTGAAATCTGGTATGTGGTACCAACACCTATAATAAATCCCAACCCTGATCTCTGTGCTTCATTTTCATATGGCCCATTCAGTTTCAGAGCCAGAGAGGCTGACCCTTCCCTGCCTACTCAGTTGAGTGAGGCCTTCACATAAATGAACATTACAGGCAATCACAAGCAATTTCCCATGGCCCCAACAAGAGGGAACATTTCTATCTTCAGTTCTCTCTCCAAAGCGTTGATTCAGACACCATTAAGGCACCAGTACCTTTTTAAAGGGATTTATTTAGCACCAGTATTAAGGGAAAGAAACACAAACAATGCCCGACCCTATATATGACGTATTATCAGCACCTACTTTACGGCTCAAAGCATGCTGGGAAATTATCTGCCGTCATTTCTGAAGAGCATAAACATGGTTCTGCATTAATTTCTAAATTGGAGCAGTTACACAATTTGTTCCCCACACACTTGCTGATCAGGCCGGGCAACTCATCAATTTTAATTTTTGCCTCCTACAGTTATGGAAATTGAATAATGGCAATCAGATGATTGCTGTGCCACATGACACGCTGCACGTGTTTTGTCCTCTTTTCATCAGTCTTTATCTTTAGGCATATTTATTCACTCATGTGTGCATCATGTATTTATGGCTTATATTTAAATGTAAAGAATAATGGCATTTATGTTCATGGCCAGTTTAAGATTTGCCATAATCGAGCAGCCGTGTTAATTAAATTAATTTATTTCTCTTTTGTTTTCAGTGTGACTCGCCTTTTCTTCCTCTGCTGTGACGATCACCATGAGACAAGCCATGGAGGACGGTAAGACTCAAACATGACCTAAAATATCAGACGTTAATATGATTATCCCAGTTTTCAAGCGAACTTATGCACACAGTAAAAACTGCACAAAATCATTCACCAACATTTCTATACCAAGATGCTTGAGACAATTGTAGCACGTTTCCTTAAAAATAACCATTTAACATAAACCTGTAACCAACATAAGATAATTTAGAGTAAATTATAAATCAGAAGAAACTAAACTTAGAAGAAAGAAATAAAAACAACTGATAACACTTGTAACTCATTGACCCGAAAAACTTTTTTTTCTTTTTGTCATGATTGACTTATTTTTAAGTCTGTGTTTTTTTTGTTCCTATGTCTTAGTATCTATGTATTAAAAAATATATAACCCAATAAGAATAAGTATTTAAATCAGTATGGACATAATATCAGCATCAATAATCGAAAGTATGTAATAAAACTTGTGAGACCGAAATAGATTTTAACAAAATATTTGTATTGAGAAAGGAAACAAAATAAATGATATTTTTTTTAACAACGCAAAAATATTTGATCAAATTACAAAATCAGGTTCAAGTCTTCAGTAAGTTCATAAAAAAAAATAAAATCAAGTTTAGTCTTGTAAAGGGAAAAGAAAATGTCCTGGTCTCCTACCACACTGGTAGGTGATAACTGATTTAAGTCTGATGATGATGATGATGATGTCCATCCTTAGCTCGCCATCTTACATGGTTGAGGTCGATGTAAAAAAAAAAAACCTGACCAATTCAAAAGGCATGACCATTTTGATTTGGCTTGAATCCAAAGCTTTTTTCTTTTTGTGTGTTGCACTATATATAGGCCTATATATATATATATATATATATATATATATATATACACATATGTAAGTAATATATATATATATATGTAAGTAATATATATGGATAAACTTATATATTAGGGCTGAACAATATATCGTTATCGTATCGATATCGAGATATGAACATTCAAGATATTAATATCGAAAAGCCACGATATAAACGATATAGATATCCCCCGCGCTAAAATTGCACTTTCCACATTCTTTTGTATTATGATGTTTTTATATTTCTGAAAAATGCTTGGTTTTCACCAAACCCGTAGTCATATCGTATCGTATCGATATCGAGATATCTGGCATGAATATCGAGATATGAAATTTTGTCCATAATATACATCCATATATATTACCCATTAAATTTTGGTAATTTTTGCCTTTCCCTTTTTAAAAACAGTAAAGATATATTATAAGTACAATAAAACATTTTAAGTTCAGTAGTTTAATTTGTGATCTGGGTTACACAATGCTTGCTCTTGTCTAAAATATCACTGTAAGATATTTTACTGTAGGTTAATACAAAGCCAGATGTGTTTCAGTTTTAATGCTAAGTCTATGACTTCCTGGAGACTTTTATTTTGAAGGGTTAAAAGCAGTAGTGCTGTGCTGCTGCTTGACTGTGGCTGCCTCAGTCATTTACTGTAACCTTGTGTTATTATTCTTTTGTCGCTGTATATATGATCCAGAGAGCACACTGATGGCAGCAGTGGGATCGCCAGAAG
Organism: Cetoscarus ocellatus; assembly: GCA_037902135.1. NCBI lineage: Eukaryota > Metazoa > Chordata > Actinopteri > Labriformes > Labridae > Cetoscarus > Cetoscarus ocellatus. The sequence continues at coordinate 556,591 of JBAMNC010000698.1, read as the reverse complement.
ACATTACTCATCACAAGAAAAGTGAGTTATTTGAGTTGCAGCGCAGCACGTTTGCCTTTTTCCCTTCAAAATAAAAGCCTCTAGGATGTCATCAGCTCGGCTGTAAAGTGGAAACATATCAGGCTTTACATCACCAAACAGTGAAACAGCTGACATCACTGAAGATCTGTAGTTTTGTCTTAAAGTATTAAAATAAGAGTCTTGCCTCCTCGTTAAGGGTTCAGCAGTCAAACCCATGGCTCTGATGCAGGAGTGGTCTCCATGTGAGTTTAATCTGAGACCTAATTCAGATGGTATTAGTGTCTGTTAACGGGGTCACGGCTCCTCGGTCAACTTAATCCCGTCTGTTGTTCTTCACCTTCTGCTCCGTAGAAACTTTAAACATCTGTTCTGATATTAATCACCGTTAATGCAATATTTAATCTGCTGCTGACCAGGGAGACGTCACATCTCAGTGAGGGGGCACGGCCAAGAAAAGCATAATAAACATGCATCTAGGTTATAGGAGTCATTGTGTTTTGTTAAAATTCCTCATGTGTGTATTCAGGTGTCAGCGAGGTGCTGTCCAGCGTGGTCGAGGATGTCAGCCAGGCCATGGACAGAAACATCAGCGGCGCTCACATCCTCCACGAGCTGCTGAGCGCCCCCTGGCTGCGCTCCGTGCTGAAGGTAAACAATTCAACAGCTGATCACTGAAAACACGCTCACAACACACGGCCCTCACATGACAACTGTTCCTTGTGACTGCAGATGTACGAGTGCCTGCTGCAGTATCAGAGGGCGATGCCCCGCCCCTTTTTGCCTTACGCCTCAGGACTGTCACACGAGGTAATGCACACACACTTCTTATGATGATTTAAAATACATCAGTACTGATCTACATTAAAAAAAAAAAAATAATAATGATCTGAAAAAACAAACACCCAAGAGATTTAACTGAGCAGCTACAAATGCATTTATATTTGATTTTATGATACAATCTAGGGCTGAAAGATTTATCGATTTCAGATCGAAATTGCAATTTCAGACAACGCAATTCTGTGATCGCCCAAGCTGCAATTTTTTGCAGTGCTCCTGACTGACCCAGGATCTGTTGTGTCAACTATTTTCACATACTATTTTACAAATGTACTGACAATTAGCATTTATGATAGTGCTGGTAAGCAGGTCAACAACACAAAGCCTCTGTTTAGGAGTAGAAGTTGGAGTGTTCCTTAAATAATGAAAACAGATTATTTTTCATCAATATTAGATGATGAATAATGTGTTATGTGCTTTTGATCATTGATTTCCTTACTGTTGTCCATACTGTATACATAGTGAATATTGCACTGAAGCTTGATTTGAAGAAAATCATGGATAGATTTGAAATCGCAATATCTGCCAGAAAAATCACTATTAGAAATCATCAAAACATCAGACGGTACACTCTGAAGGTCAACGCAGGTGGACGTGTCTACAGCTGAGAGAAACGTTGTGCCTGAGCACAGATGAGGACCCTGCTGTACCTGTTTTCTGGACCATGTGTTTCCTGATTTTGAGTTTCTGAATATGCATGAAAAGTCCTGAAAATCTGGAGGTAGATCAGGTCTGGTAAAAACATTTGATGTTTTAGGTGTCTCCAAAAAACTTTTTTAAGGAATTGGCTCAATGGCGCCCCAAAGAAAGAAACGTTAGTCATCATAGATTTAACTCATGGGTGCTGCGTTTAACTTAGGGAAACTTATGCTGAACAAACGTATCGTTATGTCACTCAACAAATGCCATAAAAAGACATTATATACACCATTAAATACACCATTTCACCATGTGCAGCAGCAGCTGGTCTCAGATTTCCAACTCCATCCTTAAAAGGAGATGGAGAGCCCTAATGCAGCCCTAACTGAGAGTGGTGAAGGGAAGTGGAGGTCAACTTTTTTTTTTTTTTTAACAATGTTTTTTATTGAGCATTAATGGTATAGTACATGATACAGATGTAAAGGTATCACAATGTTCATATTTTAATTTTAACTCCCACTCCCCAACCCCAGAACATGTTGAACACTAATCCAGTGAGAATGAGTGATATAATGATACATTTACATATAAATATTGACAATAATAAAATTATAATAATATTAACAAACAAACGTATAAATAAGTAAATACATATTCATATATATAAATGCATGAGATAAAAACAAACTACCAAGGCAAAAAAACAGCAAAAAAACAGGTTCACCAATACTAAAGTTGGGCACTATAGAAGACATGACACATGATAAATACACATGACACATGGATTTAAGCACAAACACAAATGTTAAGTGGCTGCAGTTTCAAGTTTGTCAAGATACAATAACACCAGATCCCAGTCAGAGAAGAATTTGTCCCTGGACCCCCTTAGGGTATATTTCATTTTATGTAACTGCATCAAGTGTGGCAGGTCACTAAACCACAGAGATACCTTGGGTGGATTTTTGGAGTATTCTTCTACATGCTTGTAACGTTGTAGAAACATTTTTTTTTTCTTTGGAGGTCAACTCTTGCTGGAGTTGTTTAATCAAATTGGAAATTTTCAAGTATGCAAAAAATTTGTTGTTGTACCCGGCAAACATCAGCATCACTGAAATGACCTTGCGACCTCCCAGTTTGAAGCTTAAAATAGAATAAAGAGTTGATTGTTCAGCTTCTGTCTGTCTGTCTGTCTGTCCAATAGATCATGTCTGCAATACAGAAACTCCATCGTCCATCAGCAGAAGCTCGAGAGCTGTACACCATCCTCAGCTCGCCTCACATGCAGGTCTGTTGTCTTATTTAAGACTCCTTTAAAGCTCGTAGATGATCCTCTGCTCTAACTCCCCTCATCTGTCTCACAGGCCCTCCTGTCGTCCCACGACAGCGTTGCTCAATCGGATTACGGACCTGTTTTACCTCCGCTGCCCGACGAGATGCCCGAGGACGAGGAGGCCATGAGGATCGTCTGTCTGGTGAAGAACAACCAGCCGCTGGTGAGATGGAAAAACCCTTGTGTCGTGTTCATTATTCTATTTGAGAGTTTTGATTGTTAAATGATGAAGAAGGCTGCTCTTAATCTTTACGGAGGTACAACTTAACCCAGCACTAAAAACTAAGATTTTCCCTTTAGTCTGCAAAGAACCGAGGGGAGCACAGGAGAGGGAGTTTAGGCGAAGGGATAGAAATGATCCGCAGTCGCTGGAGCAGCCTTCGTCGCTTCACGCTGGACCGCCTTGTCCCCACGAGGAGGGCGTGGTCAGGGGAGGAGCTAAGAGCCACTGAGAGTGAAACCAGGCCTTTGCCCCTCCCCAGAGGTGGACAGTCGCGCCCTTTTCTGCCCCGCTACCAGTCCACGGGGAGCTGCTGTTTGTGCCCGCAGACTGCCGAGCTTCAGAAGAAGAGGCTCAACCAATCAGCTCCTTCTGTCTTTGGCCCCGCCACCTGTGCTGGTAAGAGGAGGAGACAGGAGGTCATTCAGTCCACGCTGCCATCAATCATCTCGATTATCCATCCCATCTTTGTCATCATCGACCTAAAATCAGACCTGGAACTTTCCAAAATCATCGTTGATCTGCTACAGAAATATGAAGCTACAAAGACTTCAGATGTCTTATGAGGATGAAACACTTCCCAATCAAAAAGTGAGCTGTTCTGCACCATGTCTGCATCTTCATATGCACCGGTGAATCGCTGTATTTTTAGGTTTGGGTGCACACAGCTTTCATTGTTGGTTGCCCTTTTCTCTCTGTATTTGCTCTGCTGCTTTTGTGCATGCTACACATTGTTTTATTTTTCATTTTTTTGCTTAAAAGTAAAATAAATTGTGTTGGCGCATAAAAGAATAGCTCTTTCTTCTCAGTAGCCCCTCACTGTTCTGGTGAAATTGGCCTGAAACTCTTTCGATTGGATTATAAATTTAAAAAGAAGTGTACCCCATTGACCAAGGTTGTCAACTAACTCAACCAAAAACCTTGACCACAAATCCTAACTGTAGGCTAAGTGCTTTGTTGCATCCCCAATGTCTAATGTTAAGACAATGGGCTCCCACAAAGGTCTAAAGTTGTTGGGGTCAGTTGTGGTTTTGAAGGTGCATCATATTTCTGTCCATCATTCAGTCATTCTCTCATTCTGCATTTATAGATAGATAGATAAACTTTATTGTCCCTTGCAGGAAATTTGTCTTAGACAGCAGTGCTATTGGCTAGGGGCACGATATACATAAAAACCACTAGACGACATAAAAAAGTTACATAAGTAAGAGGTTAGCGACAAGCATGGTCAGCAGTTATTGCACAAAAAAGATTAAAGTGCAGTGCTTGTTACGATAAGCAGTGAAAATAAGTAGAAACGAGTTAAAATGGCTGAATAATGATAAGAATTATAAACAATAAATAAAAGCAGGATATCAATAACAGATACGAGACTGGTGACAGTAAAATAAGTTGAAAAAAATGTAAAATATATAACAATTGCAGGAATAGAATTTCTCTGTTTGTTGAGAAAAGATCTGGATGTTGGGAGAAAAGAGAGCTTTGTTTTGTGTTTGCTTGCTCTGTATGGTCTCCCCAGGCAGAAGTTCATGTTCTAGTGAAAGAATATGAGAAGGTGACACAATTCAGAAAGACAGACTCAGATGCGGAGAAGAGCCAGGACAAAAAAGTGTTGGCAAAGGCAAAGTTCTTTACTCAAAAAAAAAATTAAGCCAAATCCAAAGAAAGGCAGTTCCAAAAGTAGTATTCAAATGTCTTCAACGTCCCAAAACCAGGCAAAATTAAGAACAAAATCAAAACAAAATCAAGATCTGCAGGGCCGGAAAGCATGAACACACTGAGAGACAATGACAATCTGGCAGAAGCATGGTGAAAGCACATGGTATATACACGGGTGAGGGCGATTACAAATCAGTCACAGGTGAGCGATATAAAGACGGGAAAACAAAGACAGGAACTAAAACTGGACATCAAACAAAAGCAACAGGATTTCAAAATAGAACAGGAAGTGAAAAACAAACAGGAACAGATAAATAGAACATTACAAAGGGATCAATAAACCCTTTTTTTTGTTTGATTCATAAATCCATAGTTGGTAGAATAAAACTGGTTCGTCCATCTTTCAGTCATTAACTTCATGTAACACTCGTCTTCTGTCCGTTCTCATCATCCTACCATCATTGGACTGCTTTTTGAGAATTTCCCACACTCATGTTCTGTGGTGTGACGAACCTTCTGTCCTGTTTTTTCCACTTTCCACCATGGAGGCACTCTTTTGGAGAAACCAAAGCTAATCCATGAAGAACGAGGGAGCAGCGATGACTATGCCCACCCTCCCCCTCCGGTCCCAGCTTACAGCCTCAGCCTCCCAAACTCCCCCGTCCTGTACAAACGGGGCCCAGTGAGGGGGTTCTCGAGGAACGTCCCTACTCCAGGCAGAACCCTATCTCCAAACACAGCGCCCTGTAGTCCTGCAACTCTTCGTGATGCCAGCAATCGTCCCAACGGGAGCCCGAACCATCCAAAACAGAGACAAAACGAGAAGCTAAAACCAAAACCTCTTCTCCTTTCTTCGCCTCCTGATCTCACCAAGCAGTTCAGCTCCGAAGAGGTGAGGTCCACTGTTCACAGCAGCAGCATCGGCACTGAGGACGTCCTGCACATCGGCCAGAAGATGGTCCAGGCGACAGAGAGGATCACGGACAGCACAGAGGAGAACACCCAGGCGCTGAACCTTCTGGTGGAGGTGGTGGACAAGCTTCAGGGGCTCATCGTTGCCAGCAAAAACCCAGAAGTGTCTCCATCACGGCAGACGAGAAAGCCAAATCCACCCACGCCACCTCCAAGGGTCTCCTCAATCTCCCCAAAGGTGGTCCGCAAGCCTCCCACTCCCTACCCACGCCACCTCTCCGACTCCTCTTCGTCCAGCTGTTCCACGTCCTCCTCGTCCTCGTCCATCAGTGAAGACTTTGGGACACCCTGGAGTCCGCAGCGGATAAACAGGAGCTCCAAAAGGACGGTGGTGACGTTCGGTCCCTCCCACAGAGCAAGCGGTGGTGGCGGCGGGAGTAACGGACAGATCAGGCTCAACAACGGAGCCATTTCCAGAGCTCCAGTGGAGAATAAAGAAGCCGGGAACAGCACAGGATGTCTGACCTCCAAGAAGAAGAAGAAGAAAAGGTAGACTAATAAATGGCCCCTCTCTTCATCTGCTCTGGCACTGAAATAGACAATCAGACGGACTTTAATTATCCAAAGTTTGCCAGGGCTAAGATGAAGATCCACATCAGCATTTGGTTGCCAAAGTTCAGTTTCATGGACAAACCTGTCTTGATGTTTTATCTCTGGATCTATCTCCTCCAGGTGATTATTTAAGGTACTTTTTGAACCAACATCTCTCTTTTCATTCAACAATCCCTGAATCTGTGACCATCATCATCAACCTTCTTGTACCCTGGCAGTTCCAATAAGTCATTTGATTTCTATAGGACGGCCCAATGGCCATATGTCTATGCCTTATGTGCAGCTGGGATTTATTGCTGAATATTGCTGAATGTCTTTGAAGGTCTTTTTCAGGGGGTTGAAAGTTTTTCCTTGAAGGTCCAAACACAGAAAAACAAGAGTGACTGCAACACTTCAATAAACTTCACCTTTAATGTGGTTAAGTTAAGGATCTTGAAGTGGCCCACTCAAGCAGGGTACACAGTACCCAACAATCTGCTCCACTTCCAATCAAACCCAGCAAAGGCTGGATTACCTGAAGTCCTAAAGATGATCTTACTCAATCGTCCTGTGGTGTGAGTCTGTTCATCCTCTCTGAAGAGGATCAGGGATGCCTTTATATCATAAATATTCAACATATTCAATATTTAGGACCAGAAGTCCTGATGTGAGTGAAGTTGAGCTCATCCTCTGTGTTTGGCACATGGAACAGAGCAAAGCCAATCAGGGAGAGAGCTGGCTAAAGCAGGAAGTAGACGTAGCTTTGGCAACAAGAGTAAAGGCGAAGCATAAAGTAAGACGGACGTCAAAATGGAGGTCCAAATCATTGACTTGTTTAAAACAGGAGTGTCTGAACAGAGTAACCTGCAAAATATAGCAAACTGATGAGGAGAGGAGCTGAAACCACAACCACCAAAGATGTTACATAAAGCTAACTGCGAGCAGCATTTAGCCTCCTGACGTTGTCCACCATGTTTGTTTGCAGTGAAGTCTTGTGTGTGTGAGGGCAGAGTTGCTGCCTTCTCAGTAAATGGTTGGTTTATGGTGTCCTGTCTCTCTCTGTGGATCACCACACACTACAGGAACAAACTGATCAATCTGACATTATTTGTCTTCATGCGTGACTCTCTCTGTTTCTACATCGAGTAAGATTTTAAAAATCTTCATGTGGACTAAGTCTGATCCAATCAATCTTTGGTCAGGCGAGAACAAAACAAGAGCAAACTGCACGAAGCTGCCAAACTTTGAAGGAGTGCATTTGGTTAAAAACTCACAGTATGCTTTACAATCCAAGCCTTGTGTGGAGCAGATAACACAGACATTGGAGTTGATTTGTCCTGTTTTCTACTTTAATCCATCTAAAAGGCACAGGCCTCATGTTTATCATATCTTTTGGATTTTGCTGCAGACCAGTTTAAAATGAACCATTTGCTGCAGATGGCCCCCAGACCATCGTTTGGTCACCTCATTGTCTATTTAATTCACTACCTTTTTCATTTTCACTCCATCCACATTCATTCTCCCCAAAGGTTGTAATGACTGTACTTAAGTCCACTTCAGGTTTCGAATCTCAGTGACTCTCCGTCTTTCAGGGGGCAACTATAAGGAGAGATGATGAGACGGGAGAAATCTACATCGCCAGAGTGATCCACGGAGGGCTAGCCGACCGCAGCGGTGAGATAAAACAGTTTAATCCGGGAGTTTTTGTTGCAGGATCCCAGCAGATCCTTAAAAGGACTGAAGTAGATTTTAAGAATGTAGGGTACAAGTCCATTTTTAAATTAAACTCTTCTTAAAAAAATAAAAAATTATATATATATATATATATATATATGTCCTTTCATCATCTTTTTTTTTCTTTAAATATGTCTGTGCTTTGATGAATGAACTATAATAACACTATAATGGTGGGTTATTAACGTTCATCAAGAGATACTATTGTTCAAGGATATGTATTTAGTGTAGTACAGTTGTGCTCTTACAGAAAGTGTCAATACAAAAGATAACTGTATACATGGGTCTTTTGAGAGATGCGAGTGTTGTCGATTGAATGCAAGGATGGCTGGGTTTCCACTTTTACTTATTTATTTTTTGGTTATATTTTATGTTTATTTATTTGTATTATTACTGTTTGTTAATCTTTTAAATGTTCAACTAAATATCTTCGTCGACACATTTGACATGTAATCATATTTATGGTGTTCTTGTAGTTTCATATTATTTTTGATGAAACCTTTTTTGGATTTTGCTTATCAACACATTACTTATATCCGTTAAGTCAACATTTACAGCAGCATATGTCAGCACCTCCAAACTTCTAATGGACAGAACAGAAATGCAGACTCGAGGAAATTCAGCTGCGAGATGAAAAATACAGGGAGGGTAGGTAAACATGTATCAGGGGCAACAATATATTTGTAAAAATTGTCAAAATGGATTATGGTAATAAAAGACCGATAGTCCCACATGCAATCCCAAAGTTTATAACGTAGCAGTGTGAAAGTCTTTGGATTTTTCTTTGTTTTGCTCTTTCAAAGGTCCTTAAAGGTCCTTAATTCAGTCATAAGAAGATCAAAATAATGTTCAGTTTAAATCCACCCAGCCATCCATCCATCCTAGCTGACATTAGACGACAAGGTGGTTACAACCTTGATAGGATGCCAGCCAGTCACAGGGCAGATATGTAAAGACCATTCAGGGAGTGGAACCAGCACCTGTCTTGCTGCACCACCTTCCAGGTGAAATATGAATACATCATGGCTTCATGTGTGTGTCGCAGGTCTGCTTCATCCTGGTGATATGTTAGTGGAGGTCAACGGTAACCCTGTGGTGGGCCTGGAGCCGGAGCAGGTCATCCAGATACTGGTGGGTCCACTCTTGAACAATAAATGACATTTTTAGTCAAAGTTAAGGCAAAATTATCACCTGATGAGCAAATTAAAGAGAAGAGGCTCCATCTGATGACTGAAGACATTGGTGCTCATGATGTAGATCTTGATTTTGAGGAGAATTTATTTTTGTTTTCTGTCCTTGCAGATAAATTCTCACGGGACCATCCTGTTTAAAGTTATTCCTAATGCAGCTCAGAGCAGCAGCAGCAGCCAGAAATCAGTAAGAAACACATTTAATACTTTTCCATCATTACATTTGCTGCTTTTTGTGATTCTTGAAGCCTAAAATGTCTGATTTTCATTTAAAAAGTAATTTGATCAGGAAAATAAATGATTGTTTGATTTTTGTCCATGATTACATTCATTATTCTACATTATTAAAATCTGAATAGGTGTTAAATAATACAAACTTTTAAAAAATATATTTTTTCATATATGCTGTCTGATGTCTCAGGTGTACATGAGGGCCATGGTGGACTACTGGCCCATGCAGGACTCCTCCATCCCGTGTCCAAACGCCGGGATGACCTTCTGCAGGGGCGACCTGCTGGAGGTGGTGGATCAGTCGGATGCTCAGTGGTGGCAGGCGAGGAAGATGCCCTGCTCCGTGTCCTGTGCTGGTCTGATCCCATCCGCCAGCATGCTGAAGAGGTCTCACAGAGAACACACTAGTGCATTAAGATTGAATTTATGTATATTATATTATTTATTTATATTATACTGTTTATTTTAGCTCCTGTAAAGAGGAGATGGAGAGAAGTCCTGATGCTGCAGACTCTTTGTCTTGTGCATAGAAGTACTCTAGTACATGTTACACACACTACAGGGCAAAAAAAAATAAAAAACTCAAACTTATTATTGGCTTTTTAAGCGTCCTCTCTCATTATATTAAAATCAGTTGTGATCATCAGTGATTTACTGTTGAATAAATAAAATCAGAATTTTTATTTTTTACCAAGTACATTTATACGTACAAGGAATATGATTTAGGTTAATTGGTGCAAAAGAAAACGGATACATTGCAAGAATACAAATTAAAAATATAGAAAGGAATAAAATTAAATAGCTCAAAAATAGTGGAATTAATAAAAAATGTAAAAATATATAAATTATAGACAATAAGCAAAAAAAAAATGTATGAACTGAAGATGTAGTGAAGGAGCTGTACAGATGTTCATTGATTGATACTTTAGTGCAATCAAAATGTAAATGTCATAAGTTTAACTGAAAAATACACTGAATTAAATTAAAGACAAAAGTTAGTCATTGGAGGTGGGCAGAGCTGACAGTGTTTTTTTTAACCAATTATCCTTTGTTTGTTTTTTTATTTTAGCCCTTCTGTCTGTGTCATTTACATTCCGCCCTGTTATATAAATATTAAATAACTGTAAACTCTATTTTCACAGTTTTTTGAATGTATTTATCTCTCTGTGTCTGCAGTAAACAGAGGGAGCAGTGGTGGAGTCAGCCGTTACAGGGTCATACCTGCATCAGACCGTGTAAGAATTCAAATATTCATCGTTAAAGGCTCTAATGTTTACTGTGGTGTTGATACAATCAGCAGTGAGCTGCAGGAAGATGAAGCATAGTCTTAAAACTGTTTTTTTATGAGGTCTGAGCTTTTTATTTCTGCTCTACAGGAACTTATAAAGTGTTCTCCTCCCATTAAAATTGTCTTTATTGAAACATTATAGTGAGCATTGAATAAAAAACATTCAAGAATAAATGTTGGAAGTTTTAAACACGTCTGAACATGTGAGCTGTAGTTAGTTACACCTGTGTGTGTACCTGCACAGCTGTAGTTACACCTGTGTACCTGCAGGGGGCAGTGTCAACCTCTGAACAGCTTTAACATTATCACTGAGTCTGTGTTTTTATCGTTTCTGTCTCTGTGTCGACTCTGCCGCCCTCAGTGACTCTGCCTGATGGTATAAATCAATATATATTATCAGTGTCTGTCCGTCCTGTCCATCTGTCTGTCTGTCTGTCTGTCTTACAGACCTGATCCTGTAGTTCAATCTCCTTCGGTCTGATGAAAGTGTGATGATAGATGATAATCCTGCTGTAAATAGTTTTATTTAATAGCTGATCTCTGTTGTAGTTTGATTATAGTCAGGGTTTGTTCTTTTTAGTGTAGTAGTCTATATAATTTACCACTACTGGGTTAAACAGTATTTATATGTAGATGAAGCATTATTTAATAAAAGTGACATTCAAACTAATTAAATGACTAAAGGGCTTGAGCAGGTTTGGTGTATTATTCCCTCTGGTGACATAATGTAATCATAGCCAGTCATTAGCCATATTTCCATTTCTATTTTTATTTATATCTATCTTTTTTATACATCTTTTTATCTGCTATATAACGCTGCTGCTGGAGTCTTAATTTCCCTGAGGCAATCTTCCCAAGGGATTAATAAAGTTCTATCTAATTTAATCTAATATCTCTACTTTCAAATCATTTCAGGTTTCTTAAATACACCCTGCCTCTGTGTAACATCAAATAAGATATGTTAAAAGAGTAAAATCATCAAATATTAATCTTTAAAAAAAAAAAATCTGTTATTAGAGAGTATTTAGTCTTCTTGGAGCAGGAAAGACTCCAGAAATTTTCATATTAAAGAAGTTTTATATTATTCCTGATTCACTCAGGTTTTAGAGGTGCCTCTGTCATTAAATCACACATTTATTTATTTACTGAAGCATGTGTCATGTTGTTCCAGTAAAGTCTGGCTGCCTCATTATTTCATTTGTTTGTTTTTTTTTCCAGAAGAGGATCGAACTCATGCTGATGACAAACTCGTCCTGCCTGGTAAAACATTTCTGTCATAAATATATTCAAATCACACATACTGAAGTTTATTATAATCTGATTAATGAGTTAAATTAATGTTTTTATTTACAGCTGCTGATGAGAGACACGGTTATATTAAATAATCCAACCTTAATTTATACTAAGACATTGTGAAAAATGTATCTAAGTGGCATAAAGAAAAATCTGAATTGTAATAATCTGATTTATTTGTTGATTATGTGCCGTTAAATGAAGCAAATAAGGAACAGAATTTAAGGTAAAGTCTTTTCATCATGACGATGATTTCAGTTTTTACAGTAATTTAGAATTGATTTATTGGTATTTTACTGACATTTTCAAGAAAATTAACCAATATTCAAACTCTTAAACTCTTATTTTGCCTATCAGTTTATTGAGATAAATCATTTTTTTCCTTTTGGAACATTTCTGCTGCTCCCTGCTGATCACATCAGGACCACAGGGTCTCTGTTTTATGATTTTAATATCTAAAAAAAAGCATGCTGTAGACAACAGTCCAGTTTAAAGGCCCTGAGTAAATAGAATAAATACAATATTTTTAATATCTTTTCTAATGTTATTGAGATTTGTAGGCCACTTGGATGCATAATAGTCTTTCAGAGTTTGATTTAGTTTATTTTAAGGCATTTTCTTTATAACATAGTCTCAGACAGTTATTAATCTAAACTTAAACACTGTTTTACAAAAATATATATATAATTGACTATGTTTACAATAATAATCCTGTTTTTTTGTCCCTCAGATGAGACAGATATTGACATCAGTGAAGGGATCTACCTGGGTAAGAGACACTACAGCAGTTTTTAAACTTTAATATGAATCTAATCAAAGATTTATACAGCTAAACAATGATATCCAACACATCCCAAATTAAAACCTTTTCATTAGGGATGAACAATATCATTGGCAGATATTCTTTTTTTTATTGTCTTATCATCACTGCACGGGTGCATTAAAAAACCAAGATTTTAGTTTTTTTAAGAGTTAAATGTTTTAATTTTTTTTAAACATTTTCCTCACACAAATAGGCTCTCACACTACAAGTCTATTTTATAAAATAAAGGCCTCGAGCTCTTGACAAAAATGTCACTATCAGTGATCACATGCTCAGATATTATCTGCAAAAATCCATAATTTTCTTGTTTTTTTAATGATTTTAAATTTCATTTAACCTGACTGTCTAATTTGCATGAATAAATTAAAAATATACACATTTTTGCTCTTTTGTTTGTGTTCACGGTCAGATTAAAAAGACTTGATGATTAAAGATTTTGTTCCTGTTCATATTTTTAATTATTAGAGGAACTGCATTTGCTTGCTTAAAAATTTAAAAATCAGAATAAAGGAAAAATGTCAAACTTTAATCATGAACACATTCAGAGTCAGTGATTAAATTATTTAATTCTTCTTCTCCTTCTTCTGTAGCTGGTTTCCGTCGTAGTTTCCGTCTGTGGAGGAGGACGTCGTTCAGGAGGCGGCGACAGTCCTGCACTTCCTGCTCGCCAAACAGCGCCGCCCTGTCCACGCCATACGAGGAGGTGGCTCTGCACCAGCGCCCCCCACAGGAGAGCCATCGCCTTGTCATCCTCATCGGTAATTTTTTACTTTGTTTCTTCACTTTCTTTGTTTTGTTTATGGATGGGCTTCTAAGTCTTTATTTTTATATTTTATTTTGAACAGGAGCTTCAGGGGTCGGAGTTTCTGAATTGAGGAAAAGACTCATCAAACACAACCCCACACAGTTCCAGGGACCCACGCCCCGTAGGTTCACTAATCAAACACCAAGAAGATTCAAATCATGATTTAATGTGACATTGTTTTCACCCTGTAATCAAACACCATGAAGATTCACATCATGATTTAACGTGACATTGTTTTCACCCTGTAATCAAACACCATGAAGATTCACATCATGATTTAACGTGACATTGTTTTCACCCTGTAATCAAACACCAAGAAGATTCACATCATGGTTTAACGTGACATTGTTTTCACCCTGTAATCAAACACCAAGAAGATTCACATCACGATTTAACGTGACATTGTTTTCACCCTGTAATCAAACACCAAGAAGATTCACATCACGATTTAACGTGACATTGTTTTCACCCTGTAATCAAACACCATGAAGATTCACATCACGATTTAACGTGACATTGTTTTCACCCTGTAATCAAACACCAAGAAGATTCACATCACGATTTAACGTGACATTGTTTTCACCCTGTAATCAAACACCAAGAAGATTCACATCATGGTTTAACGTGACATTGTTTTCACCCTGTAATCAAACACCAAGAAGATTCACATCACGATTTAACGTGACATTGTTTTCACCCTGTAATCAAACACCATGAAGATTCACATCACGATTTAACGTGACATTGTTTTCACCCTGTAATCAAACACCATGAAGATTCACATCACGATTTAACGTGACATTGTTTTCACCCTGTAATCAAACACCATGAAGATTCACATCATGATTTAACGTGACATTGTTTTCACCCTGTAATCAAACACCAAGAAGATTCACATCATGATTTAACGTGGTGTCGACATAGTGTTTATCTGAATGATACGACAGTTCAATTATCAGGGGCTTTTTCTGGACTTTTCCAGAATTTAACACTGAACCAATCATGAAACAACTTTTTTTTCATTACGTGAGAGAGAGCAGGGAAGGACACACAGCAAACAGTTATTTTAATGACTAATCGATCAGGCTGTGACAGAATCTGATTGGCTCAGGGTTTAAGTGAGTAAATGTCCGTAATCAGCTGATTGCCGGGGCAGAAAGGAGAGGAGAGACAGAAAAATCAGGGAGAGGAGATCCTAAACAAATAAATAAATACACAACAGTTTTGCTGCTTGAACCTAAGCTCTAAGATAAAATTTTAAATACTATCTGAATACAAAATAATGAAATTAATTGAATAAATAAATATACAACAGCTTTCCTCTAAGGTAAATATATAAATACTGTCTGGATATAAAACATAAAACATAAAACTAATTAAATAAAACAACTCAATGACTGTTCCCCTTTTAGCCTAACCATTCACTTTTGATTGGCTGTCTTCCTTTTCTTTCAGACACGACTCGTCCAATCAGAGCGGGCGAGCAGCCGGGGCGAGAGTACCACTTTGTCACCAAGGAGCTGTTTGAGTATATGGTCTGCAACAACAGGTAAGGACAAGGTTTTAGGTCTGTTTTTAAATTAAACTATAGACTTTTTTATGATTTTAAGGTCTAGAGATCACGGTGAGTTCAGAGGTCTCATGTTTATGGAGATATATTCATTTATAAATCAATTAAAATTATTTATAGAGTTGAAGATAAAGACATTTTAACATGAGGAGCATTAGAAGACATTACACTGTGCAAAATGAAACTTTTAAATATCAGATATAGATGCATATAGGATCAAACCAAATTAAGTTAAATAAGATTAAACACCTGAAATCCTCAAAAATATTGAATTAATTGTGAAAATTTTGAAAAATGTTTTATCATTTCTATTTGTTAACACAGCTAAAAAAGGGATTCAATTGTCCTTAACATGTTTTAGTCTGTAAAAGTCTCTGAATTTGTAAGAACAAAGTGAGAATACTTGAATTTTTTTTACAGATGAGATGTTTTTAAGTGATTTGAAGTCTGATTTTAAGTTGAACCTTAGATTTTTGTTTTATTTTAAGGTTTACAGAGCACGTTGAGGTCAGGGTCTCATATTTATGGAGATTTATTCATTTATAAAGCGGTTTGAAGTATTTACAGAATTATAAATAAAGACATTTTAACATGAGGAGCATTAAAAGACATTGCACTCTGAAAGATAAAACTTTTAAATATGAGATATAGAAGAATATAGGATCAACCTAAATAAAAAAGTGACATTAAATTAAAAATGAAACTAAAATCCTAAAATTAAAATTGAATTCATTGTAAAAATTTAAGAACTGTTTGTCATTTGTTTTTGTGAGCACAGCAACAAAAGAGAGATAAAATGCATTGTTTTTTATGAGTTTGTATGTTATATTTTAATATTTATTATCTGTTATTTATAGAAAAGTGTCACATTTTTGTCTCTGTTGTCTTTAATTCTCGTGTACTAAACCTGTTTTTGACTGAGAAACACTCACACCACTATGTACAAAGTGAAAATGGATGAATGTTTTTATGGATAAGATGTTTTAGGTGACTTTAAATCTGTTTTTATTGAATATTTTTCAGGTTTATTGAGTATGGAGAGTTCAGAGGTCACCTGTACGGGACGAGCACTGACTCCATTGAAGACGTGCTAAAGCGAGGGCGGATGTGCATCATCGATGTGGAGCCACATGTGAGTTTATCAAACCCTCAAAGTAATAAATGGAGCTTTAATCCAGGACTTTATTTAGCCACAATAAAACATCTGTGTTTTCAGTGCATGCAGGCCCTGCGGACGAGGAAACTGAAGCCTTACGTGATTTTCATCAAACCTCCGAGTCCAGAGAGACTGAGACAAACACGGGGAGACGCTCGCATCATCACCAACTACACCGTCAACAGGACCTTCACCGTGAGACTGACAACACTCACAACACTCTAACTTCAGTCAAACTTTTATTGGACATGTTTTTATCACCCTGTGTTCTTTAAGAAAAGACTCTGAGGCTCCTCACCACAAAAAAAGTGTTTCAGCTGTTTGAAGAGAGGCCTCAGTCTTTTTTCCATAAAAACAGGATTATGTGAATCCTTCTCCACCTCACACAAACTCTCTGAGTCCAGGAGGAGCTCCTTCTCTTTGTCTTCAGATGTTTTTATGACTGTTTAAGGATGAAGGTGTGAAGCATGAAGAAATCTGCTTCACTAACTACGCAGCAGCAGCCTTAAGACTTTAACAAAGATCAGGAGGCATGCATCGTGATATCAAATATCAGTATGATGATTTTGCATATTTTTGATATACTAGTATACCTAAGTCAATTAGCACTATTTTCTACCTATTTTTATACTTTATTTTATTCCTCCTGACTCTTATTTTCATTTTCATTCTAACTATATGTTGATTGTTTTTCTGCACCAATTTACCAAGTCAAATTCCTTGTGTGTGAAAATGTACTTGGCAATAAATACCAATTCTGATTTTGATTTTAAAATCAGCAGATAAGAGGATGTTTTACTGACAGTGTTTTAACCACATATATCAGAGATAAGTTTGTAGGGGTCTTGCAGATTATTTTTTACATGGAAAGTAAATTAAAGGCCGTCGTCCTGTCGGCAGACTCTCAAACAAAAGTCAGAAGTTCTGGCAGACTTTGAGATGTTCAGATAAATCAGAGGAGCTGCAGCAGCACATGGAGTTCAGAAACTTTATTATACCGACGTTTTCGACCTGTGATCTTGTCAGGATTTTCCCTTCACAGTCCTAAGATTGCTCAGTGGCACCTTTAATGGTTCTTACCAACGCCTGACATAATTCAGAATAAAGATGCAGAGAACAGCTGGATGCAATCAAACAGAGTTTTACTTGCAGCAAGGAGAACAACAATACAAGAGTGTCAAGCAGTCTGAGGTGTTGATCTGAAGCTAATACAAAAGTCTTCTCTCTATATAGGCATGTGTGTGCGTGTGTGTTTAACATGTAGGGAGGTGTCGTGGCCTTCACATCTCCTTCTTGGGTCTGTTTAGGCTGGTCTGGTGATGCACCGAGTCACAAACAATAGGTGATAAAAAGTAACAAGGAGAGGGCTGCACAAGGCCATGTAGGGTGTGTGTATGTGGGGAAAGAATGAATCTGCTAAAGAAAAGGTTATACAATGTTCAGGATAGAAATGTTCAAATACATGAGAACTCTATATACAATATGTACAATATATACAAAGATCAAGTTATTCTTAACAGACTTTCATCAAGGTCATCAGTCTGAGTCAGTGTTTGTTGCTTTTAAGAGGCGAATCATACTCCACTGTTAAAATCACAAATTTGCTAAGACGTGAGTGAGATTTATTTATTTATTTATTTTTTTTAAAAGACTTTCAGACATTTTCATTTCAGGTATCTGCATAATCTTTTTCTTTTCTTTCTTTCTTACTTTATTTATCTCAAAATTAAAAAAACAAAAAAAAAACAACAAAGTCAAAACAAAATAATTTATATGTACATCAAACAGCCATAAATGCCCATCAAATGAATTTACACATGTGAGCACATACACATGTATGTCAACAAAACACCCAGTTTGAGAAGAAGAATGAAGCAAAGAGCTGATCTAGTCCTGCCCCTTCCTTACAAATCAGATCCAATACAGAATTAAAACCATAATTTAATACTAGCTCTCATTATTCATGGAAACAATACATAAATACATGGGCAATAGCCTCATTTTACAAACTACAGTAAGTATTAAATGAAAAATAAATCTCTGCAAGCACAACCCCATTCTTCATAAAAACCTCCAGAGAACAAACCAAACACACTAATAATAAATAATCACTTCAGAAAATATTAATATATATGGTTTATACATAAACTTACTTATTTAAATGTACACTTCTGTTTTAATAAACATCCATCTCATAACCCATAAAATAAGCTTCTCCACAATATCTCTGTTCTAATCTACATTTTATTTGAATAATAATCAGTGTTATAATAAACAGAATTAATATTACTGATATGCAATCAAATTGCTTTGGTATAAAACCATATTTTTTCTAAATTACTTGCATAAATCTAATAATACTTGTCTAAACTGTAATTTAAATATTGTTATGTTATTGCACATTTTTAAAGGGACGTCAGGCTGTCCCAGAGTTTGACCCCAAACAGAAATGAATTTTTAAGAGTTGTGTGGACAATGGGACAAATGAAATTATTATTAATATTATTGCCTCCCTCTCTGGTTTTGAACATCTTTCGTAAATTAACAGGTAACTCAGTTCTTACTGCTTTATATTTTTTACTTTTATTGTTCATTAATCTAAATGTTGTGCATCCCTGCTCAGTGCTGACTGTAGCCCATGAGCCTGTTGAAAGACAAATGATGAAGCTGTTTTTTAAAACCTGTGTCCTCTCTGTGCTCCTGAAGGAGGACGACTTCGTGGAGCTGGAGGACGCGTCCCGTCTGATTGAGGCCAAGTACAAACAATTCTTTGACAGTGTGCTGGTGAACGATGTCCTGCAGGAGACCTGCATGCAGCTCTGCTCCGTCATCCAGGAGGCGCAGGAGGAGCCACAGTGGGTACCTGTCAGCTGGACACGGGACCAGGAGTAAGGAGGAGACCAGGATGCATGAAGGACGAGGGGACGAGGAGGCATGAAGGACGAGGAGACAAGGAGGCATGAAGGACGAGGGGAGGAGGCATGCAGGACGAGGAGGTGTTCGGATGGGAAAAGGGAGCATGTGAAGTTTTCTGTTTTCTTGTTTTTGATTCTGAGTTAAATTTACTCCTCAGGTCTGAAGAGCCGGTTTATTAACACATGATAAAGAAAAGAGCGCCTGAGTAAAACCATCTGGGCTCTTGAGTTCAGTGACTGAATAAGATTGTCTTTCTTTAACAGTTTTAACACTCCATTTCAAGACTCTCACTGAGCAAAGCAGTGGTTCCCAAGTAGTGGTTCACTTCCAAAAAGTGGCCACTGATCCATTTTCAGTTGGTTATAAATATGGGCCTGGCAAAAAAACAGCTTATTTGATTAAAAATATTCAAGCTGAAATTTTGAAGTTTTTGGTCGATATTTCCTGTCCAGGAGGTTTTACTTCCTGATGTTGAAATCCTCTTTGGAGGATATTGGTTCTTCCCCTTTTTTTAATTTCGAACAAGAACAGATAATTAAACACAGAACAAAAATAAAAACAACAACCAACGCTCAAAATAAATTTGTTATTTGCATGTTCAAAAAGGAGTAGGAGGAAGTGGAAACTTACTTTTCCTCCCATTGGAGGGTATTTGTTGTCACTTTGAGACGTTCAGCCTGATTATTTTTGTTTTTTTTTCTCTTAAAAAGCCCAAACTCTGCTCTCCTGAGTTCTTATGCTGAGGTCAGACTACTCGGTTAAAGCTTTATCACAGCCGGACGCCACAGTCGTAGAGTTAAACTTGGCCGCTTCGTCTCAGTCTGAAACTCCAAACTCCAAACAGAAAGTTCAACAGGTCTGATTTTTGTCCTGCCTCCTACGATCCGGTCCTTCAGGTCCGAGGAGAGCACTGGGAGTCAGAGGGAAAGCTCTAAAAACAGCCATCAAGGAGCCTGACCACAGCGTTAAAGTGACAGGCGCTCCAACAGAGCAGCTCAGAAGGGGTGAGAGTAGAGGTGGATCAGGGGAGGGATTTTTTGTACATTAGTGATTGATCTTACTTGAGCAGCCAAGGCAAAATATGAGCTCTTTAAACCTGATGAGTACAAAATAAGTTAAATAAGTTAACTGATATATTTTGACAAGAAAGAGGATGAACACACTCGCCTGGATTTATGTTTTTTACAAGTAAAGAGGAGACTGAGAGGAAGAGACTGAGCTGAAAAGAAGATCGGATGGACTTATGGAGCGAGTGTTGGAGAAAAAAAAGATTTCATGGCCTAAAGCAGAGAAGGAAAGATCATGAAGGGTGTAAAAATGTCCTTTAATTCTCTGATAAAAAATGTGCTGCACTTTAAATCCCTCTGATCATGGTCTTCATCTGTATTTAAGTTTATGAATAGTTATAATTATCAAACCTGCTGTTTACTGCAGCAGCTTCATGTTTTTATACTCGAGTAATAAAGTACTGTATTAGTGTTTTCACACATGCACTCCTGAATTTTTTTTTATTTTTTGCCATAATGTTTTTATTGGAGTTTATAACTACAAGAATATTTATCACAGATTATATTCACTTTCATGGCTGCATCTCAAGCTTTAACAAATGAATAAACAACAAAATAACCACTAAACGAAGTTAAATAAAAATCAAACAAGGCTATGCAATTTGAAAAAAAAAAAAGAAAATCAAAGTCAGTTGACGTAAAATGAAGGTTTTCCATTTCTTTTCAAACATGTTTGGCTTTCTGGATGATAGATATTTTTTCTAAAGGGAGAGTGGTCAACATCTGATGTAACCACAGGGGCACTGGGTCTGCTTGTCTTTAAAATCTTTATGCTTCTGCAGACATCAGACTATAATAAGTAAATGTGCATTTAATTTTAGTGTAACAAAGTTTTTCTGGATTTACTGCTAACAAAAACAATTTGGTGTCCAGCATGATCTGTTTGGAAATGATCTTCTCAATGATATTTTTAATCTCTTTCCAAAATATTTTTATTTTCCTGCATTCCCACATCCATATTTCTGGGATGTTCTTATTGTATTTATCAGTTTTACAGGTGTGATCGTCTGATTGATTTTTATAATAATAATAATAATAATAATAATAATAATAACTTTATTTATATAGCACCTTTAAAAACAGATGTTTATGGGGAGTTTGGGACAGGAAGTCCGACTAGGGCGACAGCTGAGGCTGATTTACTCTCCTTCTGCTCGGTGACTGATTTCAGCTGCAGGTTGATTCACTAACATGAGAAAAAACGTCTGTCAGTGTCAGAATAATAATAATAAAAATATTTTCTGTCTTCACTTCATATTTTTATCAAATTCAGCTCAACACAGAGCAAAGCTGACTCAGCAGATTTACTGAGTTTTCAGGCTGCGTGTGTGAAAACATCCTCTCTGTGAAGGACCTCAATCCTGAAGTGCTTTGCTGAGAAGTCTTCTCAGGTGGATCTCATAAAACCCTTAAACCTGAAGAAACCATAGTTCTGTCAGAGCAGGGGTGGGAAACTGGCGGCCCGGGGGGCCACATGTGGCCCTTCACCACACTCAGTGCAGCCCACCAATCCTTCCCCCCCCCCAAAAAATTGGAATAAGAAAACAAAACTGCTAAGTATGACTCATAAAGATTAGTTTGTACAAGCCATTATTAAAATATATGATTGTACCTCTAAATATCTTTTATGAGGCATTAAAGTATGATCTATAGTGTTAGTAAAATCCATTTTTGGAAACAACGGTAAAGGTAACATATTTGTGCTTTAAAAACTGGTTCATTCTTTAATTTCATTAAAAAGAAGCTTAAATTGGCTTTAGGTATGTTTCATGCTCATGAAGTTAGGAATTTTTCATTGTTTTAAATTAAAATAAATTAATGTTGGTGTAAGCCTTTTTAGAAGCTTTATATTTGATTATTTTTTTGTTTATATTTTTTCCCTCATAGAGAGTGCCCGACAATATTAATTATAATAAAACAATGTGGCCCTCTTGGTGGTCAAAGGTGTCCACCCCTGCTTCAGAGTCTTGGTGTAGCTTCAGCATGAAGAGAGAACAAAAATAAAGACTTTCCTCCAAAAACATCAGGCTCCTGTTTGATTCTTCATAAAGGCAGACCTGTCTGCTCTGTCCTCCAAAGCTGAAATAAGGTGAATGTGGACATCATCTTCTTCTTCTAAGGGTTTAATTCACCCTGCTCCTCTCTGCAGGTTAATCCTGCAGCACAGAAGATCAGCAGATTTACTCCAGGATTAAAGCTGCAATGCTTAGCCAGACAGACATCTACACCATCTGCAGGAAGAACATCTAAACCATCAGCAGGAGGAACATCTAAACCATCTGCAGGAAGAACATCTAAACCATCAGCAGGAGGAACATCTAAACCATCTGCAGGAAGAACAACTACACCATCTGCAGGAAGAACATCTACACCATCTGCAAGAGGAACATCTAAACCATCTGCAGGAAGAACACCTACACCATCTGCAGGAAGAACATCTACACCATCTGCAAGAGGAACATCTAAACCATCTGCAGGAAGAACACCTACACCATCTGCAGGAAGAACATCTACACCATCTGCAAGAGGGACATCTACACCATCTGCAGGAAGAACACGTACACCATCTGCAGGAAGAACATCTACACCATCTGCAAGAGGGACATCTACACATCTGCAGGAGGGACATCTACACCCATCTGCAGGAGGAACATTTACACCATCTTCATGAAGAACATCTACACCATCTGCAGGAAGAACACCTACACCATCTGCATGAAGAACATCTACACCATCAGCAGGAGGAACATCTACACCATCAGCAGGAGGAACATCTACACCATCTGCTTGAAGAACATCTACACCATCTGCATGAAGAACATCTACACCATCAGCAGGAGGAACATCTACACCTTCAGCAGGAGGAACATCTACACCATCTGCAGGAAGAACATCTACACCATCAGTTATAGGAACATCTACACTATCAGCAGGAAGAACATCTACACCATCAGTTATAGGAACATCTACACTATCAGCAGGAAGAACATCTACACCATCAGTTATAGGAACATCTACACTATCAGCAGGAAGAACGTGTCCTTTTTCCTTTTCAGGCTGTTTTTCTTTCTGCATTGCCTTCAAATCTGTTTCTGAATTTTCTGATTTAAAAAGAAAATTGTGATCAACAAACAGAAAATGAAGAACCATGATTTTTCAGAATGAGACCTAACAGTTTGTGTTAAAATCAAGAAAAACAGCATTTCATCTGTTTTATCTTCAGATGCTGATATTTTAATATTTTACAGTTACACCTTTTTTCTGTCCTTTAATGCACGTTAGATCTTCATAATCCTGCTCCTTGAGTTTACTCCTGAATAAATCCTACTCCATAAACCTGCCTTTAAAGGAACACTCCAACATTTTTGATGCTTTCATGTCTTGCCTCACTCCTGAGTCCATGACAAGCAGGTAGACTCCATTCTTTAAACTGTGCGTCCAGTAACAAGAAAAGAGACAAAGATCACCCACTGCTAGTTAGCTTAGCTCAACCACTCAGAGTCAACCGGTAGTGCTAGCCTGTCTCTACAGTCATTAAATAAACTCTTCAGCAACTCTAAACAGTCCTGTGTTCTTGTTATGACTCCTTTATGTTATGTTATCTTTATAATGTCTTCTTCTACTCCTAAACAGAGGCCTTGTTTTGTTTACCTACTTCCACGGTGGTTTTTGCAAGAGATGTGACGTTTGAGAACGAGTCGAGTCTTTTGAACAGCTCCTTTAAATGAACTGTTTAAATAAACAGAAAAAAACCTCTGTTTAGGAGTAGAAGATATTATGAAGATAATATGAACATAACATAATGGAGTCACAACAAGCAGACAGGACCGTTTAGAGTTGCTGAAGACTTGAATCAATGACTGTAGGGACAAGCTGGCTCTACCGGTTGACTCCCAGCGTTTGAGCTAAGCTAACTGGCGGTTGGCGATGTTTGTCCATTGGTGAGTAGAGTAGGGTAAGACATGAAAACATCAAAAATGTTGGAGTATTCTTATTTATATATATATATATATATATATATATATATATATATATATATATATATATATATATATATATATATATAATATTCTTATATTTAATATCTAATCAGGCTGAATTATAAGTATAAACTCTACTTTTTTACCCTGTTTTTAAAATACCTGCTTTTTTTCCCTTTAGGCTATAAAATACCCTCTTTTTTATCCTTTTTAAAATACCTGCCTGACAGTCCTGTTCCCAGCCTCAGATCTCCGTGTGCGTGGTTGTTTAATAGGATTCGTCGTCCTGACCTGGTTTCTGTGTTGTGAAGGTTTTAACTTTGACCCCATTCCTCAGGCCAGACAACACACCTGCTGTTTCTGCAGTGATCCTGTCACTGCAGAGCAACCAAACATCACTTAGTTATTATTCATAATCTTATAAATTTACATTTCTGACCAGAACTTAACCTCATAAAAATGGGGGTAGAGCAGCGAGAATAAAACATCTGATTGTCTTTAATAGATCAATGAGCTTAAAATAATCAACTCACAGCTGCAGTTGAGGTCTTCAGAAGACCATCTCTGAACACACAACACATCCAGCAGTGAAGCAGGTGGTCTATTAAATTATTATTTAATTTAAGTGTGAAAGAATCATCCTCCAGCTTGATTCAGACCCTCCTGCAGTCTCCCTGATCAGATCTGCAGCAGAGGAGATTGCAGGGAGGACCAGGTGAAGGATCAGCTGGTGACATCACAGCCAATCAGAGAGCTGGGTGAGGGTGCCCTGGCTCAGCACATGTGCCACCTGTCACTGTAAACCTGCAGACAGGTCTAAAGCTGCTGCTGAGCCTCTTTCACTGCTCTCTGCTCGCTCTGGGCTCAGAAAACAGCGAGTTTTCCGACTGTAGGGGCTCCGGACATTTAAGATTTTTAGGATTAAGAAAGAAGACAACGTTTTTTTAACAGGAGGATCTAGGCCGGTCTTCAGCTCTGTAATCCTGAGTCAGAGGAGGAGGCCTCATCTGTCTGAGGTGTTACTTCAGGGCTGCAGGTGAGGTGATTACATCCCTAAATACTTAATTTTATCACTCTGAGTATACAGGATCATTGTGTTTTTATAGTGAAACATGACAAATGTTTATTACAGCTGAGAGGCCTTAATTAGGTCAGCCTGTGTGGAGTCTCATTCTGCACCTCTTCAACTGTCTTTGTGAATCATCTTAATAATCATGCTTCAGGATTTTGAACAACTGTTTAAGCAAAACTTTATTTTTCTGTAATGTTTGGTCAACTTTAGAGAATTAAAAGGAATACCCAATTAAATGTGGTCTACTGTCACACAGTGCTCTTACATTATATTTATATTGTAAATATTGGCAATGTTACAAGTGTAACTTCCTTGGGATTGTTCATACTCTCACTTTACTTATTATTATTAATTTCCTTCATAAGAAAGTTGAAGTATTACTTAAAGATTCTGTATGTTGCAGCCTGCTTTCTTATTTGTACTTAATTTTATGCTCTTATCTATTTTAATGTCTTTGTTTTATTTTCCTGCTGCTATACTGTGCATAAGAGCAACTGAGACAACTGAATTTCCCCTTGAGGATTAATAAAGTATTTCTGATTCTGATTCTGATTCTGAAAAAATGAGACCTCACTTGGTCTTTTTGAATTGAAATAAATGTAATTGAATATTTTATTTCGAATATGTAAAAAAAAACATGGATAGTCACCATAAAAAATACATGCAATACCAAAACAAAAAACAAAGCAAAAAACAAGGTAAACTGTTTACGATGTCTTGCTTGTGCAGCTGGTTTACACACTGAAAAAGGAGGAGGGAAAAGTCTAAACTTATTTAATCCTTCCTCTTTATTACCATGTACTACAGTAAAGTTTTTAATTTCTCCATATTTATAATATTTCACCATCTATTCAGGAAGCACTGGTCTTTACAGTATATTGTCTAAAATATGTTATAAGCTACTTTTATACAAATGCACACATACTTTTTCACCTATATATGATGCTTTATTTCTGTATAATACACCCTTACGCACACTCGTCACCCTCCTGGTCGATGACCTTTGACCTTTTATTCTCCTATCCTGGTGTACAGTGATTTTAAATATCCTGATTTTGATCCTCATCCTGGTCTCAATCATGTCTGTGTTTGCGGTTTACATGCACAGATAAACAAAACCTGGTTAATCACACCTGTCTCATTCCTGCAGGTGACTTTGGACGAGAGGTGGGGTACGCCCTGAACCAGTCACCAGCCAATCACAGGGCCACATAGAGAGACAGGCACCATTCACTCATACCTAAGGGCAATTTGGAGTCACCAATAACTAGCATGTAAACCTCAGAGAGTGAACAACAATACCAGAGGAGGAGCTGATAGTTCTCATGTTTTCTGTGTGACATCAGCTGATTATAAAAATATCATTTTAAAGCTCCTGGGAAAGCAGAGATCAACTTTAAAAGCCTCTAACATGAGCTCTCAAATGATTTAAGGGCACTGCCTACACAGAAAAAAGCGTGGATGAGCCGGAACGAAGAATCAGGTCGTGCAGCTCCACTGCTTTCTTCTTATGTGTTTTTAAGAGCAGATAACAGAATTAAGATGATTAGTGACCATACCACAGTGCAGACATGAACAAAAGTGTTCACTTATGAATTTAAATCACATTAAACTCCTGCATCCACACATTTTAAGCTGCAGACTGGAGCTAAAAATCACCCTACATATGCCTTAAAATGTCTGACAAACTCTTAAAATTCTGATTTAACCCAATTTAAAAGACATTGTCTTAATATGCCAAGTTGAAAAGTTTGTGCCTTTAGACAGTGATCTGTTGGTTTACGTGCTGATGATGTGTAACAACACGTCTTAACTTCTAAATTCAGGGTCCAAAAGCAAAAACTGGGCCTCAAAAACAAAGAAAATACTCAGATAAAAATTGGCAGAATTGTCCAGTGAATGTAGACATAAGATAAAAATGAATGAACACAACCTAAAAAACAACACCAGAGGAGTTAATGAAGGTCATACAGAAACATAAATCCTTAAATTCCTCTGTGTTGGACTATAAAAGAGCGTATTTATAAAGGATTAAACTGAGTGTTAAAACACTCCTTATGTGCCTCTGATCGATCTCTGTGGCTCCAGGTTCTGTCGGAGCTCGAGCCAATCCAATCATGATCCAGCGCTCTTCACGATCCTCATTAAGCAGTAATTAAGTGACCTAAATAAACCCTAAAAAACTCTCCTAATGGCCTTTCACTTTTTAAACTGTTGATCCTCTCACAGAGACACGCCAACATGCCGACCGTGAAGAGCAAGAAGAAGAAGCCAAAGAAGGAGGTCAGCGTGGGAGAGGAGCAAGCAGAAGGTCAGAGTTCAGACTGCATGTTGATGAAGAGTTTAAATCAGACCTGAGACTGAAAATTAGATCAAAAGTTTTCTTAAAAATCAGTGAATCGTCCAGGGTAAGCCACAGCTTATTCCCCCTCATCGTCCATGGGTCCTTCTCTCTCCTTTACTTGTTAATACAGATTTTAAGACGCTGATTTCTCCTGTATGTTGATTTATTTGCTTTGCTCAGTGGCCCTGGACATGGAGATGGAGGAAGGGACTAATAAGAGCCAATCAGACAGCAGAGAACCTTTGACCCCAGAGCCGCTGGATCCAGCACCACAGAAGAAGAAGAAAAAGAAGAGAGCAGCGACTATCGGTGAGAGAACTGAGAAAACCACATCGTCCTGTGTGGTGGCTTCAATCTTCCGCAACACTTCAGAAATTTATTTACAGAAAAATGAACTACAGAAAATGTCACTTAATGTCTCAGCATATCTGCTCTTTGTAGTCAGCAAACTTTTCTGCTCCCACTCTCAGTAGTTTAGTTAGTCAGTTAGTTTAGGTCTTTATTTCATTCTGTTGTTAAGTAAAACATTCAATACAAACAAAAGAATCTCAGACATGAATGAAAAGGAGCAAAATGAAGAAAAATCTTAAGAGTCTGACCCTCTCACAAGATATTAACTAAACAATGGTGTGGCCAGGTGTCACTGATCACCTGAAGTTACCTGAAGCAGGCAGCAGCTCAGGTACACAAGGATGGGGAGTACACTGGAAACAACCTTCATCACTTCAAGTGAACAAAAATTTGTTTTCATTACTTTTACAAATGATTTCAAATTAAACGTTGACTGAAAGAATTGACAATTAGGCATGCTAGATAATTAATACCAACAGATTATTTAACTTAACATTCTTTCCTTGATCCAGTTTTACCATAAATTAAATTCATTATTTAAATTAGATTTCTGTTTGGCCCCAACATCCTGCTTCTTTCATCGAGGAATAAACCTGAAGAAACAAACGTTAGCTGATAAAACACTTGAGTTAGTGGGAGAGATGGAAGTTGGACTGTCCACCTTACAAAGTGAAGACCTCACTGGAAACGCACCCTGTGGTTGGAATTTTCTACAGGCATCAAATTAAAAATGAGAGAATAAAGAACTCTGGTTTGAAATCATTCTGGACATCTTTATAATTGAAAAGCTGACATACATACTAAAGCTCTGGAGGAAATGGACCATGTACACGGAGAACAACAAGTAACTGAACTGTATTGAAGTGACTAAGAAGGAGAACTCACATATACTTGAATGCCCTTAAAATGTTTTTATGTGTTTATGTGCTGTTTAATAACTGTTTTCTAAAATAAAAATAAATAAAAATAAAGTTAAGAAAATAAAATGAGAGAATATTTGCAAATAAAAAATAAATTTATCAGTTGGTTATCAGTATCAGGTTCTCTGTATCTTGTCTTTATAGTGTATTCGTTGGATGTAGTTCAAGCGTTTGCAAATCGCTGAATTCTTATTTTACTTATTTTACACATGTCCGTACTTCATTGGAATATGGGTTTGTAGATGTACTAAGGGACTAAAGTTATGATATGTTTCAAGGTCATGGCTGTTTGTCTGCTCCCTCCTCATTGTGATTTAATGTCATGTTTTGTTCCAGATCAGGACGTGGATCATGCTGACACACCGAATGGAAACACCAACGAAAACACCATCGACGGAGAGGAGACTGTGACTGTGACCAGGAAGACCAAAAGGAAGAGGTCAGGCAGGCAAATAAGACAATGTCTTATTTCACCAAAGTGCAGCCTGAATTAAAATTCTGAAGTCACAGATCCTCTCTTTTCTCCATCATGTCAGGAAAACAAAAACCACGGAGCACTACAGCAACGACCTCGGAGCAGAGGACGACGACATTGTCACCGAGGCTCAGTCTCCAATCCCTCAGCATTCCCTGTTCTCGGCTCCACACGGACACAGCCAGCCGGTCGGGAAGGTCTTCGTGGAGAGAAACAGTGAGTGTGAACATCAGGAGTGTGTGAGAGATGAAAAACAGAGAGAACATCAGGAGTGTGTGAGAGATGAAAAAACAGTGAGAACGTCAGGAGTGTGTGAGAGATGATAAAAACAGTGAGAACGTCAGGAGTGTGTGAGAGATGATAAAAACAGAGAGAACATCAGGAGTGTGTGAGAGATGAAAAAACAGTGAGAACGTCAGGAGTGTGTGAGAGATGATAAAAACAGTGAGAACGTCAGGAGTGTGTGAGAGATGATAAAAACAGTGAGAACGTCAGGAGTGTGTGAGAGATGATAAAAACAGAGAGAACATCAGGAGTGTGTGAGAGATGATAAAAACAGAGAGAACATCAGGAGTGTGTGAGAGATGAAAAAACAGTGAGAACGTCAGGAGTCTGTGAGAGATAATAAAAACAGAGAGAACATCAGGAGTGTGTGAGAGATGAAAAAACAGTGAGAACGTCAGGAGTCTGTGAGAGATGATAAAAACAGAGAGAACATCAGGAGTGTGTGAGAGATGAAAAAACAGTGAGAACGTCAGGAGTGTGTGAGAGATGATAAAAACAGTGAGAACGTCAGGAGTGTGTGAGGGATGATAAAAACAGAGAGAACATCAGGAGTGTGTGAGGGATGATAAAAACAGTGAGAACGTCAGGAGTGTGTGAGGGATGATAAAAACAGTGAGAACATCAGGAGTGTGTGAGAGATGATAAAAACAGAGAGAACATCAGGAGTGTGTGAGAGATGAAAAAACAGAGAGAACATCAGGAGTGTGTGAGAGATGATAAAAACAGAGAGAACATCAGGAGTGTGTGAGAGATGATAAAAACAGTGAGAACGTCAGGAGTGTGTGAGGGATGATAAAAACAGTGAGAACATCAGGAGTGTGTGAGAGATGAAAAAACAGAGAGAACATCAGGAGTGTGTGAGGGATGATAAAAACAGTTCAGGTGAACCAGTGAGGAACAATCATTTCAACAAACCAGACAAAAGCAGCTCACAGCCCCATTTTACAAAACTCTCAACATTCAGGGTCAAATTTATACCAACTCTTTCTTTGTTCACCTGATGAACTGCTCAGCCATGCACAAAACCAATCAGCCAACCACATAGCAGCAACTCGGTGAGTTTGGGCGTGCAGACATGGTCAAGACAACCTGCTGAGCTCCAAACCGAGCATCAGGATGGAGAAGGAAGATCATTTAAGAGACTTGGAACTTGACATGGTTGTTGGTACAAGAGGAACATCCAGAGAGGGGAGCAGGTGGACTACAGCAGCAGGATACCACACCTGGTGCCGCTCCTGTCAGATGAGAACAGATAACTGAGCACAGAAGATTGTGAAAGTGTCTCCTGGTCTGATGAGTCTGGATTTCTGCTCCACATTCAGATGGTAGGCTCAGAGTTTGGTGTGAACATCATAAAGCATGGATCCATCCTGCCTTGGATCAGCGGTTCAGGCTGCACTTTGGGCCCCTTAGTCCCACCTGAGCATGGTTCAAACCCCACAGCCTACCTGAGTATTGTTGGTGACCATGTCCATCCCTTTATGACCACAGTGGATCATCTTCTGATGGAGACTTCCAGCAGCTCCATGTCTCAAAGCTTAGATCATCTCACGCTGGTTTCTTCAAGGTACTCCAGTGGCCTCCACAGTCACCAGATCTCAGTCCAATAGAGCAGCTTTGGGATGTGGTGGAGCAGGAGATTCTCATCATGGATGTTCAGCGGCTGTGTGATGCTGTCATGGAGCTCTGGACAAACATCTCTGAGGGATGTTTCAGCTCCTTGTTGGATCTTTGACACCGAGAGGCCAAACGGAGGTGGACTTTGTGTTAGCGTGGAGTCCCTGATGAAAAGTTTGTTGGAGTCTTTTAGGCAGAGGTTAAAGTCTCTCTCACCTGGACTAGGCTCCTGTTGGCTTGGAGGATCACCTGTGGCCGACCTCAGATGACCAATCAGATCTCTTTGGTCACAGGAGTAACAAACATCTTCATTTAACTGTTAAAACAAAAAGTGTTTTTTTTGTTTTCAGGGCGTTTCCAGGCAGAGCGAGTCGATCAGCTCCGACACACGGAGATGATGGATGACTACATGGACCCCAGACCACTCTGGACCACCAGGGACATCGCCATGAAGGTCCACAGCGGCTTCAGGTCTGCAAACGTGACTCTGATTAATACAATAGAAAATTGAATCCAATTCAAATAACTATTTGTCCCTGGGGGGCAATTAAAGGCACACAGAGGAGCCAGTGAACGAAGCTGCACTTAAAACGTTAAAAAAGCTGAAATTCTTAGTGAAGGAAAAATAAACAAACAAAAATAAAAAGTCCTACCAATCAAATATATAAACAAATAATATACAAAAATAAATAAAGGAAAAAAAGAAAGAAATACAATTACTAAAATGTTAGAAATCCTGAGTGCTAGGGACCAGCATGGAGAGTGCAAACTTGGCATGTGTGTGAGGTGCATTACAGGTTAGCAGATGTAAATTAACCTGAGGTAGTTTTTATGTTACAAAGGCAGACAGACAGATAGTAAGGATTGCATTATTATAATACAGATATAGAGTACAATAGCCTTTATTGTCAGTGCATACAATAAAATTTGTTTGAGCAGTCGACCATGAGTGCAGAACAGTTAGAGAATCATTAAAAACACATTTATAAAGAACACACTGCACACTCATCCAACTTTTAAAATACACCAGACTGGACCTTCCTCATGGTGCCTTTGGGCCTCTACATTGGATCACTTGACCTTTGACCTTATACCACCCAAAATCCAACTTTTAGCTGAAGCAGTTTGTGTCAGCTCAGGCTGTTTTATCACAGAAGCACATGTAAATCCACACGCGTGTTGCTCTCCCTCTGCAGGGTGATCGGCCTGTTCTCTCACGGCTTCCTGGCGGGCTACGCCGTGTGGAACATCATCGTGGTGTACGTGTTGGCCGGAGAGCAGATGACCACGCTGCCCAACCTGCTGAACCAGTACCACCCGCTGGCGTACCCAGCTCAGTCGCTGCTCTACCTGCTGCTGGCCATAAGCACAGTGTCCGCCTTCGACAGGTCTGTGGACTTTTAATGATGGATAGATATAATGATAATGTTAGTTTTGAACTTTAATCCAGTGAAATTATTTTTTAAATGCTCAACTATAATCTGTGACTGCAATCCTGGAGCCTAATAAACACAAGTGGTCTAATGCTTTGACTTTATTGAAGGAAAATTACAACCATAACTTTCATCTTTTGAAATCATGTTATTTTGGTCTATTTATTTAACCACATAATGCAATAATAATCATGCAAACTGCTGACATATTCTGTGTTTTTATGATTGATTTATGATTTTTTGTATTTTATATTACTAATTAATCAATCAATAGGACATTTCATACAAATTCCGTTGTAGTTCAAAGTGCTTTACAAATGTTATTAACAAAAGATTAAAACGTAATAATAATAGTTACGGATTTTTACAATTACATAGCAAATAAACACTTAGCACACATCAATTTTTAAGTAATATTTAACTGTAATATTAACCTTAATAATAAAAAATAGAAATGATTAAGATGGATTTGGAGACTACTGCACACCAAAAAAGCTGAAGTAAATAACAACACTGATTTAAAAAAGACTAAAAACAGCTTTTCTCTTTTATGTTTCAGAAATATTTACAGTGTTATTGTAATGTATGACTTTAACCATATTGATGGACCAGTATTCAGAACTTCTCACTTGAGGCTCACTTTCAAGTGGAAATGCTGCAATAAAATGGACAAAATCAGTAAAATCAGGCATTAATCTGGAAAACAGATCCATGTTAAGCCTGATTCAGAGACCTACACATCATCTAACGTCATTACAAAGTGAGATCAGGCCCTGCAGTGCATTAAAATGTGACCCATAAACCTGATTGCAGAACTTAAATCTTAAAGTTTTGCTGTTTTCTCTCCTGCAGAGTGAACCTGGCCAAAGCTTCCATGGCTCTAAGAGGGTTTCTCACCCTCGACCCTGCTGCCCTCGCTTCCTTCTGTGAGTGTGAACAGGATAATCATGCTAATAATGCAAAGGAGGATGATCTTATGGACTAACTCTTCTCTCTGTGTTCAGTATACTTCATCGCCCTGATCCTCTCCCTCAGCCAACAAATGACGAGCGACCGCATCAACCTCTACCCGACTGCCAACACCACTCTGTGGTGAGAAATGAGGATTATTCTTCATGCTTTTAACTTTTTAAAAAAGCTTTTTAAATCTTAAACTTCCTCTCTACCTCCTGCAGGCCTCCAGGCTCAGAGCAGCAGATCCTGCGGCCGTGGATCGTGGTGAACCTGGTGGTGGCGCTGTTGGTGGGGATGGCCTGGGCCGTCGTTTCCACGCGGCCCGACATCGACTACACAGAAGGTAGAAAAAGAATTAACCTCTGATGTGACTGTTAGATTCACCTACAGCATTGGTCAAACAGAGACACTGAATAAAGCTGGACGACAAACCTCGGCCCTCTGCAGCTGTGAAAAGGTGAAGCCAAAATACCCTGATGGGTGCTGACATTATGCGGAGTGAAGCTGCATCCTTTAGTATTTCACTCCTCTCTGGCTCCGCCCACTTGTCCAAACATGATCGATTACATTGGTAAATTATCACTGCAGGGATAAAAGAAGTTAAATATAATGCTTTTCCTAGGGATGCACAATATTTTTTTTAAGAGTAAAATGTTTTTTTTTTCTTGCTTCTTCTGTTTCAAATACAAACTGTCAGCATGAAAGAGCAGGTCAGTTTCAGTAGCCTGGAGGCTTTACCTCTAGACGGAAAATATCAGTATCATTGTCGGTATCAGTGATAATGAGTTCAGAAATATGGGTATATCATATCCAAAACTCTAATATCATGCATCCCTGGATTTTCCTCTTGTATTCATCCCCTCGTGACAGCACGGTCACTTCAGGTTACCAAAAATACAATACAAAAATAAAACAAAACAAAGATAACAAGTGACTTATAGGTTATTATATCAACTTCTTACATGCAATCCAAAATATATCAATAATGCAAACAATGAAAAATAAGGTAATCCATTGAAAGGAATGTCTGCCTCCAAAATCACCTTTTAAGAAATATAATTTTCAATAATTAAAAAAAAAACATTAGGCGTGATTTTAAATAGTATCAAAGGTTTTTTTTTAATCAGTTTAAATTCTTGTTAATCAGCTTTAATAGAAATATGTTTTGAACATGATTATTCACATTTGATTGTTTCATTTAATAATGCGATGATTTTATTTCTCTCCGCAGAGTTTCTTATGTCGATGGAGGTGGAGACTTACCCGAGAGCAGAGGAGAGCGCAGACAACCCGGCCTGAGACTTTAACTCTTTCTGTTTGTGTGTCTGATGGTTGTTTTTATACAGTGTTTAAATAGCATGTTTTAATAAATGTGATTTTTTTTAATAAAGAGAAAGTATGTGTACAGTACAGCTCTGTTATTGTTGTTGTCTTACAGACTTTGACCACAAGGTGGCGCTGTTGATAAAGAAACAAAGCAGTAAGAGGGGGCTGTTTATTAAAATAAACTCTTTTAAAGGAAATATATGATCCTTTTAGAGTAATAATACAGAATACTTTCCTGCAGTTTGAGTGAAATGTGGCTGACTTTGGTCTGTAGTTGAAAACACCTGAACGCCTCATTAGTTGAAGATTTTTGTGAAAACTGATATTTGTAAGTAAAATGTTAAAATGCCATAAACTTTAAATACAAATTGCAGACAATCTCTGTAAACAATCTTTATTTAATTAAGATTCTGTTAATCTCCCGTCATTATCATTACATATAACAACATGTTTTAATCTTTGAGATCTCAGTTCAAAGCTAAACTGTCTAAAATTGCATCTTCTATCACGTCAGTTTTGAACTTAAATCCAGTGAAATTATTTTATAAAAAAAAAAAAAAAACTTGTTCAATTTATTATATTAGTTTTACCTAAGTCTTTTTAATGTAGGATTTTTAACTCGATTTTTTTTTTTAGGTTATTTCAGGCCCCTTTTCCCGCCGTAGTCTCCTGCTTTATTCAGCTTTAATTAACCGTATCCCTCCTTTTCCCATCTTTGCAAGAATCAGCGTCGACCTGATAGAGCTGATATCCCCCACTGTCCTTGAATGTCTCATCTTTCTCTCACACAGTGCGCGAGGAGACCGTTAGCGAAGCTATGCTATGTAAATAAAGCTCCACCTCATAGACAGAGGGAGTTATGATATTTCCCACGGTCCGTGAAGGTGTCAGTATAAATCCATTGAGCGCGCGCGGCGGTCGTTAGTAGTAAATCATGTAAAGATGGCGGAGCTGCAGATGCTGCTGGAGGAGGAGATCCCTGCTGGAAGGAGAGCTTTACTGGACAGCTTCACCAACCTGGAGAGAGTGGCGGAGTACTGCGAGAGCAACTATGTCCAGGTACGAGTTAGTAATTAAAAATAAAAATCAGAGTTAATGAGGGAGATACGGGGACAGGACGGGGAACGCGGGGAGGAGTGGGCGGGTTGGATGGAGTGATGGAATGACAGTAACGGGCTCCATTAATTTACCGTTAGCTTTAGAAAGAAAAGGAAAAGTGCCTATTCACTTAAGTTAAAGTCAAACTTTGGCTTTTGTACGATCAAGGGGGAGCTTTACTTTAATTCGGCTTTCATATTTTCAAACAAACTCGTCTTATGGTATGAAGGTTTAACTTTTTATGCAGTCCTACTGTACGCCACTGACGGAGACGTGACTTTTGGAAGTCCGTAAAATTAGGCTATTGTAGTTCAAAAAGTCGACATTTCACTAAATTATCTCATTAAACCCCTTTTAAAATTGATGCCGAATGAAAGCACGGGTTAAGTTCATGCCTAAAAATATGTTTTCCATTTTCAAAAGGGGGTGCGACACCAGAGCCAAGGGAGCAATCATCAAATTGTGATTTTTTTAAATTGGAGTCCGGCGTTACATAAAGAAGGCGCATTAAACAGACAAAAACCTGACCATTCTGTTTCAAACAACCCATTATATAATGACATCGTTAAAATCGTAACTTCTTGTTTTGTTTTGAGTAAAATGACTCCAGATTATACATTTAAACACACGAAATTGCTCTTAACCCAGGTTTAAAAAGTCATTGTGTTAATATGTGTTTGAGTTTGCCTTTGTATGGACACAGATGAAGATAGCTGAATGTGTTTGCAGCCTTTAAATAGTGGTATTTGTTTTAGAGAAGCAAAATGAAAGTTCTTCAAATGCATGTTATCTTGTTAAAAAAAAGAGTAAACACTGCATTAGTAAAAACCTCAATTCCAATGAAGTTGGGACGTTGTGTACAGCAAAAATAATAATCAACAATAGTATGCTAATCCTTTGAGACCTGTGTTCAATTAATTTTCCAACAAATACAAGATATTTAATTTTCAAAAATTGTTTTTTGCAAATACTAACTTATTGGAATTTGATGCCTGCGATATGTTCCATAAAAGCTGGGACAGGAGCGTGTTTACCTCGGTGTTTGATCCCATTTTCTTTTAACAACACTCGATCAGTGAACTGAGGGCATTGATTGTTGAAGCATTGTAGGTGGAATTCATCTCCATTCTTGCTTGAAGCACGACTGCAGTGTCTCAACAGTCCAAGGTCTCTGTTGTTTGTCCTTATAATGCTCCTTACCTGTTCAGTGGAGACAGATGTGGACTGCAGCAGGTCAGTCTAGTACCTGCTCTCTTTCACTCTGAAGCCATGCTGTTGTGACTTGAGCAGAATGTGTCTTCGTTGTCTCTGAAATAAGCAGGGACATCTCTGAAAAAGATGGATGGCAGCTTGTTGCTCCTAAACCTGTATGTACCTTTCAGCATTAATGGAGCCTTCACAGATGTGCAGGTTACACATGCCATGGGCACTAACACCCCCCCATACCATCACAGATGCTGTCTTTTGACCTTTGCTCTGATGACAGTCTGGATGGTCCTTTTCCTCTTTAGCCCGGAGGACACCACGTCCATGATGTCCAAAAACCAATGTGGACTCAGACCACAGCAGACTATTCCACTTTGCCTCAGTCCATCTCAGATGAGCTTGGGCCCAGAGAAGCCAGCGGTGTTTCTGGGTGTTGTTGATATTTGGCTTCGTCTTTGCATGGTAGAGTTTGACCTTGACCTTGTAGATGTAGAGATGAACTGTGTTAACTGACAATGGTTTTCTGAAGTGTTCCTGAGCTCACGTGCACATTTTTGATTTTTCATAATGTTGGAGAGGAAAATTCTTACAATTCCAAGTGGTCAGATTGTTCAAATATGTTTTTTAATAAAATTGATCTGAATGTATTGGTTGAACTTCTGTGTCCAAAAACCATACAAAAGTAAAATGTGAAAAAAAATCAATGCCCAAGAGGCAGAAATATGGTCTCATCTTCACAACTAAGGATGCACGATATTGGATTTTTGCCGATACTGCTACAGATATTTCTGGTCAAGAGCACAAGCTCTGTACTTAACAAAAATGGACTTGTTTTAGTTTTACATTATATTTTTGCAAGGAACAGATGTAAAACAAGAAAATAGCATTCAACTCCTGCAAAAATGAAACCCTTGATTTTTAAATATACCCATGCAGTGATGAGAAGGTGCATCAATATTGTACATTTGTGTAATTTTCACATTATATGGCCGATATATCAGCTGTAAATATCTGCAGAACTTTTGATATTGGCTGATACCGATATCAAACCGATAATATTGTGCATATCTACTAAGGAAGTAGAACTATATGCAACAGTTTCTATGATGTATGAGACAACAAATTAGTCAAAGAAAAGTGGATTCTCTAAATATCTTGTTGTCCTTGACTTACTGAAGAAGAAAAGCATGACTGTCAGCGTATAAGAGAGAAGTGATCTTGTGTTTTTATTCAGAATACAGATGAATAAATGCTGTGATAAACCACATTAAAGCTGTTAAGATGACATGTTGTGATCAGCCTGTCTCAGTTTAACATAAAGCCACACAGACTCGTGTGCACGTGTCGCTGTCCCTCCGTGCACGGCGACAGATGAATGTGTTAGTGTGTGATGGTGTGTGTGGGCAGGCGAGGCTGTCGTGGACAACTGTTCCTCCTCGCCTGGCTCTCTCACACCTGTTCATCTCCACATCTCTGCAGCTCACTGTTTCAGAGTCCAAGGAGAGGCACGCAGCATCAATCAGACCAGAGAGCATCATCATTT
The DNA here is from genome assembly GCA_037902135.1 of Cetoscarus ocellatus. NCBI lineage: Eukaryota > Metazoa > Chordata > Actinopteri > Labriformes > Labridae > Cetoscarus > Cetoscarus ocellatus. Next base: position 517,705 of record JBAMNC010000698.1, on the reverse strand, counting down.
ATTTATTTTAGGTTTGTTGGATAAATTCAGACAGAGAGGATGGATTTTCAGCAGCCTTGGTTTCCTTCTGACCTCCGGCTTCATTTCTCTCCTTTCTTCAGTTTCCTCCTTCATTCTCTGTCAGAGTAAAAATATCCCCACAGTAGAAGAAGAAGAAGCTCTTTTCTGCTCCATTAGCCTGTTCATGCTACACATCCACTCAACCTCTGAGCATGGCCTACATCCCCCCTGACAGACCATGAGAGCTCTTACATAATCCAGCAGAGACACTTGATGGGATAAATATTTGGGTTCAGGGCTGACCCCTGACAGACCTCGTCATCTCTGTCTGCCCCTTGCCCCATAGCAGCATAAAAACGTCTAAATTAAGGCTGTGGGATTACTCTTTAATCACTGTGTGAGCTTTTTAAGTCCTTAGTTGTTAGGGGAACAAATGAAGTAGGGATGCACAATATTATCAGACCAATATCTCTATTAATATTTGTCTAAAAGCTGATTATCTGAAGAGTTGGGCAATTTATCGATTATATTGATCAATTTGAATTATTTAATATTTGAAAATTTAAATACGAAAAATGTACAGTTTTCATGATGGTAGGCCCTGTAAGGTTCTAGGCAAGCACATTTTCAGGCCTGCATTTGTTTCTTTTTTTTATACTGTTAGATGGAGCAGTTTTCAGTGTTTATGCAGACAAGCCAGCCTGCGTCCAAACTACAAAATTCATATTTGATGTCAAAATAACAGTGTGCACTTTAAGTTGAGGAGGTGAATTCAGTTTAGTTTTGGCATTTATTTTGATTACATCAGGGATAAAGTTGTTTATGCAGTTTCTGTGGCAGAAATTTAACAAATAATGGAGTTTTGTAAAAAAATATTTGTCCATCACAGAGCTTATTTCGGTGTTTATCTGAAACCTTACTCTAAAATCTGGGACGAGGTAACTGGAGGTGCATCAATGCAAACGCCTTTCAGTGTTTTTGGACTCATCCCTGCTCCGCTCAACAGCTGTGAAATTTTTAATAACAAAGTATTTAACACAACTCCTGAACTTACCACATCTAAACTGCTGTGTCAGTGAACAAGCTGATCAACCAGACTCCTCTCAGGTGTGGATCACCTGGAGAGCAGCTGCAGCACATTAGTATGATCCAAACGATTGTTCTGCTGATGTCATTCATGCATATTTCTGCATTTTAAAAGGAAAAACGTGAGGGGGGCAAGATGGTGGTGGCGTAGGATGCTGGGTGAAGAGTTTCTCCGTCAAACAATTTGAGGTTTTGTGAATAGATGGGCAGAATATATAGTAATTTTAACATTTTAATGACAAAAAAGTGACTTTAACACATAAATATTGTGGTACCAGGACTAATGGACCCATGTTAACACGTCATACTGTTTCTCCCTGAAAGATGTTATATGTTACTATGAAAATAAGAAGGAAATGTCTAAAGTATTTAGTCAACTTTTTTTTTATTTCACTGGGAAAATATTTCATTCATAAGCAAAATTTTTCAGCCTCCAAGCCAGCCTTTCCTCATTTTTTGGTTGAATTTAATGAACTTTTAAACCCTTAGCCCCGATTAAAAATTTAAAAAACACACAATTTTTAGATAACTATGAAAAGATATTTGATGTACACCCTGGCATTTAATTAAATTTATGATTACAGAAATTGTTAGACATTTACGTGTTGGCATAATGATTATTTATTATTAGGCTATATTATTTATTTTGTTTTTTAATTGTTTTTTTATTGAATGCAATGGCTTATATGAGATACTGGAAATGAAAACTTATTTATTCTGTTTGACTTTTAACTTTTTTTTGTATAAGTGAAACAGCTATCATGTATTGTGTTATGTATTCATGTTTGACATAATTTGTAATTTGAATATTAAAATAAAGGTTAAAAAAATAAAGGCAAAACATGCCATTATGTGCAGGTGTGTAAAATCAGCTAAGGTGGATCATAGAGACCGACTGAGCAGGTTTTGAGGCTCTCTCTATTTTGAGGGTGCACAGGTGAGAACAGGCAGAGTAAGGTCCATCCTGACGCTCTCAGTCAGGACAGTGAAGTAAAGTAAAGCTCAGCTCTCTAATGTAACACCTCCCACATCTTTACTGTGGGCTGCTGCTCAAACTGTCAGAAAATAGATCTGCTCTTTACACACAGCCTCCAGGTGAGGGTTTCATCTCTAAAATAAACCCGGGACACACACCTAGAGTTTGCATGAATAAGAAAGAGATAGAACGCTCACAGTGTATGAAATTCTCCGTTTTATTAGATAATAATTATAATATATTTTATTAATAGGGCCTTTCTCAGCACTCGAGGTCACCCTACAGGGCAGAGTTCAAAACAAAAGAACTAACACGATTAGAAAGGGATCAATTTTATTGTTATTATTGCTATTATTATTATTATTATTATTATTGTTATTGTTATTATCATGATATATGACAGGAGACATGATGGGGTAGGATGGACTCTACACTCGGATGGTATTTACATTAATACAGATTTTTTCTTTCAGAATGTAAACAGCAGGGACCAGGTTTAAACAGGGTTTGTGCAGGTGCTTGAAATCCTTGAAAGTGCTTGAAAGATAATGTTAATATGCATGATATTGGATTTTTGCTGATCTTGAATGAATACACTTACTTGGATGTAGAATTTTACTTTTTGAACAATTTAAAATGATTTTTAAATAAAGAAATGTTTAAAATGAATCTACATATATAAAGAAGTAAAGGACTAGATCAGATGGACCTTGTTAATGGCATTGATAAGGAGTGGGATCATTCAGAGTATCAGTAAGAGCTGATGGTCTTGTCCCCTCTCCCACCCCACACAGCTCCGTCCTGCTCGTCCTCAGCTGGTTCTGCTTATTTGTCAGGAGAAGAAGTCTCAGTGAAACTGGACCTCCTGCTGCTCATTGAAAACACATGCTGCTGCTGCTGCTGCTGCAGGATGTGGACACCAGCGTTTGTCTGTGTGTTTATGTTTGTAACCACGGTGACGGAGTGTGAGCCCCCACCTTCAGGCTGGAGTGAAGAACAGCTCCTGTGGAGAGAGATTCACACCTAAACTTACAAGACCAGGACTTTGATATCTGAATGTTTTTGAGGCTCGTGGAGCTTTTTCATCATGACCTCCTCTGTGTCCTCCATCGTCTAGGAAACATCCCGTCAGTGTTTATCAGAAACATTTGACATGTCTGGTCTAAGAGTGAGACCTGTTAATCTGTCCATCCATCCATCCATCAATCCATCCATCCATCACTCCACAGAACCATTTATATATACACTCCTGATCAAAATTTTAAGACCAGTTGAAAAAATGCAGGAATTTACATTTTGCACTGTTGGGTCTTCAGAAGGTTCTAAGTAGAGCTTCAAAATGCCAAAAGAATAAACGGGAGAGAGACAAAAAAAAATTGAGTAAGCAATTTATTACAAACAACCTTTAAACTGAAATAAGCTGTTCATCAGTTGATCAAAAGTTTAAGACCACAGCTCAGATCCCCCCCCCCCCCCCCAAAAAAAAACTAAAATAGATATCAAATTTTCAAAAAAAAATTGTTGTTAATCACCTCAAAAATTTGTTTTGGCATACTTGATGCAAGTGTTTCCAGGAGGCTAGTGGAAATGTTGCTCCAAGTGGTGAAGACGGCTTCATGGAGGGCATCCACTAGGGCTGAAAGATCTATCGTATTCGGCTCGAAATCGCAATTTTAGACAATGCAATCTTGTGATTGCCAAAGCTGCAATTTTTTGCAGCACTCCTGACTGACCTAGGATCTGTTGTGTCAACCATGTTACACATACTGTTTTACAGATTTGCAGCAATTTGCATTTACAGAAGTGCTGGTAAGCAGGTCAGCAACACAAAGCTTCTGATTAGGAGCAGAAGTTGGAGTATCCCTTAAATAATAAAAACAGATTATTTATCACCAATATTAGATGATGAATAATGTGTTATGTGCTTCTGATCATTGATTTCCTTACTGGTGTCTATACTGTAAACATAGTGAATATTGCACTGAAGCTTGATTTGAAGAAAATCGTGAAGCAAACAGAAATCACAATATCTGCCAGAAAAATCACAATTAGATTTTTTCCTAAAATTGTTCTGCCCTAGCATCCTCTGTCTGGAACTGATGTCCCCAAATGTTCTCAGTTGGACTTAGATCAGGGGAACAGGCAGGATGGTCCAAAAGAGTGAGGTTATTCCTCTGGAAGAAGTCATTTGTCAGGCGGGCATTGTGAACTGCAGCGTTGTCCTGTTGAAAAACCCAGTCATTACCACGCAGACCAGGACCCTCAGTCATGAGGGATGCCCCTTGCGACATCTCCACATAGCCAGCTGTCGTTTGACAGCCCTGCACAGCCTGCAGCTTCATTGTTCCACTGAAGGAAAAAGCAGCCCAGATCATGATGGCGCCCCCTCCACTGTGCCGTGTAGAAAACATCTCAGGTGGATCTCCTTGACATGCCTGTAACGTTGAAGCCATCAGGACTGTCAGGGTTACATTTTTTCTCCTCACAGAATAAAACTTTCTTCCACCTTTCAATGTCCCATGTTTGGTGCTTTGGTGCTAACTCCAAACGGGCAGTTTTGTGGCGTTGAAGGAGACGAGGTCTTTAAACACTTTTTTTGTCCGTAAACCCTTCTCTGGCCGATGCCGTCTGATGGTTATTGGACTGCAGTCGGCGCCAGTAACAACCTCAATTTGGGCCGAGGATCGTCCCTTGTCTTGACGGACAGCCAATCGGATCCTCTGGCTCAGGGCAGATGAAATTTTTTTGGGTCTACCACTTGACTTTTTGTTCCATAACCCTCAGGATCTTTAAGAAGTTTAAAATGACTGTTTTACTGCGTCCAACCTCAGCAGCAATGGCGCTGTGTGAGAGGCCTTGCTTATGCAGCTCAACAATCCGACTGCGTTCAAAGAGGGAAAGCTTTTCTGCCTTTGCTATCAGGAGGTCATGGCAGTGTGAATACCTGACAGAAAATGACACTGAATCCACATTTTTATGAAGATTTTGACTTTTAAAGGCTGTGGTCTTAAACTTTTGATCAGCTGATGAACAGCCTATTGCAGTTCAATGTTTGTTTTTTTTTGTCTCACTCCCATTTCTTCTTTTGGCATTTTGAAGCTTTACTTAAAACATTCTTAAGATCCATTAGTGCAAAATATAAATTCTTGCAATTTTTCAACTGGTCTTAAAATTTTGATCAGGAGTATATTTCTGTTAATCTGTCCATCCATCCATCATTCCACAGAACCATTTATCTATATATCTGTTAATCTGGTCTTAAAAACATCCATTTAACACTGAATCAGAAAAACCTAATCAATAATGTAACAGAAAAAATCCCCGAGCCGCGTCCTGGGCTGGTTAGCTAATGATTCAGAGCAGAATGGAAGCTCTGGAGAGTGGGTTTAAGGGGATAAACATGTACATAAATCATGTGTATTATAACATCTCCTCACATTTGGAGAGTGTGAAGCTCAGAGATAACAAACAGGAGGAGCAGAGGAGGGAGTTCATTAAAACAAAAAGAGGTCAGAGGAATCAGAGCGTGCATATGATGAAGATCTGATCTGATTCATCTAAACTGGAGTTAGAAATGAAAAAATAACAAGTGTGTGTGTGTGTCCTCGGGCAGAGGAGGCAGCCCTCCAACTAGGTCAGTGCTAACAGGACATCAGATGGCAGAGAGGGGACAGAAAAGAGGGAAAGAAGAAGGAAGAGAGGGAATGTAAGAGCTGACAGAGAGAAAGATGCCTTACTGATCCCTCAGGACGACGTTTCTGATCAACAGGAAATCTGTGATGAAATGAAGAGAGATAATGAGGGGAAGGGTCAAACTGACTGGGTAGGAACATGTTTGTCAAGGCATGGAATATTATAGCATGTGCCATTTTATAGTTAAAGGGGTCATCACCTGGTGCTTACCTGTATATTGTAGGTGGACCTCTGTCGGTTAGTGGCCCCATTTTTCTGTTTGGCGTCTTTGTTTAAACTGCTTGGCGGTATCTCTCTATACACCAGATTTCATGCAGCCCCCTCGGCTGACCTAATCACAGGTGGCTCTTTGCATACGCCCGCCCAACTACCGATGACACGAGACCGGTACCTGAAAGCCACACCCTCCACTTCCTGCTCAGCTTGGAGCCAGAGGGACACAACGCCAACATTTGGCCAACATGCAGATTATTTGGTTGTTGACTGCAGCAGTCAGCACAAAAGTCTCTATGCCAGCCTCGGCAGTTACTATTAAGGACCAGTGGATTAATATACCCACGATAGTCATGTTCCTGCCTCCCTGTGCATGTAAGCTCTTCACACCATCGGGCTTTTCCAGTGTGGGACAGTCTCAGGCCAAGAAAGCCTCCAGCACTTGAAGTATTAGTATCAGTGTTAGTAACTATGTTTGAAGTATTAGTAACAGTGTTAGTAACTGCGTTTGAAGTATTAGTAACAGTGTTAGTAACTGTGTTTGAAGTATTAGTAACAGTGTTAGTAACTGCGTTTGAAGTGTTAGTATCAGTGTAAGTAACTATGTTTGAAGTGTTAGTAACAGTGTTAGTAACTGCATTTGAGGTATTAGTAACAGTATTAGTAACTGTGTTTGAAGAGAGAGGCTATTCCAGCCATGCAAGACTTAATCGTCCGTCTCTCGTTAACATTCGTACACAAAGGAACGACTGCCGCGAGCAGCAGCCTGGTCAGGTTTGTCTGTCATCACCACCATGATGGACTGCTGTTTCAGTTTTGATCACGACCCCCTTACCATCACTGTCCTTCCAGTGTCCAATCAGCGCGCACCTCATTATCATAATTTAAATTAGTATCCAGGCCGGTTGAAACCTCGTGTGTATTCTCGTGAGACAAAGTCGCAGTACGATGATAGCCACCAAAAGCTCAACATTTGTTGAAATATATTTTTTTCCATTCTAAAAATCCATTTAAAGACATTTTAAGAGAGACAGAATATTTAAGAAAACCAGGTGATGAGACATTTAAAACCATCAGCCCTGTCATAAAAAGAACAATCTAACTGGGTAAATTGGGACATTTTTGTCACAGTTTTGGCCCATGATAGATGTGTGCTCTCTTAGGTAGATTTAAACCTGTTTAAGTGATTATCACACATATTTCACTTCAGTGTAACCTGTAAGCCATCTTACAATTTGTGCTTTAGCAGATCAATAATACATTCTTCATGCTCTAATATTGTCATATTGCAAACCCCTAATTATTATTAGAAGTTGTAAATTCAAATATATGTGAAAAAAATGCCCCTTCAAATGAGTGTTAATGGAAATCAAGAAGAAACATGTGGAACATGAGCAACACTGAAATCTTTTAGTCTCAAATATTAAATTTTCATAATTGTGGGAGACGGTGATTGTAAGTGAGATTTAAACTTGATTGACTGCTCAGTATTGCAAGGAATTTGGCAAAATTTGGCGTATCAGCCGTTTCTTTCCCCCTAAAATTTTCATCTCACTTGAAGTTAATTGCTGATCATCATTGGCAGCTAAATAATCTGATCTGGGCATCCCTACCACATCCTTCGCTTCTCTCCCAGGAGTTTAAACACAGAAACGTCCAACAGAAGAAAGAATGAAAGAAAATGCTGAGTGGGAGTGGGCGGCGCAAACAGAGCTCAGGAGTCCACCATTGTTCCTGTGGTCCTCCTACTCACACGGAGATGATGAGGAAGATGATGAGGAAGAGCTGCAAACTGAGAGATGATGCTGTTTGCATGTTCAGATGATTCTAGGGCGTGGCCTTACCTTTTGTCTCTTCTTGGATGCTGAACAGTTTTAATGAAACTAAATAAATCTGTCCTCACTGTGAGGCAATGATAATCTTCATGAAGGACTGATTTAATGTTTGTATGAGCCCTTCAGTCAGAGCATTATGAATCTCTAAATCAGGGGATGGTTTGGGCTCGGCTGATGTAGGGCTGTGGGTCAGCGAGCGTTGGCGTGTTGTGTTTCACGCTGTATGTAGTTACAGATACACACAGCGGCGGTGTCAGTGTGCTTCTCGTCATCCTCGGGCATGAATGAGTTAGCACTGACCTACATCATGCTCCAACACACACACGCTCACATACAGTAAACACACACACACACACGAGTAAATGTGATCCTACACGTGGAAACACACATGCTGATGCACACTGACAAACGCAGTCATGCGAACCCAGCTACACACAAACACACGCTCAGTGAAACAAATGCTGTGTGATGTTTTAGATCATTACAGACTTCTGCTGAAGAGGTCACCGAGGTCACGCTCATGTGTTACGCTGTTGCAGAATCAGTATGAAGGTACAAGTGAGGGCGGAGCTTTTCACTGCGCCATGGCTTAAATGAAATCTGAAAAAGGTTTACAAAAAGGGATGCACGATATTGTCGGTTTGATATCAGTATCGACCATATTGAAATTTTGCAGATATTTATAGCCGATATATCGGCCACACATATCGGCCATATATCAGCTGGAATATCATGAAATTACATGAATGTACAATATTGATGCACCTTCTCATCACTGCATGGGTACATTTAAAATCAAGAGTTTCATTTTTGCAAGAGTTAAATGCTGGTTTTCTTGTTTTACATCTGTTCCTTACAAAAATATACTGTGACACTGAAGAAACAAGTCTATTTTTGTTAAGTACAGAGCTTGTGCTCTTGACCAGTTACATTGGTATCTGCGATAATGAATTTAAAAATATTGGCATATCAGATATCGGCAGAAATCCAATATCTTGCATCCCTATTTATAAAGTTCTTAGGGCTGGGAAATATATTGATTAAATCAATTTATTTGGATTATTTCCTGCAGAAAATTGAAAAAATAAAAATCAAGATTTTTTACTTGACTTGCTCCACTTGTAAGTTGTTTCAGTGTTTGAAATATAAATACTGAAAATGTTGACTTTTCATGATGGTCGGCCCCGACAGGTTTTGCACAAGCACAGGTTTAGGCTTGTATTTGATTTTTAAATGAGGTTAAATATTAATCAGAGAGTTTTGTGTTGATGTACTGTGAAAATACCTCAGCATTCATTGTTTATGTAGACAAGCCTGACTGTTTGAACCACATAATCAACATTTTATGACATGCACTTTAGCTATAAGAGGGTAGTTCGGTTTAGTTTTTGAATATATTTTGACAACATAAAGGCAAAACTTGATTTATGTAGTTTTTGTGTCACTTGAATTTTTTCTTTTTCTGAGATGGACCAAATGGATTCAAATCTTAAATCGTGTTTTGAGGAAAAAATTGGGGGATTTTATTTTTCGACCTAAAAGTTCTGTTGGGCTTTAGAACAGGTGTAAAAGTGATTTTAATGCTCAGATTTGAAGAAACTGTGTGTATATATAACCTGGGATTGTTTTCATTGTTCATTCTTCTTCTGTGGTATTAATCTGCCTCTGCTCTTTTCACAGTCAGCAGATAAGCATCGAGCGCTGGAGGAGACCAAGAGTTACACCACCCAGTCTCTGGCGAGCGTGGCCTACCTCATCAACACGCTCGCCAACAACGTGCTGCAGATGCTGGACATCCAGGCCTCGCAGCTCCGGCGCATGGAGAGCTCCGTCAACCACATCTCACAGGTCTGGTGCCAACCACCTCCACTCATCTACAGGAGTTTAGACACACTTATCAGCCTGTTTTATGCTGATTGAACTGTAGGATTTACATTTTTTTTCCCCAAACTTAAACTTATTGGCTCTTTTATGACAAGATGAAACACAGGATTTTATTATTAGTTTCCTGTGATCTTCAAACAAACATGGTAAAAAAGTAAGCATTTTGTGATTTTTTTTCAGCCTAAATTCTATAAACTTCTACTTTAATTCATTTTATTCTTATTTTGTGGTAAAATACATGTTTTTTTTTTTGTTTTTCTACCACAAAATTCCACATTTATTGGCCCATTTTATGGTAAAAGAAAGATAAGGAATGATGAACTTGTTCTCATATCCTATCAACCTATCAGTGCTTATAAATGTAAAATTAAATACATGATATTATTTATTTCCTCCAAATTCTACAAACCTGTTTGTAGTACAATGAGGTGTAAGAATCCATTATTTTACCCCTGCCAATGAGGCTATGTTTTGCTGGCATTTGTTTGTCAGTTTGTCTTATATGAAGATTTCTTTCCCCAGATTGTACTGGCCCATTTTATGAGAAAATAAAATGCAAGATGTATTGTTTTTGTCCCAAATTCTAGCAACATAATGGCCCATTTTTATGATAATTGAAATGCATGATTATGTTTTCTCCAACAAAATTCAACAAGATGAATGGCTTGTTTCGTTGTGTTTGATATATTTGATTTAATGACTTTTTTCACCGAAATTCTACCAACATATCAGCCAGTTTTTAGTTAACTTGAAGGTAGGACTGTATGACATTATCCACACATTATACAAGTTACTGACAGTTCAATGGTAATATGACATACACTACTTTACTTTATTCCTCTTAGACTCTGACAACTTATTGGCCAGTTATATGGCAATTAAAATGTAGGATTTTGTGATTGTTTTTCCACCAAATTTACACATTTATGGCCCAACTTTTGTTAGAAACAATATAGAATTAAATGATAGTTTGCCCCATATATAACAGACTTACTTGCTTACTTCATGGTTAAAATGAAATGCAGGATTTTATGATTTTTATTCTAAAATCTACAAACACACTGGTAAGGCTTTATTATTTTTTTCCCCATATCCTACAAATGTATTGACCTATTTTGTTGTAAAATGATTTGCTGGATTTGTTGCTTATTTCCCACACATTCTAAAAAAAATCTGTGAATTAAATGCTGGATTTTATGATAATTTTCCTCCAAATTCTACAAACTTGTTAGCTAATATAATGGTAAATTTAGTTAATTTTTCCTCAGCAGCAGTAAACTGACTTAAAACAGCCTTACATCTCCTCTTCATGCATGTTAAAGTCACACATGCATATATTAAAGCTCTGTTGTCTGTGTGCAGAAGTGAAGTCATGCATGAGAGACACATGTTCAGATTTAAGCGTGCAGGCTCGTTTATGTAGCGCCGAGTGCAGCGGCCCAGAATTCATCTCCGGAGGACGCTGAACTTAAAATATCCCAGAGCATGAAACAGTAATAAACTGCAGAGAGAAATTAACCGAGGAGAGTGTGAGTGCAGAAACATGTCGTCTGCACAGATTGTCTCTGAGTGTATGGTCAATTCTACAGCAGATGTTGAACCAGGATGAAAACACACTCGTCATCTGAAGAGACTTGAGGGAGGACCGACCAGCTGGAGACCCACGGACCGAACAGAGAGGAAGCTCATCGTCTCACTCATTACAAACCAAAGAAACTGCAGAGACCAGGCATCATCACCACTAATGCAGCCGCCACTGTCACCCTCTGCACCCTACCTGTAGTCCTTAAGCCCCGCCCACTTCCTCCAGCATGTTTTAGGTCGATATGATTGTTCAGGTGTCGTCTTCATGCCTGTCAGTTTCTGTGACCATCCTAACAGACTGAAGGTCATATGTCGTGACCTCTACATCAGTCTTTTAAACTGCGGTCATGTTGATTTGTTGAAAGAGTAGGACGGAGTGATGTTTGCTGAAACCATCAGTCATCAGCTGACCCCCACAGAGCGTGGGAGGGTGCAGAGTGTTGTGTAACTCTGATCGCTGCTGGTCGCCCTCACACCTACACCCAGATTTATTTATCTCAGCGGCTGATCAACAGGACGAGGAGTCAAAGATCCGTTGGTCCTTCATACTGAACATTTTAAAGTTCTTGGATTTTTGTCCGCTGTCTCCAGCCTGATTCACGGCTCTGCTTTCTACCAGTAAAACCCACGTTGAGAGACATGCAAAAAAAAAAAAAATCAAACTCTTAGACTCTGGAAAGTGTTTAGCATTCAGCGGTGATGTGAATCTATCCCTCTTATTTTGATTGTTTTTTTTACTTGATTTTTATTTCAGTTACATTTATAATCACACATACAAAATCATTCATCATCTGATGTTTTCTCAGAACAAATTTCCAATATAAGGTAATGTTATTGACATTTGGACTCAACAAAAGCACCCACGACTATAATAGCGAAATAATTAAAAAATAAATAAAAAAATAAATAAATAAAAATGTATATAATAATAAGGGGAAAAAGAATTATAATAATAATAAAACAAATTTAAAAAATAGTATAAAATTATAATTAATACAGATTGAATTTGAAGTGTATACAGGCATTCCCCATGTTATAGTTAGCTCATGGCACCGCTCCACCTTTTATAAACCGGTCTTTTTGGAGTCTCAGAGGTGAGTTATTTTCTCCATCAGGTATATTTCATTTATTCTTAAAATCCACATTTGTGCGATTGAGAGAAGATAATGTAACACAACATGGTAAAAAAAAAAAAAAAAAATGAGACACAACAAGCACACTTCCCATTGACTCCCAGTGTTTGAGCTAAGCTAACTAGCGGTGGGCGAGCTCTGTCCAGCTCTTCCTTGTTACTGCAGCACAGTCTAAAGAATGGAGTCTATCTGCTTGTCATGGACTCGGGAGTGAGGGAAGACAAAAAAGTAAAGAAAAAAATGTTGGCCTATCCTTTTAACTGGACTCTCTTGTGCTTCTCTCTCAGATTTATTCCTTCTCTAAACCCTCTGCGTCTCCATCCTCCTCGACATCCTCAAACTTCACACAAACAGAGCGAGCGTCTGCATTCATCATTTAACAGCAGCTGAATCGTCTTCATTCATAAAACAAACTAAAACAGCCCCACAAAGACAAACTGTGGACGCAGAGACAAAGGTGTAGTTTCAGTGGACACAGAGGATCTTTTTTTCTTCTGCTGGGGCTCCAGCAGGATCTGTGCTGTAGATATAATCAGGCTGCTCTCTGCCTGAGCCATAATTACACAGAATAACCATCAGTGCTGTTATGTAGGCGACTGTTTGGTGCTGTGAGGATCCTTTCAGAAGAATAAACCAGAATGGTCTTTTATAATCCATTTCTGCTGCAGTAATCAGGAGGGGACGCAGAAACATAAACTAGATACAGTTTAATTAGCCTGCTTTGACTAGACTTTTACACTACAATACTGTTTTAGTAAATATAAGTATTAATGAATGTGTTACCAACGCAGGAACAAGAGCAGGAGTCCCAGATTTTATTGTTTTATGTTCAAATAACTGCAGACAAACTGAACACTGTTCACATTTGCACAAATACTGTGTGTTTGTGATGTTTTGGTGCTGACAAGGTGGTGCAGCTGAAGTGCTCGCACCAACAAGGTTGCTGGTTTGACTCCCTGAGTCAGCCAGGTTCTTTCTGTGTGGAGTTAGCATGGTCTCCCTGTGCATGTGTGGGTTTTGTCCAGTACTTCAGATCAAAAACATGTTCCTTTGGTTAATTGGTGACTCTGAATTGCCCTTAGGTATGAGTGTGTGAATGGTTTTCTGTCTCTACATGCTGGCTCTGTGATTTGCTGAGGACAGATCACAGAGTGTACCCTGCCTGACGCCATGTCAGCTGGGATGACTTATTCAGAGATAGGTGTATTAGCGGTTTAGATGATGGGTCGATGGTACAGAGATGCTGCAAAACTGCAGAAATTCTGTTTGCAGGCTGAATGGTGTTCATTATGTCTACAGTTTCTTAGAAATAGTTTTCTTTGTTCCTTTATCTCAGACATGTATACTTTTCACGTACCTTGACATGTTTTTGCGGAAACTTCCGCCTTCCTCAGAAGTGTCACTTGGTAGTAGGTGTGACGTGTTAAATCAGCTGGTGTTACAGAGGTGTGACCCTTCTGTCAATTTTTTTGACAGGACGATCACGCCTCCCTGCAGAGGCGAACAGACAGCGGGAGGCGTGATCGTTTCCGCTGAAACATGTCGAGGTACGTGAAAAGTATACATGTCTGAGATAAAGGAAAAAAGAAAACTAATTCTGATTGCAGTTTAACTTAAATTTATTGCTGGTGTAGTTCATTTTTAGGAAGGCTGGATGTTTCCTCTGTATCAAGGTTTGACCCCTAAAATGATGATTTCAGGTTTAATTTGTTGGATGAAAAATACAAATACACATAAAAAACTTAAATCGTAAGAGCTTGTTCTGTCTCTGTGACTTTCATTCTGCTGCATGGACGTCCTTTTTGTAGTCAAGACGCTCTCTCCTTCAAAAAAAGTCTGTCTTCTTAAACAGGAAGTAAAGTGACCTTGGCTCAAAACAGTGCAAAATTACAAAATAAAAGCTCAGCCAATATAAATGACCATAAATCACTCATTCTTTCTGTTAACCTTAACGGGATTACTCACTATGTGTGTTCCTTTTTTTTTTAATGAAGTAAGCATATATATTAAATAATGAGTGTATTACACTTTGTATTGTGGACCCTCCAGGTGTATAGATAACAATAATTTGGCCCTTTGGGTGGCTGAAGTCGCCCATCCCTGTTGTAGACGGTGCACACTCTCTTTTTCTGAAAAATCAGAAGATCTTTGTTAAAGTTTGTTTGCAAATAAAGGTTCTAATTATTTATTTATCTGAAGGCTTTTTTGACAGCTGATAAAAGAAGATTTAAAGGTCTGAAATAGTCTTAAATCTGATTTCTGAAAGTGTGTAGAAACCCTTTAAATGGCCTGAACTTGGCTTTTTAGGATTTTAAGTCAACCTGCACGTATCTGTGATTTTTTTGTCCCCTTTTTATGAAAAACACATCTCTTCTCTCTACGTTAGCTGAGCGATGCATTGTGACTTAGATGAAGATGCAGAAACAGTCAGTTTGATCCTGCAGAGGCTGCAGCATCAGTTTAGTTCTGAGGAAGAAAAAACAAGTTTATGAAGATGAGACCTAAATAATCGTAATCCTTGGAGCTCTGCTGTTCAAACCCTGAAGACCAAACAGGCCTAAATATATTTGCGTATCACTGAAATCCCTGCATGTTGGTTTCCTCTCAGACGGTGGACATCCACAAAGAGAAGGTGGCGAGGCGAGAGATCGGCATCCTGACCACCAACAAGAACACCACTCGCTCACACAAGATCGTCGCCCCGTCCAATCCAGAGAGGCCGGTGCGCTACATCAGGAAACCCATCGACTACGGCGTGCTCGACGACATCGGACACGGAGTCAAGGTGGGAACGCGAATGAAGATAATGATAAACAGAGTTTTTAAATGCTTTTAAAATCAGAAAGTTTCTTAAAATAATGTGAATCAGTGACATGTTGGTTCTTTGGAGTGAAGATGATGCATGCAAGAATATTTTAGATATTATTTAGATAAATATTTTAGATAAAACCTCTTTCTGTATTTTTCATTTAACATGTGCTGCATGTGTTTCAGTCTCAGTGAAGTTTAGTTTCCTAACTGACTCACTCTCAATCAGAGCTTTAATTAATTCTCAAACTCTCTTTCTGTGTTTCTGGATGTTTTATTTTCTGTTGCATGAAGCTGCACCTCTGACACTAACCTGCTCTCCGTCTGTCTGTCCTCTCTCTGCTCTCACTGATGTGCTCAGTGGTTGTTGAGGTTTAAGGTAAGGACGAACCACACTCCTGCACAAAATACAAGAACAATAGATGTTATAGATCTCATGTAGCAGGGAAGAATGCTTTAAAACTGCACTGATAAATTTAAGAAACAGAATAATGTATTGATAATAATAGTAATAATAGTAGGTTTTATATAGACAACTCTTTGGTAAATTGCTCCGAAGCAGGGCTCTACAGTACAGACTGAAAATGTTTTATTTGATGTGAAAACTGATTCTTGACATGCATGTACTTATTTTTCTGCAAATAAATAATTGCAGGTCAATCTACACTAGTTTTAAACTTTAATATGATTCTGGAAAATTTAAATCAATTTGTCACTAATTTAAAACCACAACAGCAGAAATAAAGAAGAAAACAGGCAGCAATGAGGTCAAGTCAAGTCAAAGTTTATTTCTGAAGCACGTAAGTCTTGTATGGGTGTACAATGTAATCATGCATACACTTAATTATATTAAAAACGGTAATGGAATAAAAATGAACACAATATTAAAAAATACTTAAAAATAAAAACAATAAAAGAGAAGATAAAAGAACATAAAAGCCAAGGTTACTCGTCCAGCTGGTACTGAACATTGTTTTAATGTTTTAAATGTTTATTCTGTTAAATATGATGTGTTAAAAATGGTCAAAATCAGTCTTATTTTAGGAACTGTAAATCTCCATTACTGTGATGATGGATCATCAGAGGGGTAAAAGGTTTAATGTTAAATTTGTTTAGGTGTGGGCCTCACCTGTGTTTGTTTTTCTGCAGGTGAATGGCCAGCAGAGCAACAAACTCGGAGGAGGTCTGTCCCGGACGAACCCCCCCACACAGAAACCACCGAGTCCCCCGAGGGCGGGCAAGGGCATCTTAGGGTATGTCCCACCAAACACTCTGGGTTACCAAAACTTTGGGGCGGTCTCTCTGCCCTCTGTTTCCATGGTTCAGAATTGTGTTCCAGGTTTAGGATTATATTTTAGGTTCAGGATCATGTTTCAGGTTTAAGATCATGTTTCGGGTTCGGGATTGTGTTTCACGTTCAGGATCATGTTTCAGGTTCATGTTTCAGGTTTAGGATCATGTTTCAGGATCATGTTCCAGGTTTAGGATCATATTTTAGGTTCAGGAACATGTTTCAGGTTTAAGATCATGTTTCGGGTTCGGGATTGTGTTTCACGTTCAGGATCATGTTTCAGGTTCATGTTTCAGGTTTAGGATCATGTTTCAGGATCATGTTCCAGGTTTAGGATCATATTTTAGGTTCAGGAACATGTTTCAGGTTTAAGATCACGTTTCAGGATCATGTTCCAGGTTTAGGATCATATTTTAGGTTCAGGGAACATGTTTCAGGTTTAGGATCATGTTTTGGGTTCAGGATCATGTTTCAGGTTCAGGATTATGTTTCAGGTTTAGGATCATGTTTTAGGTTCAGGATCACATTTCAGAATCATGTTCCAGGTTTAAGGTCATATTTAGATCAGGATCAAGTTTCAGGATCATGTTTCAGGTTCAGGATCATGTTTCAGGTAAAGGGTCATGTTTCAGGTTCAGGATCATGTTTCAAGATCATGTTTCAGGTTCAGGATCACGTTTCAGGTACAGAATCATGTTTCAGGATTACTTTTCAGGTTCAGGATGGTGTTTCAAGTTCAGGATCATGTTTCAGGTTTGGGATTATGTTTCAGGTTCAGGATTATGTTTCTGGTTCAGGATTATGTTACAGGTTTAGGGTCATGTTTCAGGTTTAGGATCACATTTCGGGTTTGGGATTATGTTTCAGGTTCAGGATTATGTTTCAGGTTTGGGATTTTGTTTTAGGGTCATGATTATGTTACAGGTTTGGGATTATGTTTCAGGTTCAGGATTATGATTCAGGTTTTGGATCATGATTCAGGTTTAGGATTATGTTTCAGGTTCAGGATTATGTTTCAGGTCTGGGATTATGTTTCAGGTTCAGGATTATGTTGCAGGTTTGGGATTATGTTTCAGGTTCAGGATTATGTTACAGGTTTGGGATTATGTTTTAGTTTTAGGATCATGTTTCAGGTTCAGGATCATGTTTCAGGCTCAGGATTATGTTTCAGGTTTAGGATTATGTTTCAGGTTCAGGATCATGTTTCAGGTTCAGGATTATGTTGCAGGTTTGGGATTATGTTTCAGGTTCAGGATTATGTTACAGGTTTGGGATTATGTTTTAGTTTTAGGATCATGTTTCAGGTTCAGGATCATGTTTCAGGCTCAGGATCATGTTTCAGGTCTGGGATTATGTTTCAGGTTCAGGATCATGTTTCAGGCTCAGGATCATGTTTCAGGCTCAGGATTATGTTTGAGGTTTGGGATTATGTTTCAGGTTCAGGATCAAGTTTCAGGCTCAGGATTATGTTTCAGGTTTGGGATTATGTTTCAGGTTCAGGATCATGTTTCAGGTTCAGGATCATGTTTCAGGTTCAGGATCATGTTTCAGGATCATGTTTCAGGTTCAGGATTACATTACAGGTACAGAATCATGTTTCAGGATTACTTTTCAGGTTCAGGATCGTGTTTCAAATTCAGGATTATGTTGCAGGTTTGGGATTATGTTTCAGGTTCAGGATTTTGTTTCAGGTTTTGGATTATGTTTCAGGTTCAGGATTATGTTACAGGTTTAGGGTCATGTTTCAGGTTCAGGATCACATTTCAGGTTCAGGATTATTTTTCAGGTTTGGGATTATGTTTCAGGTTCAAGATTATGTTACAGGTTTGGGATTATGTTTTAGTTTTAGAAACATGTTTCAGGTTCAGGATCATGTTTCAGGTTCAGGATTATGTTTCAGGTTTGGGATTATGTTTCAGGTTCAGGATCATGTTTCAGGTTCAGGATTATGTTTCAGTTTTTTTTCTTTTAGGCCTCATTCACTGTCCCCCCGCCCCCCTGTGTGCGTGTTTTTGCGTGCCCCGACTCTTTTGGGAGGTGGGGCGTCCGGGGGCAAGCAGGCAGAGCAATGACATCACACACGGCGCTCAGAGAGGCGGTAACGTCATCGTGGTGAAAGCTTGTTGTGTTCTCGCCCCTCAAACATCTAGGTCACCCAGCTGTGTCCCTGCTCCTCCTCTTCATCATCTTCATCCCTCTCTGTAGTTATTCTGTCTCTCGCTGACTCTGAAGGAGGACTTTAACCTCTCTGTGTCTGATCTGAAATTTATCAGATTTTACATTCACATCAATAATAATAAAAATGACTGATAAACTGAGTTACTGTGGCAGTTTATCTTTCCTCTTACTTCTGAAAATAAATTATTACAGTTAATTCTGAATTAAAATCAACTTCATTTATAATCAACATATAATGATGAGCACGTTCAAACCTTAGAAAATAAAATCAGCTCCATAACTGAGGCTCTAAATGTCTTTTAGCTCACTGGAGGTCATTCTCACTGCAGAGGGTGTAAATGATACTATAACACCTGTTAGGCTGCTGCACTGAAGCTCCTGCTCACTCTCTCACTAATGTTTCACTTTAGCTTTGGGACCACAAAGTTTTTCATTTTCCCATTAAGATCAGGACACTCGTGACCACCAGCAGCTTGAACCCTCCTTCACTCATAGGTGAAGGTTAAGGGTGCGAACGCTTCGCCCCGAGGCTCCAAAGCAGGTGACAACAACCCTTTTAGCTGCGTTACCAGCTGCTGTAAGCAGTGGCAGTGCCCAGGGCCTGAGCACAAGCCCTTACGGACTGAGCTGCAGTGCATTGTAACAGCCCAGCCTCTAAATGCTCCCAAAAGCTTCGTTTCCGGTCCACCTTTACCAAAAAGTTCTCTCTGGGGTCATTCCTCCCATGCCCCCCAAATCTGCTCAATATGTTTGACAGTTGTTTCCAGGTACTGTAGATTTTAGGGATATTAGGTGGGAGACTTTAAATATTAAAAATTATATTTAGCAAAAATGATTTAAATCAATATGACTGTTTCAATCAGGGCTGGCCAATATATTGATTAAATAGATTAATTCAAATTATTTTCTGCAGAAGATATAAAAATTCAAAATCGAGATTTCTTTTCTTGACTTACTTCAATTGTAAGTAGTTTCAGTGTTTGAAAATATAAATACTGAAAATGTGCAGCTTTCATGATGGTAGGCCCTGTCAGGTTTCACACAAGCACAGTTTAAGGCTTTAGTTTGTTTTTTTGAATCAGGGCTGAGAGAGATATCAAGTTTTTGAAAAATATGTAAATATTTTTAAACAAGGTATAAATTTAGACAGTATTTTTTGTATTAGTATAACTGTTGATGCGATAAAACAAGATTCATTGAGCCACCTTTGGGAATGTCAGAGCTAAGGATGTCATACCAGGAGACAAAAGAAGCTTGATGAAGGTTTCCCAGATTTCACATATGACCTCTAAATGCAGCATGATGGCTGTAAGATGTTGAACCTCAAGCTCTTAAAGCCCTCTGCATCAGGACAATCCTACTTTAAGCTTCTTTAAAATATGTTTTTAAATTATTCATCTGGAAAAACATGCTGGGTAGAGCCGAGTATTTTTAAGAGCCTAACGATTCGATTTTGATTCTTTAGGCTGCAATTTGACTTATTATTGATTTTAATGCCTCGATGTTGATTCAGTAAGAAGTAGAAATACACAAATAAGAGTACCTGTTGACAATTTTTAAATATTTGTTTTCATGCCCATGTGAACATATGTGGTATGTCACCCCACATTTTTGAGCAATAAAACATCTGAAAATAAAAATTTGCACAATAATAATTTATTTGTGTATATGGAGTATGGAGTATAGTATTTTTACCCACCCCTAATGTTGGGTTTTAAATTCCAGTCCATATTGCCCAGCCCTAATTTAATCTGTCTTCTCATTTCGAGGAAGAAGCAGCTTACAAACATGTCAACATTTCTTTAATTCTAACAACAGTGGTCAGGATTTGAATCCAGGTAGGTGATCTGTGAGAGCCAGCTGGCCCTCCCGCCTGAACCTCCCGTTGTCCGTCTCTTCCTGTTTCCTCTTTGTTACCTGCTGATAGACCGTCTGCTCAGGAACCAGGACTCTTCATTCAGAGCCAAAACCGTTTCCACACTGACAGAGCCAGAAACAACAAAGTACCTGCAGATCCAGAGAGAATCAAACATCAAAATAATGAGAAGTCTTTAGAGTTAGCTGGAGAGAGTGAACAGAAGCAGCTCAGCCGTGTTGGAGTTAAAGCTCCGGTGATCACGCCAAGATCAGCGTGTTCTTCTATCAATAGGCACTGAGCACACGCAGCAGAGAGCTGGCATCACGCTTCAGTCCGCCATCCAAGTCCTTCTGTCATCACACGGATAAAAACACTCTCACACTCTCTAATCTGCTCCAGCATGCTCACAGAAATCATAATTATTCCTCCCAAACTAAGACCTCAGGAGCTGTTTTCATGTTGATTCTGTCTCACTGAGATGCTGTGACACCTCCAGGGTTCCCACGCGTCCTGGAAAACCTGGAACATGATTGACCAATTTTTCAGTCATGGAAAATATATGGAAAATGAGGAAAAAAGGCAAATTGTCCTGGAAAATTATTTATCTTCCTTCTACCTTGTTAGTGAACAAAAATCGAACATAGGAAATGAAGTGAAAATGTTATTGGTAACTAATGCACACTTAGCCATAAAATATGAGTAGATAAAATAATGCAAGTTAAGGAATAAAATATAAAAACTCAAAACAATGGTAACAAAAAGAAATAAAAAATGGCAAAATAAAATTTACGATACTTAAACAGTAAATCAACAAAATCTATTTATTAAAAAAAGCAGAGTAAATAAAGATAAAAAACAAGTCTAAACCATACATTTATAATAGTAAGACACTACAAAAAAGCCAGACTAAAAAGATAGCTAGCAGATAATATTCATAAGAGTTAGAAACAAATAAACTTTAAGTTCAATACGATACGGTGGGGATAGCTAGATATATTGGTCATCAACCTTTAATCTTGTGTTTTAGAAGGCTAGATTAACCTGAGAACTGTCCACACCAATATTGTAACTTCAGTTGGTTATGTGACACTGGAATCTGTGGGTGTCATTGTGCTATTGTATGAAAAATTTGTCATAATTTCTTAGAAGTCAGAGAATGCCTGATATTTCGTAGATGTGTTACAGCCATAGACTGCACAGCTTGTAAATCAGACCCCTGGGGCGAAAGATAGCAGTCTGGGTAAATGTACAAAATGTAAGGTACAACTGCAGAAAAGGGCAGCAGAGGGTGAAAACATCCTGGAAAAGTCCTGGAAAATGGTTTCTAGAAAAGAATGGGAACCCTGACCCCTTTTAAATCTTTTTATTACACATTGTTTGTGTTGAATTTTCATGCTGAGCGTCTCGGACCGGCTCCTCTTTGCTGGAGGGGGAAGCCTTTTCCTAAAAACATCCTGACCTTTACAGGCGACTTTTCCAGATTTCCCTCAAAAGCAGAAGGCTAAAACCAGGTCATGGTGTAAATCACAGGAATTATGCATCCCAGTGAATACTTATTTATCATATTTACACTCCGTTACCCTTAAATCTGCTGCTTTATTCATCCTCAAGTTTCTTTTCTGACCTTTGTTTGAGGAATTAATTTTTGCTGCAGCAGGAGATGAGTGCTGCGGCGCCCCCCAGTGGCTCCAAATACTCATGAATTAAATCAGAAACGCCTCAAACCAGTGTTCATTTTGACAACACTTTTTAATTTATTTTTATTTTTAGTCTTTTGCCTAAAATATCTTTTAGTTTTAGTCATAATTTTGTCATCTAAATTGTTTTGATTTTAGTCTAGTTTTAGTTGATGAAATTTCACAACATTTTAGTCGATGGATTCTACTGTAAATTTAGTCGACTAAAATATGAAGTGTAAAGAGTAAGGCATTTTTATGTTTCCTTGAATTTCTGAAGTCATGCTTCCACTTGGATAAAATGAAACATCTAATAACCCTTTATTGAATGCTAGTAAAGTTTGAATGTATAAATGAACAGAAACAAAATTAACTTTTGTGTGAAATGCAGTCACATCTATTTAGGTTACCTGGCAGAGCATCTCAGTTACAATACCAGAACTGACAACAAAGAGAACCTGCTCTACATGAATACATCAATTCATACAGAGAGTAGCTCTGATTGGATCACTCCCCAACTTATCCCACCACCACCAAGCTAAGGCAGTTGTGACTGGATGTCCCTCTCAACTCATCTTTCCACACCACCAAAGTAGCTGTGATTGGAAATATTCCTAACTTGTTCTTACTTTCTTCATGACCAAATGAGGTCTGATTGGATTAAGTCTCGGTCAAACATTTTAGTCTAGTTTTTATTTGTTGCCGAAAATGTCAGTTAATTTAGTTTTAATTTTCGTCCATGTGCACTTGATTTTATTAGTAAATGTCTAGTTTTCATCAGGGGAGAAAAGGTTGTTGATGAAAACTATTAGTCAACAATATTAACACTGCCTCAAACTGCTGCATGTGATAAAGAATATTGACCCTGGTTTGTGATTGTAGTTCTTAATTAATTTACAGGGACGCAGATGTGAACAAGGAAAAGATCAAACTGGACTTTAAAGACTGTATATTCACTTATTAACCCCGAGTGTTGTCAGAAACCCCTTCCCCTCACCCCCCTTTAACCCCTTCTCCACCTTTGACCTCCTGCGCCTACAGGAAAAACTCCCCCTACAGGACGCTGGAGCCGGTGCGCCCCCCGGTGGTGCCAAACGATTACGTCTCCAGCCCGACCAGGAACAGCCTGCAGCAGCTCCCCAGCCCGGCCCGCACCGCCACCCTCAACAGCAGACCCCGAACGTACAGGTAGACGGGGCGGCGAGGCGACCATGGCTGCAGGAGCGGGGCTTAAGGCTTTCTCCTTTCTTAACCTGCTTCAGTCATTCATGCTTTTCATTCATTCAAGCTTTTAAACTTCGTCTTTCTGGCTGATTTTACTACTTAAAGGAAGGTGAACGAGCACGAGCAAATACTCTGGGATTTTTTTAGGTCTGAATGGGAATAAATGTAAAAACTGTGCTTTTTTGAGCTACAAAACTGGATAAAAAAGAGGAAATAATTAAACATCAATGACAAGAAGGATGTTTACCACTCTAATATTAAAGCTGTGTTACTACAAACTGACCATTAAGTATAAGAAAATTGAATGGACTTATGATTTAGTGTGGCATCTCCTCTTTTTTCAGCACTTTTAAAGGTTGTGCATGGATAAAAGGAGGTTTTTAGGATTATTGTCCGTCTTTGCAAAGTGTTGAAACCACTCTGATGCCAATAACTTTTTATAATATCCAATGACACTACAACTATTCACCTTGCTCAGTTTAGAGACAACCTCCTGATTGGTTTTGTCATTTCACTTGTGCAGGTGAAAGTATAATATTTGCATATAATCCTTTAAAAGTGGGCTTCGAGGATTTAGAACAATCCAAGGTAATTGTTAACTTGTAGACTGTAAATAAAGATAAGTTTAAAAGCTGAAGGCTGATGCTTTCTGTTGATCTTGAAAACTTGAAAGTGGATTCAATCTCATTGCTCTGGAAATAAACATCAGAAAGTTTTAATTCAATGCTTGATAACAACAGTTTCACTTAAAATTTTCTTCAAAGGGTTGATTTTGTATAGATTTGGGAAAATAAAAACACTTATTTTAAAACATAAAGGGACATTTGCAGGGAAAGCAGCTAAATCCCCTGTCATATTTCCCAGACTCTCTGCTCATCACTTCTCACCTTTCTTCTCGCTCTTTGTGAGATTTCGCTCCATCACGCGTCGCTCTGCCTCGGCTTCTCACTGCTGTCAGTGTTTTTTTTCTGTGCTACCATTTTTCATTTTTATTGAATTAATAGCTGAAAATCTAACTCTCTGCTCTCATCCTGGCAGCTTTAACCATCTCTCTTTCCGTGCTCTGCTTCATTTACACATGAATTTATTCTCTCTGCAGCTTTTATTCTGAGTAAACGGAGCTGCTGGGGCTCTGGATGGGAGAGTCTCTTATGAGAGATTAATTTCAACCTTTTATGGCAGAATTATGAGGACAGACGGTGGAGACGATATTTTAGGAGGCTGATGAATCATCTGAAGCTGTGATAAACAGCTGTGTTTATCAGGAGGAAGTTTGTCCTCAGTGAAGGATATTCTTCATTCACCGTCACAATTATTAATGCTTTTACAAAAAGGCATATATACACATACATGTCAAGGAGTTTTTATATTAACATTTATTTATTCAAACGCAAACAAAAGAGCAAAACTTGAGTTAAACAGAATTCAAGACATTTAAGCTTCTTTTTCTTTCAAGTTGAAGATAATTTATTTTATTGCTTTTTTTTACATTAAATGTAATTCACCAGAGTTAGCTGATAGCTTATGTGCATCTGCTACAGGTTAACAGTATATGCAGTACATAGCAGTAACAGTTTATGTTAGCTCGATTCAGATCCTTCAGTTTCTCTGCTCTTATGTACAAACTTTTTTAATCACTCCCTGATTGTTAGATCCATCTCTGCTGTCTTATCGCACCTCTGCCCAAAGATAAACATATTCTTATTTCTCCCATCCAATCAGCAGCTCTGTCAGAAACCGTCAGCCAGTCAGATTCTGTGTTTGCAGCTTTTCTTTGTTTCAACGTATCTGCTGCCGACATTAACGCGACTCTTTGCTCATTTTGACTAAAATCTCTGCTTCATATCGACTGTTCTCTAAAATGTCTCCTGTCTGTAACCATCTGTCTCTGCTCTCTTATTGCTCATCTCTCTGTCTTCATTATTTAACATGTCAGACATACTTTTATTGAAGTTTGAAATAAGGTGACGTCAATCAAAAGTCTAAATTTTAAATAGAGGATATTTAAGAGGTTTTAGGCTGTTTTAACCTCAGAAAAATCTGGCTGAATATTATTTTAAATGCTTTAGAAGGTAAAATAAATTTTAAAGCATTCATTAATTTAAATAATATACATCTTTTTTGTGTTTTATACCAGCTGTAGCCACAAAATGCTCTGTAAAACATAGTTATCCAGGTGTTCCTCAGGACTATGACGTAGGGTCAAAAAATTAGTGCACAATAAAGATGAAGGAAAAAGAAGAATACTCTGTAAACTCATTCCGTTGGTTTGCGATCGTCGTCTTTAGTCATCCAACAGAAACTAGAGAGTGAGTTTTAGGTCTGTGTCATGAATTATTGCATGTTTGTGGAGCACAAATGCCAAAAGCAGATTTTTCAGAAGATAATAAATGAAGGAAAGTCCGGCTGAGTTTGTTTTTCTGTTGATTTAATCCTCATATGAACCAATTCAGGGCCTGCACTAGAGAGAAGTTTGTCTCTCTGTCATCCTGTTGATTTTTTACTTTAAAATTTCACTAAAAACTAAGATTTTTAGTGAATAAAGACACAACTGCAGGAGCTTCAACGGTCTGTCTTTACCCGTACTGATCGCAGTGTGTCTGTGTTTTTGCAGCGGCAGCAGTGGAGGAAGTCACCCCAGCAGCAGCAGCCGCAGCAGCAGCAGAGAGAACAGCGGCAGCGGCAGTGTGGGCGTGCCCATCGCTGTGCCCACGCCATCGCCGCCCTCCACCTTCCCAGGTAACACACGCCTGAGACGCCCACACCTCTGACTCCTCTTTCACCCCCTACACCTCCCTCCTGACTGCATGGAGATGTCTGTTAATCGTGTTTTTATGAAGTTAATAGTATTAATCAGTATTTATTTGCCTGTTTATTTCCATACGTGAGTTACAATTTTCTGACCCCATGCTATCTTTAAAAAGAAAATAAGCAATATATTGGTGACTTCTTTGGCAAAGAAATGACTGACGTGTAAAAACTGCTAAAACAAAGTATATTTTAAAAAATTAAGAATATAAACATTTGGCTAAATAAATCCAGCAGACACAAGCTGTTACATGGACCACAGTGATTTAGTTTTTACATAAATTCCTCCTCAAACTGAACAAAAAGCCCATCATAGTGCAGAAATATGAATTTTCACCTGGGGTGGCCAATCTAAATACCTGGGGGCCCCAGGTGAAATCTGGCCACACCCCTGCCCACTATTTGAGAAACACTGGTTTAATGGAAAAAGGATAAAATGGGGCATTTTTTATTTTTATTTTCGTTTTTATTTCAGTGTTTTTAGGTGGTCTTGCTGCTTGTTTGTCAAATATTCTAAATAATCTTGATTTTAACCTCCTGATAGAGTGAAGCAGCACTGAGCTCTAGAACATGGATTATTATCTTTCTGTTCCCTCTCCTAACTCTGTCATAAATACATTTATATTTAAGTTTCTGTCTATCTGCCTGAAGACAGTCTGTGCTGCAGCTTAAGTGATTTTAACATCTTTCCTTCACCTGCCTCCTCAAACCCTCTGAGCGTCCTTCCTTTCTTCCTTGTTTCCTTTCCTCCCTAAAGTGTCCCCGACTGCTGGACCCACCAGCTCGTCCTCCACAGCTCCTAACTCCTCCCCCTCCCCCTCACCGACCCCCTCCTCCTTCTCCTCCTCCTCCTCCACTACCACCTTAACTCACCCCAACGCCCCCCTGCCCCCGAGCTCGCCCTCACAGCACGCTGATGCTTCGCCGCCAAACTCACAATCACCTGCACCCCCCAGCACCTCCCCGCCCTCTAACCCCGCCCCTGGCACCTCCGAGGGCCAATCAGGGGCTCCGCCTGCAGAGCCGTCTCCTCTCCTTCCTCCTGCTCCTCCTTCTCCACTCTCCTCCTCCTCCTCCTCCTCACCTCCTCCTGCAGCTGAAGGTGAGCTAAGTCCTGATCTGCTTTTTCTCTAAATAACTAAAAATCAGACTTTTACAGTGCTTAAAGAAGAATTTTATTTTAATATTTTATTTTCATGTCTCTGTTTAGACAACATAAACTTTATGAGAGTAAAAACAAAAACCTCCAACAGTCTAAAATCCCCCAGTTCTTCTTCCTGCTGGTTATATTGGCAGAAATGTTAATTAATATCATTTTTATTTTCTCTAAGTGTTCACAGAATAAACCAGTGTTAATTTTGACAGCATTTTTAGTTTTAGTTATAATCTTTTGTCTAAAATATCTTTTAGTTTTAGTCATAATTTTGTCATCTAAATTGTTTTGATTTTAGTCTAGTTTTAGCTGATGAAATTTCACAACATTTTAGTCGATGAATTCTACTGTAAATTTAGTTGACTAAAATATGAAGTGTAAAGGGTAAGGCATTTTTATGTTTCCTTGAATTTCTAAAGTCATGTTTTACACTTGGATAATATGAAACATCTAATAACCCTTTATTGAATGCTGGTAAAGTTTGAATGTATAAATGAACAGAAACAAATTGAACTTTTGTGTGAAATGCAGTCACCTTTATTTAGGCTACCTGGCAGAGCATCTCAGTTACAATACCAGAACTGACAACAAACAGTGAGCCTGCTCTACATGAATGCATCATACAGAGAGTAGCTCTGATTGGATCACTCCCCAACTTATCCCACCACCACCAAGCTAAGGCAGTTGTGACTGGATGTCCCTCTCAACTCACCTTTCCACACAACCAAAGAAGCTGTGATTGGATATATTCCAAACTTTTCCCTACTTTCTACATGACCAAATGAGGTCTGACTGGATTAAGTCTCTGTCAAACATTTTAGTCTAGTTTTTATTTGTTGCTGAAAATGTCAGTTAATTTAGTTTTAGTTTTTGTCCATGTGCACTTGTTTTTAATAGTTACTGTCTAGTTTTCGTCAGGGGAAAAAAGGTTGTTGACAAAAACTATTACGAAAATAATTAGTCAAAGTTAACACGGGTCCTGGAGTGCCCCTGAGTTTTGGTTTTATTCTTTTGAATCTTTAACATAGATATAAATTCTCATGATGAGGTCCCTCTCTCTCTTCAGGTCCCTTTGTCCCTCAGTTCTTCAGTATGAACCGTCCTCAGCCCCGACAGCAGACCCCTCAGGTCGGGGGGTCGCTGCCATACCGCCGTCCCCCCTCAGTGACCGGCCAGCCAATCACAGCACAGAACCAGGTCAACGGGGGGCCGTATTTCCACCAGAGTCCAGGTAAGATGATTGATACCAGACCTACGAGGCTCGTACAGGTTAAAATATTGATCTGATTAAAATATTTATCATCTTCATTTAGCTCTGTGGTTTGATCAGCATGTAAAGGTGCCAAAAAATGTGAATATTTAAAACAAATTTAATGGTTTGATGTTTACCTCAAATATGTGGATGAGGTGTATATTCATTTAGAGTATAATTGAGAATAGTCTGACTCAATCTGAGTTAGTCATAGCTACAGTTCAAACTGATTTTATTTTATTAATATTGTATTAAAACCTTTAAACATTGATTTACAGTCATATTTTTTATTTCAACAGCGTCTCCCCCGCCTCCGTCCATCCTCCAGTTCACTCCTCAGCTCCCACTGATGGGGTTTGTTGCTCGAGTTCAAGAATCCAGTGAGTCCAAGTTTTTCTACCTTCAGTATTTTTGACTATAATCTATCTCAAAAAGTTGATTTGTGTTTTTTTTTTATTGAGAGGGGACAGTGAAGGTTCATGTTCATCTAAATACAGCAAAATAAACAATCAGATTATAGTCATTGGGTGATTTCCATCAGTTGTCCCGGAGTAGATTTTCCCTGAAGAGAGAGATATTAAAAGACATTTCTCAAAATTACATCCAAAGGAAGAACAAAACTAACAAACTCAAATGTGTGCTGGTTTTGGATATTTACACTGACACGGTAGGGTTTAAATAAAAATTGATAAATCCTCTTCTTGATTGACATAGAAGAAAACATGCTTTATTTTTTAGAGTAACAGTCATAGGTTAAAGAGAAAAGTACTTTATAAAAGCTCAGTTTCTACAAAATACATTTAAACTCTACAATTGTGGAGGTCATTTTACAGAAACAATGAAACGCAGATGTTCTCAGATCATAATGGGATGTTTTTACTAGAAGATGGCACGGTGGTGCAGCAGGTAGTGCACGTGCCTCACAGTAAGAAGGTTGCTGGTTGGGTCCCTGTGTTGGTCAGGGCCTTCCTGTGTGGAGTTTGCATGTTCTCCCTGTGCATGTATGGGTTCTCTCAGAGCACTCTGGTTTCCTCCCACAGACCAAGAACATGCTGATTAGGTTGATAGGTGACTCCAAATTGCCCTTAGGTATGAGTGAATGGTTGTCTGTCTCTCTTTGTGGCCCTGTGATTGGCTAATCAGTATAGATGATGGATGGATGTATACTAGAGTCCAGCCCGAGGCCTCTTTACTGCATGTCCTTCCCTTCTCTCTCAACAGAGCCAGACTGTCCACTGTCTCCCCGCCAAATAAATACATGAAAAGGAAATAAATTTATCTTTAAAAATGAAAAGAATACCTTTTTGAGAGCAATGACCTTAGAAAGATATTTAAAGAGTTAAAATATTTGAAGTCTTAAATTTGAGAAAAAAAAGTTCATTTTTTTATTTGATCAGCCAGTATGTTCAGATTTTTATTGCAGCAATGGAG
Source organism: Cetoscarus ocellatus (assembly GCA_037902135.1). NCBI lineage: Eukaryota > Metazoa > Chordata > Actinopteri > Labriformes > Labridae > Cetoscarus > Cetoscarus ocellatus. The sequence goes on along the minus strand of JBAMNC010000698.1, from coordinate 487,622 downwards.
TTTATCAAGGCTAGAATTAGGCACAAAGGCATCAATATTAATGTACATTTTGGATTTTTAATGTATTTAAACAGAGCCTCTGTCAGAAATACTTTGAAATCAGGAACGGAAAAGACTGCTGCCAATGAAACCACCTCAGAGACAGAATGACAAAGCACATTTAACAGTCATAAATGTGTAGATTAATGTAAAAATAAGGAAGAATTTATGATCAAGACAATTTTTAACTTTACAAGATGCAAAACTCTAAACGTAGGTGATAATAAGTCCATAAACCAAAGTGAGAAATTCATTATTATTTGATTTTAAAGCTAATTACAGCTGATTAGACCGTTCAAATTGATATAAATATTGAGAGTAACTTCTTTCTCTCCCTCCTCCAGTCTCAGACGCCACCTCTCCCCCTCCTCCCCCTCACCCCGCTGCAGCTGCCGAGAGCCAACCAGCACCAGAAGAGACTCCACCCACTCCGCAGCCATTGGAGGACGGACACGAGGAGGAGGACTCGGCTGTGGTGGAGTACAACGACCCGTACGCTGAAGAGGACCCTCCATGGGCCCCCAGGACCTACCTGGAGAAAGGTACAGAGCCTGAGGGCGTCTATTTTGTCTCTACAGCGGCGTCTTCATCGAAGAACAGGACAGGATCAGCTGTTCTGCTGTCTGATGGTGATGATTAAAGAAGTCTGGACCAATCACAATCAAGCAGACCATGATACCTTTCTAACCCTGTTTCTATGAACATGCTGTGCAAGCAGATACCAAGTGGGCTCTATTTTAGTTTCCGTGTTCAGACTTTAATCTCTTCTTTCAGTGCATGTTTTTGACTAAATGAGGGAGAAAAGCTGTCAAAGATTCACCCTCAGCCTGGTTTGGCATCATGTCATGTGTCGTAAAGCTGCGTCTTCATAGTTCTCGGAGTCAGCAGATTGTTCGTCTTGGCTTCTTTACCAAATCCAGAAACAACCGAATTAGATTATCTTAGATAGAACTGTAGTAATCCCCTCAGGTAATTTAAGATTCCAGCAGCAGCATTATAGCAGTACACAGGGTAAAAAGGAACACAGGGTAACAACAACTAAAAACAATTTGTAGATATAAATAAAAATATAAATAAGTAGAGAAGCACTCAGAGAGCACAGACCTCCGCCAAGCAGCTCAGTTCAGCAGTGGTTTTTCCGTAACCCCTTTAAAAGATACAATTCTGGATCACTAGATCCAGAATAGAGCCAGGATCCAGACCAAACTCAGCACATACATGGAGGTTGTTATCCTGTATGAACACAAGAACATCACTTAATATTTTGATTTTATATGAATTATTGAATTTTGTCAATGAGATTTCCCATTATAAAGTTCAATGTTTTTTTGTGAGATCAGTCTGGATCAGATCTAGATGAAATTTACCCTGATGATAGAGACATGGACCCCATATTATCCTGTAAAACTGGAAGCAAATCTGTTAAAAATTGGCAGAGATATGATTTTTTAAATTCCCCCCAGTGTTTACTTATGGGATATTTGGAAATTTTTTGAATTTTTTGCATCTGGACAAATATACGTATCACCACTAAAATCTATTCATTTTTAAGTTGAGCCATTACCAACATCTCCTGAAAATTTCAGCTAAATCCAACCAGTAGTTTTTGAGTGATCTTGCAAACAAACAATAAAAACAAACATACAAACCATAACCTTCTTGGCGGAGGTAAAAATATGGCTTCTCGCTGGCTAATGCTCCTTCCCGTTCTCTGTCTTCCTGTTACTTCTCCTTCCCCCTGTGTGAAGAGCTGTACAGTCTGAAGGCCTGAGGGACAAAAGAGTTTATAGCTCCCACACTGGAAACGCTATAAGATTCTGAGTAATGACCTTCAGCACAGTGAAGGTCAGTGTGCTTGTGTAGTGGGTGAAATAGGGCCCCTTTTCACGGTCTGACCTCCTCTACAAGATCATGCATTCATGTTGGGACAGGACTGCAGGTGAAGGGTTAATCAGGTGGTTGCTGACCAGCCCGTGTTTGTCTGTCACCCTCTAGTGGTGGCCATCTACGACTACACTGCAGACAAAGAGGACGAGCTGTCCTTCCAGGAGGGAGCCATCATCTACGTCATCAAGAAGAACGAGGACGGCTGGTTCGAGGGAGTGATGAACGCCACCACGGGCCTGTTCCCCGGCAACTACGTGGAGTCTATCATGCACTACGCCGACTGAGGGGGTGAGGAGGTGTGGCGGTCTGAAGCTCAGTCAGGCATCCGAGCCACCGCAGGAGGGAAAGACCACGAGGCTCCACTTTGTTTTTAGTGCTGAAGTCACACCAGGTGATCACAACAATCACCAACAACATTAGTTTGGGTACGCTCCTCCTTCTGCCTGAAACCTAGCTGTTTTTACCCAGAAGGCCTTGCTTTTGGGTGCCCATGCTTGTTTGGATAATGCTCTTAAACTCTGCAGGTTTCTTGATTTTGCACCAGGAGGGGTTTGACATGGAGGCCTGCTTTAGAGGACGGAAATATGATTTTGAAATTAAATCCTAAAAGTTTGTTTTCTAAGGTGGTGATCACCGAGTCTGAGCTGCAGCAGAAAGATTCTGAGCAGGAGCAGGAAAAGCCAGAATATACACCACACTTCTTTTGATGAAAGATTATTAACATTTATTGTACATACACATGAAAACAAGCTAACAAAGAAAAGCATCAGGTATTCAAAAGGAGGTCATACATTCGAGCGTGTCAGTCCACGGCATGGATGTCAGGTTAACCTCTTTGAGGAAACAAACACAATCCATTTCTCAGAATCTCAACAACTTTTCTGTTCTCAAATCAAGTGAGAAAGTCTCTGCATCTCTGTATGTCCATTAATATTTATACCCAGTCTGTCTTTGTTGGAGGAGTGAGATGAAGCCATTTTCATATTTCTGCTTTTTTTCTGGCAGCCAATAATATTTTTATTAAATATTTGTCTTGTACTAAAAAGTGAGATAGATTGTTGCCCAAATAAATTGTTGAAAAGGAGCAATCAATATCAGCACCAGAAATGTGTTGTAGGACCTGAGTTACTTTCTGCCAGTAGGACTGTCTTACTGGACAGCTCCAAAATATGTGAGAGTGGTCTGCCACCTGTTCTCCACACCTCCTCCAGCATAGACCAGACAACTTCATTTGTCCTTTTTCATAACTTCTTTGTTTGAAACGTTGGCTACAGCTTCTGCACCAACGTGACCTGTACTCCAGGATGAAATGCTGACAGCTTCATGGAGCCAGACGGAGACGCAGAGGCTGGTGTGACTTTTTAACAGCATGTCTCTGTCATGAAGTGATGATCCTGAGTTTAGATAAAGGCTGGTGTCCTGTGATGTAAATAAACCAAGTGAAAGGCTCTTCAGTGAGAGATAAGGCAGCTCCAGTCTGAGAGAGCTGAGTGATCAGCTACCGTAATGGGGGTAGCAGATGTGCAACATGAATACAGCAGACAGAATAAAGAGTGATCCAGCTGCACTGAAATGCAGGCTGTGGTCTTAAATATGAACCATTAGACGTCAGGGAAAAGGTCAAAGCTTCAGAGGACTGCAAAAAAAAACTGACAGCCTTTTATGAATCAGTGTAACCTATGTTCTGGATTTTACGGTATGTTCTGATCTAAAGGGTTATTATTAGATTTTTTAAGTACAACTTTTCTTTAATATTTTACTAAACTCGCTCTTACAGGAAAACTAACTTTGTCTCTCTGAGGTTAAGATAATTTTACAATAGAATAATGATCAAATATGATAATTTTGATTTATGCCTTCTAAAGCAGCATATTTACTCTTTTAAGCTCCTGTGGCATAAGAACTGATGACTTTTGTGACTAATAAGCAAACTGCAGCACTTTCAGCTCCACCCTTCAGGGTCAGTTTGGCACACTGGTGGGACAGCACGGTTTGGTTATTTTGGACCTTTTCTCCTTTTCCAACAGTGGAAACTTAAGTAAATATGTGTACCAAACCAAGCCAAACTGAACACAGCCTTACACATGGACCTGGAACCAGAAAAGAATTAGTCTGTGTTTTTTTAGTCCTCCTTCCCCCTTAAACAAAGAATTTAGATTTATCCTTCAATATAAAGAACCCGTTTTCTCCCAGTGGTGAAAAGACTGAAAGAATTGAAGCTATGCAAAAGCCACTTTGGCACTAAACACTAAATTTAGACACTAAGCTTCTTTTTTTCCATATAAATATAAATATATCTTCTTCTGAACCTTTAGGCCTAAATTTAGTCTCTATTTAGGTCAAATTAACCAAATCTAAATGTATCTCTTGATTAAAATCAACATTAATCAGATGAATAAACATATAGATGATTATATAAATATGAAGGCCAACATAAATATAACATATCACGGCTGTCAGGCAGAAGCCAAATATCAATATTTGTATGCCTTCACTCTCTAAGAAAGACTTTGCTGTATTGATTTATTGAATAAATGCAGATGTTTTTCACAGCCCTATGAAGAGTGGTGTTCTTGACGTAGTCGGTTTGATAGCTGAACTGTTGATAGCTAACTGTTTTTGTTTAACCCCACTGAGATTTTAACTTTATTATTTAACCAAATGTTATCTTCTTGACTTTTGCCTTAAAAATAAGTTCATCTTTATTTTTCTCTGCAGCCTTATTTTTTTAAGTCTCAATAAAGTGTAATGAAAACACTAATAATCAGTAAATCTTTAGGCAATAACACTAAAACACATGAAGTGTTGATTTTGAGTGAAGTAGAAGCCATACTACAGAGCTATTAAACTTTATTATGTTTATTTCTGTTATACCTTCTCCTCTGTGGTGAAGTCTGTTTTTGAGCATCTTAGCTTTTGTTTTAAGGGCTCGAAGCACAAACGATTAAATGTGACGAGGACAGAAGTTAGGGTTAATACACGTACTGATATGTGAGGAGGAGGAGGAGGACTTTAATATGTGGGGAAAATCAGCTTCTTTAGAGGACACTTAATTTTACTGCAAAAATGATTTACAGCTTCATCAAGTTTCACTGAATTTGTTTTTATAATCTCAATCTTTATATATTGGGTGAGTATATATATATATATATATATATATATATATATATATATATATATATATATATATATATATATATATATGGTTTTGGTTTCCCATCCCTGCCCGTGCTGAAGCTGACATTTCTCCTCGTCTTTATTTTAGTCCTGATTTAGTCGGAGTCTTCCTCCACACTCAGTAGATCATGAAGGACATTTAATATCAAACATGTATTGACTCACTCGTATGTTTGAAGCTCCTCTGTCTGATTTCTGAGCCTCGTTCCCGTCCTGATGGTGAAGTGGACCTGATGGAGCCGCCGTGTTTCCAGTGTTAAAGTTTACAGAGTGTCTGCTGCATGCCTGATATATAACTGACATTTTATGATCATGTTTTTATATTCCTTTGACTGTATCGTTGGTTTATTTTTATACTTTACCCTGAGCTTCTGTTGATCCAATGTTCCCCTCGCCGTGGTTGGTTGTGCAGACGTGGATCATTGTGCCAAATCTGGAGGTGTTGTGAGTGAATGTTGAAGAGTGAGTACAGTGTGTTTGTGAGCTGGTGTGAACCAAACCTTCCCGTCGTGATTATGGACCTGAGGACAGTGTTTTCTGGTGTTATAGTGTTAAATCAGCTTTCAGGCAAAAACCAGAGTGTGCAGAGTTTATTCAGAGTTTGGGTATCACCCTTCACCCTGGGGTCCCACTGCTCCCTTTAGATGCTCATGTTTTTACTTTAATGTTTTTTTTCCATCAATAATCCACAAGATTAAATTTGACAGAAATGTGTTTTCTTCTTACAAACAGGGCCGCCAAGGAGGGGGAAAAAGGGGGAAGATTCTCAGGGGGGCCCCAGGGACAGGCAATGGTATGGCCCATCCTAAATTTAGGAAATGGTTTATATATATATATATATATATATATATATATATATATATATATATATATATATATATATATATATATATATATATATATATATATATATATATAAAAGCAGTGTTTATTTTGATGTTAATACTTACCGGAACTTGTTAAGACCATTAAACAAAGACCCCTTTTTAGTAAATTAGCCTTTAATTTGGAGATATTAACTAACTGCTGTTAGCTTTAATGACAGAACTGTCATACTTCTTAACATCTTATTTTTCTACTAAGTAATAGGGTTGCATGATATTGATTTTGCTTATGTAAGTCAGTATTTCTGCATTTGAGATCACAGGTACCAATATTTTTGTCAAGAGCACAATGTCTTTACTTTGTGATAATTTACTTGTTGAGTTCAGTGTGACAGTCTGTGTGAGGAAAACAAGAAAAACATTTAACTCTTGAAAAAATTAAACTCTAGATTTTTTAGATTTTAGACACCTCACATGGAAAATAGCCAGAATTTGGGTCGTCAGCCAGGGAGCCCAAGGCCCAATTTGACTCCATCCCTTTTCTAACCACGCCTCTCTGTCATTTGGACACGCCCCTTTGTCAGTTGGACACGCCCATCTGGTTGAGAAACGGGCCCTGGAGTGAGCTGTAATAGCCTGTCTGATCCTGACTTTAGCCGTCATTGGTTGTTTTGACATCCTGCCACACTCTGGTTCTTGTCCTCTGTGCAGTTTCCCTTTAAATGTTTGGACTGAATAATAAAATAATCTGAAATGTTTCAGTCCACGTCTCTCAGGCTGATTTTACCAGGAATCTGCTCCGGTTTCACTCTGCAGACCATCGACCTCAGAGTCTGAGTAAAAAGTTTTCTCAGCTGAACAGAAATTTGATATTTTACAGTAACTCTTCGGCGTTACAGTCCGATCAGATCCTTTTTAACTTTGTTTTGACCAAACAGAAATAAAAAGTCAGGTCCTTCACTTGATTGTTCTGATCATAAAGTTTAACTCGTCTGCAGATTCTCCTGGTAGAACGTGATGTCTGGAGAGTCTCAAACATGAGACTGAAGCACAGTGTTTTTGTAAGAAAATAAAAAGTTAATGTCTTAAAGATAAGAATGTGTCTCTGTCCTTTGTCCTCATTCAACTGAAGTTTCTTTTGAGGAGTGAGTTAGCATTTAGTGCTTCCTGGTTCTTAAGGTCGAATGTCTATGAGATTTTGAAAAGGCTTTTTTGGAGAAATACCTGAAATGTGATTCATTATGAACACATTCATACAAGAGTTTAACATTTCATTTAAAATAATAAAATGCATCTGATGTTGCCCCACTTTTGAAATCTAAAGCATCACTGTGTTTTTAATAGGACAGTTGCTAATGACCTGCTAACAAGGACTTAAAATATGGTTGTGGACCATGATGCAATAATTTCTGATTGTTTTTCATGAAAAATAATTCATATATAATTCATAGAAATATACTTCATCACTGAGGGGCGTCATCAACAAAGTTTGGGTAAAATTGTGTTAGTAATCGATCACTTCAACCCTCCTATAATGTTCCTTTCTCAAAATAGCAATGATGTTCCTGGGTCAGTTTGACCCGAGGCATGTTTAATTATCCAGAAACCAAAGAAATCTCTGTAAATATTGTTTATATCTCATTATTAACTCCATTATTAATTATTTCAATCAATATTTAAAAGGAGGATAATTCTCTTGTTTTCCATTAAAAAAAAACATGTCCAAACTTTTTTGAATGTACATTGAAAAGATTGACATAAAATGCAATAGTTTTACATAACACTGATTTATTAAAAATTTATTTTAAATTTAGATTTTTTTTCTCCTAAAGGAGTGATGTTGAGACATCTCTTGTGTTAAGGGTCAAAGATACCCATTGACTTAATGATTTTTTCCCCAAATCTAGGGTTTTCAAGTCAATAAATAAGAAGTTGTGAATAAAAAATAAATTTCCAAAAGTCTCGAAGAAACTGGAAAGAACATTCACGTCATGCTTTTGTGATTTGCTGAAAAATATCCCATAAGTAAACTGTTAAGGATTGCTGTTTAAACAGTCACACACACACACTCCCTCTCAACACCCTATATCTTCTATCTCTAAAACATATTTATCATTCCTGCATGTCCTTCTATTGTCCTTTTTTCAATATACAGATGTATAATCCTTTTTGTTTGTTTTTATTATTATTTTTCCCTATTTTATTTATTATTATTATTATTATCAGCAGTAGTAGTATTGGTACTGTCATTATGTTCATCGCTGCATTGTTTGGTTTTCCGTCTTTTCATTATTTTTCCTGTGTGTTTCATAAAAAAAAAATTATAAGGGTTGCTATTGTAAAAATACGATTAAAAGCTCGGCACAAGTCTTCTAATATCACCCTTTGGTCAGTTTTAAATTTAAAAGTTTATTGCTGTACACTTCTGTAAGACAGAAGGAACACCCGTTGAATGAACAAATGAACTACTCCTGCATCTCCTGACCGGAAGTGACACAATCACGTTTAGACTACATCACCCAAAATGCACTGCGCCGCACGGGTCAAATCTGAATTCAAACTGCTAAAGCACCAGCTCTGTTTTCAAACTAACCGCCTGGATTACCAGTAAAAAGACGGGGATATTCCGCTTTGTTGAGGTTTATCTGGGTCCATAAGACTGTTATGTAGTCTCCGGATCAGTCAGACGGATCCTGTTTTTGGACTTTTTGGTTAAAATCATGATTTTGGTGTTTTTGTCGCTGCTAGGCTAAGCTAACGCGTTGCTAGCTTAGCTCGTGTGATGACTCCAAACGGCTCGTGCTCTCCAGGAAACATGAACCTAATGACCTTTACCTGGACAGAAGAGGTGAACCCGTCATCCTGACCGAACACTGACTGTGATATTTACTCTGACCTATACAGAAGCCCCTCAGCGCCATGACTCTGGCTCCCAAAGAGCTGTCAAACCTGCTGAGCATCATCTCGGAGGAAGCCTGCACCAACACCTTCGAGACCCTCTCCACCCATTTCCACCACTTCTTCGGGAAGGCTGAGCACTTCCGGGTGGGCTCGGTGCTGGTCATGCTCCTGCAGCAGCCGGACCTCCTGCCCAGCTCCCCGCAGAGGCTCACGGCTCTCTACCTGCTGTGGGAGATGTACCGGACCGAGCCGCTGGCTGCCAACCCCTTCGCCGCGGTGTTCGCTCACCTGCTGAACCCCTCTCCTGCGGGGGACGAGACCGAGAAGGTGCTCTCAGGTAAGCCCGCCGCCGGCCAGGTGAGTCCGCATGCATGGACTCACTGCTCTGGGAGGCGTGATGCTCTGCAGGAGGGCTGCAGGTGTCCCAATGACACCATCAAGTTTGATGTTTTTTTTTCTCTTTTTTGATTTAATTTGTATTTTTTTTTCCCCCTCGTTATTTTTTCCCAGTTTTTCCCACTTTTTTCCCTTTTTTATTTTTTTCCTCTGTTTTTTTGAGTACGGATATCTGTATGTCTGGTTGTAACCTTATCCTAACCCTTTCATGGATAAGGGTTGGGATTAAATTATAATTTTTCGCCCTTTTTTTTTTTAATATTTTCCCTTTTTAATTTTTTTCCTTTTTGTTCAGAGAAGTTACTTTCAGTTTATGTATGAGTAGGGATATGTGTATGTCTGAATATATGTATGTAAATGAATTATTGGATAGATTTATTTTGATAAGGAAGCCAAATCATGTTTTATGGATAAGGGGTGGGATTAGATAAGTATCACTTCTTCCCACTCCTTTCCGGATATGTAAATCATAGTTTTCATTTTCATATTTTGTCAGCTTTGTATTTTATTGTTACGTTTGTTCACTAGTTGTATGACTGTTTTCCCCTTTTACTTTACTTCTTTTTATAGGTCTTGAAATAAACTACTCCAACACTATACTATGTCATTTGCCTCGAAAGATGTCAAAATCACTGATAGTTTGGTTCCTTTCTGTTCCAAATATTAGAGAACAATTTTATCTCCCATATTTTAATGAACTGTAATAATGAAAAGGACCCAAATCTTTTGTGAAATCATATTTTTTTAGGATTATTGCAGCAGAGCACCCATATTAATGTAGATTTTAATAATAAGTTGAGCTTAAATGTGATTATATCTTGCTTTCCTTGACCTCTGATTGGGTCCTGCTTCTGTAAAATAGTGATAATAAATAAAAATCTATCTTTGTGTCCTCCCACCAGGCTTCCTCCCTCCGATCACCCAGCCGGAGAAGTTCTTCCTGTCCCAGCTGATGTTGGCTCCACCCAGAGACCTGTTCAAGAAGACGCCCCGACAGGTGTCCTGCATGGACGTGGGCAACATGCCGCAGTCCATTGACATCAGCGGGCTGCAGCTCGCTCTGGCAGGTCAGAACAGAGAGGACGCACTGACAGTCAACTGGCCAATATGAAAATAGTATAATATAAATGTATATGCTGACATTTCCAAACTCATTATTACAAAAATCAATAGTGTTGATCACAAAGCTCTTGACTGAAACTGACCTTTTCTTTAATGTTTATTCCACGTTTCTTAGAAACAGAAGTGAAACTTTGGGAATATAGACAGTTAATATGGACCTTTTAACTTTACACTTAATATCTGTGACAACCCTGTGAGTCCATTTTTAATAATTATTTACTGTTTTTATCATCTGTCCAAAGTAAATAAATATCACTTCATCCAGTGCAGTGATTAATTCATCATTGACTTTATAAATATGTGAATTGTTGTCTGTGTTTTCAGAGCGTCAGTCGGAGCTGCCCACTCAGAGTAAAGCCAGCTTCCCCAGCATCCTGAACGACCCCGATCCAGACTCGTCAAACTCAGGCTTTGACAGCTCAGTGGCCAATCAGATCATAGAGTCTCTGGTCACAGGGCCCCGCCCATCGTTCGAAAGTGAGTGCCTCCTCAGCTTCTATGTGTTTTAGATCATTTTTAGACTGCTACAGACCATCTGGATGAAACTTTAAACCGCTCAGTAAAGAGTTAAGTTAGGTTAAAGCTCTGTGGTTTAGATTAAACAAGAACATAAACATGAAGAAACCATCTCCTCATTCTCTGGAGCTTCAGTATAAATCAGGATTTGAGAATCTTTGGTCTCAAATCTTTGGTGAACGTTACTGATGGATGTTCTGGTCTCCACCCTGGTGTCCTGTTGTCCTGTGTCCAATGATTATATGCGATTGATAACTAATTATTTTCATCATAGTTTTCATCAACAGCCTTTTTTCTCCTGATGAAAACTAGACAGTAACTAATAAAAACAAGTGCACATGGACAAAAGCTAAAACTACATTAACTGACATTTTCATCAACAAATAAAAACTAGACTAAAATGTTTGGCTTAATCCAATCAGACCTAATTTGGTCACGTAGAAAGTAGGGACAGGTTAGGAATATATCCAATCACAGCTACTTTGGTTGTGTTGAAAGGTTGGATGAGTTAAGAGGGACATCCAATCACAGCTGCCTTAGCTTGGTGGTGGTGGTGGGATAAGTTGCGGAGCGATCCAATCAGAGCTACTCTCTTTATGAACTGATATATTCATGTAGAGCAAGTTTACTGTTTGTTGTCAGTTCTGGTATCGTAACTGAGATGCTCTGCCAGGTAGCCTAAATAAAGGTGACTGCATTTCACACAAAAGTTCAATTTGTTTCTGTTCATTTATACATTCAAACTTTACTAGCATTCAATAAGGGTTAATAGATGTTTCATTTTATCCAAGTGTAAAACATGACTTCAGAAAATCAAGGAAACCTAAAATATGCCTTACCCTTTACACTTCATTTTTTAGTCGACTAAATTTACAGTAGAGTTTATCGACTAAAATGTTGAGAAATTTCATCAACTAAAACTAGACTAAAATTAAAACAATTTAGATGACAAAATTATGACTAAAACTAAAAGACATTTTAGGCAAAAGACTAAAACTAAATTAAAAGTGCTGTCAACATTAACAGTAGTGTGAAGCTTCTGTTAACATGTTCAAAGTCTCCAAACTCGTCCTCACACCTCTTCCTCCTCCTCTTCCCTCTCAGGTCACTTCCGGCCCGAGTTCATCCGGCCACCACCCCCTCTGCATGTATGTGAGGACGAGCTGGCCTGGCTGAACCCCACGGAGCCGGACCACAGCGTGCAGTGGGACCGCTCCATGTGTGTGAAGAACAGCACAGGTGTGGAGATCAAACGCATAATGTCCAAGGCCTTCAAGAGCCCGCTGTCTGCGCAGCAGCAGTCCCAGGTCAGAACAACCATGATTTATTTAAGTCTAGATTTAACCTTTGACCTGAGGCTGGGAGAGAGGTGGGAGGTGCTGCGTGATTCAACAAAATGTCTCAAAAATGTTTATGCATCTATTTAAACTAAGGCTGGGCAATACACAGATTAAATCGATTAATTTGAATTCTTTTTTGCAGAAGATTTAAAAACTAAAAATTGAGATTTTCTTCTTGACTTACTCTTACTTCAATCATAAGTTGTTGCAACGTTTAAGATTAAATACTGAAAATGCACAGGTTTTGCAGGTTTGTTTATTAAATTTATGTTAATAAACTGTGAAAATAGGTCAGAATTTAGTGTTCATGTAGACAAACCAGCCTACATTCAACTTCATTATCAACATTTTATGAAAAAATACCAGCACGCAGCTTAACTATTAGAGGGAAATTCTGTTTAGTTTCAGAATATCTTTTTAACATAAAAGCAAAACTTGATTCTTGTATTTTTGAGTCACTTGGAGGTTTTTTCCTTGAGAGGGAAAAAACGATTAAGACTTATAAGTCGAGTTTTGTGAAAAAAATTTAGGATTTTATTTTTAGGCCATATCACCCAGCCGTAGTTTAAACTGTGTATCATTATACATTTAAATAAATATATTATTAATGGTCAATATTTAAGATATTATTGCCCTAAAACTCAAACAGAGCTGCTTCTAAAGGTCCAGGTTTTTAATGACCGACATTAATTTTAATATTCAAACCTTTTGCCGATTGTTTAAAGTGGAGAAACGCTGATAAATTTGTTTTATTCAGTTTATTTGTTTAACCCTCTGGTCATGATGTGGTGGGAGCAGGAGTGCTGCAGGGTCTGATGGGAAATGTAGTCTTATTGACGAGTTTTACACCTCGATGATGTCCTGTCTGTCTCCGTCCCCGTCTTTCGGTGCAGCTGCTGGCCGAGCTGGAGAAGGACCCGAAGCTGGTGTACCACATCGGCCTGTCCCCAGCCAAGCTCCCTGACCTGGTGGAGAACAACCCTCTGGTGGCCATCGAGATGCTGCTGAAGCTGATGCAGAGCAGCCAGATCACCGAGTACTTCTCCGTCCTGGTCAACATGGACATGTCCCTGCACTCCATGGAGGTCGTCAACAGGTCGGCAGCTTCAGAAACATTGAAACAGTCCATCTGAATGTGCTCTGTCCTCCTTTGAATTTAATATTTAATATTACTGCAGCTCTGTCTCACACTTTCCCTGCTGTAATTCATGCTGATGCTTTTCAGACTTCATCTTTTGATCTGTCGGATGGATTCATATGCAGCTTGTCCCTTTAATATCACTTATTTTAAAAAGACTTTTCTGAAGGAAAAAGCCTCATAGTTCAGTTTTCATCCCTGAGATGCTTTAATAAGATATCTCTCATGTCCTGATCAACAGTTTTATATTTCTGCAGGCGCCAGAGATGAAATATGACCAAAATATGTTTCATGAATCTCACAACAGCTCTAGTTTTGTGTTTTTATTAAGTCTCAGAGAGCTGTTCTTGGTTTCACATTTCTGTGAGATTTGATTCATGATGCTTATTTCTGTACTGCATGGAAAAAAATATCTTAATTAGATTTTATACCTAATATTAAAAACAGGAAAATAACAAAAATATAAGTAGAAGTGCTCTGAGAGCACAAACCTCTGTGAGGATATTATTAACCAAATTATTGTCTTAAAACAGGGACTTTGGGTACAAAAAGGGCCTCATTAACATCATCCTAATATCCAGAGGCTCAAGTATTTTGGCACTTTATTTAATTTAAATGTTGTATTTTTAAAACTTTAAAACACATCAGCCTCATGTCTGTCATGTCTTTTTCTGTTTTGTCTTTTTTCTCTCCCAACAAGTGAAGTGCTTTAATTATAAATGACAGAGACATTCTGGTGGACAGAGTTAAAAAAAAAAAAAACACTGAAGATCTGCGTGCTGACAAAAACTCATTTGAATAAAGACACTAAAAAAATGAGAGACAGTGGGAGCTAAAGAGGGAATTAACAAATGAATAATTCAGATCAGCCAGTGTTCAGTATTACTGTACCTATTATTAGCAGCCACCTTTGATTCAGATTAACTGTCCATAACTGACCATGACAGTAAGATCTGAGTTTTAATTCACTCTTTAACTGGTTTGAAGTTTTAAAACTGCTTCGTTAAATGTTCGATGTGATCGTTCGTCGTTGCTGTTGTCTACAGGCAGTATCATCTCTCCTCTGATTGGATGATTTATTGAATCTGTTTGTCTCTCTCCTCCTCCCCAGGTTGACCACAGCTGTTGATCTTCCTCCAGAGTTCATCCACCTCTACATCTCCAACTGTATCTCCACCTGTGAGCAGATTAAAGACAAATACATGCAGGTGAGATGATTCGCCCTCATACAAACTAAGACTCTGATTTTATAGGCACTGAAGAGGCCTCCAGAAAGTTTTTTATCACTCTGTGAAGTCACTTCTGTTATTTCAGACAGTCTATCAGTCTGTTTGTTTATACTCAGTCATATATATTATTTATTTATATAAAGTCTTAGATGTTCTTTTGTTTGACTTCCTTACCTTTTAAAAACATCAGCTGCATCCTGAAGATCAGAGGAGAAAACATCACAGGGGGAGCTTTCCATGCAAAACCAGGGGGAGGAGGGAATAAAATAAATAAATAACTTTGTTAGTTTATTTTATTCTGTTTCATCTACATACTTATTTTGCAGTTACTTATTAAACTATTTTTAGTCTCTGCTGTTCTTACTCTTCTCACCGGTTTCTCATCATTTTAGACCTGTTTTTACCTTCTTCTCCTGTTTTAATATATTCCCTTGTTTATAATTATTGTTTTTATTTTGTTATTTTATTGTATGTATTTATTTATTTTTTCTCTTTTATCCGTCCTCTACCCTCCCCTTTTCAATCTTCCTGATGTGATGTCAACTATCAACTGTCATCAATTTCTCTATGTATCTATAAATCTATTACCTATTTATTCTCTTGCTGTCTCCTTATCATTATACAGTGCCATGAAAAAGTATTTGCCCCCTTCCTGATTTCTTATCTTTTTGCATATTTGTCACACTTAAATGTTTCAGATCATCACGCAAATTTTAATGTTATACAAAGATAACCTGAGTAAATACAAAAGGCAGTTTTTAAATGATGATTTTATTTATTAAGGGAAAAAAGCTCTCCAAACCTGCATGACTCTATGTGAAAAAATAATTCTCCCCCCCCCCCCCTGTTAAATCATGAGTTAACTGTGATTAACCACATTTTTTTGAAAGCTGAGTTCAATTTCACTGACTACACCCAGACCTGATTACTGCCAGACCTGTTGAATTAAGAAATCACTTAAATAGAACCTGTCTGACAAAGTGAAGTAGGCTGCAAGATCTCGAAAAGAAACACATCATGCCACGATCCAAAGAAATTCAAGAACAAATGAGAAACAAAGTGATTGAAATCCATCAGTCTGGAAAGGGTTACAAAGCCATTTCTAAGGCTTTAGGACTCCAGTGAACCACGGTCAGATCCATCATCCACAAATGGAGAAAGCTGGGAACAGTGGTGAACCTTCCCAGGAGTGGCCGGCCGACGACTCATCCAGGAAGTCAAAAAGAACTCAGAACAACATCTAAAGAACTGCAGGCCTCACCTGCCTCAGTTAAGGCCAGTGTTCATGACTCAACAATAAAACATCTTGATGATCCCCAAGACCTTTGGAAAAAATATTCTGTGGACTGGTGAGACAAAAGTTGAACTTTTTGGAAGGTGTGCGTCCCGTTACATCTGGCATAAAAACAACACAGCATTTGATAAAAGAACATCATAGCAACAGTCAAACATGGTGGTGGTAGTGTGATGGTCTGGGGCTGCTTTGCTGCTTCAGGACCTGGACAACTTGCTGTAATTGATGAAACCATGAATTCTGCTGTCTACCAGAAAATCCTGAAGGACAACGTTTGGTCATCAGTTCGTGACCTCAAGCTCAAGCGCACTTGGGTTATGCAGCAGGACAACGACCTGAAACACACTAGCAAATCCACCTCTGAATGGCTTAAAAAAACAAATTGAAGGTTTTGGAGTGGCCGAGTCAAAGTCTGGACTTAAATCCAATTGAGATGCTGTGGTGTGACCTTGAACGGGCAGTTCATGCTCGAAAACCCTCCAATGTGTCTGAGTTAAAACAATTCTGCGCAGAAGAGTGGGCAAAAATTCCTTCACAGCGATGTGAAAGACTCATCACCAGTTATTGCAAACACTTGATTGCAGTTATTGTTGCCAGGGGTGGCACAACCAGTTATTAGGTTCAGGGGGCAATTACTTTTTCACGTAGGGTCATGTAGGTTTGGAGAGCTTTTTTCCCTTAATAAATGAAATCATCATTTAAAAACTGCATTTTGTATTTAATCAGGTTATCTTTGTCTAATGTTAAAATTTGTGTGATGATCTGAAACATTTAAGTGTGGCAATATGCAAAAAAGTAAGAAATCAGGAAGGGGGCAAATACTTTTTCAAGGCACTGTATATAAAACAAAATAACTTCTTTAATAATGTTCTTCATATGTATGTGTTGACATAATGAGCTTTACTAAGGTAGTATATCCCTATAGTACTTCAGTCTGCAGTTTACCATTTTCTTTCCTTTTGTTGTTTTATTTTCCCCTCTGTGCCTTTTCCTTTGACTCCTCTTGTCTCTGTTTGACCTGATTGTTGATTTATCTCCAGAGTCTTGCCCTTTCCTGCCTTTGTTTTTTCTGTTTAAGCACCTTGTAAACATTTGTTTTTAAAGGTGCTTTATAAATAAAGTTATTATTCTAATTGTTATTATTATAAAAGCATAGTAATACAACGGAAGTGTGGGGTACCCGGCCTGTCCTGGTTGACTGGCCTCTGTAGTTTATGTAAATGAGGCCTAGGATGCTTCTCTTTCCATAGAAATTTGTTACAGAGCTTATCAGATTGTTTAAAATGTTTAAGTGGGATTCTGGCTGGGATTGCCTGAAGTATATAATTAAATTTAGGATTATCATTTTAACTTTAGTTATCATTTAAACACAGACCATTTTCAGAACGTTTGCCTTTCCCTTCAGTGACAGAAAGAGGGGCCCATCGATCAACATCTGCTGAAATGGACTCAGCAGAGGTCCAGATTAAGGTTTTAAGATGTTTTAAAGTCTTTTCTGACGTCCTGTGTGCTTTCAGAACCGCCTGGTGCGCCTGGTCTGCGTCTTCCTCCAGTCTCTGATCAGGAATAAGATCATTAACGTCCAGGACCTGTTCATCGAGGTCCAGGCCTTCTGCATCGAGTTCAGCAGGATCAGAGAAGCTGCCGGACTCTTCCGCCTCCTGAAGACCCTGGACACCGGAGAGAACCCAGCCGAGGCCAAACCTGCAAAGTAACTTCCCCGCAGATGTGGCTTTGACAGCACACGATAAGGGAGCATGTTTGGACCATCACGGGTCTGCAGTTCTGCAGGAGACAGACTAGATAAGACCTGATGGTTCCTCAGACTCTTGGATCTGCTCTGGGACCTGAAATCAGACCGGATCAGCTCGGTTCCCCTTCCTCCTGTTCTTTCCAGATTAAATCTTTTTTCTTTAATGAAACAGTGGAATGAGTGTTTGGGTATTTTTACATATATCATCAAGAGGTTTAAAACAACCACGAACACATTTTAATACAAAACTCATTTATTTGTGAAAAAGTTCAGGATTTGCAGTTTTTCTTTGTGAGTTTATAACAAACATTTGAAACAGTTTAGAAAATCTTATGCCCAAAATCTGAAAAATAAACCTTAATTTTTTTTCCCTGGTTTTTATTTTACAGCAGAAATAAAAGTAACAGTCAGCAGATTATCGCCCTGATTATTCCATAGTAAGATCATCCGTACCCCGATATGAACCTTTAATATTTCAGACTGAATCAGATCGTCACCGTCCAGCTGAATTCTCTGAATCCTCGTCTGATCTTCCTCTTCACATTTTATCATTTATGATCTTTATATTCTCTTCATGCCGCGGGCCATCAGACACGCAAACACCGTCATCACCATCTTTGGTTTGACCTCCACCAGATCCTCGGGCAGGGCGTACACGCGGGCGCCGATCTTCCTCGCCATGGAGATGGCGTACCTGCAGACAGACGGTTAGAGGTCAGAGGGGAAGGTTTCTGCAGCTCTGTTGATTATTCAGTTTGGATCAGACAAAGCCTACAGGAGGTGTTTCTGCTCAAGGTCAAGAAAAAAAACAACATCGATAGTCTTCAGTTAAAAAAAGAACTGAGTAAGTCTTCAGTATAAGAAGAGGAAACGGTCTTGTGTGTGATAATATAGAAATGATGTGCAAGGATCACAAAATTTGTTTATAAAACAACAAACCAAAAAACTATACGTTCTCAGAAAGCACAAACCTTTGCTGAAGTATATTTGACATTGTTAACAAAGGTATCAGTGAAAATGTGGAAACAGTCCTGTCTCACAATGTTAACAAATACTTCAAAACATTCCTGGATCCACGTCCAAACTCAGATCACCACCAAAATCTACCCACGTCTTCCTCATGTCATGACCAACATTCCCTGAAAATTTCCCCCAAATCTGTTCAGAACAAACGCCTGCAAAAACATCACCTCCTTGGTGAAGGCCATTTTCACATTTTAGTGTTAAATTCCTCAAAAAGAGATTTATTGGTTAAAAATCATTCAAAGTTCGGGTCACCGTGAAGCTCCAGAAAATCTTTATAACGGCTGAAAATGTTCAGAATTCAAGGTCCTGGAATGTTTTGAAAGTATGAATCACCTTCAGGAGGTTGTTTTTTTGGTCGCACCAACACTGACATGAACTTTATAATCCTTCTGTAGGTTTGGACACTTCAGCAGGATTTAACAGGACTTAAGGCAGTGTGGTGGTCACAGGAGGAATTGGTTTTGTTAGAATTTACTTTCTGCTGATGATTAATGAAAAAATAAAGCGGACGTTGGTGAACGAGGATGAACAAGAACATCTTTTAAACTGGAAAATGAAATAAATAAAAATATTTCATGACTCCATTCAAAGATGAAAACACCAAACCACCACATGAAGAGTTAAGCTTATGTGAGTAAAATAGTTAAAAATAAAAATATAGTGATTGTACTTTGCATTGTTGAGCTTCTCCTCGTCGGTCAGATCTTCGGTCTTCAGCAGGTCGTATCTGATCGATCCGGTCTGGATGGCGTCGATCAGGTCCAGAACGGGCATGCTGCTGCTGATGGAGCCGTCCTGCACAAACACAAAACCAGAGTTTATGTGGGTGCTGGAAATCTTTGAACACTTAAGGATTTAAAGGTTTAAAAAGAGCTGAAGCTTTAAATTAAGTGTCTGAAAATATATTCCTCATGTTTAAAAAAATATTAGACTCAATAGTTTCCTTGATTACACAGAAGCATTAAATAAAAATCTTTCTCATAAATTTTTAATATGATAAAATTATAATAACAGGAAGAGAAAACAATTTCTCCTCAGAGAATATGTCATAGTAAGCAGCTTAACTGGAGGTGATGGTCGATATTTTTCATCGTGTCATTTCATTTTTAAATTTGTTGAAAATGATGTTTTTTTTTGTTTGGATGAATTTCTTATATCAGAAATTAATTTTCCTTCAGAGGAGACAGTTTACATCAGGGATGCACGATGGTGGATTTTATCAGATATTTCCGAACTCATTGTCACAGATACTGATAGTTTTCTTTAAGAGCACAAAGTCTTGACTTTATGAAAATGGACTTGGTTGTAACCAGAGAGTCCGTTTGTGTGAGGAACAAGAAAAACAAGATTTAACTCTTAAATAATGAAACTCTTGATTTTAAGTGCACCCATGCAGTGATGATGAGCTGAAGCATTAAGGTACATTAGTGTATTTTTGCCAGTATATGGCCAATATGTATGGCTTATATAGGCTGTAAATATTGACAAAAATGTGAGCAAAAATCAGCAGATACCAATACTACTACTACTACTACTATACAGTTTTGGACCGATATATTCTGATACTGACATCATAACAATCCTGCATCCCTATTTTTCATGATTAAAGCTTTATATCTGTTTTTATATGATGAGGAAGTGAAGAAGTAATATTAAATATTCTGTGTAAGTATGTGTAAAAATGCAGAACTGAACTTTAGGTGCTGGAATAGTCTGATAATCCACCTTGAAAGGTGCTTAAACTTGACCTTGCAGACAGTGTTTGTTCCCTGGAAAAGCTCACATTCAGGACGATATATCAATTTAATCTACTTAAAACTGGATTAAAACTTTGGTTATGATTTTAAGAGACCTGAAATGAACATCTGGAGATGTGAGACCAGTCAAAACTCCCTGGTGTGGATGATTTACCTTGAAGCTGCTGATGGTTGGTTTTCCGGCCTGCGTCAGTGTGTCGTTGACCCAGCCCACGATGGTGTCGTCGTTCACCTTCTGTCCATCCCCGAGGTCCTCCAGGATGTTCAGGGTGTATCTACAAACACAGAGAAACATGAATGATGATTTATTCATTTAAACATCTGACACTGAACAAGAGTTTGAGCCTGAAATCTAAAAAAAAAGACAAGAAGAAGTGAAGCTGCAGATTTTAGGCTGTGTTGGAAAATCTCTTAATATGGTAAAATTAAACTGATATTAAATTTACAGAGAGGTGACAAAAACACAACAGAGAAGTATTTTCATCACTTCTATGAATTAAAGAAAAATGAACAGTTAAATCATGTGTTGGGAAAAAGTTAGAAAACTTACAAAACCAAGAATTAATGTCCATGTTACTTAAAAATACTTCTTCCATTATTCTAATTTATTTATCTTGTTATTACAGAAAATGTCTTCACATTTATTATCAAGAAGGTGTGATAAAAATCAACAATTATGTTGTTCAAAAAAAGGAACAAATGTTTTGGGCTCTAAAATGTTTGTCCGTGTAAACTCTATCCGAAGTTTTTAATCAATGAAACTTTTTAGAGGTTAAAAATAGTTGTATAGGTACTGAAAACTTTAATCAAAAATGTTTAAGGCTCTAAAATGTTTGTCTGTGTAAACTCCAAACGTCTTAACGAGCTGCAGACTCATCTTTTGAAAAACTGTCCAAACCTTTATCCAGACTAAATGTGACTCAAGTGTCAAATCCTATTTCTGCCCATATACAGTTCCCATCTCCAAATCTCACGTTACAGTATTAAGTGAGTGAAAGTAGGGGGGGCTGTAATAAAATGATAATTGAATGAATAACCAAAAGCAGACAGTATTTGGACTGTAACCGCTGAGTTGAGACTGCTTGACTCTCGGGGTCTATCTGTCACCTTGCATTGTTTACTGTTTATTTAGTGAGTGCTGATTTAGCTGGAATGGCCTTTCTTATTAGTGTTCTCATAGATTTACCCACTGTCTGTAACTGCTCTGTATTTGTTGGATGTCATTTACTATATTTCACCATCCACACCCCTTGGGTCAATCCTTTACTTCTGATTACTGTGTTAAACATGGCATAGCCTTTATCAAGTATTTATCCAGTACTTATTCGTCCTTGTTCCACTTATCTCGACACCGTTGCTCCATAAACACCTGAAGACAGATCTCAGTGTGTTACCTCCTCATGAGCTGCCACAGCAGGGCGAGGGTGAGGGTTCGATTCCCGGTGTTCAGATCCTGACCAGCGATACCAACCAGAGAGAACTTGGCCTCCTTCTTCCCGAGCTCCACGGCGTAGTTACAGTTCTCCAGCTGATGGCAGAGAGAGTAAATCAGTCATGATAGCAGACCTGGACGAGCTTCACTCCAACTGTCTGAATGTTCTTAACGTTCATGAACGAAGAATGATTCAACTCGCTACACTTCAGCATCCGTCTGCAGGTGCTTTGGAGAATATGGGGGCTTTTCTGTTTACATGTGAGGCTCAGGAACAGTAAAAACTTTTCCTACAAACATGTTTAGTACAGAAGAGGGCGCTCTTCTCACAATCCTCAACGCAACAAGCAGCAGAGCATCTGTGAGTCTGGCTGTTACGGAAGAGTATTTGGGCCATTTTAGATGGAAAAAATCATTTTCGGCAGGTCGACATTAAAGTCGAAATAACGACAATAAAAACGATATTTTGAGATAAAAGTCGAAATGACGAGATAAAAGTTGAAATGTCGACAATAAAGTTGAAATACAATTTCTTGATAAAAGTCAAAATGATGAGATTAAAGTTAAAATGTTGAGAAAAAAAGTTGAAAGTCGAGAATAAAGTCGACATACAATGTATTTCGACTTTATTCTCAACATTTCGGCTTTTTTGTCAACACTTAGACTATTTTTTCAACATTTAGACTTTTATCACAAAATTGTATTTTGACTTTATTCTCGTCATTTCAACTTAAATCCCGAAATTTCAACTTTAATCTCGATTTCCCCAAAATTATTTTCTCCATCTAACATGGCCCTTATACTCTTCCGTAGGCTGTCGACTTCAGAGATGATTGATTAAACTTTTTTTTTTCCTTAATCTACACCGTTGATCCTTTTCAGGGTCATGGGGGTGGAGCCTATATCCACCCTGAACCAGCCAATCACAGGGCCACATAGAGAGACTGACAACTGTTTTGTTCACAAGGGCAAGATGGAGTTACAAATCAACCTAATGATCCTGTTTTTGGTCCGTGGGAGGAAGCTGTAGTGCTCAGAGAGAACTCACACATGCATGGGGATCGAACCTTCGTGCTGACAGGCACCTGCGGCGCCACCCTGAGTTACGAGGTGGGAAAGGGGCAGCCAGGGGGCCACATGCGGCCCTCCTGCTCCCTCAATTTGGCCCTCCAGTCAATTTAAAATATCAAACAATGTGAATAAATGAAGAAAATGAGACAAAATCCAACATGTTAGCATAAAATAACAATACTTTCAAGAAACAGAGCTATAACCGTTACTGTAAGTAAATGAATTTGTCAAAATAAATACAAAACTGTTTGTTTAACACTTTAATGACCTCTGAATTAACCCCTTTGTTCCAAGATGACCGTCCCTGATGTCACAAAAGTTATTTTCTTGATGATATTTGCAGAAATGTCAGCTCAAAAGCTTTTCTAAACAGTTAAAAAATGCATGTTGGCCTCCATGGTCAAAAAAGAGTTCAACTATGAGTAAAAAAATCTGAACTTATGAGTCAAGGTGCTAAATCCATACATTTAAATAATTTACCTTCAGAAGCAAAAGTAAATATATTTCTTATTGAAGGATCATTAGTTTATGAAGTTTTTCCTCCTCGTACTTGATGTTTTAGCAGATTTATTTTTTTCTGTGTTGAACAATCAAGAGCTTGGATGAACAGAGAATCAGCTGTACCTTCTTCATGTTACTGCCCAGTTTGGGATACGGGGGTTTGTTGACTTTGTCCCAGTCCACGGGGACTTTAATCTTCTCGTAGAGCTGGAAGATCACCAGAGCGTCATCGATGTCTCTGAAACACAAACACACAATTCGACTTAAATCAGTGACTGTCGATCACTCAGTGGACTCCAGTCGCTCCAGCTCACTCTTGATTAAAAGGCCGTGAAGAGGGATGCACGATGTTATCAGTATGATATCTGTAGATGTTGAAGTTTTTATTTAAAGCTGTATTTCAGCCATATATCAGCAAAATACACAAGCGAACCAAGATGCTTTACTTCATCATCACTGCATGAGTACTTTTAAAAACCAAGTGTTTCATTAGTTAAGAGTTAAATGTAGGGCTGGGCAATATTTTGATGAAATTGATTAATTTCGAGTTATTTTCTGCAGAAGATTTAAAAGTAAAAATCTTTTTTTTTCTTGACTTGCTCCAACTGTAAGATGTTACAATGTTGTTACTGGTTAACTTATGGACTAAAATGAAGAAGTGAGTTAGCATTTTAGCACTGCTAGTTCTCTCCTCTCAAAGCCTGCAGCATTTCTGTTTTGTTTTTCTTTTTACTTTTTTTTTTTTTATAAAAGCCTGATGTGAGGTCGGCGGTGAACACGTGCACACGAGATTTTAACATTTTTAAATTACAGATAAAATGACCCAAAGTTGAATTTTATAGTGCTGTTGTGTCCGTATAATGCTGCGTTCCAGGCAACCCGTAACTCGTGCTTTTCCCACCTGTAACTCGTGAAAGTGCACTGGAACTGCAGTCGAACTCGTAACTTCCCACCCGTGAACTCGTACCAGATCGATGTACTCATAGTTATGACTTGTGACGTCACATCACTGCCTAAACAATATGTCAGCCTCTAAATAACGACAAATACCGTAAAATTTAAAGTATAAGCTTCTGTTGCCTTCTGCGCCGTTTCCCCTCCTCCGTTTCACTCAAGTGATCAAGTTGCAGGCTTCTTTGGTGATTGAAATGATTAAGCATTAATCTTATAATGTCTGCCATGTTGGTTTGTTTACATCACAGAATTCCTTGAGCTCAAACCGAAGTTTTGATTTAATTTAGTTTATTAATTAATTTAATTTATAATTAATTTAGTTTAATTTGCCTGGAACGCTTTCAGGTCGGAACTCGGAGATTTCAACTGGGAAATTTCCGAGTTACGGGTTGCCTGGAACGCAGCATAAGAACAGCTGCCAACCAAAGGCTAAAAAGGACTACAAATATGGCCGAGTACCTTAACTGTCACATGACATGAGCGCTGACATAACTCCATCGTCCCCTCAGTCTCAAACTTAAGGCTGCTGCTTCTGTTTAGCTGTTCAGGTGATTAGATAAAACCATGAGGAGTGCTCTTACGCGTAGAGATGGTTGACTCGAGGATTCACTCCCAGAGAGTTCATCCAGTTCCTGAAGGTCCTCTCTTCTCTGGTTTCACCTGCAGAGACAGAAACACCTGCTTTTAGACCATGATGGGACTAAAACACCTGAGTTTGTTCAGCGCTGCCTCGCTGGCCTCACTAATCCACCACTGGAGGTGGAGGATCGCCTGACCTTCGATGGAGCTCCAGTCAATGTCCTGGTTCTCAGGTTTCTTCAGAGCTGGGTACTTGTTGAAGAGGTTGGCGACGTAGGCGAGGTTCAGTTTGGGGTTTCCTCTGACGACGTCCGTGGGCATGACAAACTGTCTGCAGCCGAGACGGTCGGCCTGGTCCAGCATGCACTCTGCTCGCTTCAGGTCGTCTTTCTCCTGCAGGACGTGGACCAGAACATCACAATTAAAGATCCAAGACCAGACTGATCCTTTAGTTCAGACTCATGATCACTAAACATGAAGTCATGCTCTAAACCTTCTCTCTACCATTAACTGATAAGATAATAATGAAGCCTATTAGAAAATGAATCAGACCTGAGGGGTTAAAGAAGATCAGCGCCTGGATTTTCCCCAAAAAATGTCAAACTGTTCCTTTAAATCAGTGTCCAAACTTTTTCATTGAGGATCATGCACAGAAAAAGAGACATGTGGGCCACTTTGGGCCTCAATTTTAGTTTCTTAATTTAACAAAATCAATCCTCAGTAGTTTAAGAAATGATCAGAGAGTAAATATGTTTAAAAAAAAAAAAAGAAGGATTTTTGCCTTTACATGATAATTATGAAATCATTGTTCAGGACTTTGGGGAGGACCCTCAGAGTCCAGGAGGCCCTGGATACCACTGAGTCTAACCCAGGTAAAGATTATCGGGCTGTTTTTGTCCTGACTTTCACCCTTCCGGACAAGGACGGCAAACTCCAGATTATCTTCTGTTTTATAAGATTATCCTATACGATGATCCTGTGGTCTGAGGCAATTGTAAACATTAAACTTGTTCAATATTTACGACCAAAAATCTTCATGTGTGTGGGGAAAGCCAACAACTCCCGAGTCATGACTCCATGAATTGTGACGTGAATGTAGCCAATCAAGAAGCGAGCTGACTGAGGAACAAGGAAGCAGTCGTAAATAAAAACAAACATGGCCCACGTGACACATAAAGTTGGGTGGAGCTCAGAAATGGAGGACCAGCTCACGTGTTCATGCTGTCTCCGGAATTTTTTCCAGT
The DNA here is from genome assembly GCA_037902135.1 of Cetoscarus ocellatus. NCBI lineage: Eukaryota > Metazoa > Chordata > Actinopteri > Labriformes > Labridae > Cetoscarus > Cetoscarus ocellatus. Next base: position 461,442 of record JBAMNC010000698.1, on the reverse strand, counting down.
CTTTTCTTTTTATTAGTTCAAAAAGTAGTCCCAAGACCACCATCATTCCCTCTTCTCGTATGTCCTCTTCCATTTGTGTTTGTTGTTGCTGTGTTTCTTCTTCTTGGTTTTTGATTGATCAGGTTTGATCAGATTCTAGATCAGTGGTGGGACAGAATGATTATGTGTGTGGTGTGCTGTGTGAGATTATTGGAGCACACCACACACAGTACGATCCAAACTGTTCAATGCCTGATTTTTATCTTCATGTGTGGGCTATCTAACAGATAAAACATCTCTTCAGATTTAGAAAATCTCGATGTGTGGACCCAGCTTTAGGCGTAAATGACTGTCTGTGTAGCGAAAAGAGGAGACACCAACAGTTCACCCACAAATTCAGACACAAAACAAGAGCAAAAGCCAAACTGCAGCCTGAAGGTGATCACCACAAAGTGCTTCTGTAATTCAGACCTTATGACGGAGCTCTGCTGATGGCCTTTAAATATGGACCACAGGCCACGGTGGGCCCCCAGGCCATAGTTTGGACACCCTGCATTAACCATTAACATGTCTGTCATGTTTGTCCTCACCCTGATCCCCGACATGTCGATGGCAATGGGGGGGATCCCCTCCTCATCTCCTTTGGGCGCCACCTGGTTCAGCAGGTTGTAGTAGGCCTTAGAGTCCTGAGAGACAGAGGAGAGGGTTCATCATGTGACAGGAAATCAGCCGAAGACTGAAAAGAATTAACTTTAAATATAACAGAGCAAATATCATACATCTTATTTCATCTTTCTGTTAAAAAGACATCAGGATTTAAATCATAAAAGAGCTTCTTCTGAGTCATTTTCAGGATTTTCATGGCTACAAAAAAAAAAGAAAAATCTAAGTTCATAAAAACTGCGTATCAAATGTGTGACAGTAATCTTTACTTTAATGTTCATAATGGACGGTCATTTTGTTCATGTTGTGGTGATTTTGAGGAAAATGTCCACCACTTTTTGAGCCATCCAAACAAATATGCAGGCATCATATTTGGAGAATAATGCAGCAAACTGGCATTAATGCTTCATTTGATGATGGTTTTTCTGAAGGATCAGCAATGTCCTCTGAAGAATTTAATTAAAATATTAAAATCCATCCTTTGAAGGTTTAGGACCAAACACCTCAGAATATCAGTGAAATATCTGTCTCTAATGTGGATAAACATTTGATTTAGGTTATTGGATTATTATCTGTCTCTCTGTCAATTAAAGTAACATAAATTTAACTTAAAATTTCAAATGTAAATGCAGAAATACTTTATTTGTAAGAAGTGAGGCATTGTTTGATAAGAAATTAAAAAACTCTTAAATTTAGTGTATCATGGAAACTGAATGAACTTAGGATGGCTTCTATGGACCTAAAATCATTTTTTTAGTTTTTTTAACCAACATAAAGCAAACTGGTACCAAAAATATCTTATCCTATAACTTTTTTGAAAATATGTTGAATATCTTACAGCTGAAGATATTTCCCTACCCTAGAATTAACAATAAGTTGAAAGTGCTCATATAAAGATGACAAAACTTAAGGAAAACTTTAAAGCAGATAAAAACTAGAATATAGCAAAGAGGTTGGTCTCTGATTTTAGTCGTGCCCACTCCAGTGTGTGTATATTTATTAGTATATTAATAATTGTGTCTCAGTGCTCTGACCTTGATGTCAGAGCTGAAGTTGTTGATCTTCCCACAGCCGGCCTCCTCCAGGTGATAGTTGGCCCATCGGAGCAGCAGCTCCTCAGGAGACAGCTTCATCAGGTCCTCCAGAGACTCCCCATCACGTAGCAGAGCCACCAGAGCTGCACGCCACAAACAAAAATAAAACACAAAAATGACACCAGGGCTGATTTTAACAACAAGAACAGAGCTGAGAATGTCTGTCAACCAGCTGTGACTGTGACTATAGACACGAAAACAAGCTACAAATAAATCTATCAGTAGATTTTTATGATTAAATGTGTGAGTTTATTAACCCGGCAACACAAAACTAAAATGATAGGGGTGGGCTGTCGGATGTTTAAAATCTGTAAAATTTAAGTCATTTTTAAGGAGAAACACTGTATGTTCTTTTTCCAGCGATATGAATCAGTTTTATGAGTTCTGACAAACAGGTATCAATAAAGACTTTTTTAAATAAGAGCATCAATATGAGTATTGATGTCAACAATAATTAACCTAGTTAATCAGAATCAGAAATACTTTATTAATCCCCAAGGGGAAATTCAGTTGTTTCAGTTGCTCTTATTCACAGTATAGCAGCAGGAATATCAAATAAAAACATAAAAATACATAAAAGCATAAAAGAAATTTTTGGGGGATCGAGCTTTCGCCATCGGCGCTCCCACCCTCTAGAACTCAATCCCCCTCCATATCAGAAACTCAGACTCTCTGTTATCATTCAAACAATCACTCAAGACTTACCTGTTCACAAATGCATATGACCCCTAACCACCCATAATTTTTGTTCTGTTTTATCCTTTGTAAAGTGTCTTTGAGTCTTTCTGAAAAGCTATTAATACAAATTAATATATTATTATAATTGTTATATATATATATATATATTAATAAAAATTATCCAAATAAAAGCCCCTCATTCACTCAAGTGGAAGAATTCACTGACTAAACCAGACTTTTCTTTGGTTTGAATACAAAGATTAAATCATTTTCTTCTAAAGACAGCACTGTGTTCAAACTTTAGCTCCATAATTCAGGTTAAAAAATCGAACTAATGTTTGATAATGTATCGATGACCCTGTTTGGATCAGACGCTGACCTTCGTTCTTGCTGAGCTCGATGTCGGCGAACAGCCCGATCTTGATCACCTGCCACAGCAGACCCAGGACCAGGTGCTGCCTGCCCTCCTTCAGGTCCTCGGCCCCGATGTTGACCACATGACAGCCGATGGCCGACGCCGAGTTCAGGGCCAGATTCAGGTTCTCCTGTGAGGGGTGAAAGGTCGATGAAGGATTAAAAACACTCAGAATATGGTATAAATGTTACTGAAGAACAGCTCGGGGTCTCACCTGGATGGTGAATGGAGTGAGCTTCTTCTTGTTGATGGTCCTCTCATCGATGGTGTCAGGCACAGACAGGTTAATCATCTTACTGACGGAAAAAAATAAAATAATATAAATAATACCTAGGATAATTTTATAATGATGCTAAAAATAAAGTAACAAAAACAAAGATGATTTATCAAAAAGTGCTCCAAAAAAAATAAAGGACTAAATAAAGATCTGTTTAAGAAATGAAATGATAGAAAAAAAAAAACAATTTATTAATAAACACTAAGACGAATAGTCATAAAACAAATAATAGGCTACATAAAAATGCTAAAATAAAGGACTATAAAGCAAACTCAATTTATTAAAAAAATGCTTGAATAAGAACATAAAAGAAGAAAAAGTTCATTAAAAGAATCCTAAAATAATAAAATACAAAGAAATTTTTAAGAATGCTCAATTCAAATATAAAAATACAAAGCTCAATTCCAAAAAAACGCAAAAACAATAAGAAAAAAAAAGAATCTCAAAAAATGCTAAAATATAATAAAACCAAAAATACTTTAAAAAAAAATAGTAACATATACTGACGATAACAAAAAGATTTTAATTTAAACAGATACATTAAAAAAATAATTGAAATAAGATATTTGGATAGGAAATTCTAAAACAAAAAAAAAGATAATTTGTTAAAAATTAGAATAAGGTAGTAAAAATCAAAACAAAAAGAGATAATAAAACTATGACTTTGAAACTAGGACAAAGTAAAAAAAAAGGTTGTAATAGTGAAATGATGACTCGGCTTAGGTTATAGATCCTTTTTTTACAGTTATTTTTAATTATCTATTACTTATCGCTGTTCTATTGAATTTATAATTTTGTCCATCGATTTTTAAATTCTTTAACAGCCCGCCTTATTGTGAGTCACTTATTCAGCTTGTTATCACTGTCACTGCAGTTTAATTTGTCTGACTTAAAGTTTGATTTGCATTCTTTTGGTTTTGTTTTGTTTTTTTTGTTTTCTTTTTTTTTCCCTCACAGCAAAGCTGCTGTTCCCTGTATCTTCATATGTGCAGATTTTCTCTTATTTGGGGGAGTTTCAGTAAATGTCTGATAGTATTAAAAGATCCTTTGTACCAGAGGACGATGCCGTCGCCCACGGCCGTGAACAGGTCGTTTCCTGCTGGATCCATGGGCAGCACATGCTGACAGTCCTGATCTTTCTCCAGAGCTTTGTTAACCCAGTTCACAAAGGCCACCTTCTCCTCCTCTGCAGGCAGAACAAACACAAAGATCAGACATGGTCTGAGTTCATGTGGTTTTCATCTGATATTCTGAGACAGACCTGAGTATGAGTGCTGAGTGCCGGACTGCTCTGAGGTCCCTGCCACGCTGCAGATCCCCTCCTTCTTATTGATCGCCTTCCTGAACGTCTTCGCCACCTCGGAGCTCTTCAACCCCTGGGCAATCTGCAGGTCGATGTGTGAGGAGAGTACAGAAACAGTTTTAGAAGGATTAAATGTAGGGCTGTGCACCCTCGCTTCAAACCCAGGACCTGAGCTGGGTATATTTAGAGTGATAGTCAGGCCTGTAGCGCAGACTCGTACCTGTGTGAACTCCTCAAAGGTGAGCTGGTCACTGGTCTGCGTCAGCTCCTGGACGATCTCCCTGATCCTGTACCCCGGCAGAGGGAAGTTAGCCGCCCTGAAAAGGTCCGTGAGCTCGGCTTTACTGATGAAACCGTTATTATCGACGTCTGCGGAGGAGAAATCATCAAACACATGATCATTATTTTAGGATTCAGCCCCCCCCCGCTGAACTTTGTTTCATACACTTTAATCCTGATCTATAACTCTGAGGAGGCATCTAAATACATCCGAGGTCATAAAGCTGAAGTGTTGACATTTTACCAGCCTAAAGCAGAAGTTGAGCATGGTGGTCATGAATATTCGGTGAAAGAAGAACATGTTAGAGATGAACTTCTTGTGTCAGTTTTCAGAAGCTGCTTCCTGATTCAAACACCAGAAAACAGGCAGAGTCTCACCAATCTTTGAGAAGGCCTCTCTGAGCTCCTCCAGCTCCTCTGCAGAGATCTGTGGGGGGGCAGCCATGTTTGAAACCTTTCACAGAAACACAACAGGAAACACATTTCTGTTAACATGCATTTATTGATTTGTTACATCCAAAAAGGTCCATACTATCGACAGGAGTGTAAAAATATCAGTGCACCATTTACTGCCCCACATGACCCCAGAGGGTTAAGTGTCATATTATGATGGGTTAGTGGAAGATTATGGGACCAGGTCTCAGTTTATGAAGGTCATTAAAGTGAAGGAATGATTTTTTTCAAGTTTTACCAACTCCTGGTTTGTGGATTTAAGTCTTAAATCCACAAACCAGGATTTATATGAACAGGTTCATATAAAAAAATAAGCAAAATTCATCAGACAGACAACATATATTACAGACAAGCAATGATTCAGTATTAAAGCATAACTACTTTATTAATTCATCCATCCATCCATCAGTCTATCAGTTCATCCATCCATCACCAGTCCAACATTAAAGTATGAACAGTATCATCCAGATCAGGAGGGTGCCGCAGAAAGGAGGAAGTTGATGGTACCTCCTGATTCAGTTTGTGATGCAAACGCTCACTTCTCTCTTCTGTCTGCATCAAACTTCCTGTTAATGCTTCACTTCCTGTCTGACACAGAAGTGTTTCTGTGTTAATGTGAACAGGGAGATCAGATCAGCTGCAGAGATTAGATTCAGTCTGACTGATGGTGACGATGGAGAAACAGCAGAGCCCTCAGTTTGTTATGGGGGGGGGGGGGGGGGGTGTAGCAGGGAATCATGAGAGTGGTTCTGTGCTTACAAATGTCATCTTTTGAGACAGCTAACTTGAATTTAGCACGACATGCACGTGGAGAATAGTGTATGGACAGAATCCATCCATCCATCTACTCATCCATCCGTTTGTCCAGCAGCCTAAGCATTCATCTGTGTAACTATCCATCCTTCCACCCAGCCATGTAATAATGATAATAATAATAATAATAATAATAATAATAACAATAATGATAATAACTTTATTTGTATAGCACTTTTAAAAACAGAGGTTTACAAAGTGCTTTGACAAACAGGAACAGACAGACGACAAAGCACAAGAGCTACAGCACAAGGAAACAAAAACAAAAAGCTCAGTTCAAATCAAGGCACTTCTTACAGAAAGACACAAAAGGCATAAAAGACATTAGCAAGGAACACTAAGAGGAGAGCAACTGGCACTATGCAACAGAAAATGAGACCATGAGGACTGAAATAAAAGCTAAAAACATAAAATCAGTAAGAAAAAAAAAAGAAAAGGCAATAAAGAGGGGTTGAAAGCAAAAAAAACAGGACAGCAAATATAAATAGATGATATTATAATGATGATAAAATAATATAATGATGATAATAATAATAATAATAATAATAATAATAGCAATGATAAAATAGAATAACAGACACGAGCAAAAGATAAAACAATTTAAAAAGCCTAAAAGGTTATCTATGAAAAGACTAAAAGTGTAACAAAGGTGAATCATAGATTAGATCAAATCTGAATTAAAAGTAAGTAACTGCATTAATATGTTAACATAACATAGAAGATGTAAATAAAAGAGGAGCGACTTCAAATTCGTGGGAGGTAAAAAGATAAGAGCAATACTGACAGAAAAAGCTAAAAAGACAGTAAAGCTGAAATAAGATAGAGATAAAAGATAAAACCATATAACCATACATCCATCATTTTAACTTTTTGCACATTCATTATCCATCCATTCATTAAGCCATTCATCCATCTATTGATCCATTATTCCATCTGCCCATCCAACCATCAACCTATGCACTTCTCTCACTATCCATCCATCTGTCTATCTGACCAGACACTGACCTGGAGCTGATCCCTGCTGCCTCACACTCACACCTCAGGACAATCTAGAGTCAATAATTAACCTAATGAGCAGTTTTTTGGTCTGAGGGAGGAAACAAGAGCATCTGGAGAAAACCCACTCATGCACAGAGAGAACATGTAACCTCACAGAGAGAATAAACCACAATAAATGTTAGACATGACCTTTAAAGTTATCAGCTTTTGTTTTTTCATCTGTTTTAAGTTTTTGTGCTGAACTCAGTGAAGCGTCTGCAGGTTTACTGATTCTATATGTTTGATTTTATTCTTTTAGAATTATTTAAAATGATTTATTATGATCTCAGTTTCTGAACAATCAGTGCACATGGACCGTAAATAAACCTGCAGAGGGGCAGAATGAGGCAATCTAAGGAGAAGTTTGATCACATGGTAATTATTTTTAGTGCGATGATTCATGAAGTGTGATTTTGTTTCTGCAGCTCCTTTTTAGGCAGGGTTAAATCTGAGCTGAAACAGCATCAGAGACGAGGATGTGAGAAAAGAGATTCAGATAAATGCTTCAGAAAGATGACTGACGCATCTTTGACTATTAAAATCCTCTGATGCTGTGGCTGCTCTTTGACCTTTAGGTTTACTAAAATAAACTCAGTTATGACCAGGTGTCTCATTTTTAGGTTTGACCTCCAGACTCACATTAACTAATTCTTCTAGACCTCTCCCTTTAAAAGTCACATTATTTGATTTGAAAATCTTTAATGTCCCTTAAGGGCAATTTGGTTTGCAGCAGGATTTAAAACACACATTCTTACAGCATCTCACATTACAGTAAAAGCACAAACAGATGCCACAGACACAATACAAGTCAGCACAGTTTCACAGGGGCATCGTTCCCATCAAGCTCGCCCACAGCTTGTTTAAAAAACCAATGGCCGTTGGGACAAAGGATTTAAGGTTCCTGTTTGATTTGGATCATTTATACTTGTTCCAATAGTTTTTTTGGCAGAGTTTGACAATGTCCCTCCGCTTTTTTTTATTTGAGATGCTGAGGTTACCAAAGCAACAGGTCATAGCAAAGGTTAAAATGGACTCAATAAAAGAAGAATACATTGTGACAAAAACACTTTTGATGCTTCTTTAAATAGTATGAATACAGACGGTGAAAGCCGTGAACCTTCTGACTTTTGTGTTTTTAAGCAGGACGTCTCAGAAAAGTTAAACTGGCTTTGAAGTCAGCTCTTCCTGTCAGTTTGAGGCAGAATTCACCAAGCCTTGGATTGTTTGCCTGCTAATTGAGATGTTGTTGTCACAGTAATCCTGCTCAGAACGAGAGGGATGTTTGGTGCATGTGCTCGGCTGAGGAGCCAAGGGCGCAAAGCCACCATCAGTGGGATTAAGACTGAATGCCTCCAAGTCAGAGTCTAGATGTAGCGACACTGTGGCACTGTGGATGATGGTTACCTTGCATGTTTGTGGAGAACCTGGTGGTGAATGTGCCTACATTACCTGCCCCCTCCTAAAATCCAAGCTCAAACAGTCTGTCTGAAAGTATTGTATGGATATACTGACTCCCCCAGGGGAGGACCCTGTCTCTGCCGGTGTGCTCAGCCCTCAGGCAGCTCAGATGGGAGGGACATTAATGAGGCATTAATGTTTTTTTTTTACAATATTTGTGTAAATTTAAAATTTTAATCAGGATTTTTAATGTAAATCAACAAATAAAAGCTGTAAAGAATCATGAGGACAGCAGATAATCCAGGATGAAGAATTTAAGTTTATAGCTGTCCTCTCTTAGTCATGTAAATTCCCAGTTTTCTTCATTTCAAAAATACACCATATTAATTTAAAATCTCCATAAACATTAATGACTTTAATTGTTCAACACTAACTTTGCCCTCCTACAACTTTATTTTTATAAATTCAATCCTAAACCTAAATGTGGCCCTGATGCTCTTTGTACTTTCAATATTCTTATTGCTGGCTGAAGGGAGAGAAGGAGGTGACATGCAGGAAAGGAGCCTCCGGTGAGTATATGCCGGGGCCCTCCGTCTTTGTGGCATCTTTTTTAACAAGGGGTGAAAAACTAACCGCAGGGGCCACCAGCGCCCCTAAAAGGTCATCGATGAAGCTTCTCTGCAGCTGCAGGAAGGTGTGAAATGTTGCATAAATAAAGAGGACGAGCTGTCTTGTAAAAAGTCTGATGTTTCCTGTTTGACTCAGCCTGCACTTACAGGCAAGTGAGTGTGAAGATGTGAGGCTGCACTGCTGCACCATCGAGCTGCTTCACTGTCCTCATTACATACTGTGAGGATACGCTGATATGCTCGCTGTTTAGATTCTGTCTATTAGGCCTAAACAAACTTAACCTGAATCTGGTGACACTGCAGCTGCGTTTCTCCTGGATTTACCAGTTAGGGATGGTCAAGTCACATGAAACAGAGTTATGGCTGAAGAAAATGGGCTTGTCGAGTTAAAACGTGTTTAGTATTGACAGAAACTCATAAAATAAGATCTTTAGTCTCACTCAGGGTGTGAAGGGTAAGAAATTTGGATCCTGCCTCCACAAAAATGGCGTGAAATCCATACAGTATTTTATGGCTTCATATTGGAGCGGTGGGACTGAGTGTTGGGGATGAGGATCACTTACAGGTTATCCTCAGTATTAGTCCTTTGTCTAACTGTCTTTAATTTAATTCTGCTGTTTGTTAGTGTAGTTGCAGTCTCCTCACCCTCTTAGCTTCCTCACTGTCTTCACAGTTGTCTGTATCGTCCTGCAGATTTTTGTGAGGATATAAAAATATTCTTCAGGGTTTTTTACTTTATGTCTGATGTTCTGCATGTGCAGAAAATTTGGAAAAATCAAAATAAATCATAAACGAAAAAGAAGAAATGTGTGGCTGTCGAGTAAATGAGATATCTTCCAACAAAAAGCTTTATTTACACTAAAAGTTGATCATTTTCCTTCTTCTGAGAACAAACAGGCCTGAGACGTGGAGACAGGGTTTACTCTCCAGCACAAAGTGTATTCCTATGTATTTTAAAAATGAGACTGGTTCATTTGTTTCCTCGATATCGTCTTTTGTCACTTTCTGTCATGGTAAATCCTCGACCTTGAAGATTAATCCCCCAATGAAGAGATAAAAAGCTGAAGTGAAATAGAAGAACTTAAAACTTGCCCAAAGTGCACTCTTTGAGAAAATGCACCTTAGTCCCTGAGCTTCCATTTTTCTAAATCTGAGACTGATCTGACGGCATGAGCGTGATCCTCTCTGAGCAGCTCGCCCGCTGTTTTATCAGAATATTCACATCATAAACACCCTTCATTAATGAATCTACAGCTTCTAATCCTGGTTTTCTATCTTGAATTCTAATCTAAAGTCTGGCAGAAGGTTTAGATTCAGTTTCTGTGAAGCTGACCACAAACTTCCTCTTGAGCTCTGCAGAGGTTTGACTTCTTCTTCCTCTCTCTGCAGGCCTCATGCTGACTAAATGTGCCCTCATATGTTGGAAATCTTAAATTATTTAAGCTAAATATGCTCAAAGTAAATCATATGTTGGAGGACTACGTGTGTAAGGTACCTTTGTTTGCATGAAGATGATAATTTAAAAGAGAAACCAGGCCTGCAGGAGCACATGTCAGGGTGGAGGTCAAGAGAACATTCAAACTTTGTCAAATATTACAGCAAAAATATGAAAATACAAACATTCACATGATCGGCCTTCTTCTCTTTCCTCTGAAAACAATCAGAAACATTTACAAAAAAATAATTTTGTAAATCGTTAAAGCTGTCTCTGCTCCCCTCGTGCTACCTTCAGGTGCTCTAGCATGGATCAGGACTTTAGTAACCTCATGCATGTTTACCTGGCAGGTGTATCAGGTGTCTGGGGTCTCTGGGTGTGCTGGGGGTCGGACTGCAGCAAGCGTCGTCCGGCTGCTGTCGTCTCTCTGCAGCTCTGAATCGACACCCAAAGTGAGGTGACACACATCTATTCAAATAAAGGAGGAAGGAAGTGACACAACAACCCTCAGAAACAGGAATGAAGGCGTTTTGTCTTTATATGGCAATGCGCGCGAACGCAGCTCAAGGTGACCCCTGAACCACGACTCTGGTTGAGTATTGTGGACAAAAAATCAGAGCTCAGTTTATTTTATCTGACTGAAATCTATTTATGGATTAATTTATCTGTTTAAAACAAACAAACATTTGTTAAAATAACAGGTTGACAAACTTTGGTATGATTTAGAGAAACTTAAATGATAATTTGATGCCTGTTTGACACAAAAACTCCCGCACTGAACATCCAGGCTTTGGTATTTGTTGTTTTTAGTCATCAAAAACTGCAGTCAAACTCCTGCACTCTGTCTCAACTTCACAATATTAAAATCCTTGCTCCTTTACCACTTCTGCAAAAGTTGCAAACATGTTTCTGTAGTTTCCACAGAGCTCTGTTCAGCTTAAAAATGAGACAGAATATAAAGATTGTTTTGTTCTTTCTGACAACATTAATAATTTGAATAGTGGAGACATTATCATTCTGAAAAATGAGATGTTGACAGCTATAGTGTGTGGAAATATTGCAAATGCTCAGGTTTGAGAGTCCAGGATTTCTATAACACATTACAGCTCCTGTCAGAGATTTCAACACCCACAGGTGACCCGTTCAGACTGAGCTGGCAGCGCCCCCCGGTGGCTTCAGTCATCACAACACTTCTGATTCGCTCTTTCTCAGGTCCTCACAGCGAATAAATTTACCAACAGATCACACTGTAAGTGCTGACATTGTTACTGTTTGAATGACATTTTGATTTGTGATTTCAATTTAATCTTTTTCACACATATTTTTTCAGTATTTAAACTTTTTTGATTCTTGTCAGTTTATGCTTGTTTCTATTACTTTGCATTCTCTCTTGTTTATTTTCATTTTTATCAGTCATTGTGATTTTATTGTTTCTTTTACTTTAGCCATAGGTGTGTATTTTTTCCTAAATCACTACTGACATTCTACCTATTATAATCATTATTGCCATTATTATTATTGTCATTGTTATCATTATCCTTATTACAATTGCTCCTTTTGCTAATCACTATTTCTACTCCTCTGTAAAGCACTAGAGTGGCATTAGAATTTGTAGAACATGTTCTACATAAATAAAGTTTAAATAAAGCTGTCAAAAATATGGCAATCATGTATTATGGACAAACTTCAAAATAATAATAATAATAATAATAATAATAATAATAATAATAATAATAATAATAATAAATATTGTTAATGAAGGATCCTACAGCTTCTTGACAAGAAAACTTGATCTCTTGTAAATTAACAAAAGTGTTTATTAATCTGTATTTTTAATCATTTAAAAATAATCAAAAAATGCTATTAGATATTCTACACTTTATCAGCTAAAACTGTTACGTTTGGTGTCCCTAAAATAAATAACTCATCAAATGAAACAAAAAAAATTTCGCCCATATTTACAAATTTTAAAACAGAAAGCATTCATAAATGTACGACTCTATCATCTCAAGTATGTTATGTATCTGTATCTGACATTTTTTTGCTTGTAAATTTAAAATTAAAGTTATTAATCTAAAGTTTTGACATATATAATATTTTATTCACAAAATTATGGATTCTCTTGTTTTATGTAGCCTTAATACACAGCATTAGTATCCTTCATTTGATATAACATGCACTTTGTTTGTACATGTTTATGAAACATTAAATAATGACAGCCTATTAATACAAAGACGTTTTTAATCTCTCAAAAATAAAAAAAACGATGTAAATTTAAAACCTCAGAGCTTTTGAATAACTTACAGTCGTGTGTTTGAAGGTTATTAATGAACAGAGTACGTTACGATGACGTGTCGATGACGTATACGTAAACAAACGCTTAGCCAATCAGAGTGCTCGCCAGTACTTCCGGATCAGTGAGGCTCAGTGTTGTGAAAATGGAAGAACACGGCGATCTGGAGAACCTCCATCCTCTCCATCACCACCACCATCACCACTTCTCCCTGTGCTTCTGTGACTTCATGAGGTATCATTAACCCTTAACTCTACCTGACTGACGTCATTAAGTTAGATTGACGTAACGAGCGGGGTGAGCTGGCGTTAGCCTAGCCGCTAAGCTAACAGCTAACCTGATGTAAACATTAGCGTCAGTCTGATGAATTATCCTGCGGTCACTGACGGAGCTGCTCTACCCCTCTGTCTCCCCCTCCTCAGGCTCCTGTGGTCCCTGGTGGTCCCCTGTATCTACCTGAGCCTGCTCCTCACCCTGGTCCTCCTCCTGCTCCTCCTGGGTGTTCGTGTGTGGCTGCAGGGCCGCAGGAAGGCCCGCCGGGCCCCGGGCGGAGGCCCCTCGGTGGCCTTCTTCCATCCTTACTGTAACGCCGGAGGAGGGGGGGAGAGGGTGCTGTGGTGCTCCCTGAGGGCCCTGATGAACAGGTACTCTCACCTGGAACACCTCAGGGGTCAGAGGTCAGATAGGAGAAAGAGAATTTAACTTCAGCAAACTCAAGACCGACCTCTTTAATCTGTCTTTTGAGTCATTTCTTCCCCATTTTGACATTTGAACATGTATTATTGAATCATATATTTAAGCTCTGTTTGTTTTATCATTTTAAATCAACAATATTTTCTTATTTTTCTTAATCTAGTTTTATTATTTGTAGTTTAGTAGTTTTATTATTATTTCTTAGAGGTTTTGATGGTCAGAAACACAAACTGACTGTGATGGATGCTAAGTACCTCTGTTTTAACCACAGGGTCAGTATGTATTCAAGACTTTATGAAAGTGTGAGCAGAAGGGTTTTACAGACATTAAATGAATTTGAGCCAAATTAAATATTTATACACACTTTATGAGAAAATAAACCCTGTGATTTAAGTCAGACTGTAGATTAAAGTCAGACTTCTGTAATTAAAGTCAATATTCCAAATTTAAGTTGAAATAACTGGTTAAATTCTATATCCTAGATTAAATTCCAAAATTTGGGATTAAACTCGGAATTCTAGATTAAAGATAGAATTGTAGATTAAAGTCTGAATTCTGATTTAAGATTATAATCTGGGATTGAAGTCTGAATTCTAGATCTAAATTAGAATTCTAGATTAAATTTTTATGTTTGGATTCAAGTTAGAATTCTGATTTAAGATTATGTTCTGGGTTATATTCTGAATCCTATAATAAAGTCAGAATTCTATAATAATTCAGAATTCTGAGATTTTAGACAGAATCCAGAAACTGAAGCCAAAATTGCAAGAGAAAAGTCAGAATTCAGGATAAAGTCAGCATTCAGGTAAAGAAGACAGAACTGGAAAAAAGATGAATAATTTTAACATTAAAATTAAAGGCTAAAGTCTGAGGGAAAAAAAAAACAAAATATAACTTTAATTGAAGGAAAAAGTCAGAATCCTGAGACTGAAGCCTGAATCTTCTGAGATTGGAAAGTTGAGTTTCTCTTGGAGGATTTGATCATCAAAAACTCAAACTGACCCTGTAATGGAGTCTCAGGACTTCTGTTTTAATTAAGGATAGAATGTAGTCAAGACTTTATGGATGTGTGAGCAGAAGGTTTGTCAGATATTAAATGAATTTGAGCAAAACTCCACCTTTAAGCTTGTTTGTTCTTGTTGATCTGAGCCTCACAGACGTCGCTGTGACCTTCTCCTCCTGCAGGTACCCCAGCTTCTCCTTTGTGGTCTACACCGGGGACCAGGGCGTGACAGGTGAGCAGATCCTGGAGGGAGCCCGACAGCGTTTCAACATCACTCTGCCTCGACCAATCACCTTCATTTTCCTGCGTCACCGCACCCTGGTGGAGGCTGCATCCTACCCTCACTTCACGCTGCTGGGCCAGAGTGCCGGGTCCATGTTCCTCGGTGAGAAAATGAGACCTCTGGAGACTGATTATGGAAATATTATTTATTATTATTATCATTACTGATTATTTAAAATGTTTGAGAAGCAGAAATAAGGGAGTGAAAGCCAGTATCTCCTTTGGTTGATTGTTTGGAAAAGCTTCAAATCAAACTCCAGATCTTCAGTTATAATTTGGTCTGACCTCTGACCTTTCCTGTGCTGCTGTGTTCAGGCTGGGAGGCTCTGACGGCCTTCGTCCCCGACCTCTTTGTAGACTCCATGGGTTATGCCTTCACGCTGCCCATCTTTAGGTACCTGGGAGGATGTAAGGTGGCCAGCTACGTTCACTATCCAACTGTCAGCACAGACATGCTGTCTGTAGTCAGAGAGAGGAACCCCAGGTAACACACGGACTAAATATTCACTCTGTAACATTCCCAGAAAATTCTAAAATATGTTTTACTCTGCTCAGTGCATACATGTTTACACACCCTCTGACAGTATGTGACAGGCTATTATCCATGATCTTTAACCTCTAGGGTATTCAAGTATCCTCAGGAAATATAATATTATCTTCAAGGCTCCGGTAAAAGTGCAACTAATTAGTAGGATTACTGTTACTATCACCCTGCTTTTTTCTAAGGGGGACTCAGGGGATTGAGGGATAACCATTATCATTATTATTTTTCTATATCTATATCTATATCTATCTATCTATTTTTATATATATATATATATATATATATATATATATATATATATATATATATATATATATTTTATATGTATATGTATATTTTCTTTTTGAACTACTGGTAAAACTATTATTTCTACTATTTTCATTTTCTTTATTGTTTCTACTTTCCTCTTTGTACTCGGGTATATGAGCGCATATGTTTATGTATACATATCAATGTGTATAAAGGAAATTTTTCTGTAAACTCCAGTGATAGGAATACCTGTGCAATGATGTTTGTCTATATTCAGACAAATATTTGATTATTTGTATATATATTTTTTGTTATTTAACGCACACTGTCTCTGGATGTCAATCCCAATAAAAAAATGTAAGGACAAAAAAATATATATGCCCTGTCAAGATATGGTCACTGGTGAAAAGCAATATTAGACTAATTGATTAAAAAACACTAACAGTAGTATGTTTATTGAAAAATAAAATAATCTAAAATATTCAGTCTAAAGAGGGAATTATAATTCTATAAACTTTATTTTACCTTGAACATTTAAATTATTGCTAAAAATCAGATACAATTCCTACATTTTTGATACCAGGCAAGAAAAAACAGTTCTCATTACATATTATTGGCTATTTATTGTTTTTATTTATCCCATGTGTCCCGGGAATGTCTCAGATGCCCCAGGTGGAGGGATGTCAGGGTTGGCCTTCTTAGCATGCCGCCCTGTCACCAAACTTAAGACCTGTGGAAGAGGATTTTACATCCAATCAGAGCATAGGAGACTTTAGGACGGTGTTGGGGTCAAACTGAGAGAACAAAAAGGGTGAAACAGTGATCTGAAGGACAAGATGGTGATCTGAGATTTTAACTTCATTTACAAACAAGGACACAGTGAATAAATCAATGTTAAACAGGAAAACACCTGAGCCAACCATGACCTCTGACCTCCATCTTCGACTCCAGGTTCAACAACGCTGACTTCATCTCCAGGAACCCGGTGCTGAGCGCGGTGAAGGTGGTGTACTACTGCTGCTTCGCCCTCCTTTACGGCCTGGCTGGCTCCTGCAGCGACGTCATCATGGTGAACTCCACCTGGACCCTGGGCCACATCCTGGCCCTGTGGCGCTCCCCGAGCCGCACCAGCATCGTATACCCGCCCTGCGACGTCAGGGCCTTCCTGGACGTCCCGCTGGAGGAGGAGGATGAAGACGAGGGGGAGGAGGACTGGGAGGAGCTGGGACGGGAGCTGGGGAGCGACGAGGAGGGAGGAGGAGGAGGAGGAGGGGACAGGAAGTGCCACTCCATCGTCTCCGTGGGTCAGTTCAGGCCGGAGAAGGACCACCGTCTGCAGATCAGGGCATTTCGCAAACTGCTGGACAGGAAGGGAGAGGGACCTGAGGGGCGGGAGGCTCTGCGGCTGGTGCTGATTGGAGGATGCAGGAACCAGGAGGACGAGGAGCGGGTGCTGCTGCTACGGGGGCTCTGCGAGGAGCTCGGCGTGTCCGACCGCGTCGACTTTAAACTCAACATCCCGTTTGAGGAGCTGAAGAGAGAGCTGGTGAACGCCACAGTCGGCCTGCACACCATGTGGAACGAACACTTCGGCATCGGTGAGGACACCTCAGGATATGATCAGGTTATGATCCAGGAGTTAGAAAGATTATTGAAGTCTCAAAGGCTCCATGAGTTTATGACACAGACCGGTACAGTGAGTGCCCACCACGACCTGAACGCCACTGAGAGACCAATCCCATTTTAAAGTGACACCTCCACTGAGTGTTTAATACAAACATAAATATTAATTATCATATCTCTTTTATGGAGGAAGAGGAAAATGTTAGGAGTTAAACAGTTATATACCGTTCGTAAGAAAAAAATGTAACTAAAGTCAGACTTTAGATTGAAGTCAGAATTCTGTAATTAAAGTCAGTGGGTTAGGCTTCCAAATTAAATTTAAAGTTCTTGGATTAAATTCTGAATTCTAGATTAAAAAATCAGAATTCAAGACAAACATCAGAATTTTGGGATTAAAGTTGGAATTCTAGACTGAAGTCTGAATTCTGGTTTGAGGTTATATTTCTGGGATTAAAATCAGATATCTGGATTTAAATCAGCATTATGGGATTCAAGTCAGAATGCTAGATTAAAGTCCGAATTCTAGATTTAAGTTTTATGTTTGGATTCAAGTCAGAATTCTGATTTAAGGTTACATTCTGGGATTTAAGTCAGAATGCTAGGTTTAAGTCTAATGTTTGGATTCAAGTCAGAATTCTGATTTAAGGTTATATTCTGGGATTCTAGTCCAAATCCTTGATTAATGTCAGAATTCTTATGTAATCTTATAATTCTGTAATTAAAGTCAGAACTCTAGATTTAAGTCAGAATTCTAGATTTAATTCAGAATTCTACATTAAATTTTTATGTTTGGATTCAAGTCAGAACTCTGATTTAAGGTTATATTCTGGGATTCTAGTCCAAATCCTTGATTAATGTCAGAATTCTTATGTAATCTTATAATTCTGTAATTAAAGTCAGAACTCTAGATTTAAGTCAGAATTCTAGATTTAATTCAGAATTCTACATTAAATTTTTATGTTTGGATTCAAGTCAGAACTCTGATTTAAGGTTATATTTTGGGATTAATGTCTGAATCCTATGATAAAGTCAGGATTCCAAGATTAAGGCCTGATATCAGGATTTAGTCAGAATTCTGTAATAATTCAGAATTCTGGGATTTTAGTCAGAATCCAGAAACTGAAGCCGGAATTACAAGAGAAAAGTCAGAATTCAGGATTAAAGTCAGCGTTCCGAGAAAATGAACATAAAGATTAAAAAAGGAATATTGAAATTAAAGGCAGAAGTCTGGATAGAAAAACAAAATATGACTTTAATTTTGCTTAAAAAAGTCAGAATCCTGAGACTGAAGTCATTCTTCTGAAATAAAACTCAAACTTCTGAGATTAAGTTTAGAACTTTGTTTAAAAAAGAAAGACCCCAGCAGAGTTTTATCATCCGCCAGGGGACAGAACTCCTGTGTTTGGACCATCAGTCTAGGTCAGTCCTGGGCACAGACCTATAAAAGCAGATGAAACATATTTTCACGGTCAGCTTTATCGTGGAGGTTTATTTAAACACTGTGATGACATTAAATTATCAGTCATGTGACTGTTACTGACCCCGCCCTCACTGACCTTGCCCTCTCCAGGTGTGGTGGAGTGCATGGCTGCAGGCACCATCGTCCTCGCTCATAAATCCGGTGGTCCGAAGCTGGACATCGTGGTCCCGTTCGAAGGCCAGCAGACCGGCTTCCTGGCCGACAGTGAGGAAAGCTACGCCGCTGCCATGGAAACCATCCTGGCTCTGTCTCCGGCGGCCAGACTGGAGATCAGGCAGAGCGCCCGGCGCTCTGTGGAGCGGTTTTCCGACCAGGAGTTTGAGACCTGCTTCCTGTCGGCCACGGAGACTCTGATGAGGGGACTGGAGCGATGAGGATGAGCTGACGGGAGCCCCCCCCTGGGACCAGGACTTCAATCATCTGTTAATTATTAGAGCTGCACGAGCGTTCGGAGGAGCAGGGAGGGTCAGGAGCCATCACAGTTAATCAATAAATCATGAATTCTGAATCATTCTGAAATTCAACAGAAGAGAAGAAGATGATTCTGATGGGCCGAGACTCCCTCCTGATCCTCTCTGCGATGAATAATCAAAACAAGAGTACACCAGAGGCTTCCAGAGACTTTGCATGTGTCATGTTATAATCCAGAGGTGATCATGTGATGGCAGGAGTGCAGCAGGAGAGCCTGAGCTCTGATCACAGAATCCATGAGCTCACAGGTTTTGGTTTCAGGCTTTAAAGCACTGGTTCTCAACAGGTCTGGCTTCAGGACCCACCATCACCCCTTACCTACAAACTGAGACCCAAATGGAGGAAATTTTTCAACTTCTTAAATTTATTTAATGATAAGATCGAGCAGCTTGAGCCTGACATAGTCCAGAATATCACAGTATGCCAACACAAAAAGAAGTTTAAAGATAAACCAAAATGACCAGCAGGTGGCGATGCTACAGAGGGAAATATTCTGTTTTACACTCAATTAGCTGAAATTTAAGTGCATCTTTGGACACAAGGTTTTAGGAATACAAATGTAAGTTTAGCTGTGATAACCCTGCATCAGTGGACATACTGAACAGTAGTGATAATATTCAATTAGTAGCACTAAATAAGCCATCAATCACACAAACACTTCAGTAACTTCAGCCTTTTAGTAACAGACCTAACAAACATAAAATAAGGTCCTGACAAGTTGTTCCATAAAGACTTAAATATATATATAGTTATATATATATGTCTATATATCTATATATATATATAGATATATAGATATATATGTATGTATATATATGTTTGTGTGTGTGTGTAAAAAAATACATATATATCTGTGTATATCTATATCTATATATCTATATCTATCTATATATATATGTATATGTATATATGTATATATATATATATAAACATATATATATATAAACATATATACATATATGTAAAGCAGTACTATTAAAACAGGTGTCTATGAGCCACCTATTGTTGAGGAGGGTGACTAGACAACACGCCACTGCATAAAAATTCCCCTTCAAAATAAAAGCACAGGATTTTATTCCTGCCCAGGCAAAGGCTCACAACCCACTGGAAAAGGGTCTGTGACCCACTTTAGGGTCACGACCCACCAGTTGAGAATCACTGGTTTAAAGAATGCAGAACCAGGTCTTCAATGAACTAGGTTTTGGTCTCCATCCCTAAGACCAACAGGTTCACCTTCTTAAAGACTTCGTCCCCATCTTGTGTCCATTGTGGGCCATAATTAAGGCCCATCATCAGGTTAAATGTGATTAATGATCTGCTGAATTCTGCTCTGGTTTGTCACAATAACAAACGTTAAATTATAATATAATTTTAGACTGAATCCTGCAAACTCCACTAAAGGAGTCACTCCCCCTAAAATGCATCCTCCTCCTCTCAGAGTGAGTTATTGGAGTTAATATTGATGTTCTGTGGTTGTATTTCTGTCGTAATCATGACGCCACCGTCACTGACTGATGTTTGAAGTTTAATGAAGACTTTGGATGTTTAATGTGAACGTTATGAAGCACTTTGGGCTCAGAAAAAGGCCAAATGTCTGTTGTGTAAATGTTGTTTCACTTCCTGCATTCCTGTTTGCAATTAGGTCCAGGCATGGAGACGTGCTCGAGTGTAAAATATGACGTTTATCTTAAGAGGGAGATGCTGTTACTATTTAAATCTGAATGAAGAGGACGTTTGTTTCACTGAGAAATTAAACTGAAATTATTCTGCAATAAAAACCATCTTCAAACGCACTGTGGGGTTTTCATTAAGTGCTGCCACCATGTGGACAGAAACAGAGCTGCAGGTGTGTGAATATTAAATATTTTTAATTTTATAAACAAAAATTATCATCATGAGGCTGATAGATAAGGACTTGTTCAATGATCTCTTTTAGATCAGATTCTTATTTCACTGAAGAATTTCAGGTCTCTGCAGGAGGAAACACTGAGAGGAAGAAGTTTTTTATGTACCACAAGAAAAACGTCAAAATACTTTAAATGGCGTTAAGATATTTTGATAATTTTGACTCCCAGTTTCGTGTTCACATTTACTTTAGTTTATCTGCCATCTTGAAAGCAGAAGCAAAACTTCCCTATACTTTGGACTTTCGCTTTCCCCGCTGTGATCGGGGGTTTTCAGCTCACACATGGCAACACTCCTCGGTTTGTTAAGTTTGTTGACGTTCTGCAGGAGCGGCTAATCGGACTGATCAAGTTAGATCGGATTAACGAGGTCTGAACCGAAACAAGGCGGGTGGGATTTCAAAATAAAACCGCAAATGATCAGATTTTTAATTATTTTCCTATAACAGACTATGTTTTTGTTCTTTTTAGAAGACCAATCGCTTCAATGCAATGCAAGTAAATAAGCTTCCCCATGGGTTTAACCAGCTGTTGGAATAAAATGACTATATAAGCTATTTATTTAAAAGCTTTGATAAAGCTAAGAGGGAGAGAAAACGAAATTATGTCAACATAAGCATTCATGGGTGCTGGTTTGGTGGAGTGGTAATCAAACAGGCACGACCCATACTTCTGCTGGCCTGGGTTTGAATTCAGCCTGTGACCAGTTGTCTTGTCCCTACTCTCTCTCACCCCCTTTCACAAGCCTATCCACTGTCTCTGTCTCCTGTCAATAAAGGCACAAAATGCCCAAAAAATAATCTTAAAAAAAGCATTCATAAATGGAAATCTATATGAAAAACATGTAAATAAAGCCTGTGTACAACTTTATGACTAACACGGTTCATCACTCCTCTGATAATTCATCCAAAAATAAATTATGTTAAGAAACAAAAAAGAAACATTTTTTTTCTAAAATTCTTATTACTATTATAGTTGTATTTTTTATTTTATGTTATTTTATTTTATTTTTTTTTTTTCTTGTTAAAAGTATTAGTAGCAGTTTTAGATTTGGTACGAGTAGAGGAAGAGGTGAAAAAAAAATGTTCATTTGTTGTTCATGCTTTATGTAGTGTTATTATTCATCCATCTCTGTTGTTTATATATCCCAGTTTGCTGTTGTTTGTCTTTTTTTTGTTGTGTTTTAGTTTTCATTTGATTGCTCCCTTAGTCTCTCACTTTGTTAATACATGTTTTTCGAGTTAATATGAAATAAAGATCTCATGATATCAAACTTTATTACATACTCATAGGAGTTTGTTGATTATATGATCCATTTATTTATTTATTTATTTATTTTTTGCATAGTTGTCATATATTTTAATCTAATGCTATGACTTTTATAAATAATGACAGTTCATTTGTATGCATGTGTGTGCATGTGTGAGTGTATATATGTGTGCGTGTGTGTGTGTGTCTATGTGTATCTGTGCATCTGTAAGTGTATTTAAGCTGTTTGCATCTGCACTGACTTTGTTCCCTATTTGTGCTCCATCGCAGTGTAAACTGTAATTTAAATTATGTACTGCTGTATTTGCTCTAAAGCTCAAATCTGTGGCTTAAACTTTTCAAAATACCTCATTGTTCATACACATTTATTTTATTATATTCTATAAGTATTATCTATTCTGATTGTCTTGAGCAGGTGCAACGCAATTTTGTTCCTCTGTGTACTGTTGGTGTGTAGTTATAATGACAATGCAGAAATCTAAAATCTTTAATCAGTTTCCATTGTAGTTTGTTGAGCTCCAGTGATAAATCAAGTTTTATGTTCTGATAACACATAAATATCAAGCCTTTTTCCTAACAGAGATTAAACTTATCTAAACCAGTAGATCCAGCTGTTTAAGCGTTGCCAAGTTTTATAAACTCCGACTCTTATTTTGAAGCCTGACCGGAAGTGCCCTGGGTGTGCTCGCGCCCAGCTCTCCTCGGTGTAATCACAACAGAACGGACTCGGCGGAGGAAGAGTATCTTCTGTACTTCGGAGCTAAGTTTGAGTCCCTGTTTCTCCGCAGTAACTCGTCGTTTGTCTGCCTGTAGGCCACCGAAGCTCCTGTCAGGATGGTGAAGGTCTCCTTTAACTCCGCTCTGGGGCAGAAGGAGGTGAAGAAGGACGCGGAGACTCTGATCCCGGAGGAGGACCAAGTGAGTAAAGATGGCTAACAGGCTAACAGTTAGCAGCAGCTCTCGGACGGAGCACGCACTTTGTTCAGACTGAAGGAGGAAACTTTAAACTAGTTTAAGCTGTTGTATTTTATTATCTGAGACTTTGACAGAGTTTAAACTCGACACACTTTAATATCTGACCTGTTAAATCTCGTGTTCTTCGTCTTGTTACTCAAACAGAGACTTTGAGCACTTTCTCATTTCTTTCGTTATCTAGTTATCGACATATAAATCGACTTTTTACATGTTTTAATACATTTACAAACTCCTTTAACTCGTATTATGTAATTTTTCAGTATTATAAGACTTTTCTATGAGCAGAAGTTTGTATCAAGTAACAACTAATAATGAGAAAAAGTAATTATTATTATTATTATTATTATAGAAAGTGATTTAAAACTTTTTTTAAAAATGTATTCCACTTGTGATACCGTCATTAGGGATGCATGATATTTGATTTTTGCCGATATTTCCAAACTCATAATCGCCTCCACTTTACTAAAACTGATATGTCTTTTTTATCGATACTGCCTATTTGTGCAAGGACCACACAATAAAACAAGAAAAAACAAGAAAAAAACATTTATTTTTAATTAATGATCCTGTTAAGCTATAGAAGTGGACATTCAGTCCAGGGTTAATGTACAGGCAGTATATTAGATTATAACCGATTGGTAAGGCCAATAAGGTAAATAAATATCAGTACAATTTTATATCAGCCGATAACATTAATCAACTTTTAAGGAAACTATCTGCATTGTTCTTGAAATTTCCTGCACCCCTGCTGTCAGTATTGATTATTAAAACGAAAATATGTTACATTCATTTGTTAATGATTTATTTGCTAATTGTTTGGACTTAAATTGTTATCATTTTAATTCAGTAGTATTTTTACATAAGTATTTTTTTTTCTTTATTGTTTGATTAAGGCATGCACGGTATTGGACTTTTGCTGATATCCGATATGCTGGTTTATCCAAATGAGGGATGAGCGATGTTGAATTTTTGCCAATATTTGATGTGACGATATTACTGAACTCATTGTCACCGATACACCGATATTTTTGGTCAAGAGGACAAGCTGTTTTTTATGAAAATTAACTTTTTTCTTTCAGTATGGCAGTAGATTTTTGTGAGGTTCAGATGTTAAACAAGAAAAACAACATTTACCTCTTGGTTTTTAAATGTACCAGCATTATGATATTTGTATTTGTATAGTTCGTTGACGTAGGGGCTGTAAAAATTGGCAAAATTCTCAATATTAGCAGATACTGAGTATTAACTTTTTAGGCTGATATGGGATTAAACCGATATTGCCCCGTTTTACATCGTGCATCCCTAATTCAAAGTGATTATAGAAGATACTGATATTTGTATTTTAGTGTATTGTGGTGTATGTACATATTTTTGAAGTCTCTCCCATACTGGATCTGGCCTGTATAATTTATAAAAACAGTCTAATAGCTATTAAAAAAAAACTAAATAAGAGAAAACATGTTATTCCAAATCAAATAAGAATTAACTTATTAACAAAAATAAATATTTAGAATTAAAACCAAATAATTAATTTATTTGGATGGAGTGTTCATTAGTAGAAAGTTGTTCTTGAAAGATCCGCCATCATGGATACAAGAGGTGTAAGAAACTATAAATATTTTCTCTGCCATACCGTGATATTTTACATTGGATAATTTGTAGAAATTTGGGGCGTTTGTCTCCAGCTCCTTTCACTCTGGGACGGAAAGTTTAGTTTATAAATGTTACAGTTTTGCTGCATTTAAACAGTAATGATGAGTAACTGGATTTTACGCACACAATATTGTGGGTTCTTAATGCTTAAATAAAGATAATTTAAAGACTCTGTATTAAAAGAAAAATCGTGATGTATTGTATATATATCAGTATATTTACGGTATTGTCAGATTTCTGCCAGCACACACATCCCTACTTGATGCATAACTCTGGATTTTTGTCAACATTTCATGCTGACTTTCGGAATCAGATTTCCAATGCTCAGAGTCTTTATTTAACAAAACTGGATCTCTTCCTTTCGATGTGACCTCTTTTAAAGTCCCAGAGCTTTCTTTATTTATATTTAATTTGCTTGGACATGGTTTTTGAGCTGATTATTCTTATATTTCTTGTTTTATCTCTGAATTTTTCCACCAGAAATGTTACAGTCAATATGCAAATTGTTTCTTGTGTGACCTGTCTGCGTATGAGCTTTCAAAAGTGACCTTAGAGGACAGAAAATGACTTTAGTGAAGCAGTAATAAGGTCATAAAGTGAATCAGCAGCCTTCATTGCAGATCAAATGACCTTAAATCCTGCTGTTATGACCCCCTGTCGTAAATTAATCGACTTTAGTTTGACTTTGTCCTGCAGATCAAGTGTGAGCTATGAAAACATCAGCAGTATGACTCAAATGTTGAAATTTTACACCGTATTATTCAGTAAGAACAGGTTTGATCTTGTGGCTGCTTGTTCAAAGTGCGTCACAGAAGAGAAATATGCAAAATCCATGCAGGCAGTGATGGTGTTATCAGCAAACAGAGCAGATCCTGATCGACTGGAAATGAGAAGGCAGAGCTCAGCCTTTTGTTTGGGTCTGTGAGAAGCTGTAAAGTTTGTTTTTCAGGATTTAAATGGCAGAGGATTCTTGGAAAGTTTGTTTGTGTTTGTTAGAGGATGTTGTGGAGTCTGAGCTGTGAACTTGGACGTGAGGTGGTGACGTGTAGTCGAATAAATGACAGTAATAAAGAGGCATAAAAGATGGTGATGAAGGGGGTTAACAGCTGTCTGCAGCGGAAGTATCCACCCTGCTGTGAGCAGAGCTGCTCTTTCTGGCTCAGGACGATCGCTGGCTGAATGTACGGTGGCCCTGAAAGTTCACTGCACAAATATTTTACCAAATCCAATAATGTCACACAACATGCAAAAAAGTTTCCTATAATCCCTAATATTTACCCCAACTAATAAACATGCAAAGGAGCAAATACATTTCATAAAAGCAAAAACAGTAAATGAAACACAAACACGTTAAATCGAGCAGCAAATCATTTCTTAAAATGTAAAATCTTTCAGGAAAACCTATCCAATCCAATCTAGTTGTATTTGTGATGCACTTTAAAAACCACCACAGTGGACCAAAGTGCTGCGCAGAGGAAAATAAGAACTAAATAAAACACAAGAACCGAAAACAGCTGTACAGTAAGTTAAAATCAGTGACATTCCAACACGATACAGGACAAGAAAACATTTCATGTAATGCAAACACTTTACAAAAAACAGAAGTATTAAGAATTATTGGGATTCAAAAACAATTAATTAGTAAGGCAATAAAACATTTTGAAAATGTACAAAAACATTAAACATTTAGTGAAATTCAAGCTTGTGAAATATTTCATCAAACACTGAAAGTATTTTCTTAAAATGGGAAATATTTGAACAACCAAAGTAATGAAACACACAGGGCAGGAATGCATGATAATGTATTTTTGAATATATCAAATATGTTGATTTTTCGGAATAATTACTGCGATACTGATACTGATATTTAATTTTCCTTGGGTATGGAGTCTCTTCTAAACTTAAACTGAAGTGTTCCTCTTATGGTGGCAGGATATTTGTGTAGAAACAGATGTAGAACAAGAAAAAAACCTCTTATCCTCTTTAAAACAGACATTCATCGATGATAAGGTGAAGCATTTCAATGCATTTGTGTGTTTTCCCAATATAACAGCTGTCATATGGTATTTATTTATTTATATATTTATACGGCTGATATATCAGGTAGTGCACATGCCTCACAGCAAGAAGGTTGCTGGTTTGATCCCCGTAAGTTGGTCAGGGCCTTTCTGTGTGGAGTTTGCATGTTCTCCCAGTGCATGCATTGGTTCTCTCCAGGCACTCCAGCTTCCTCCTGCAGATCAAAAACATGTTCATCAGGTTGACTGGTGACTCTAAATTGCCCTTAGGTGTGAGTGTAAGAGTGAAAGGTTGTCTGTCTCTCTATGTGGCCTTGTGATTGGCTGGTGACCAGTGGTGTACCCCGCCTCTTGCCCAGTGTCAGCTGGGATAGGCTCGACCCCCTCGACCCTGAAATGGATAAGGGGCGTAGATGATGGAGGGATGTTCAGTGTTAGTGTGAATGGGGTTTGTATTTGTTTGTGATGTTTGCTGTCCTGTCCCATTTTTTTTTCTAAATCGACCATTTTAACAATAATGATCCAGAAAAGACCAGAAATGAGGAGAGAATGTACTCCGTGGACAATAACGGTGTTATTTACATTTCAGCATTAAAGACAAAACTGTGTGAGCTGATAATTTGGACATATTGTCTAGCCCTATGTAGCGCTGACTGCGATCGTTTTGTGTGTTTCCTCATATAATTAACCTTTGACCCACAGGGCCGCCGTAGGAAGGTGATTGCCTGAAGCTGAGAGTTTCTGACGAAGAGAATAAGTAGTTTATTAAACTAAATGTACATAAAACTATGTACATTTAGATTGTCTCTAAATCAAAAGTGAACTTCTTGGCCCAGCCCAGCCCGCCCTGATCTCTGTTGCGGGCGGAACTTCCTGTGACTCCGCGGTTTCTGCGGCTTCCTAAACTTTAGCTTGGCTCAGTTTCACACCCTCTCCCCTCCCTGAGTCTCCGTCTGCAGAATTTTATCTCAAGAATCGGTCTTAATGTTTCCCTCCTGCAAACATGGCACATTTTGGAGTTGATGATGTCTGAGGGGGTTTTCCTACTCGTGCCAGAGTCCAGATCTGAGGTGTTCTGGAGCTATTTTTACAAAGAGGAGGACATATGTGAAGACACCACAGCAGATTATCATCATGGCATTTATTCAGGGTAGAATAATAGAATAAATCCTGGAAATGAAAAGCAATTGTTGATAAAATGTAAGATACTCTGTCCTTTTCAGTATCATTTATTTTGACTCAACAGTTTCTGTTGTTTTAATAAACAACAAAAAGTGCTGAGCTTTTAAATTAAATACATCTTCTTCAGATGAGTGACACTTCAAGAATATTGCTGTCAAAGTCTTAAGTCTACAACACTTTGGCATTTTTTCTACAATCTGAAAAGGGTGCGAGAGCTTGTTTGCTATATCTATTATTGATAATACTCCAAATTATCCAGCATTTGTTATCCAGGACTTCTCCTGTTGTTGCTGGAACATTTTAAGATGCAAATGCGGCTGCAAAATGGAGAAGCCTGCACATGAGTGCGGCATAAAAAATCACTAGGGATGCAACATATTGGATTTTTGATATCTGATATGCTGATATTTCTGCAAACTCTTAATTTATCACAATTATGGAGGAAGATTATTTCATGGGGGAAGTGGTGCTTCTCCATAGGGATGCAGGATATTGGATTTTTGCTGGTTTATGCCATTATATTAAAAAGTAAATGATGATATACATTTTTTGTACCATAAAATAGGCTTCATCTGCCTTCAGAGAGCTTATCACAACACCTAGACTAAGAGACCTGCAGAGCCCAAAAAAGTGACTTTTTTGGTAGGAGCTTGTAAGTTCATATTAGAATTAATCTCCTAACTTTATAAGAGTAAGAAGGTTAGTCCTTGAAGCGCTGACCTAAAACTCCAGTTCTGACAGCCCTGTATGTTTAACAGTGAGGACCAAAGAAACAAAAACTTTAGCTGATTCTGCTTCAAACTGCTAAAATGGATTAGCTGAGTGTTGGACGTAAATATCCAAAGACATTTCATGTCTGCCAATAGCAAAAAGAACTTTTCCAGCTATTATCTGTGGGATGCAAACAAACAAACAGACTTATAAACATATTTGTTATTATTATCATTATTATCTGATAGTGCACTGATATATCAGACTGAAAGGGCATCTTCCTTCTAAAACTTGAACTCCCTTTTTAGCCAAAAGAAAACCCATCTGTCCACTGTCTGATCCGCCTCTCTGTCACTTTTGGTTTCTAATTTGAGGAAAATAAGGTCACAGAATGCATAGTATGCTAATTAAAACATTATTTCAAATTGGCTTTTGGCCTAAATCCTTCATCCTAATCAGTGTGTGACCATTATGCTGGCTCTCTCCAGTGTGTGCTGTCTTTATGGGTTAAACTGGGCTCAAACCAATCGGCTAAATCCTCAGCTCCTCAGGCTCTCTGAGACATTAATAGCTTTAAAAAAGCTAAATATTTATGCTAAGTTTGTCCACATGCTGGCTTTAGCTCTTTGACTGACATGTGTGTCCACTGCAGGAGGCAGATCAGGACACACTTCCTCCTGGTTTTATTTAGACCTCTCTGATTTATGGGAAAAGGAAGCTTAATGACAGTATTTATCTGGGTTTGAAAGAAATGAAGAGTAATGCTGCGATGATTTCACAGAAGTTGGAGCTTTGATCATTTCAATACTGCATGTTGTAAAAGGATGATGGCTCTAAAAATACCAAAACTTTTGCATAACTGCTTCTGTTTCATTAAAGAAGATAGAAAGAAGAACCATGAAAGCTAGCAAAGATGTTCATGCACACTGTCTAAATTGCTAAATAAATCAAAATGCTGCCCTTGAATTTGTGTGATTAAGACAGCTTTTTGGAGTGATCATGCAAATGTGGTTTCTGTAGAGATGAGATATACCAGTGTGGTTTTGCTTGACCTCACTTTTTGTTGCTGTGACATTGTGTTGGTGGTTTAGCGTTTCAGCTCCCTCACTTCCTGTGCAGGTGCTGCAGTCTGTGCTGCAGCACGTCTGGGTTTTGAGACAGCAGAGGGTCTCCATCGTTGTTCTGCACAGCAGGGCAGGGGTTGGTCCTGTTGCCTCACAGCATGAAGGTTCCTGATCTGGATCTCAGGCATGTTCTCCCTGTACATGCATGGATTCTTCTTGTGTACCCAAGCTTCCCACCTCAGACCAAAAACGTGCATCTTAGGTTATTTTGTGGCTCTAAAGCATCGATTGTTATGAATGTCACTGTGTCTAGTTGTTTCTTCCTGTATGTCAGCACTGTGATCGACTTGCAATCCAGGTTGTAACCCCACCTTTGGGGTGCTCTAATTCATAAGTATACTTCATCAAATTTAACAAGAAGGGGAAAAGCCTTCATAATGACATATATCAACATTTATATTTTTACTCAAAGTACAAGCAGTAAGTTAAATGAGCTAAATACTGAATTCAGGTCAGATTCAGCTGCCTTTTAAATTCAAGTTAGAGGGTTTTACTGATTATTTAAGTATGTTGTCCATTTAAATGCATTTTTGACTCATATTAAAATCTAAGAGGATCAATTACAGTCGATGACAGCTCTGTTTTCTCTTAAGTATTGCTATTTTTCATGTTTTTTCCCTGACAGACATGGTTATGTGTCCTTGTAAATATGTACATTTTTGCCTTTGCCTAGTAGGTTATGTTTTTTATGCTTTCTTGGTGGGCCAAGGTGAGATTTACAAAACAAGAAAAGGAGAAAAGAAACAGACAAGTAAGTGTTTAAAACAAATGGGGAAAGAAGAAAAAAAACAGAGAAAAGACAACACAAACAACAGACATTCCAGCTTAACAGAGGATCCAATATTTAATCACCATGATTAGACACTAATTAGGGAGTAGCAGTAGAATTTCTGGTGGATGAGGAATAGGGTGGACCAAAAATGGATAGGTAAGTAGAAATTGTAAATACATAAATGACAATGAATTAGCCAAGTAGGTTATGTTTTTGCCAGTGTTAGTTAGGATAACTCAAAAACTGCCGAACAGCTTTGGATGAAATTTTCAGAAAGTGTTGTTCATAGCCAAATGAAGAGGTGATTATATTTCTGTGTTGATCTAAATCAGGATGTGGATCCAAGAATTGTTGTAAAGGTCCCATGTCCTGGGATATCAACGATCTTTTCTCTTAATGATGTTGTTGAAGGGTCTTGTGGAGCAGGAGAACCTTTTACTAAACTCTCAGCTTACAGAGAAATGCTCTGTTTTTTACTTCCTGTAGGATATGATGTCATATTTATACAGCCTCCACCTACATGTGTGCTTTCTGCTTGTTACAGGCAGATGCATAAGCTCTGCCCCCTCAGGTCTGAGTGTTTCCAAGGGGAGGGAAAAGCCCTTCATCTCGTTGAAATTTTAGATTTTTTTTTATTTGATCAAATCCTTGCTTTAAAGACATCCAAGGCATGATGTAATCTAACTCACCAGGACATGGAGCTTTATGGATTTTGTTACCAGTGTGAGAGAGACAAGTTTACTAATTTTTTTTGACAATACCTCACTCTACAGTGTTGGAAATGCCTAAGCGGAGGGTCATGCTCTCAGCACTCTTGTAGTTTATTATTATTTTATTTTAAATTGGCAGGCCGCACCAAGGGAGTAAGGGGGCCGCATGTGGCCCAAAGGCTGCCAGTTGCCCACCCCTAAATGACATAAAGGTGACGGTGGTACAGTATCCAAATGCTCATGGTGAAAAATCTTTTAGTAAAAAATAAATCAGTGAAATTCAAACACATGATAAAAAGCGTTTCATGTTATGCAAAAAACATAAGTATGAAGAAATTATTGGGATTCAAAAACAATTAATTAGTAAGGCAATAAAACATTTCAGGAAACTTTCAGAAACACTAAAACATTTTGTGAAATTCAAGCTTATGAAATATGTCATCAAACACTATATACTTTCTTAAAATGGAGAATATTTGATGAACAGCCAAAGAAATGAAGTCAAAATGATATCTGACACATGCTGCAAAAGCACATAAATATAATAAATGATATAAAGCCTGAAAATAAAAGAACTCCTGCAGCAGAAACATTCAGCATGTTTCTGAACAGATTTGCTCGAGTTAAGGATTTTAACCCAAGGTTGGGTTGTACTATGTTTCCCTGAAAAGTCCATTAATTAATCAGGAGGTTAATCAAATTCTGATCTGATTTACTAACCTCGTTTAGACTTGATCTGAATTAACAAGCTCTCTCCAGCTGCTCCTCGCTCTGCTCATTCTGCAGACTCCTGGATTGTTCCCTGAGTTTTTGCTTCATCCTTCTCCATCCAGAATCATTTAATTGTATTTAAAAAGGCTTTAGCTCAAGTGCAATGCATCCTGGTACATACTCAAGACTTAAAGGCAACCATTGACCTTAGTGTGCTTAAAATGTGACGGGACATTCAAATAAACCCAAAAAAAGCCTCTATTATCTCTGAACAGCTAAAGAGAGATGACTTTTGTCAGTTATTTGACCACAAAATGCATGAAAAAGTCTGTTTCTGTCTGTCTACACTTTTAAAAACTGTTAAAATATGAGACTTCAAACAGTCATGTGGGTTTTATTTTCCTGGAACAGGAAGTTTTATCTTAATGGAAGTCACAGTTAATCTTAAAAGTGATATGACAACAGAAGTCAGGCTGAACGTTAAGCTTCAGTTACACTGAATGTTTCATTTAGATTATTTTAATTATAGCTGCAGAGCTCTTGATCTTTTTGTTTGAGCTCTAAAATAATCAGCTGTTAGTCCGTGAAGGCGTCTGGTTTATAAATGAAGCAGAGGTTTGAAATATAAATATTCAGTCAGAGACAGTCTGCTGCTGGAGCTCAGAGTGGAAGTTTTATTTAAAGACTGTGACCCAAACGATAAAGTTAGAACCAATCCTTATTCAAACACGTTTATGATGCTGCTATTTAGAAAACACTCAAAATTTATGAGGTGACAAACATTAAAGTTTCTTTTTTAATCGTTGAAATTAAAACAGCAGAGTGGCTTGTAATGGGTCACTGAGTGAATCATTCAACAAATATAATGATAATTTTAGAGCAATAAAGGAAAATCAAACTCTTACTCTCTCGCTTAATGACGTAATAATTAAATATCCTTCATTTGTACACAACATTTAGATTTTTAATTATTGATATATTTACTTTCTACACATTTTAAAGTAAATAATACTCATTTTAACAAAAGCATGAGAGCAGAATCAGTTTAGAGTACAAATATTGAGGGAAATTCTCTTGTGGGTTTTTTTTTTCGAGCGAAAGCAGTTTAACTGAAAAATGGTCAACAATGAGCAGTTAAAAGATTTTCTCAATATAGCAAGTTTGGAGCTTTGGAGTCTTTTTATTTCTACCCTTTTTTGCACAAAATTATTACGTATGACTTTTTAAGTAGTGAAAACCAGAGACATGGATGACATGTTAATTTATGGAAATGATATTTTTAAACTAACCAAATTAGGTAGAGCATAAAGGTACTTTTGTACAATCATAGCCAACATTTTGGTCATATATATGACCAAATATATGCAAGAATATGAGCTGTTATTCTTGCAAATTAGAAAACATCACTGGTAATGTCCCTATTGGTTAAAATGTTCCACTTTGAAGTCGATGTCTTGAAGCTACCCAAAATTCACCAGCTTGTAACTGGAACGTTTCTAACTGGGATGTTACTAAGTTCCCGTTCCCATCGTCCCAGTTTCATTATAAATAGACCATAATACTTAAAAAACATCTTTTAATAATCATCTGCATCCCTAGCTCTGAAATGATGATATTTTGTAGCTTTGATTAGGGGTGCAGATACAATCGGTATGAAAGTATATCTTTAAAATAAAGGGTTGAATTTGTGACTATTAATTCGCTGCTTATAGCTCTTAAAAGAGCTCTAATCATATGTTGTTTCAATGTTTGAAAATGTAAATACTGAAAATTTACAGTTTTCATGATGATAGGCCCTGTAAGGTTCTGCACAAGCACATGTTTAGGCTTTTATTTGTTTAAATGAGATTAAATTTTAATCAGATGGTTCCATGTTACTATACTGTGAAAATAGCTAATCCTTCAGTGTTTATGTAGACAGGCCTGCCTACATTTAAACTACATAACAACAGTTTATGACAAAATTAAAGCAATGCAATTTAACTAAAAGAGGGAAAGTCTGTCTAGTTTAAATTTTGTGTCACTTGGAGTTTTTTTGTTTGTTTTTTTGGGAGGGAAAAAATCGATTGAAAATGTGAATCAAGTTTTGTGGAAAAAATCTGAGATGTTATTTTTAGGTTATATCGCCCAGCCCTAGGGTGGATGGATGGGTTTTATACAATACACCCACAAAAGTCCAAATCCAAGACAGGTCATATGGTTATTTCCTTATATCTGTATTGATACCTATTGATATTTGGGAGAATATGAAATTGGCAAAAATTCCAGAGTCATGCATCCCTAGATGTGATTGCACATCAGAACTAGGGATGCATGATACTCCATCTTGATCTGTCTTGCTTTTGTTCAGTATAAACGTCTGGACTGAGATAAACCAAACTAATTTTGTCCTCTAGTTTTGGCCTTTTGCTCTTCACTGTCGTTCACCCTTACATGTTGGTTGGTGTCTGTATAAATCCATCATTTTTCAGGAGCTTTATTTGGGTCACTTCCTGCAGATCTCACTCAGACATATGGCTGGTTTTTTGGCCCTGAGGCAAAAGATTTCCCTGTTTTTGGGTCAGCTTGCTCTGAACTTCCAGCTTGTTTTTGAGTTTATTTTCCTCTGTATTCTGATGCATTTATTCAGTTAATTTCTGGTTTCTCTGCTTCAGCTCTTCTGTGATTGACCCGAGAGTTTTATGGTCTCCTTACAGGATTAGGAGTTAAAATGATCAGTCTATTCATTGACTAATTGATCTCATTGTGGCCAATTAGTGGTGGGGATTAATTACATTTCTTCATGTTGAATGTGGACAGCTGGTGGGACATAATAGGTTAATGAACGACGTCACTGCTGCATCTGGAGGCCTGAAGGCATAACTTTCCTCTCATGGATATAAAATGAATTTAAAGGCATTTTTGTCTCATATTTGATGCTCTTATCGAGTGTGTAGGTCTGTGTGAGCTGCAGGTGACTTATTTAAACATGCAAACAGTTATAAACTATTTCTGTCTGCTGTAACCTTTTGCTCACACCTTTCATAGCCTCACCTGTCTGCTCTCCATATCCCTCCTCCATCATTCTGCAGTAATAATCGTTTATCTACCTGGGCATCCTCCTTTTTACCCCCTTCGTACGTTCATTAGCAGATTAGAGCTCCGGTCTCACGCTGCTCTCTCCTCCTGTGTGTCCTCTACTCGTCGTCTGAGGCATGCAGGGGATTACTCTTTAATCAGTCAGATAGGGACTCAGCCAGGGAGCTTACACAGCCTCCTGCAGGGCGCCGGCAGCTAAAACCCAACAAGGAGGAAGATTAACCGAGCAGGAGGAGGGCCGTCGTCACAAACCAAAGAAAGAAAGAAGCCCTTCACCCAGAGGAGACACAGACAACAAGACTGAAACTGAATGCAGGCGGAAAGCTAGATTAACAACAAACACCATGAGCAAAACTGAAGCTGTGAGATGAAAAATCAAGTTGTGCTTTTAAGAACAAGTTGGCAACCCTTAAGCATTTGTTATTTCCAAAATCTCAGAATTTCGTGGCAGATAAGAGCAAAAGTGAATGAATTTTGCTCCAACAGAGCGTCCAAAACATGAATTAAAAACATGTTGGTCATAGTTGGAGAGGTTTTTTTGCAACAATGCTTCTTTCCTACGCAAGACTGATGTGTTCTGCAGAAATCTTAAAACCTATATTTTTTCTGAAAGCATTTAGCTGAACTTCTTTTATAGGTTTTCCTTTCTTTAAGGATCTATTTATCTTGACTCTTTTTTATTATAAACTGTTTTAATTGCATTAATCTTAATTGTTTTATCTTACCCTGTAGCACTTTGAGATTGCGAAAATGTAAAGTGCAATACAAGTAAAATTTATTATTAGTATTACATGCAGTGCTCGTCACATAACCAAAAGCACATCATTCTGCCATTTTTGTGTTATATGGTGGAAACCAAAACCACCAGTTCCTTAAAATAAATCTGCAGTAAAAGTCTGAAGTCACCATCAGTAGGGTAACATAGGGACTGTTCTGCGATCAAAGTTGCCCTCCTTCCTGCATGTTAAAGATACAGATGATACTGCGGTGTTACAGCTGAATGAGTGACCATGTCAAATGGAGACTTCCCGCAGTTTTCTTCTTTCTTCAGTGTGTATTTAGTGAACATCTAACCAGGCTTTTGTGAAGACACTCAAAAAAAAAACACGCAGCATTTATCTGGAAATTTCCCTTAAGATATCACAATGGCTACCACAGTGGAAAATACCTTTGCAATACAATTTAATATCCTCCTATCAGATTTTGACAAAATTTCCTGGGAATTTTGGTCAAGGCACAAGTGATTAGATTTTGGTAGTGATCCCAGTCCGCATCTGGATCCAGGAATATTTTAAAGGATCTGTCAACATGTTCCTACATTTTAGCTAATAACTAGGTATGCATGATATTGGAGTTTTGCTTATATCTGATATGCCGATATTTCCAAAGGCATTATTGCGGAGAGTCTTCACATTACAAACCACCAAGTAGAAATAAAATTACAAAATCTAAGACTTAAAACCAAACAATAGAGTAACTACTGAAACACCAAAAACACAGGACAAATTGTAAAAATAAAAAGTAAAAGCCAACTTAAGAAAACAAACACATTAACAGCTCTCCTGTTGACATAAAAACCATCGAGTAATCAAAATCAGGACAAACAAACACAGAAGAGAGGGGTAAACAGCATGCCTCACTAACATCTTGCCAACCCGTTTGAATGTCTTATTAACTTTGGAAACTTGACCACATTGAAGGTGTTTTATAATAAAAATATTAATTTGGTTTGCTGAATTGCTCTGTCACATACCAAAACAAACACTCCACACGCCCTGATCTTACATAAAGTCTAATAAAAACATTGCATGTGAAAATCAGCATTATGTAATAGAGAAGCTGCCTTTACTCAGATTACTCAGGTGTGCAGAGACAGGTAGACCTTAATGAAGATGAGAGCGTGCAGACAGCTGTTAGAGGTTAATCTGTCCTCTTTAAAATGTTTTTAAAGGTTTAACAGGTCTGTATCTACAGCAGCCAGAAACTGAATGTACAGTTTATAAAGATGATTAAAAGTTTCCCACAAAATATGATGTTTGATCGACTAAAGAGCTGAAGTTTAATTAGGTAATATCAAGTATTATAGCAATAACAGTTGACCAGTTCACTGCCTGTTACTGGTCTACAGTTATTTTAATGCACTTTAAACACTTATTTATTATTTATTAAACACTCTGTACTTCAGGACCAGGTGTTTGTGCTCGGTAGCTAATGGTGCATCCATGATGTGAGAGTAGTTTGACTCATCTACTCCACTCCTAAGATGTCTGAGGACCTGAAATGTTACGGTGCGCTCCATTTGGTCTCAGAAGTTGAATTTGATACACCCCGTTTGGTCCAAATTTTCTACTTGGGAAGTCAAACAATCTTCAGATCCCCTGACTTTGCCAGCTCGAAACTGCAACACATCAAACCGGAATGTGACTACGGATGGGAAATTGATATGACGTTATTGTTATATCTGCTGTTATCGGTTCTGCCTGTCGATTCGATTCTTTCAAAGTGTTGCACAGGTGGTGTTCTCCTGCTTGGCATCTCTGCCTGTCGCACCTCCTTCGGTGCCCACAGGGTCAGCTGCAGGGTCGTCAGCTGGGGCCACCATTCACTGATGTTTCACCCCCTAGCCAGTACATCTCCTGGTGGGGGGGCTGGTGGCTGAATGGGGACGTCTCCCCACCACCCCCTGCAGCTGCCCTCACTGAGGTGTTTGACCCCATACCGTGTCTGTCCTCCGTAGCCACAACCAGTAGCTGGCTTTCTCCGCCTCCTCTGCCAGCTCCTTGATCGCCCTCTGCAAGATTGTCCCCGTCATTCCAGCTGCGCGGAGAAGGTGGATTGTTGACCTGCCCACGAAGCCCCTGCATCCAACCTCCACTGGGTGGATGGTTGCAGCCCAGCCCAGGTCTCTGCATTCTGTGGCCAGGTCAGAGTACTTCTGCTGCTTGATCTCATATGCTGCCGCCATTCCCTCCTCCCAGGGGACGGTGAGCTCAATGATGAGGACCCTCTTTGCCTCCTTGGACCACATCACCACATCGGGTCTCAGCATCGTCTGGGTGATCTCTGGTGGGAAGACTAGCTGTTTGCCGAGGTCAACCCGCATCTCCCACTCCTTCCCCGGAGCTAGCAGGACAGCTGGCCTACCTACTGTTGGCCTATCCCACTTCTCGCCTGGTCGGACGAAGGGAGTGACCTGCTGTGGGTGGCCTGCGGAATTGTTGGCTCTCACCCTGCATCTCTCCAAAAGCTCTGCTAGCTTCTTTAGGACCTGATTGTGCCGCCATCTTAGACGCCCCTGTACCAGTGCTACCTTGCACCCAGAGAGGATGTGTTGGAGGCCTGCGTTTTCCTTGCTGCACAGGGGACATCTTTCTTCGCTCCCGAACCACTGGGAGAGGTTCCGGGGGCAGGGAAGGGTGTCATAAACTGCCCTAATCAGGAAGCTGAGCCGAGCCTGTGGTGTCCGCCAGATGTCTGCCCAGCTTATGGATCGACTGGTGGTTTCTTCCCATCGAGTCCATGCCCCTTGCTTGCCCTGGGCGACTGCTTTGGTAAGGTAGCGCTCTTGTTCTGCCTGTGTCACCTCTTCCACCACCATCGTCTTCTTCTGCTCCCTTGTGGCTGTGGACCAGAACTGGGCTGGTTCCCCCCAGCCCAGCCCTGTGCGATTGTGCTGCACTCTCCCCAGGACTTCTTTGTGCTGCAACCTGCTGATGGCTTCGTCCACTTGAGCCTGTGCCTTCCACTTGTGCCCTGTGCGGACAGCCACCTCTGCACCCTTTACCAACTGGTCGCGGGACTCTCTCAACTCTGCCACAAGGCGAGCCTTCTCCTGTTTGTACCCGATGTTGATTAAATTCAGCGGAAGCTGCAGCGCGTTCTTGCCAAAGAGGCCTGCATCTGAGAAGCATCGAGGGAGGCACAGCCACTTCCTGATGTTCTTGTTGGCGATGCCATCCATCCTGCTGGCCACCGATGATGGAACTTCGCTGACTTTGAGCGGCCACATTATCCGCTGGTACAGTGTGAACTGGTAACACCACACTTTCAGCTTCCCTGGAAGTTGGCTGCTGTCAATCTTTTCCAGCCCATCTGTCAGTTGCTTCTGTACTAGCCTTCCCATTTGTCTGTCTGAGAGCTCTGATGTGTACTGTCTCCCGAGGCTTCGGATTGGTTGCTCTGCCAGTAGAGGAATCCTCTCTCCTCCAGCCACGAACTCTATCCTGTCGCTTCTCACCCCCTTCCTGATCGACAGGCTCTGGGACTTTGAGGGTTTGATCTTCATTCTTGTCCACCTTGTTAGTTCATCCAGCCACTTGAGTAGTCTTGCTGTACATGGGGCAGTCTGCAGGATGCTTGTTACGTCATCCATGTAACTTCTCAAGGGTGGCAGCCTTTCTCCTGATGGTAGCCTCAGGCCCCTGGCTACTTGCCTGGCTCCAATCAGAATGATCTCAAAAGCAATCACAAACAGGATCGGGGATATCGAGCAACCCATGGCGATGCCGACCTCCAGCTGTTGCCATCCTGTCGTGAAGCCATCGAGGGTAAAGCACATGTGGAAGTTGTTGAAATACTTGGCTATGATGTTGGTAATGCGTGCTGGTATGTGAAAGAATTCCTGTGTGGCAAAATTTGCCTACATTGGTTTAATGTGTCAACAATGTTGATCACGTCATTGCTGTCCTGTCTTAAATTAAGGGTCTTCTTTTCATTCAGTCTTTTATTTCTCATATTTTATATTTGTACTTGGTATCTTTTATCTATTTTTTTTTATTACTTTTTTCTGCAATATACCTTTCTTGATTAAGTTTTATCCAGAGGTATTTATTGCCCTGGTAAACTTTTTTTTTTTTTTTTTTTTTTTTTTTTTTTTTTTATAAAGGTTTTCTGTATTTGTGCTAAAGCTTTATGTATATTCTATGTTCTACTCCTACCGCTGCTTTACAGCTGCACAGCTAATTGCCCCATCGGGGACAAATAAATAAAAAGTGTAAAGTGTTGCTGCGCTGCCATGACAAATGCTTCAGCCAGTATCTCCTATTTACATTCTTGTTTAAAGTCAAACAAACAGACACTGGATGTTGTGCATTTAGCTTCATTTTTGTGTGAAGTTGTGAGACAGTTTTGAATACCTTAGTCCCTCGTCTTCGATGGCAGGATCCTTTAAACCTTGTCCTGGCTGTTTTTGTGTTCTCAAAAAGGAACAATCAGGAATTCTGTGAAAGGTGTCGGTAATCAGGGTATATATGGTGTTATGAGGTTACTGGAAATGCCCATCCCCAGTGAACAGCCTGTTTGTTGTCAATAGTGCTGACTGCCCTCAGTTAGAACTTGAGACATTTTGTGGCAATGCATGCAGAACTAAGAAGAAGGCATTGAAAAGGGGATTTTCAAGCACTGAGACAAATACAGATGGAAAATAAAAAACCAGTGTCAGAAAACAAAACTCTGCCCATTCAGCTGTCAGCAGTGTCTCCAAGTCACATTTACATAACAGCACGTTTTGTGTGTTTTGAAATCAATGATTAATCAAATATTAAATAATCATGATCTCAATATTTATTAAAATAGTCGTGAGTGGGATTTTTGCCCTTATCAAGCAGCCCTTATCAAGCAGATACTGTGTAGTGGGAAAGTCCCATTAATTTGGTTGCTTGTCTTTTTCAATTGTAAACATTTTAAGAGATCAGTCTTATATTAAAATTAATATCCATAATGAATATAATCTGGAGAGGAATGATGTTGGTTAATATAGCAGCATTTGGCTGAAGAATGAGATCAATGAGTAGAATCCATAGTGGTGTTGGTGTGAACACAATCTAAAGGTAAAGTTTATCAGTTTCTCAAACTTATTGGAACCGATTCTCAGCTTGGACCGGTTCTTGGTCTTTTCTTTTTCAACAGTATTTCATCTCTGCTTGTAACTAGCTAGCCTGTGGACATATTTTTATTTTTATTTATAGTTATTTATATTTTTGTTTATATCTATCTTTTTTTGTATATCTTTTTATCTGTATTACTAAACTACTGCTGGAATCTTAATTTCCCTGGAGTTGTTGTGTTGGACATCATGCTGGTTTATGATGACCCCCACCTACTATTAGTAGATACTATCAAAGTTTAAACTATAATGGAAAACAAAGAGACTGGTGCCAAGGTTCAGTCCAGAGGAGGAGTTGTAGAGCTCTGAATAAGAAAATTCCCATCCCTGTCCCTGATTTATCTTCGGCTTCACCCATAAGAAGTTGAACATGCTCTGTTTTTGTCTTTGGTCTGTTGTTTCATCAAGTGTCCGGTTGCTTAGTGAAGTGGACCCACAGAGGGACGGATGAAGTTTCATGCGTCTCCACGACTGAAACCAGAGCCGCTGATACCGATACTCACCTGAACACACCCCCACACACACAGGAGCTCAGGGCTCTGCAGGCTGATCTACTTAAAGAAATTTAACTGTGATCTGTCCCTGAA
This sequence comes from Cetoscarus ocellatus, assembly GCA_037902135.1. Classification (NCBI taxonomy): domain Eukaryota; kingdom Metazoa; phylum Chordata; class Actinopteri; order Labriformes; family Labridae; genus Cetoscarus; species Cetoscarus ocellatus. The sequence continues at coordinate 419,772 of JBAMNC010000698.1, read as the reverse complement.
GAAACAGATTATAAGGATAATAACCTGTTTTTATATCATCAGATGTTTGCAGAATGAAACATGGCAGAGAGTGAACTTGCAGCTAAAACAAAAACCAAAAGAAAATCAGACAGAAGGTACCGAAGTGTGAAAGTGGAGCTGAATCAGCTGCAGAACATAAAAACACAAAGAAGAACAGCGGGATGGAGGTGATCCAGGAACAAAAACAGGAAGTGGACTGGAACAGCAGAGATCCAGAAAGGCTGAACTCAGGAGAATCAGTTCCTGGACGTCAAACACTCACAAGAGGTTGCACATGTTAGTCCAAGCCAACCAGATGTCTGTTTAATGCCGTTTATCACTTTTAACCACTTTAAACAAATAGAAACAACATTTTGGGACAATCAGATCCTCTTTTTGGTCATTTCTTTTAAGATTAAACGATCTTCATTGGCCTTTGGTTGGGTGAAAAAGTAAAAATAAATCTACAACATTTGGCCGTTAAATTGGTTTTAGTTGGAACCATGACCAGTAGATGAAATGACAACACATGCTTACATCTGCAATATCCAGTTTTGTAAGTTAATTGTGAATCACTTAGTAAGGCAATAAACCATTTAAATGATGGCTTTTTACAATTACTACACTGTGAATCAAAATAAAATAAAACATTATTATAAAAACTTCCCTACATAAAAAGGGAAATTAAGGTCTAGATCACACATGTCAAACTCAAGGCCTGTGGGCCAAATCTGGCCCGGGATATAATAAAATATGGGCTGTGAGATAATTTTATATGTCTACTACAAATGACCCTCCATTAAATAGCACTGCTACCACTCAAATCCCACAGTGCACTGTAACAGCTGCCATGCAGGACCTGTGCTCAAACATCTCTTCCCTTTGCTATTAATATAATTTCGATCAGTGTTAAGTAGATGAATGTATTGATCAGTGCTTTTACAGTGACTTTTAAGCATGCCCAAAAGTTAATATGCTGTTCAAATTTATATTTCTGATTAAAACATTGTCCATTTTAGACCATTCGATAAATGTTGATCCTGCTTGACACACATCTTAGACTGTATTTTAAATGTTGGCCCCTTCTGGGATTGAGTTTAACCCCCCTGGTCTAGATGCACCACTTTTTAATCTTAGATAATTCAGTAGAGCTGAGTGAATTATTTGTGTTATCTGTAGCTCCTTTGAGGTTGTCGAAATTTGTTTAACCTAATTTGGCTATAACACTGAGAGGTTGCATATGGAGGCCCATTTTTTCTTGATTTTATTCATTTAAAACAATACAAATTTGTGCTTAATTTACACAGCAATGCATCATTTTTTTCTGTGTAGTTCTAGGGAGGGGCCCGGCTCTTCTTAGGTAAGCATGTTGGGGATTTTCTGCAGAATAAAAACAAGTTACAGGCTTAAAATTCAGTCACTTTGCTTCCTGGTTTATCGTGTTTCCCTGAGTGGCAAAGCTCCATCAGTATTGGATTATTCTTTATCTTAGCCTGATTATGTTAAACTTATCGATATATTCCTTATTTAAATCCATCTCTTTGTATTTGTTTCTGATGGGACATGTTGTTCCTGCTGTTGCTGGCGTTGGCATTCCTCCTCGTGTTGACATATGAACGTGTTAATAACCTGTGTGTGTTGTAGTTATGAAATGTTGGTCTGAAGTCGTGTCGTGACTTGTTAAAACATCAGAGCCTGTTGTGAAACATGATGGTGGCTTCAGCAGACCTCAGAGCTGCCTGTTTCCCACAGAGGAGGGTTTACTCGAGGTGTTTGCATGTGACAGTCAGCACGAACGACAGGGGCGATGAAGAAGGCATCACAGTTGACTAGAGCGTGGATTAATTTGACAAAAAAGACCCTAAAAGTGCGACATGTGGAGAGAATTAGAGCAAAAGTGGAGACAACAGAAGCAACAGACATTTGTCAGTGCAGCAAAGAATCAAAGGTCAGAAAACAAAAGAATAAGATGAATCCACGTGACGTCAAGCGTTATATTATCAAACACTGTCTGTTAACCAAGTTATCAGACATGACTTTAACATAACTATCATACATGAAAACTTAAGTTATGTTTCCACTCCTTATTCGCAAATGTAAATGAAAATCAATTCCAGTTGAGAACCAATGCATTCTCCCTCAAGGAATCATTGATCTACTTGCTTATTAATTTCCTTATCAATTGTTACCACTGACAGAGCTCAGACATGGTCAAAATTGTTGCTTAATTCTTGACAAAAAGGCATGTACTGCACAATTTCTAGCAAGTTGAAACACCAGCGAGTTGCAGAATTATTCATGTATGCAGTGTTAATTTTGACAGAACTTTTTAATTTAGTTTTAGTTATAGTATTTTGCCTAAAATATCTTTTAGTTTTAGGCATAATTTAGTCATCTAAATTGTTTTAATTTTAGTCTAGTTTTAGTTGATGAAATTTCCCAACATTTTAGTTGATGAATTCTACTGTAAATTTAGTCGACTAAAATATGAAATGTAAAGGGTAAAGCATTTTTTATGTTTCCTTGATTTTCTGAAGTCATGTTTTACACTTGGATAAAATGAAACATCTAATAACCCTTTATTGAATGCTAGAAAAGTTTGAATGTATGAATGAACAGAAACAAATTGAACTTTTGTGTGAAATGCAGTCACCTTTATTTAGGCTACCTGGCAGAGCATCTCAGTTACAAGACCAGAACTGACAACAAACAGTGAACCTGCTCTACATGAATATATCAATTCATAAAGAGAGTAGCTCTGATTGGATCGCTCCCCAACTTATCCCACCACCACCAAGCTAATGCAGCTGTGATTGGATGTCCCTCTTAACTCATCCAACCTTTCCACACAACCAAAGTAGCTGTGATTGGATATATTCCTAACTTGTCCCTACTTTCTACATGGCCAAATTAGGTCTGATAGGATGAAGTTTCGTTAAACATTTTGGTCTAGGTTTTATTTGTTGATGAAAATGTCAGTTAATTTAGTTTTATTTTTTTGTCCACGAGCACTTGTTTTTATTAGTTACTGTCTAGTTTTCATCAGGGGAAAAAAAGTTGTTGACTAAAACTATGACGAAAATAGTTAGTCAACAAAATTAACACTGCATATATGCAGCACTGCATTAAATCTGGAGTGTCGTGTTTGATATTGTTGTAACCTACAAGATGACTTTTGAAAACACAGAAAGTCAAAGAGAATTGATAAAGGAATAGTTTAAGAATGGGATTGATAAGTGATTCCCATCCATATGTGGAGCCTTTTGCACATAGTGCTCAGTATGAAGTCTTGTTTTTCTCAGAGCTTTATGAACTGAGCTTGAGCAGAGTTGAGAGAAAACATGAAATAAGTAAAACCAATAATTGTCATAATTTTTCAGTGGAAGCTGTATCAGACAGATCATCTGTAAATGGATATGTCTGCCTCCGAAAGAAAATCACCTTTAAATCGACCAATGAGAGCAGCTCCTTGAGTCTCAGGTAAAGTCCTGTCTCATCATAAATATGAATAAACCCGTGTCAGGTGTTTGCTGTTGGAGGTGCATCAGAAAAACCCTGAACCAAACTGACTGGTTTAACGGTCAGCAGTTTCTCCTGTTTGTGATGATGTTCCAGTTCATGGTGTCTCCCTCTGCAGCTTCACTTCCTCTTTTACTTCCCTGGAAGTCAGAAAGAGTGAGTGAGTGATGGGCATGAGCTACAGCTTTCAGAGCCTGAGGAAATGTTCCCTTTTAGAGAGACTGTCAGCTGATCTGCCGTCAAACACAGTGTCAGCGCTGCTCTATAAACACTCCCTTTCCTCTGTATTTAGAGGTCTGAAACAGTTGGTCTTTGGTTCCTCTTGTTCTTTGACGCTTCTGTTCCTTATCGCCTAAACAGACTAAATATTTAACTCTTTCAGGACCCAATATCTCCCTGCAGTGTCTGATTGTCGTTGTTTCTTCCTGACAAACATTACAGCCTTCTGCACCTTTAGGCGGTCTGTCTTTATTTACGTTTATGACCATAAAGCTGACTCATAATCCACATTTATCAGGCTGTTAAAGCAGAAACACAAACACAGAAATTATAGATAACATGCACACACCAACAAGGGCAGGAAGGTGCCTGTATTCAAATAATGGATGTGTGGCGAGATTTAAACTAGTTATTCGTGTTTCCAGTCAATACAGGCATAAATCCCAGTCAAGCACTGTCTAAAGAATAATTAAGCTGCCTTTCAGTTGTAAACACTGAATCTTTTCCTAAACTGAAATTCCCACATAGTCTGCCTTAGGGCTCAAATATTTATCTTTTTGGATCGAAATCTCAGTTTCAGACAACACAATCGTGTGTTAGCCAAAGCTGCAGGTTTTTTGCAGCACTCCTGACTGACCCAGGATCTGTTGTGTCAACTATTTTACACATACTATTTTACAAGTTTGCAGGACAATTTGCATTTACAGAAGTGCTGGTAAGCAGGTCAACAACACAAAGCCTCTGTTAAGGAGCTGAAGTTGGAGTATCCCTTAAATAATGTAAATAGATTATCATCAATATTAGATGATGAATAATGTGTTACGTGCTTTTGATCATTGATTTCCTTACTGTTGTCTATACTGTAAACATAGTGAATATTGCACTGAAGCTTGATTTGAAGAAAATCGTGAATCAAGTAGAAATCACAATATCTGCCAGAAAAATCACAATTAGATATTTTCCTGAAATCGTTCAGCCCTAGTCCACCTGCATGACGTCCTGTCCTCGCTGCATGTCTTCAGCCACTGGAAGTTATTTGAAGTGCTGCCTATCACAACATGGTGAGAAACCCGCAGCTTCGTGAGGTAACCAGAAGAGCAACAGGTGATAATTAGCCTGCTTGTCAGCATTAATGCTTTTACCACAAATGCTGGATGCTTGTTTTCCAGTTTTGGGTTGATTTTCTTGTGGAGATTGAAGCTTGTCATTGAAGTGTCTCCAGCTGAAAATAGACTTGATGTATATTTCCAGCGAACCAGTGCTGAGCTGCCCTGCTGGCATGCACCAGAGATAGGTGATGATATGAAATGCTATGCAATTGGTCAATGGGAAAATTAGGGGTGATTGTTGCTGCCCTGCTGCTGAAATTCCCTCTAACAGGGGAATTGAACAATGAACATTAAATATATGCCATGAAAGAAGCAGATAGTGTTGTGACTTCAGCTGAGCTGGCTGAATTTTAATGTGAAAGCGAACTTGATAAGTCTTGAATTCAGTTGTTGAAAGTGTGAGGAATCTGTGATCCATTTTGATCAAATAAAACCACTGAAAGCCAATTTTTAACTTTTGATCAAGCCCACGTGATTAAGAATATCTGCTCTAGGGATGGTACCAAAAATCAGTTCCAGTTGTGCCTTCATCCTCAACAAAAAGATGCTTACTGTACAACTTTCAGTAAGTTCAAACAACTTGTAGAAGCATTTATCTCTGCAACAACACAGAAGATTGGCAGGAATTTATAGAGGAATCATTTAAGAATTGGATCAAGAAGCAGAATCGTTAATGGCAATGTAGGTCTGAGTGAAATGACCTCAGAATAAAATTCTAGATTTTTTTTCCACAAAACTCAATTTACAATATTAATTGATTTTTTTTCCCTCCTAGTGACACAAAAATTATATAAATCAAGTTTTGCCTTTATGTTATAAAAATATGTTCCAAAACTAAACAGACTTTCCCTCTTATAGTTAAAATGCATTCTGTAATTTTATCATAAAATGTTGATTATGTAGTTTGAATGTAGGGAGGCCTGTCTACATAAACACTGAATGATGAGCTATTTTCACAGTAAATTAACTTCATGGAAACATCTGATCAAATATTTAATCATTTAAGAAACTCATTTCAGAAACAAATAAAGGCCTGAACAAGCTTGTGCAAAACCTAACAAGGCCTACCATCATTAAAACCATACCTTTAGTATTTATATTTTCAGACAGTGCAACAACTTATGATTGCAGTAAGTTGAGGAAAACACCCTTGATTTTTCATTTTTAAATCTTCTGCAGAAAGTAATTTGGATTAAATGAATTAATCGATATATTCCCCTGCCCTATGGCAATGGTATCAACAAAATCTTAGCAACTCCCATCTCTAATTTTGTCTTTTCTAGTGTGATTATATTTTTGTTTCAAAGTGTAGCAGATATTTTTCTTTCCTTCCCACATAAGCGGTTTACACCAAAAACAGAAGTGAGTTTAGGAGAAGTATGTCGATGTAAACCGCCAAAGCTTAGTCAGAGTTTCTCAAAAAGAAACCAAAGGTCCTGTGTTTCTCTAACAGACAGAAAAGTTAAAAGCTAAAGTCAGAGCTCCATCATAAATATTGTGGACTGTCTGCATTAGGTTGCCCCTGCTGGTCTGCTGGTCTGTGCTTTGGAGTCAAGCTTCAGTAGATAAAGCATGAGGCATGTCTGGACCTGTTCTGAGATAAAGTTCTGGTCAAAGTCCACCTGGTGACCCTCCTCCTCTGATTCATCTGATTCTCTTCAACTCAACTGTTTTTCTCTGCTGATGTGTCACCGTGCTGCTGTTTGTCTGAGGGGACGTACAGGCCTTTGTTTACACCTGCACACGCCCACGGAGATCACAGTTGATCACAGACTCTGACCCCACACATCTGATCTCCACGTAAAGCAGGAAATGTGCATCATTTTAACTTCATTATCGGCCTTTTGGACAAACATAAGCCATTAACAGCAGTGTGAGAGGTCAGAGGTCACTCACAGATGAACATCACCGATCCAATGCTGCATGTATTACTGCTGCTCTTAATGCCACTGCAACTGTAGCCTGAAGAGATTCGACAAATCATCCAGGACTATTAATTTATATTGATAAGGAAGCCAAATAATATTTTATGGATAACGGTTGGAGTTAAATAAGAATTAGGTCCTTTTCAGATATGTAAATCATAGTTTTCATTTTCGTATTTTGGCAGTGTTGTATTGTATTGTTACATTTGTCCTCTATTGTTTGATTATTTTCTTTTTTTTTTTTTTTTTTACCAGTCTCAAAATAAACTACTACTACTAAATTAATGGAAATCCCATTGCTTAATAGAATTGCCCCAATATCAGAATTTTGAACAGTGTTATCAATCACTCAATCAAATGTTATTTATACATCACTTTTCATACAAAATCTTATAGCACTGAGTACTTTACAAAAAAAGGAAATAAAAAATAGAATTAGAATAAAACGTAGAAGATTGAATACAATATACAATGAAAATATAAGACCCTACCCACCCTCATTATCCTTATACAGCAAACACACAAACACAGACATTAAGAGGAGATTCTAGCAGAAAACAGAATTAGAGGACTGAGGGAACATTATATTGAATTAAAAATGAGGAAACACAGGAGCTAAGACTAAAATGACAAAAAAGCATGGTAAGAAATGAGATAAAAAATACTGTAGGGAAAAATAAAACAAAATTTAAATACAATATTTTGGTAAACTGAGATAGCCCAACACCAAATGTGTAATAAAATCTGCTAAAGTAGGATAATGAAAAGAAAATCGATAAACTGAGGGTAAAATTCAGAACAATTAATCTGAACTGAAATAGAGAAATAAAACAGATTAAGAGGATTATAATAAATAAATAAATAAGATGAAATAATAGTAATAAATATAATCAGTTTAAAGACAGACTAAAAAGGTAGGTCTTGGGTTTGCTTTTAAAAATATGAACAGTAGGTGCTACCATCAGGTAGACTCTTCCACGGGTGAGGCTAGAATAGAGAGTGAGATCATATAGACTACTGTGAAATGTCCAAAAAATCTTATATGATAATATCATAGGACTCTTTCTACACATGAGGGGTTATGCTCAAATAGAAGACTTTACCAGAGACAGTGAAGTTTTAAGGAATTCGGCTGTTTCAAATGTTTTTAATAACATTCAAGTGTGTGCCTAACTGACAGACAGTTAAAAATACAATCCTAAATATCACTTGTAACATGATTTTTGCAATCATTTAGCCAGGGATGGTGCTGTGGAAGGTTTTCCTGTTCCGATGTTTTATTTCACATATCACTTATAAACTATTGCATTAATTATACTGAAACTATAAAACTCAGTAACTGGATTATTCTCATGAGTTTTACAGGAGTTATTCACTCACAGATGTCTGAGCTTGGCTCACATTAACTATCGCTGAAATGTAGCCTGCTGATAGTTAAAAAAGCTGCCATATCAGTGTTTCTTCTGTTAGTGTGTAGAGTCAACTCCCACCTTTGCACCCCAGGTTTTACTCCCACCTTTGCACCCCAGGTTTTAAAATAATGTGCACATCCTCACAGCCTTCAGACTTCTTGGTATGTGGCAGACTGGCTGCACATGCTTATGATTGTCTCCTGACTTGCATGCCTGCATTATTCTATTATTTTGTAATTTCAATAAAAGAAACTCTCAGATGTGGTTCAGGATCCTTCGGTTTTGATTTTAGTTTCACAGAGAGATAGACCACCTACTCTAACAATGGGTCACTTAAGTCACCATGTTAATTTATCCTCAGTGTCATAGAGACAAATTGTTGAAATCTGAATCATGTAGTCAGGACATAAATGATATTTAAAAGTTATTGAACAGTCAGTTGCACAAGTTTCTATTCATTTTACAGTTGTCATTAGTTATAAAAACAGAAGTACAGAATCAACTAAAGCCGATTGTATCCCTACTTTTACAGGATTACTGCATTAAATTTTGTCCTATTTCCTGCATTCACGTGCACTTTCTGATCATTTAAATTGCCACAATGAGTCAGAGGGCCGCATATGGCCCCCAAGCCATCAGTTGCCCACTTCTGATTTAGGCTACACAGCCTGAACCAACACCTGTGTGATCTTAAACATGTCACTATTGTTGGGATTTTCATCTTTTTTTTTTAATTTAATTTAACTGGTTTGTTTGGTCACTTTCCAAACTTTTAACCAAATTAAAGCACTTTTTTTACTCAGGTCAGTATGATAACCATTCATTCATGGGTAGCACTTAGCTGGAGTTTGTGTTGGATTGGTTGGCCACCACTCCAAAAGTGGGCTGCCATGGCAACAGGCATGCACGATATGAGAAAAACATAAAAAGCAGCGATAAATAAAAATGTGACTGATTGTGCAGACCTTCCAGGTGCACACAGTATTTAGTTTATGATGGTTTTAATGACCAGTGATTACAGACAGTCTCCCACACAAAGTCTAAATTACACAAGTTGGCAGTATTTTGGCACCAAAACCTTGTGATTGTATTTGTAAAGTTTAAACTAAGCAGGAGTTTGTAATGTTTGATGGATTTATTTCCACTCTGCTGACTGAGACACATTCTGATCCTGGAATTCAACCTTCATGTAGTTAAAGTATATTTACTGCCCACCTTAGCTGGCTCTTTGCACACTTCAGTCTGTTTCTGTTGAACCATGAACTGTACAGTCATCATTTGTTTACTCAAATAAACCGAGCTCCACAATCTCAGGAAGGCCTACAACTTCCTGAAAGCACCAGCTCATCCCGGAGAGAGGAGCTAATAATACCAAACCTGCTGCCGGGTCGGTGTGGACGTATTTGATTTGCAAATCTGTATCTCTGTAAAAGTAATTATTGTCGTGTTGAGTCTGATCCTCTTCCTCTCCGTCCTGCAGGATGCAGAGGCAGCCCACGTCATTCGCCGACAGTCCCAGACCTGGTGCTGGTGCATGTGTCTCGGCGTGGCCCTGATGGTGTCTGGAGTGGTGGTGGGAGGAGTTTACCTGTACCGCTATTACATCATGGAGGTGAGCAGTCACCGATGGGACAGTCCCTCTGACATCAGTGAGGTAAACTGAACATCTGGAAGGAGAGCTAAAGGGGTTTGGAGTATCAGGAACACTGATTTGTTTTTGTTAGTCAGTATTTATGGAATATAGTCTGACAGTCAGGACCTTCACATTCTTTTGAGACAAAAGCAGCACTTACATTCACACCTGGACTCAAGAACAAATCTATAAATCAAGTCTTAGAGGGGGAATGACTCTGCATGTTGGAGCAGGTAAATGTTTGAGAGCTGCTTTTTAATGTTGTTACTCCACCTGAAGAATTAGGTTAACAAAGCAGGTGAACAATCATCTGACCAACCTTAGAGCCACGGGGAGAAAGAGAGGTGCTACAAGGCAGGAAAAAAATGAGGGTGCTTATATATGATAAGCATATTTTTAATGTTAGAAGCTCTTGTTATGCTGTTTTATGGGCTCAACATATAGTAGATTAATGACTAAGAGGTTCAAATATATGTCCCAAGTTTACTTATCAAGTTTATTATGAAAAGTTTCTGTTGGTCGTTAGTGGTACTTTCTGTCATGCCCTCCCCTTGTCCCAACCATGAAGATACTGAAGGGGCAAAGTTAAGATCCTTTAAAGTGTGAAAGAAATAAAGAAGACTGAAAACTTGGAAGTCAGTGGTATTTATTTGCCCTTGTATATCCACACATACATTAAAATTAATTTTTGCAACTGATCTACCCAAATCTGTCAAGTACATTAAACAAAATCAAGTCCAGAGTCACAATTTCAAGTCTTAACAAATTTAAATTTCCTTAAATTCATAACATTAATCTCACTTTCCCTGAGGGAGTCTTCCCAAGGATTAATAAAGCTCTATCTGATCTAATCTGATGTAATAATAAAAAAGCCAGCAGACACCTGTTGTTACACATCCCACACTGATTTTTACACAAGTACCACCCCTAGCATGGCAGGTAGCCAATCACAGGGCAGAATTTTGGTTTGGCACATGAGGTGGCCCCCTTGGGGGTTGTGCCCCACTTCTTGAGAAACACTGGTTTATTATTATTGATATTATTATTGTTATATATGTTGTTGTTGTTATAGACTCTCAGAGAGGAGCTGGGTGGTGTGCAATAAAAAACATTTAAACGCTGATGTTTTGGATGTTGACTTTGGTGCAGGTTGGCAGAGTGGGTTGTAAAGGGGCATTTATCATATATTCTCTCGGCTCCTTTGGGCGCCCCGGGTTCCCCCCCGCCACCCCCCAAGGCCCTTTTGTTGCATATCCCAAACTCTCTCCCCCTTTGCAGGACTATCAACTGTCTCTCCACTTTTAATAACGGCAAAAGCCCAAAAATCATTTTCAAAAAAGAGCAAGTGTGACATAATATTCTGTGGCATTTCAATGTCTTCATTGGTTTTTTTTCTACATTTACTGTTAATGTATCTGTCTGCACAACAGAGTCGTTACTTTCCACTTTTAATAACGGCAAAAGCCCAAAAATCATTTTCAAAAAAGAGCAAGTGTGACATAATATTCTGTGGCATTTCAATGTCTTCATTGGGTTTTTTTCTACATTTACTGTTAATGTATCTGTCTGCACAACAGAGTCGTTACTTTCCGTTCAAGCCGGTGACAGCCAAAGGCTGGAGTCAGTAAATAATCTCTCTTAGTTGCCCATGTGTTGGTGTTGGAGCTCAGACGATGATCTCTGGTTGGTAAATGCGTTCCTGCTATGAGCAGGTAAACTTGGGGTACTTTCAAGTGGAAATGCCGACCTAAGGGGGCGTTTCCAGTGACTTATCTAATTCCCAACCTGGACATTAAGACCTTTGAGATGTAATGAACGCACTATATCCAGAAGAGTCTACTGTGCTCTCTCCAGCTCTCAAAGCTGCTTTTGGATTAAATACAGCCGCTGTTACATCCTGGCTCTGTGAGAGGTCCCAGCTTCTGGGGGAAATGGAAGAAACCAGATTTTAAAGGGAAATTAAAGCTACATATTGATTTGAAAGTAAAGGTTTCAGAAATACAACAAGAGGCTGAAGAAAGAGCAGATAGATTCTCTTAAATAAATAAAAACTGAAATTAATCAACTGAATAACAGAATTCAATTCAATTCAATTTCAATTCAACCACTTTATTGTCCCCACTGGGGCAATTTAAAAGGCACAGGAGTAGCACACACCAAAAACATAAAGACAAAACAAAACAAAGCATCAACAAACAGGCAAAAAAACAAAAAGAAAAGAAATATCAATAAACCTAAATAATCGCTAACGCTAACAATGAAATCAGTAGATCTACCTCTCTTTTACAAAAGCTCCCATGCACAGAATATAAAGAGAGTTGCTCTCACGCTTCAAAACTTAACAATCAAGACAGGCTTCTTAAAAGCCGGCTGAAGCTCACTTAGTCAATATTCATATAAACTTTGGTATTATTTGGTGCTATTGGTCATTCAAGTCGTTGACCATGTCAACAACAGAGTTCAGCATTTTTTATTTTTTTTTAACTTTTTTTTGAAAATGTATGCAATTTTATTATTTTATTAAAACATTTACAAAGAGTTAAGTATACATATTTTTCTTTTTAGAAAAAACATTGGAAAAAGAAAGTGGTCACTGAAGTATGACTGCATACCCAAACAACTCGTATAAAACTAGAACAGCCACAATAAAAAAAAATTAAATAGATTAATTAAAAAAGTAGGACTAGGACAGAAATAGACAGTTAAAAAAAAAAATGAGAGAAACACAGGCACATCTGTCAGGTAATAATAAACTGCAATAGAGTTTTAAAACGTGTTTAAAGGATGGAAATAACACAACTGTTGACATTTAATCTGTAAAATCCGCTTTTTGTGTAGCATCAGAAATGAAACACTGATTTTTATTCATGTTTTCTGCGGTGAAAAACACAGAGTCTGAACTCGCGGCCTGTTTGTCTTTTGTTTTTTACAGCAGGAGGGCGAGGTTTTCTTCTGCGGGGTGAACTACCGCGAGGAAGACTACATGATCCCTGAGGAAGAGGAGGTACGACCCTTTAAAATAAAAAAGCAATATTATCTTTTTTCACTTCCTGCTGCTTATCAGAATGAAAGGGTCGACAGAGGTAAGCACACAGTTTGACATGTTTTTACACAGATCCATACAGACTGAGTCACTGATTGATTTATGACTCTGGGTATTGATCCACTAAATGACCTTAACCATGCTCATGCACAACACATCTCACATGATTTATGGGTGATGTTTTTGTTGTTTATTCCAAACTCCTGATGGATAAATAATGAGATTTAATTTAAAGACAGGTGGTCCATTATTTCAGACCAGATCATAACACAAACTACAGCCAGACAAACTCATGCTATGGACTTAAATTATGTTATCACTGTGCAAACACAAAATTGGTCCACACAGCAGCAGGCCCACGATGGAAGCTCTGCAGGAGTCTTTATTTTTATATCGGCTATCGTCAGAGCAACACCTGTAAACAGAAAAATAGTTTGAACACTACCAAGCACCAAACCTCTGATATTGTTTGTTGAAACTTTTCAAGCATGATAATTGATATAAATGCTCCGTTCACCCAGCAGTCCAGCAGTGAGCAGAGATGTCTCCAGGGATTAAACAGTGGCCTTAAATAAAGGACTGACTGATGCATGACTGGTTTGGTGAACTGGTTTGTTTTGGTTCTCAGGTGGAGGTGGAGCTGCCGAACCAGTACCAGCTCCGGCAGTTAGAGGAGAGGATCAGGGTGCTGGAGAGGGAGCAGGTGGAGCTCATCAACGTCCCCGTGCCCGAGTTTGATGAGGGAGATCCTGCCGATATCGTCCATGACTTCCAGAGGGTGAGACGGCGGAGCCCCGCCCACAATATGATGTTCAGAGTTAAATTTGTATTTATTTAAGCTTTATTGAACGAGGAGAGCCTCACTTACATAAAGAATCTTCTTACAGGGATGTCCTGCAGTGTTAATTTTGACAGAACTTTTTAATTTAGTTTTAGTCTTTTGCCTAAAATATCTTTTACTTTTAGTCATAGTTTAGTCATCTAAATTGTTTTACTTTTAGTCTAGTTTTAGTTGATGAAATTTCACAAAATTTTAGTCGATGAAATCTACTGTAAATTTAGTCGACTAAAATATGAAGTGTAAAGGGTAAGGCATTTTTTATGCTTCCTTGAATTTCCGAAGTCATGTTTTACACTTGGATAAAATGAAACATCTAATAACCCTTTATTGAATGCTAGTAAAGTTTGAATGTTTAAGTGAACAGAAACAAAGTTGATCTTTTGTGTGAAATGCAGTCACCTTTATTTAGGCTACCTGGTAGAGCATCTCAGTTACAATACCAGAACTGACAACAAACGGTGAACCTGCTCTACATGAATATATCAATTCATAAAATGAGTAGCTCTGATTGGATCGCTCCCTAATTCATCCCACCACCACCAAGCTAAGGCAGCTGTGATTGGATGTCCCTCTTAACTCATCCAGCCTTTCCACACAACCAAAGCAGCTGTGACTGGATATATTCCTAACTTGTCTCTACTTTCTACATGACCAAATGAGGTCTGGTTGGATTAAGTCTCTGTCAAACATTTTAGTTTAGCTTTTATTTGTTGATGAAAATGTCAGTTAATTTAGTTTTAGTTTCTGCCCATGTGCACTTGTGTTTATTAGTTACTGTTAAAGCCCCTTTTTGCAGCTTTAGAGAGCCATATTCTGCTTTTTAAAATAGTTTTTAGCCCTGTAGTGTGTTTATTATGTGATAGAGCACAGTGGAAAGTCTGCGGCCACAAGACTCCCCCTCCTTCCCGTGTTTATGGATCTCATCAGAGCAGAGCAGAGAATGAATGCAGAGTTGTTGACACCATGGTGCAGAGCAACTCTTGTCAACCAATTAGACACACATAGAGAGAGAATAGAGGAGGATCAGGGGTTCAGTATGTATGCCCTTTTTAATGGTCAGTTTTTCTCTCAATGTGATTATCTGTTTCTCTCAGAGGCTGACAGCCTACCTGGATCTGAGTCTGAACAAATGCTACGTCATCCCACTCAACACCTCCATCGTCATGCCGCCCAGAGACTTCCTGGAGCTGCTGGTAAACGTCAAGGTAAAAAAACAACATTAAGGAGTCCAGAATAAGTTTTATTAAATCCTCATTCTCTAAAGGTGAATGTAATCTCAGAACTTCAGGGTCTTAATGAGTCTATTTTCCAAGTCTGTGGAGCATCAGTAAATGTTTGTGTTTGCTCTCCCTGCAGGCTGGAACCTACCTGCCTCAGTCGTACCTGATCCATGAGGAGATGATTGTGACGGAGCGTTTGGAGCATGTCGACCAGCTCGGATATTTCATCTACAACCTCTGCAGCGGGAAAGACACCTACAAGCTGCAGCGCAGGGACAGGATCCTGGGTATGAGCAGGGATATTTTAGTGAAAATGGATGTTTTTAAATTCACTGAAGACATGCAGACACTCTGTGTTCTTGTTTGGTCCGGACCAAACAGACTCTGGTTCACTTTTATGGATAGTTTGGTTGATTTCAGAATCAGAAATACTTTGTTAACCCTCAAGGGGAAATTCTGTTGTTTCAGTTACTCTTATTCACAGTACAGCAAAAGCAGGAATATTAAAAAAGACTTTAAATTAAGTAAGAGACGTTAAAATAGACAAGAGCACAGAAATTAAGTTAAAAAAATATGAAAGCAGGTTGCAACTTGCAGAATCTTTGAGCTATATCAAAGTACTTATGAAGTAAAAATAAATAAAATAAAATTAGTGAAATAAAATAAGTACAATAAAATAAAATAAGTAAAATGAAATAAAAGAAGTAAAATTATAAAATTTGAGGTGATGTGAAAGCTCACAGGTTTTTCTCAGGTTACTTTCACACCTAAAGTTCAGCGGCCTG
Organism: Cetoscarus ocellatus; assembly: GCA_037902135.1. Taxonomy (NCBI): domain Eukaryota; kingdom Metazoa; phylum Chordata; class Actinopteri; order Labriformes; family Labridae; genus Cetoscarus; species Cetoscarus ocellatus. The sequence goes on along the minus strand of JBAMNC010000698.1, from coordinate 404,066 downwards.
AAGTTGCAGCATTGCTTTATTTCACACTTGGTTTGGTTTTCTTTGTAAGGCAGACCACAGCCTGTCAAATGATTTTTAACATGGCCTCCCACCTCGAGTTGGGGCTGTGGCGGCCGCCTTGCACTTTGACCCTGAAACACAGGAGCAGCTCTGAGCACAGTAAATACTAGAAGCTGCAGTCTGAAGCACGCTGACCGTCTTCCTCTCTGTTTGTGTTGCAGGTATGCAAAAGCGTGAGGCCCTGAACTGCTTTAAGATCCGTCACTTTGAGAGCCGGGCCGTGGTGGAGACGATGATCTGTGAGCCTTAAAGAGCCCCGGGCGGCGGCGTGCAGTGAGATCTGTGTTTTAACCCTCAGCTGTCTCTGTGTTTTTCTATCTTTACTTCAGGTAGTCTGAGTGAGTGAGAGGATGAAATGTGAAGCTGTTTTATTTTTCATCGATTGTTAAAAAAAAAAGGAGAGTTGTGTATTTTTTCACTTTTCTGTACGGGGATCTCTTTGGAAGCTTTTCAGACAATAACTAGATAAAGTAGGCGTCAAAAATCAGTAAATTATTTTAATCAAAAAGATGATTACAGCATGAAAGTTTATTTTAATAGATGATCTTAAATTTAGTTTGTATTTCTTGTAGTCACAGGTTTTAGCAGGTCTTTTATAACGATCAGTCCAGGGAGACGTTGTTTTTTATGTATTTGTCTGCTGTAGTTATTAAAACACTGCACCCATTTTCTTTTTAACTGGAAATGATCTTTATATAAACCAGCGAGGACGCACCTCTGCTCCTCAGTAGCTTTATGATAAGTCATCACCGCAGACAAAGTTTGGTTCAGATCTTTTTCACAAAGGGTTGTCAATGATCTTTTTTTTGAATGTGTAATTGTTTTGGATAACTCTTCTTGTACTAATTTGTGTATATAATCTCTTAAAGATATGAACAGACCAACACAATAAACAAAACCATAAAACTCAGAGGTGGTCTCCTGTTCTTCTTCTCCAGTGTTTGTGAAGCTTCTTTTTACCCCCCTGTAGTTTTTAATTCAGCCTTATTTCTGCACACTGAAGGAAACATTTACACATTTATATTAAATCCTCTTTTACTCTTCTGCTAACCAAAGGGGACCTTAAATATGAGCAGTAGGGCGTCACACCATCATTTCACAATTTGAGGATTAATGAAACAAATTTCCAGAGTCTCATCCAGTAAAGTGACATGAAACTGAAGCTCTTGCTGGCCACTTAATTAAGCACACCTTACTAGTTCAGGTTTGGCCCTTCTTCACTTTCAGAGCTCTCTCAGCGATGTTGGTCCATATCTCCAAGATGGTAAGAGAATCTCCGGCTCCACCACATCCCAAAGCTGCTCTATGAGATTGAGATCTGGTGACTTTGGAGGCTACTGGAGTACAGTGAACTCAGAAACCAATGTGAGATGATCTGAGCTTTGAGACATGGAGCTGCTGGAAGTCGCCATCAGAAGATGGTCCACTTTGGTCATAAAGGGATGGACATGGTCAGCAACAATCCTCAGGTAGGCTGTGGGGTTTGAACCATGCTCAGGTGGGACTAAGGGACCACCAGCAGCAGCCTGAACCGCTGATCCAAGGCAGGATGGCTCCATGCTTTATGAAACTCTGGTGTGGTGTATGTTCAGAGATGGTTTCCTCTGAGTGCTATCACCTCAAACCAATCTAATTATGCTCTGGCACCAGCAAGGCATTTTGGCCAAGAGACCTGCTGCTCACTGGATATTTTCTCTCTTTGGTACCATTTTGTTCACCCTAGAGATGGCTCAGTGTAAAAATCCCAGTGGATCAGCAGTTTCTGTCTCTTGAAGTCAAATCATCTTCATTTTTATATTCAGTTTGAGCTTCAGTCGGTCGTCTTGACCTTGTCTATGTGCCTAAATGCATTGAGTTGCTGCCGTGTGATTGTCTGATTAATAATAACTTTTGCCTCAGAGTGGCTAGTGAGTGTAACTGTAGTGTTGAGTTGCGTTCTCACATAAGCAGGTTTGATTATTTGATGAAATAAACTTGATTTTGTCCATGAAGGCTCTTTCTCTCTCGCTCCGATCACCCTCCTCTCTGATCCTTCAAGGTGACACTCCCCTGTTAACCACCTGGCCCGTTTCCCATCATGCCCCTGGGTGAAGTCCCTCTGATTAGTGCTTTAATCAAGGACGAATTTCCACTCTGATCAAATAACACGGAGGCAGAGCGCTGGCCGTGACACCTGATCTGGTGTCAGTCCTCTGAGGTGGCGGCTGCAGACACAAAGTCCACGATGAGGCGAGAGCAAACAAACACACTACTGTAAAACAAACGAGGAGAAACCTGCAGCCAAGAATGAAAATCAGGTGGGACAGCATAGAGGTGGTGAGGCTGAAGAGTTTCAGTAGATATTAAAAAAAAGTCAATAAAGAAAATCAAACTTATTCTGAACACTTTGGAGAAACAACAGCCAGAATGAAAGGAGTCCAATCCCAACAGTTTGTTGATTCTTAACATTTTAATATCTACTTTGAATATTCCAGCTAAAATTAGAAACAACACCAACAACTATATTAGAGCTTTGTTTATGCAAATATGCAGCCTGAAGGGTTTGCACCGGAAAAGATTAAAAAAAGACACTTTTATAAATACAAACCTTAAAAAATAAGTAAAAAACAAACAGAAGGAGGACAAATGATTAAAAAAGAGGAAATTTGGCCAAGCTGTCCTCATGTCAGAGGGCCAAGGTGATGCTATTTGTCAGATATTAAGTTATATCAACATTTATATAAATACAAGCAGCAAAAACTCAATTTAATGAGCTTATTATATAATTCAAGCCAGTTTAAATGACTTGCATGTTGCAGAGTATTTAGTGCTTATTTAAAGTTATTTGCTCACATTTTATATTTATTCTTACAAAGAGATTAAATAATTGAATTGAATGACTTATTTTGAACATGTAAAAAAACAAACATGGGTGGTCACCATAAAAAATACATGAATATACAAAAAAAAAAAACAACGAAGGTAAACTGTTGAGGATATCTTGTTTGTGCAGCATGTTTACATGCTGGAAAAGGAGTAAGTATAAATTTACTTGATCCTACCTCTTTTCTTGCCCTGTACTACGGTAAAGTGACTCATACATAAAACGGAGATTTATGAAACAGTTGCAGTCAACTGTGACTCTGTCTCCTCTGACATGCTGCTGTTGTTTAGGCTGTCATGGCAGATTTTGTCATGTTTTCAGCAAGTATGGTCATTTTTTTTATTTTAAATTGCCTGGCCAGCTGAATTGAGTGAGTAGGGGCCTGCTTGTGGCACATTCCTGTATCAAACAATATTATTTATGTAATTTAAGGAACAGTTGTTAAAAAAAGGATAAAACTAAAAAATAAACTGTTTTACTTTGATGTTTTAGGAAGGAATGAATCAGTAAGTTGCAGCATGTCTCCCCAATACATATGTGATGTTCAGATAATGAGCAGCAGTTTGTCTGCAGTTTTTGTTTATGAATAAATCACCTTTTATCAGGTAGTTGGTACCTGATGTCAGACTGAGTATCGGTGTGTTCAAAGTTCAAAACTGTCGTCAAAATCTTCGAAGCCATATAGTTTTATTTTGCTGTCCCTTTTTCAACAGGAGGGCTGTTTATGGACAGGTCCTTAAGCCTGCTGCAGAAATAAACTTTAATCTGATTAAATAATTCCATTGAACTTCTACTTGTGTCTTTTTTGTACACATATGTCTGAAATTAGATTACCCACACCATAATTAAAGTGACAAATATCCTCCCACTTTAATAACATCACCCCGAGTCAGAGATAGAAACAAACACCGTGAATAACTGTGACTCTCTCCTGACGCCGGGCTGATGTCTCCCTGCAGGGTGTGATCTCTAAAATGTGACGATAGAAAGATGATCTGAGTGAGTGAATAAAGATCCAAACCTCTGCTGACATTCTGATGATTTAAATAAAGATCTGACTTTACACTCCAGTCTCTCAGTCTGGTTATAAACACTCTCTCTGGTTATTATTACAGAGCTGGAAGATGAGGGACCAATGCACACCCTCTGATTTAAAGATAAATGTATGTTTGAGCTGCAGTGGCCCTAATAGTCTGTGTTATCATGTTCATGCTCAATACTCTGAGCTTCAGTGTAATTCAAGTTAATTTCAATAACAACACCTAAACTCTATGTAAAGTGTGTTTTAGTTGATCAGTATTGACTGTCTAATTTGCTTCAGGGAGCCAGAGTGTCCTGTTTTTAATTAAAGAAAAAAAAAAAAACTTCATCACCTGAGCCATGTCCTGATTATTTTACTACAACTCCCAGCATGCCCTGCGTTCACCTTTTGCGCCCCCATCATCTAACGACAAACAAGAGTTTGGTGTCAGGCTTTTAGCTGAGTCAACTTTTCGTCTCTGCCTCGTCTCATGATGTAACTTTTGGTTCAGAAATCGAGTCGGTCATTTGAAAGGTAAGAATAAACTCTCATGTCACAGTTAAACTCAGTAAACAATTTTTTTCATGTCTCATTTGTGAGTTTAAGTTAGCATATTAGCATGGGAGCCTGCGGCCCGGTTAGCCGTCTCCATGGTAACGGGCTCCTCCGCAGGGACAGCGCTGTGAAGGTGATTCAGTTTTTCACTCATTAACATGTAAAATATAAAACTCATTTTATTCTTCCTTTCTCTTCACATTCTATTTTGAGCCCTCGAGTGAGAGGTTATCGCCATTTTTTGACGAAAAAATGATTTATTTCGAAAATATTCATCAGATTAATTAAATATGAAAATTATCCCCCAAACATAAAACTAAACAAGACTGAGGTCCGTGACCAAAAATATTATTAGCAGGTCCGATTTTTAAAGAGTATTTCTACTTAGAATGGCTACGTATCCTTAACTTTAGATGTCCAGATTCAGATTCAGATTCAGATTCAGATTCAGACAACTTTATTAATCCCCGAAGGGCAATTCCGTTCACAGTTACCCTGCCTTATTGAGCCATCTAAACAAATCAGTGAACAAACAAACATTCATAACAGCATATGGACAACAACATTCCCCTGTCAGTACCCACAGGTTAGCAGAATCAGCAATAAATACTACTACTAATAATAATAAATACAGTAAGCAGTAAAGTTCCACGGTGAAATTACTAAGATACAATAGGATAAGCAAATTCCAAATGTGGCACAGGCCACATATCATCTTCAGGCTACAACCCAGCATTTAGCAGCCGAAGCTGTTTTATTATTATTATTATCATTATTATTGTTATTACTATCACCAGGGATGCACAATATTGTATTTTAGCTGCCCTCCCATGTGCCAATATTGTCAAACGCTTTTTAGCTACTGATAATAATGCTGAAAATAAGTGAAAGTAGTTTTATAGTTCTGTATAATAGACAAATTGCATGTATATATATGGCTTTTATATTTGTGCAATAAATATAGGCATTCACATCTGCAGATTCAATATTTTACTAATAATTTCATGTCATAATTATTACCCTTTCATTTTTTGAAATTATTAATTAAAACAATATCATCTGCTTTTCATGTAATAATTTAATAGAGGATGCTTGATATTGGATTTTTGTCAATATCCTATGTGCCGATATATTGATTTTTATGAACTCATTATGGCTGATACTGATATTTTTGTCCAAGAGCACAAACTCTTTACTTTACTTGTTGCTGTCAGTGTGACAGTTTGTTTTAGAAACAGATAAAAACAAAAAAACCCAACATTATCTCTTGAAAAATGAAACTCCTGCTATATTTAAATGTACCCATGCAGTGATGATAAGGTGGTGTATGATGGGACATTTGTGTATTTTACCAAATTCCAGCTGATATATGTATGGCCGATACATCAACTGTAAATATTGGCAAAAATATCAATATCTGCTGATACTGATATCATACCTGTAATAGCATCCCAAGTTTAAAATGCTGCACAAACAGCTCTCATGAAAAATTGAATTACCTTTGTCTTTTTGATTTTGGGCAACTGTTTCTCTGATGTGCTCGTCAATTAGTTCTAGTGACATCAGTAGTTGTGCTGCAGCTCAGACTCATTTAAAAAGGCTCCCTTTAAAACAGTAATATAATTATTATGAACTTTTTATGAATGACCTCCTGTTGCAGGTGTTGTAGGTGTTATGAATAACTATGAAGTCGTCCGTCAGATTGGAGAGGGAGCATTTGGTAAGGCCTTCCTGGTCAAAGGTAAAGGAGGAGGAGATGGAGACAGGCCGTGTGTCATCAAACAGATCAACCTCAGAAAGGTAACGTCTCCAGCATTATTGCTTTTATTGCTTTATCGTGTCCTGTTTAGGATGTTACTTAAATGTTATAAATATAAATTAAATATCTTGTCTATGTGGTGTATTCAATTGAATATTGAAGAATTTACAAATCATTGTCATCATTTATGTTTTACACAAAAAAATATTAAAAAAAGAAATTTGGGGCTGCAGATTATCTTGTGGACTTTCTTCTCAGGGTTATGTCCATGTTTGCATGAGTAGAAGAGCAGAAGTCCTCCCGGACTGCACCAATTCATCATCACATCAGCTGTGGTTTTTGTAAAGCAAGAAATCATTAATGTCAGCTCATATCAAAGCGGTCAAATGTCCACGATGATTAAATCTATGAAGTATATTATCCGGAAAAGCTGATTTATTAAGTGGAACTGGTTAATTTGTTGATTTTAAGAGTTTGATTTAAAGTGAATTTTCTGCTCAGATGTCAGCGAGGGAGAAAGAAGCGTCGAAAAAGGAGGTGACTCTGCTGTCCAAGATGAAACACCCGAACATCGTGACCTTCATGTACTCCTTTCAAGGTCAGACTGAGTCTGAGGAGAGTGTGGAGATGTTAGGAGGTTCATTCTTGACGTGATGTCTGAAACTGTGTGCAGAGAAGGGCAGCCTGTACATAGTGATGGAGTTCTGCGATGGAGGAGACCTGATGAAGAAGATCAACATGCAGAGAGGAGTCTTCTTCACCGAGGAGCAGGTACTCAGGCATGAGGAGAGCACATTAATGTTTATTCATATAAAAATAAGTCTGAGAGTGTAAACTTGTTCTCCAGGTGGTGGACTGGTTCGTCCAAATCTGCCTCGGACTCAAACACATCCACGACAGGAAGATCCTCCACAGAGACATCAAGGCCCAGGTATCTGAGACACTCCATGGACAAACACACATCGTCTGTGTTTTCTACAGTTTCTGCTCCTTCAGGTGAAATATAAGGAGAAAGTTTATATATTCATAAGAAAGAAGAGCTGAATCCTTCGTTTAATGGAGCAGAAAGCAGGCCTGATGTAGGGAATTTTAAGCAATCTTGTTTTTTTTCATTATGTTTTTATTTAGAAAATGCTGCGTAAAAAATACAATAACTCACAATACAATAACAATAACAAAATCTTATTTAAATGAGTGTGACAGGTGGTAAGGTATACTGTATTAAAGTTTATGGCTGTTTTAATAGTTCTTTATTTTATCTTACTTTGGTTTTCTCTCTTATTCAAGCACGCCCTCAGCAAAAGTAGTTTATTCAAATGTACTATGAGTAAACTTATTTTATACTAAAACTGAGGCAGTAGACTTGAAGTTTACTTTTTATATACTTAAGAATAGTATAGTGAAGTATACTTGGCTCATACTGAAAAGTTTAAAGAAAAGTCTAAGACTAAGTACATTGTTGTTTTTTGTGTTTTTAAAGGCCCAATTAGGGACGGGCATTGCAAATTAGCTCAGGCTAAAATGCTGTAGTGTGCAGCAGCATTTCCTTGCTTCATACTGTCCCTATAAAAATAAACATTAAATAAATAAATGAATACTAAAACTTACACTTATACTTTAATGCTAAAACTACTTGTCCTTTAGTATACTTTTTACTTCTTTCTGCCATAAAGTACTAATACTTAGTACATATCGATCCAAGTACAGAATAAGTCAAGTCATTGTGCTTACGTTTGATTTAGCAGAACAAAAATGTTTTTCACTGCACACATTTGCTTTGAGGTATTACTCCTCTTGTAAACTTAAGATCATGTAGTGCTGGAGTTTAAAAGTTTACACTAAATAGTATGTGTGCTCAATTGCATTATCTTTATGTATCTTAAAAACATAAACAGAGAAACATTTGACTTGACTTGATTGATCAAGTTCAATAAACTAAAATGTGGACTAGAAGTATATACCTAGTACACTAGTAGTATATAGATAAGTGAACTTCTTGTATACTTGAAGATGTACTTAACTTAAAATGATCATATAGAGTAAACTTAAAGTAAACTTTTATAAACTTAATACTTCACAAAGTATTAAATTGGTATACTTTCTAGTACACTACAAGTACATGGTCCGTAGTATACTTGCTATACTTAAACTTATACTTATACTCAAGAATACTTAATGAAATGAATTTCAAGTATACTAGTTTTTGCTGAAGGCAAGTTTCTGATCTAAATTCCATGTGTTTCCTGATGCTCGGCCTCCTGGTCTACCTGCAGGTCTTTCTTAAGTTGGCCTCCCTCAGCCCTCACATGATGCACTCTGTCTAACCTTGTGTTTGATAAACACCCTGATCCACAGATCCGGGGTTAATATTTCTAATTAACAAGCGTGTTCGTCACACAGACAGAGGATTGAGAGGCCGAACCGTCGACGCTGCGTCCGCTTTGTTCTGAACAAAGAGCTCGCTGTGTGCCAGCTCCAAAAATAACCCGGAGTGACCACAGATCGCCTCTCTGTTCACCGCCAGCTTCATCTATCATGGCACACATGCTCTCACGGCTCTGCTCTCCCTCTGGTTTAGAATATCTTCCTCACCAGCGGAGGGATGAAAGCGAAGCTGGGGGACTTTGGAATTGCAAGAATGTTGAATAAGTAAGTCAGTGTCATCTCCATGCTCACACGGTGCAGCTGTTTATCACTGAGCGCTCTGTAACACATGGACGCGCTCCAAACAAGTCATTATCATTCCACGCACTCGACCAGGACACGTAAACACACCACGGCCGGCCTGGAGCTTTTATTATTTTTAGTGGTCAAACTGCTCCAGAACAGTGGGAACGTTCTCATAGATTTAGAGTTGGAAACATTCTTCACTCCTGATTTAAAATGATTTAAAACTTCATTATTTTAATTAAGGCTAAACAATTAATCACTGAAGAGCACACCAACAACTGTATTAGGACAATGTGAAGGAGGTCACGGGGGATGGAGTCTGGCCCTGCTGGCATTGGGAGGCCAATTGCAGGGCCACATAGAGAGACAAACAGCCTCACACAACTCAGCAATTTGGAGTCACCAGTTAACCTAATTAGCATGTTTTTGGTCTGTGAGATGAAGCCGGAACCCACACATGCACGGGGAGACACAGAAAGGCCCTGACTGACATGGGGATTGAACCAGCAACCTTATTGCTGTGAGGCATGTGCACTACCTGCTGTGCCACTGTGCTGCCCATAAAAAAATTTGATGATTGCCAAATATTATGCTTTTATATTTTTCTTTTTTTGCTTTTGTATTTATTAGATGTGGAAGAATAGTTGTTACCACGGTAATAAATTAATGAAGTAAATAAATTAGATAAAGTCTGAGTGCCTGTTTGGTGGAGTGGTAAGCAACCAGGACCAACCTATATGCATAGGCTTCTGCCGGCCTGGTTTTGAATTCAGCCTGTGGCCAGTTTGCATAGTATCCTCACCTTCTCTCTCTCACCCCCTTCGCAAGCCTATCCACTGTCTCTCTATCTCCTGTCAATAAAGGCACAAAATTCTAAAGAAAATAACCTAAAAAAAAATTCAAATGTTACTGATGATTATGTTCAATTAAGTCCACGTGCAGGAGATTTTGTGCAGTTTTTGTTAAATCAAAACAATAATTTGCCAAATCTTGGGTCGGGTGTACAGGTTTTTTGATATTTGTTGCTTTGGTATCAAACAGGTATCCGTGTCATTTGGTTTTTACAGATAATATACGTATAATTTCAAAAATATTTAGCTTAACAAATTTATAAGATCACCTGTCGTAAAAACAAGTAAACAGATATTTTAGTATCTGTCAAAAACTTGCTTCAAACTGAAAATGTTTTTGTTATTGGACATACGTTTAAACAGGAGTGAAGAATTTAAACTGAATTTTATTCCCAAACCTGAGCCCTGCTGAGCTTCTCTGCGGAGTCACAGATTAATCAGGCAGAACATTCAACCAGGAAAACTCATTTATCTGTTTAGTATCGAGGTGTCCAACATTCTGGCAGTCATCGGGGATACTGTCTGATTTCACCGATATTGATTTGCTCTGCTCTGTTCTTGTCGATGTGACATGTGATCGGCCTGTTTTTGTTCTCTTGCTGTCGCCGCAGCACCATGGAGTTAGCCAGGACCTGTGTTGGGACACCATATTACCTCTCCCCGGAGATCTGCGAGAATCGACCCTACAACAACAAAACGTACGTACTGGGCCTACATGACATGAGCAAAACATGGGACGTGTGATAACAGTGTTCAAAACTGCAATAACAGTATGATAATGATCATTTCACTGATGATATGGTTAGTCTAAAAGTTTTATCCTAGAAGTAGTTCTAGTAGTATTAGTTTATTTTAAACATGTAAGAAATAAATCTTATATATTATGTACATGTATGCAAATGAAGCAAAAATAATCATCCAAAAGTAGGCAAACACAGATCTCCTTAGGGCTGGGCGATATGGCCTAAAAATTTAATTCCCAATTTTTTCCCACAACACTCGATTTACAATTTTAACCGATTTTTTCCCTTCCAAGTGACACAAAAATGGCATGAATCAAGTTTTGCCTTTATGTTGTCAAAATATATTCCCAAACCAAGCAGAGTTTTTTTTAAAGTTAAAGTGTGTGTCAAAAAATGTTGAATATGTAGTTGAATGTAGGGAGGTTGGTACACTGACATTGAGCTATTTTCACGTAATATTAACATGAAACAAATTTTATCTCATTTAAAAAACAAATACAAGCTTATAAGAGTGCTTCTGCAAAACCTGACAGGACCTACCATCATTAAAACTGTAAATTTTAAGTATATATATTTTCAAACATTGAAATAACTTACAGTTGGAGTAAGTGAAGACAAAAAATCTCGACTTTTAATTTTTAAATCTTCTGCAGAAAATAATTCAAATTAAATCGATTTAGTCTATTTATTGCTCAGCGCTAGATCACCTTAAAAAACCCCAACACCAATTTATTTCATTTACGTGCTAGTAAAGAAGTAGGAGGAAGTACATCTTATTAAATCCCACCCCTTCTCCATTAGGTATCAAAAGTCAATTATTCTGTTCCCTGACTGATATGTAACCAATTTCTACATCTCATACAAAATAATCAACAATCATATGTGCCTTATGAATATATATATATATATATATATATATATATATATATATATATATATATATATATATATATATATGTAGCTCTTATGGTTCTTTTGAAATCATATACACAAAAAAAAAAATAACAGAACAAACACTGAACACCTGGTGATAGCCACACCTTATTCCTCCTTGTGCTTAAGAGCTACATCGTAGCGTCCAAGCCTCTGCTGTTCTGCCTGCATTAGTCAACATCTGCAGCATGATTTTACTGAACCAGAAAGAATCAAAGACACATTTTCTCCACTAAACTGGTACAAATAGATGTAACGGTAGTTTATAGTCAGCTTTAGCCTCATCTGACTGCAGCAGAGGGTGTGAAAGCAGGGCTGTTACATGAGGAAAGTTTGACCACATTGAAATAATATATTTTTATATAATGCAATAAATTCAGACTGCTATGTTGTCATTGCTAAAGCATATTTAAAGTTAACAGTACAATTGTGATTAATTAGTATGTATGAATAGTCACACCACAAGTACGCAGTATAATTAAACACTGAGTTCTTTTGGACACGTATTTTATCCAGTTTGGAGTTGAGGGGTGTAAACTTTTATGAAATCAAAAGTTGTTTTCTGTGGACAAGTGATCTGAACGCCTCTTCATCCAAAAACAAAATAACAGCAGCATTTCTTTTGTTTGTGAGATTTTTTACTTCCTGAAATGTTCAGCAGTTTTTCAAGTCAGTTTGACGGTCTGCACACATCCGGACTTTCTATCTGTTTCCTCTTTAAAATGCTGAAGTGCCAGCATCCCTGCACACAAACTGATAACCAGTATGGTCAGTATAGAGTCCATGCTGTCACGTCCTGAGCCAGTGTGTTGTATTCAAACTTTACTGTAAATGTTGGAGCTGTTTGTTTTCCTCCTCCTGCAGTCCCAGTTGGGTGGAGTCGTCTCCTCGGGTCAGTTCAGGGAGTTTCCTGTAAACTGTTGACAGCAGAAACAAAGCAGAGATTGAATTGGACCGTTCATCACCCTGGTGTTCATTAAAATGTTCGTCACACCCGAATGAAAACAAAACAAATCTGCGATAAACCACAAAAATCACTTTCATAAAATGTGACAGCAGCAGCAGGATCTGTAGATGATTATCTGTGGAGATGTGGGAATCAAAAAAACAACACCAGACTTTTATTGCAGTTTGAAGGCAGCCATCCCAGTGAACAAAATCTAAACTGTGTCTGTTATTTCATGTATGCATCACTCCAAACGCGAGCATGAATCCAAATCGTTTCTTCCTTGTACCATCATCAAGATTTCCTGAAAGCTTTATTAAATCCGTTGAGGACTTTTTGAGTGATAAAGTGGGAAACTGCCCTGTACCCTGGCTCTGCATCTTGATTCAGATCACCACCAAAATTTGATCACTTCTTCTTCCTTTTGTCTTGATCAACATTCCCTGAAAATGTAATCAGATTCTGTTGTTAACTTGTTGAGTTATCTTATTTACAAACAAACTAATATACAAAAGCCGGGTGATGTAATAATAAAAAATAGATAGATATAGATAATCCTAGAATAACAAATATTGTCAGTGTCAAATGCAGGTATGTTTGTTTTGTGATGTTAAATGCAGAAGTAACACATTTATAGGGATGCACAATATTGGATCTTTGCTGAGATCCCACATGCCGATATTTCCAGACTCATGATTGCCTATATATATATATATATATATATATATATATATATATATATATATATATATATATATATATATATATATATATACATATATATATATATATATATATATTTTTGCCCTTATAAACACTCTTTTACATTGAGCAATAATGGCATGAAGCATTGTGCTACATTCATGGGTAATATGTGTGATACAAATGGCTACTAGATGAGGCCATAATATTGGCTGTAAGCATTAGAAGAAATTTTGATATCTGTTGATACTGATATTCCACTTTTTAAATCAATATCTGCAGAAAACAATGGACATCCCTACAATTTTTTTATAACGATTTTGCCACATTGCATCAAAATAGACTCTGGCAGCACAGAAATTATCTGACTGATGACCCGACAATGGCTGCTTTGATTCTGATTGGTTGATTTCTTCATGGATTAAAAGAAAACACATCACAGTTCTTAAAGACTTATTTTCCACAGCCCTAATCCTCTTCTGTATTTTGTTAAGTTACTTTGAGTCAAATGAATCCTGATTCTGGGAGAGATGGGTCTCCAGTTCTTGAATTTTCAGCTGTTGTGTCATCCCTCAGTTTCTTTGCAGCACATTTATTAAATACAACATGTAAAAACACACAGAGACACACTCGAGCTCACTTATATTAAACAAAGACGCTAAGATAACAAACTTTTTTTATCATCCTCTCTCATCGCTCTGCCCTCCTCTATGTTCTTGTTTTGGTCCATCGGAGGTCAGAGAAGCTTCCTCTTTCCCACACAAGCAGAAACATGTTTGGTTTGATATACGAGTGAGACCGTCAGCCACAGAATACACACAGAGAGGCATTTTACTGATTTAATAATGATAAAGGAGATTACAACTTCACTCGTGTTGTCCAAAGTGCCTCAGCAGATGAGATGCACTCTAAATTAAAGCAGAGCAAAAAGCAAAAAAAAAGAGGAACTGTATGCTTCCATATTTTACAACAGAAAAACAGTTTCTACACGATAATTTAGTGATCTAACAAAACAAAAAACAAAACAAAGGCTAAATAACAAAAAACAACCAACAAAACAAAGTAGTCATCCTTTAGTTATTGTGATATCCATATATCTACGGAAAATGATATTTTTATACATTGTTTTAAATTTCATTAGGTGTGAGCGTTGCTTTAGATCCTGCTGTAACCCATTCCATAAATGAACACCACACCAGGAAACACAAGTTTTTCATTCTTGTGCACAACCTATGAATTTTAAAGGGATCCCTTGAACAGGGATAACGATAGAATCACTATTATTGCACAGCACTAGTCCATGATGGATACCTCAGACTAACCTGACATATCTTTGTAAGTGTTTTACTTCACCCTTAAATCAAGGCTAAGCTCACGGAAAGGGCTATCCTTCCCCCTTCACATGGCCTATAATGTCAAAAAGATCTCATGAAGATAAAGAATAAGAACAAACATGTGGTTCACAGCCCAAACAAACAAAGGTAAGAGTGTCAGTGTTGACTTCAGGGAGTAAAAACCTGAAACTTTGATTTTTCTATCTCAACTGAGCTCAGTTCACAGGCTCCAGAGCTCACTGCTGTTTTTTTACGACTTTAGCTCAGCGCCCGCCCCTTCATCCTGTTTCAACAAGAAATATGTCGAGTTACACAAGACGCTCTGAAAAAAAGGTTCACAATGGGACTCCCTGATTCCTCAGAGCTGCAGAGCGAGGAGGAAGAATCAGGGAGGTTTCTGTGGAGGTATGCTAATTAATGTCAGACTGTGTGTGCGTCCTCTCTGCAGGGATATCTGGTCTCTGGGCTGCGTCCTGTATGAACTCTGCACCCTGAGGCATCCAGTGAGCTGCACCACACCCTGCAGAACATCAGCAGCTGCTCCTCACACACAAACACATATATATTCACATATACCCACACATGTACACACACACATGTACACACACTGCATGAATCACTGATGCTCTGCTGATGTCAAACAAACGCTGATTTAGCAGAGACCAACGAACCAGATCCAAACACGGAAGTTACAAGTTTATGGATACATAAGTGCTACTGCATATACTCACTCACTGGTCACTATATTAGGTACACCTTGCTAGTCCGATTTTGGACCTCCTTCACCTTCAGAGCTGAAACATTCCTCAGAGATGTAGGTCCAGATCTCCACGACAGCATCACAAAGCTGCTGCAGATTTGTCTGTGGAGGCAATACAACAATACAGCAACAATCCTCAGGTAGGCTGTGGGGTTTAAACCATGCTCAGGTGGGACTAAGGAGCCCAAAGTGCAGCCTGAACCGCTGATCCAAGGCAGGATGGATCCATGCTTTATGATGTTCACACCAAACTCTGAACCTACCATCTGAATGTAGAGCAGAAATGCAGACTCATCAGACCAGGAGACACTTTTACAGTCTTCTATTGTCCAGTTTTGGTGAGTTTCCTGTTCTTGGCTGACGGGAGTGGCACCCGGTGTGGTCTTCTGTTGCTGTGGCCCATCTGCTTCAAGGTTTGGTGTATTGAGTGTTCAGAAATGGTATTCTGCAGACCTCTGGTCATCTCCAACCACTCTGACCATTCTCCTCTGACATCAACAAGGTATTTTGGCCCAGAGACCTGCTGCTCACTGGGTATTTTCTCTTATTCGGACCATTCTCTGTAAACTTTAAAGTGAAAATCCCAGCAGATCAGTAGTGTCTAGCACAAACAACCATGCCACACTCAGAGTCACTTAAATCGGCTTCCTTCTCCAGTTTGATGCTCAGTTTGAACTCCGGCAGGTCATCTGGACCATGTCTACATGCCTAAATGCATTACATTGCAGCCATGTCATTGGCTGATGAGCTTTTTGCATTAATGAGCAGTTGAGCAGGTGCACCTAATGAAGAGGCTTGTGAGTGTTTATTAATGTGCACAGAACAAAACAGCATCTCTTTTGCTAAGAAGTTGCTGTTCTCTTAGAATTAATTAAAAAAATTCATCACAAAAGTGAAAATGAACTTTAATGTGAGATTAACTTATTTTCTTTACTTATTGTGACATCAGCTTAAAGTTATCGTCCTTTTTAAGGCACGATTGGGTGCTTTGTCTTGATTTGCATACAATCTTTGCTGTTTACAAAACTGAATCTTTCATTATTTTCTCTCCTGTTTTGTAATCTGTGACAAGAACTCAGAAAACACCTTAACTACTTGTGTAGAGGCAGTAAAATATTACATATGCATTTAAAGTAGTATGAATGAGTTATACCTGCTCTCACCTGCAGTTTGAGGGCAGCAGTCTGCGGCAGCTGGTCGGTAAGATCTGCAGGGGGCGCTACAACCCCGTACCAGCCCACTACTCCTATGAGCTTCGCCTGCTGGTCACTCAACTCTTCAAGGTCAGAAACCATCAGTACTTTTTTAATTATTTATTTATCTTTAGTGTGTGGTGCAAAAAAAAAAAAAAAAAAAAAAAAAAAAAAATATATATATATATATATATATACTTTATTGTACTTTACACTTTATTTACTTTTATATATACTATATATACTTTTTTGATACCACATGTTTTGGAGCCGTGGTCCTTCAGTTCTTAGTATGGATTTGGAATTAACAGGATCAACACTGTGGTAAAAACAAACCAAAATGTTACACCTTTGGACTGTCAGCTCAAAATAAAACTCTGACCATTTTGTTTATCTTATTATTCAAAATATTCAGGTGTTGAAATGTGCTTATTAACAGGATAAACGTTAGTATTCTAACTTAATTTGCTGACATATAGTTGCTTTTGTATGTGTTCAAGGTCAGCTAAACAAAAAAAACCCTGGAGAAATTAAATGAAATATAACTATGATGTGCTCAAATATAATTTAAAGAAAAATAATCTGGTTTTGGTGAAAAAAATAAATCCTGTTGTAAATACTTTAACAATAATACAGTTCAAAGTCTTTTTTTAGGCATGAGTAGATACAAGCCCTTCCTGTTCCTTGTTCCTTGTTGGTGCTTGATCTTGGATGTTCCTTGGGCCAGAAAAGCTGTAAAGCAACACACTCTGATATTTCATTGTCAGTGGTATAGAAATGTACCCAAATGTATAATAATGCAGGTCGCGTGTCAGAAAGCTGATTTGAGGAGCAATTAATCCATCAAATAAGGCAAGCAAGCTCCTGCACACTTTAAGAGTGACATGTAATAATCTGCAGAGTTTTGGAACAGAAATATTGTCAAAATCGTTTGCAGGAGTTTGCCTGGAATTCATAAAAAATTAAACAGGAATTTCCCTTAAACTGGGTGATTAATCTTTTGTTTTAATTTGCACTGTCATCAAACCGAGCCTCAGTATAATTTGAACTGAACTATTGTTTTGTCAGAGTTTGATATTTCAGGATCCTGGTAACCTTAACTGAGGTTTGCATAATGAACTTGAACTCTGGCACAAACTCAACCTTCTTCATGACTTTGATGCTCCATGAACAAAGATAATGATCCATGAAACTGATCAAATCAATAAAAAAACATTTACAGAAACACAGAGAGGCTGTTGTTTGTCTTCCTCTTCTCCCTGAGGTTATTTGGATATTTTCTCTGACTGAAAACAGCTCGTCTTTGTTCAAATCTGTTAAAGGAGTTCTTTATTTACTGTCTGAGTTTTAGGAGTTCAAGCCGCAGCTGAAACATTTTTAAAGAGGAAACTTTAATGTGAGGAAACAGTTTGGGCAGCTGGAGGAAATGAGCCTGAGGAAGAGCCATTGTTTCAGAGGGTTGATTTATACTGCGGCACACACACTCTGCAGAAAGCTGAAACACAGGCGAACACACAGACTCTCAAATCTGCTAAACAACAACTTAATGCGGAGTTATCTCTGTTATTTATTCTATTAAGAGTATGAGACTCATATAATCTTTATTTGCCCTATGTTTCACTGTTATGTGACATACATGACTGTAGTTTTATAAAAGTTTTAGTTCTCTCTTTCATTACTGATAATTTTGATAGATCAGGGAAACTTTGGCCATCAAGAGGGCCACGTTAGATTTATCCTCACTGCCTGAAAGCCAGATTTTCTCAGTTTGAAGGATACTAAATAAAGCTGTCCTAAGAAGTTACCTTATCAACATTTATATTTATTAAAACTCAAATATACTTAATTTAATGACCTAAACACAGCAGTCAAGACAGTTTCAGCTCGTTTTTAATGCAATTTAAAAAAAAAAAACATTTACTGGTAATCAAAGCATATTTTATTCATTTTTGTGTTTTCAGTAAGCAAATGCATTAAATAGAGTTTCACAAAAACAATCACAGCCAGTTGTAGACCCTAGGCCACCAGTTGCCCACCCCTTGCATAGGTCATGCGGTTGCAAACTTGGTGTTAGTTCATACCTGTAGACCAGTTAAACCTATTTTAATGGCAGCTCAGCTGGATGCTGTTATATTAATCAACACCATTCCTCTTCAGATTATATTCATTATAGATATTAATGTTAATATTAGATTGATCTCTCTATCCATGGTTGTATTGATTATACATCCATAGTAACCATCTTTACAACCATATAGACATGAGGACCCTCTGAAAATGAGATGGAACTTAGTTTTAATAAATTTATATTCAACAAAGAAAAATATGGTACTATACAAATAAAGATTAATCGATTAATCTATATTCAGCAGAGACAAATGTGATGAGGACAGATTTATGATCTGGGCGTCCATAAGTTTGTCTCTATCATAAATACTTACTTTTAGTCCCTTTGTCTCTGCCTGAATGGAAACATCTCTGGATGTTTGTATGTGCATATGCAAATGTATTTATTATATATATATATATATATATATATATATATATATATATATATATATATATATATATATATATATATATATATATATGTGCATTTATAACTGAAGAGTTTGTCTTCAGCCTGCTCTATTGTAAAGTTTCTTGAGATAACACTTGTTATGAACTGGAGCTATACAGATAAAGATTGACTAATTGATGCCAAAGAATCAAACACACAGAGTTAACACATAGTTTTTTATTGCGATTTTTTTTTTTTTTCCCAGGTGAACCCTCGTGATCGCCCCTCCATCAGCTCCGTCCTCCGCCGTCCCTTCCTGGAGCAACTCATCAGCAAACACCTGGACCCACAGGTAAGCAATCTGATCATTTCACTGATCACTCACAGCCCTGTGACATGCTGAGGCCACTCCACTGGTTTGGGTTTTATCTCAAGTAAAGAGGTCCAGTCAAAACTTAAGTCCAAACCAGTTAATCTGTAGACTGAGCTGTTTGGTAAAGGCAGAAGGGTTAAATCTGCGGTCATCACCTGGCTGCCCTGGGGCCCCATCAGGCCTCCCAAAGCTCTCCATGTGGCCCTCAGATTATTATCAAACTCAGAAAAATGAGGGGGGGGACTAATTTAGAGTTTAAGGATTTCTTTTTTTTCAGTACATCTATTGACACAATCCCCCAAGCTGTTGGGACTGAAGCAGTTTTATCAGGAATGTCTCCCTGTTTAATCAGAAATCAGGATTAGCCAACAGTTATTCCGAAAAATGAAACACTGGAGTTAAACTCATGATGGGAAACAGCCCCAGGACGAGGGAGACAAGATGTCTACTGCGACAAGTGTCTGGCAGCAGTATGACTGATAAGGGCTTAACTTCACTTTTCTTTTTAAGAAATATACAAATATCAGACTAATATGTTAAATAGATCAAAATCTTTACCCTGTAATTTAATTTAAATGCTGACCCCTAAAGTATATGTCAGTGGTGATGCTTGCGTTAATAACTGAGAATATTAAAAGGAGTACTTGAGTATGTTTGAGTTTGTGTTTGTGTGCAGTTGATGCAGGAGGAGTTCAGCCACACGGTTTTACATCGACACAGAGCAACAGTGGCGAAAAGGAGAACAGACAAGTCTGAAGGTAACAAAACACACTTGAAACATGGGAACAGCACTCCACAACATACATGTAACAGGCAGAGGCCACAGAAATGTCTGGGCCCCTGGAAGGACCTGATAATGGGCCCTTCTGAGTTCTTATTTAATAATATCATTGTGTTGGAGAAGCAGGTGACCTTGTATAGGCTGTAGGTGCCTGGCCTGGTTTAGATGTGGCTCCTTTCCCCCATGTCATGGCACACTCTCTCCCCAGCTGTCAGCTCTATCCACTGTCCTGTCACCAAACAGGCATAAAAAGTCCAAAAAATAAAATAAATTGCTGAAAAAGGCAATAATAATATCAACATGTGCGGGTTGCTGTGTTAATTTTGTTGATTAATTATTTTCGTCAGTTTTTGTCAACAACTTTTTTCCCCTGATGAAAACTAGACAGTAACTAATAAAAACAAGTGCACATGGACAAAAACTAAAACTAAATTAACTGACATTTTCATCAACAAATAAAAGCTAAACTAAAATGTTTGACAGAGACTTAATCCAACCAGACCTCATTTGCTCATGTAGAAAGTAGAGACAAGTTAGGAATATATCCAGTCACAGCTGCTTTGGATGTGTGGAAAGGTTGGATGAGTTAAGAGGGACATCCAATCACAGCTGCCTTAGCTTGGTGGTGGTGGGATGAATTAGGGAGCGATCCAATCAGAGCTACTCATTTTATGAATTGATATATTCATGTAGAGCAGGTTCACCGTTTGTTGTCAGTTCTGGTATTGTAACTGAGATGCTCTGCCAGGTAGCCTAAATAAAGGTGACTGCATTTCACACAAAAGATCAACTTTGTTTCTGTTCATTTAAACATTCAAACTTTACTAGCATTCAATAAAGGGTTATTAGATGTTTCATTTTATCCAAGTGTAAAACATGAATTCAGAAATTCAAGGAAATATATACATATATATATATATACATTTTAGTTGACTAAATATACTGTAGATTTCATCGACTAAAATTTTGTGAAATTTTATCAACTAAAACTAGACTAAAATTAAAACAATTTAGATGACTAAATTATGACTAAAAGTAAAAGATATTTTAGGCAAAAGACTAAAACTAAAACTAAATTAAGTGATTAAAGTGCTGTCAAAATGAACACTTAGACACACACTTTTTTTTTTTAACTTATGTTCATGGCAATGGCGATGTGTGCATGGCTTATATTTGTGTTTGTTCTTGATATATGTTAAAATTCAATAAAAAGATGATCACAAAAATAAGGCTTGGATCATGTCAGCAGGAGGAGGTTAACGCTCTGAAACAGGCAACAACATATAAGACAGTTTTTTTTAGAATAGAATTGAATGGCCTATATTGTCATTATACAAAATGTACAACGAGATTGGAGAGCTTCTCCTTTTTCACTGCAAACAGGTAGTTGAGTAGAAAACAGAAGTAAAGTATAAAATAGTTATGAGAAAGTATAAGTACAAAATATCTATAAGATCATATCCTACAGAACAGTGCAATTGAAAATCTCTGTATACAAATACAAGATAAGAAAACAGGATAAATATTAAGAATATAAAAAAATATATAGAAATGTATTACACAGGATGGTTGAATATTTTCAGAATATTTATAGTGCACATGGTGACTGATACTCACTGATGATTTTCTGCTGTAATAAGAAATGTCAGGTATTTAGGTTTGACACAATAGAAATCATGGTCTAAGTTTAGGACAGGCATGTTTTGACTGACCCTCTTGGGCCCCTACATGACTCTGGGCCCCAGGGAGCTCCCCCTTTATCCCCCTGATAGGCGACCTTGGTAACAGGAAGTGATCTTGTCTGTCTGTGCTGATCGAGGGTGGGGGCGCCCCCTGGTGGCCGTCCTCAGTCAGCACACTGTCTGATCAGCTCCAGCCGTCACCCCTCAACAATAAACCTCCAGTGAACCACAGGGAGCAGAGCTTTCTCCTGCTGAATCCTGATTGGACGAATCACCACGGCGTCACGTTTGGCTCAGTTTGTGTTTTTGTAACTCCAGAAAAAAAAAGTGAGTGTGAGTCGGTGTTTAATCACAGGGGGAGTGTGTGTTTTCACACGCACAGTCGTCCCCTGGAGTATGTGTCTCATCTGTCATCACTTCTCTGACGGATCAGCGTGTTCTCACATGTTTCAGATGACGTTTATTCTTCAAATAACAAACTGAAAACTTAATACGCTCATCAGAAGTTCTTCGGATTCCTGCAGGCTGTAGAAGAGCGAACAGGGAGCTGAAGGTGCCAACAGGGCTGTGGGACTTATTAAAGATTGAACATCTATGTTTGAATTAGATTTACGGTCAGAAGAAAAGTTAGAAGATCAAAATAAAGCATGTATGCATGATAAGATCATCTTTTTACATGCTCAGCCTGATGTGTAATTTTATCAGGGAGCTTTTGAAGCCACAGCAACAAAAACAAAAGTCTGAAGCACTTCATATTTGACAACCTGATGGTCTAAAGTCAATAGCATCGCCTCGCTGTGGTTAATGTTTGGTTCCCTTTAACTCTGCAGGATCAAATATTAAAACACTGTTTGGTCAACTCTTTTAGTCCTTCACCTGTACATGTTTCTGCCATTGAAGGAGCATCTCTAAATTAAAATCTGTTGCACCACAAACTGAGCTGCAGATGCTTGTTTATGCTTTTGTGTCCTCCAGGATCGACTGCTGTTTTTATGCTTTGTTTAATATAATTTTTAATTATGTAAGTGAGGACTGGGCAATATGTTGATTAAATCGATTAATTCAAATTATTTTCTGCAGAAGATTTAAAAATGAACAATTAAGATTTTTTTTTCTCAACTTTATCTTGCTCCTGTCATAAATTGTTGCAATGTTTGAAAATAGACCTTTTGTCCATCTTTGAATTCTTTCTTATTGTCCTAACATTTTTGTAAAGCACTTTGAGTGAAAATTGTTCTTGTATTTATCATTTATTTCATCGTAAGTATCCTTGTTTTACGGCTGTTCTCCTGTTTTCATTCTTGTGATCCAGAGAAGATCCAGAGGTCCAGAGCTGCAGAGAGGCTGAGTGTGGCTGTGAGGAAGCTTCCTGCTAAACCTGAGCGGAGGGTCCCACTGAGAGCCTTCAGCCCTGCACACTACAGAGTAATAAAACACAACACACCCATTATCTGACAATACAGGGCTGACATACAGAGACAAGGTCGAACCAGGAACCTCCGCTGTGAGGCAACTGTGGTACCAGCTGCACCGAGAACCCGTCAGAGAGGATTATTTAAAAAAATTTTAAATAAATGTTCATGTTTAATGACGTTTCATGCATGAAAGTCAAATAAATTTAATCTCATGGAGTTTTGGTGCAGACGAGGTGATCTTTGTAAAGATGGCTGTATAACAAAACAAGTGATGAAAATTCTTATTTTAGAGATTTTAATTAAAAATGTGAAAAAGATCTTTGCATATTATTCATAATTTATGTGTTTATTATTGCAGCCTCCACATCGGAGAGCAGCACAGGCAGCTGAAGACCGAGAGAACCAAAGGTGATGTTTGTTTGTTTGTTTGTTTGTTTGTTTGTTTGGCACCTCCTCGTCCCTCTTTCATGCTCTGTTCCAGGAGCTCCTGCTGAAGTGACTCCAGCTCTCTGATAAAATCCTCAATAATCGACTCCTCAGTGAACTCTAATATGCTTCTGTTTCAGATTAAATGAGCCGGTCAGCCATTATCATCACTACCACGCTCAGCTGGACGCCTTCCAGAGGAGGAAGAGGGAGGACGCTCCTGCTCCTGCTCTTCCTGCTCCTCCTCCTGCTCCTCCACAGGACAGAGAGAGGGAGCATCATGAGGCCCTGTCTGTGGAGCCCTATCAGATGTGAGTGATCTTACACTAAAAGGTTTCTAATGAAATCTTTTAATAGCAAATTTACACTTAAATATTTTCAAAAGGGCGTTGAAGAGTCACTCAAATCAAAAGTCCTGTTTTAATTCATGGTGTATTTGCCCTTTTTAATATTATTAATTTAGGATAAACTCATTTACCAGGGAGTTAAATAGAAGGGTTGCCATGTTACCAGACTTTAGACTTTTATATTTTTCAGTAATATTGATACCACAGCAACAAAAACTGGAGTCTGTGCACAGTGTTAAGAACTTTACTGCTTTAAAACACCAACAACTAGAAGCAAGCTTCTGCACATTTTAATAATTCTTCTTAATTCCTTAATAAATCTTTGGCAGCGTGTTGGTTCAGAGACATTATTAACCAGTATTGTCTTTGTTTTTTGTGTTTTTTATCTTCAGTGTGGCTGCAGCTCGTAATGAATACCTGCAAAGGAGACATGAAGCAAACCAGTACAAACTGAGAGCAGAGAAACAGCTGGTGAGACCTGATCTGATGATAATGATGTTTATGCTTTAATTATTTAACTAGGTCCAACCCCGAGGAGACTCCTGTGTAGTCAGAAATGTGTGATGTGATGTCAGAATCTAAAATAAGTCTTCATGTAAGCAGTTCAGCTCAGTGCTGCTATTTAAATCAGCATCATTCCTCCTTAGATTATATTCATTATAGATATTAATGTTAATATTAGATTGATCTCTCTATCCATGATTGTATTGATCATTCATCTTTAGTAACTATCTTTACAACCATATAGACATGAGAACCTTCTTGAAAATGAGATGGGATTTGTCTTTAACAAAATTTATATTCAACCAATATGGTGCTCTATAAATAAAGATTGATTGATTGACTCCATATTCAGCAGAGACAAATGTGATTTTAGTTCTTTGTCTCTGCCTGGATGATACATCTCTGGATGTTTGTCTGTTTATATACAAATATATTTATTATATGCATATAATAAATATATTTGTATATATGCATATATGTGTATCTATAAAATTAAGAGTATTGTAAAGTGTCTTGAGATAACACTTGTTATGAGCTGGTGCTATACAAATAAAGACTGATTGATTGATTGATATGAAACATTGCATCCTTGTATTTGCAGTGTTTTAACTGCAGGTTTGTTCACAGAAACACGGGTCAGAGCTTCAGCAGCTACTTGAAAAACCACGACAAGAAAACAGAAAGACCAAAACTATCAGAAGCTGAGTGAGAAAAAAATAAAGAGAATTAAGAGGCTGCTTTGTATTGTTCTATAGATCAGTGCAACAGCGCCATGTAGTGAGTAATAAATAAAAATAGTGCAATATTTTAATGTTTGGTGCTAAATCTGCAAAAACAGGACGTTGATTATTTCACAGCTCTGTTCGGTTTCTCCTCTTATATCATAGGAAGCATTTAAGGGTGTTTTCCACATGTGTACTCCTGCAATAACAGTGTTATTTATATTGTTGTTATTTTTGTACATTACAAACAGACTTTTGGGGCCTGTACTTGCACACATGGTGATAAAGTAAATCTAAACATTGATCCCTCTCTGATTTCAGGGTCTACGTCCGTGCACAGCAGAGAGAAACAGGAGGCCCAGCAGTCAGGAGCAGGAAGTCAGACATTCTGAACATCCACATGCAGCTCAGGACAAGAAGCAGGACGGACAGCAGGTAGGACAATCGACACGTGGATCATGACTGTGAGAAGATTATTTCAATACCATCAATCAACTGAGTTTGGCTGTAAAAGGGTCGAAATAACTGCTTATATGTATTGGAGTACTTTTAAAAGCATCTTTTATTCCTTAGTTTCGGATGTTTTATGAAGCTTTATATGTTAATGTGTGCATTTCTC
Organism: Cetoscarus ocellatus; assembly: GCA_037902135.1. Classification (NCBI taxonomy): domain Eukaryota; kingdom Metazoa; phylum Chordata; class Actinopteri; order Labriformes; family Labridae; genus Cetoscarus; species Cetoscarus ocellatus. The sequence continues at coordinate 378,307 of JBAMNC010000698.1, read as the reverse complement.
TGCAGGAGTATCTCCGTCAGCTGGATCTGATCAGACAGCAGTATCACCAGGACATGAGGCAGATGAGACAGAGAGCTGAAGCTGAGGTACAAAAGCCTACAGGGGCATCATACTGGAGTTTTGGACGATAGCTAAAATTGTATTTAAGTCTGATATCAACACAGAGATGAAAAACATAAAACATAAAACAAAAACATATTTTAACAGTTAAATCAAGCTTCATCTGCCCTTTAAGAGCTCAAAACTCAGTTAATCATCAGACCATCAGCTCCTTTTTTGAGTTTATATTTTCAGTTTCAGGTTATTGTGGAAACACTCCTTAAATATAATGTTAGTATATAAGGCTGCAATGTCTGCAGCAGGTAGTGCACGTGCCTCACAGCAAGAAGGTCATTGGTTCAATCCCGGGTCAGGGCAGGGCCTTTCTGTGTGAAGTTTGCATGTTCTTCCTGTGCATGCATGAGCTCTCTCTGGGCACCCTGGCTTCCTCCCACAGACCAAAAACATGCTCATTAGGTTGATGAGTGACTCCAAATTGCCCTTTAGGTATGAGTGTGAGTGTGAATGGCTGTCTGTCTCCCTATGTGGCCCTGTGATTGGCTGGCGACTGGCTCAGGGTGTACCCTGCCTCTCACCCAATGACACCTGGGATAGGCTCCACCCCCCCACGACCCCGAAAGGAATAAGTGATGTAGAAAATGAATAAATGTCATATCAGATCTGCAGATGCTGATGTTCAGCTTTTTAAGCAGTTATTTACAAATATTAATATCACACCTATAACATCGTGCAGCCCTAACAAGCTAAACTGTTTTTCTGCTTACAGCATGAAAAAGCTATCACCAGATTCTTTCTTTATTCTTTCAAGACATAAACACATTTACTGCTGTCAGGATGTGAGAAGAATTTAACAAGATCATCCAAAAGCTCTGCAGAGCCCTCCTCTGCTGAGGCTGGTGTGGCTTTATGTGACTGTAGTTCATATTCAGAGTGATGGTGGAGGGAGTTCAAGCAGAAACTGATCACAGGTGTTAATTTTGTCAGGCTCATCCTCAAATCAAACATGAAACCTTTGTGGTGGACAAACCAAGAGAGCCTGAACCCTCAGCAGACTTTAAGGAGCCCCAGAGAGCCCCACCTGCACAGGTAAGAACAGACTGGATATCAGCTGAGCCGTGGTCTTTCCCATCTTTGTGAAAACTTGCAGACTCTGAACGTCTCTTCTCTCTGCAGGACATTGAAGCAGCTCTGAAGCAGATCAGAGAGGAGAGGAGACACAAGGACAAGGTGAGACTGAGAGACGGAGCCAGACCCTCTGAAGTGTCTTGTAAACTTAATTTAAACTGTTTTATTGTTAAAGTAATGTAAGGGGAAACCCTTATCAGCAGCCTAGATTTCATTCTGCTTCCTCTGCCCTTTAAAGAGCTGCAGGCTCTGCTGACAGAAGATCAGCCCTGTTGGTGGTGCTCATATTTTAAAATCAAAATTATAGTGCAAAAGCTTCTTGAATGAATGAATATTTTTATTTCGTTTACATACATGTGAAGAACAAACATCGAATACAATAATTTAACACAGTCTTATCAATAACTGATAAAGGTACAGGCTGAAGCTTGAGGCTTATTTTAGCCTCTGCTGTACAATCCAAGATAAATTTGACAATTAAGGAATAAAACACAAGACATTCTTCTTTAAATCATAATAGCGTACAATCATTATACCTTATAAGCATTAATTATTAATTTATGCTTCAAAATTTTTCTAAACTTTAGAGATTTGTGTAACTTGAAGTCATCACTGAGCTCATTCCAAAATTTTATCCCCAAACCGAAACACATCTGTATTTAATATTTATTCTAAATTTTCTTGTTTCAAACATAAGTACACCTTCTAAATTATATGTACCTTCACTTAGTTTAAAAAAATGTTTGAATACAAGCATTACTATGTACTGCACAAAACATTTGTCTCCAGTGTTTTTAAATAACAATGTCTTAACTTTAACAGAAGATCTTAACACCAATATATTCAGTGACAATGTCAGAGGGAAATATCTGCAAACATTTCATAACTGCTGATACGATTTTAAGTTTTTGAAGCAATTATCTGCAGAATTGGATGTTATTATTATTATTATTATTACTATTATTATTATTATTATTATTATTATATATGTATGATATCGTCCATGCCAGCCTAAAAGTGTTCATTCTTTACTACAATAACTCAGAACATCCCCTTAGCCTTCCTGACCTGTTTTCTTTTTATTTCTGCAGAAAGGAATCATGTTTGAGATCAGGTTAGATGATGAAGAGAAGAAAGAGGAGGAGGAGGAGATGGGTGATGAAGGACAAAATAAAGAGGTGAGCACAAACTCTCTCCTTCACTTCAGTCTTCCACTTCAGTCCATCTCATTTCCTCCATCTCCTGTGACAGGACCACCCCCTGAACCAGACCCTGAGCTTCCAGCAGGGGGAGGAGATCAAGCTCAGGGATTGGTCAGAGGGGGCGAGGAGGGGGTGGAGCCAAAGGACTCCTCAGACTCTGCTGGAGGCGCTCGCCAACATGGACGTCTGCTCTGTCAACACCACTGCGGTCGAGGATGAACAAGGTGCTTTATTTTTTATTAGCCTCTTTTATTTTGAAGGGCATTCTGCAGAAGATACCTGATGACCTCTCTCTGCTCCTGAAGGTCGCAGGCAGTGGTCGGACGGCCCCCCCAACACTTTGCTGAACGCTCTCGCTGAAGCCGACCTCACGACCTCCACCGTGGACTCACAGGCTGAAGGTCAGAGGTCACTGTAGGGATGGATCAGAGGCTTTTGTCTTAACAGCAGACCAAACATAAAGTAAACTTGTGTATAACTCTCTGTTTAGAGTCAGAAAAGGAGGGTGAAGAAGAGGAAGATGGGGGGATGGAGGAGAGAAAAGAGGAAGAGGAGGATGAAGACTGTGATGTGGAGATGGATGAAGAGCGTCTGGAGCCGAGGTCGGACGACGATGACACGTAAGAAAACGCTGTTTGATGTCATTTCAGTTTATTGCACTTTAATCTTATTCACTGAGTTCTTCGACTTTTCTGTTTTCGTTTGTTTTCAGAAACTTTGAGGAGTCTGAGGACGAGCTGAGGGAGGCCGTGGCCGACTCCATGAAGAACCTGTTTGTGATGGAGGAGAGCAGCTCGGACGAGGAGGACAGGGAGGACGGAGGAGCAGGAGGACAGACAGACGGTCAGCAGGTGGAGGATTCAGGTGGAGTTGCCCCTGCTGAATCAGCTGAGGTTGTTCCTGCAGAGCCTGAAGGAGGTGATGGTCAGTCTGAGAGTGACGGGACTTTAACATCCTGAGAGCAGCAGGGATTGGATCACCTCTGCTCTCATTTAGCATCAGCTGACAGAAGGAAGACGCCGAAGGAGTTCATTAACCTATGATTAGGGTGTTCAACATAAAAAGATGCAGAAGACAATGAGAATACATCGCCCTGTCCATACTGTTTAAAAAAAATCAGCAGATTTTCTGTTTTCTGGAAGAACTCAAAGAATTTAAACTGCAGTTTTTAACAAGTGAGAAAGAGCCTGAATGTGAGCACAGCAGAGAATATGGTTTATTCTCAATAACTTTGAAACTTTATTTTCTACATTTAGTGATGTTTATCACTGAAAGTTGGTGAGGGACCCATCATCAGGGACTAGGGCGCCGCCATAGGTCCAATCCATACCGGAAGTCCCAACCCGGAAGTTGGTTTTCTTCGTGCATATTATTACTTATTCTATTAAAAAAAACCAGAAAAGCACTCAGAGAGCGCAGACCTCCGCCAAGCAGCTTCAGTCCATTTTGGTGAAAATGGTCCTAGCTGGCAATGTTAAAGAATCCTCCAGATCAGTCCCAAAATCTAATATTTTCTTCCTTATCCCATTCCACACATTTCCTGACAATTTCATCCAAGTCAGTCCATAACTTTTCAAGTTATCTTGAACACAAACAAACAAACCAACCAACGCCGGCAAAAACATAACCTCCTTGGCGGAGGTAAAAAAAAACCCTGGAGTTTCATAATGGTCTCTCAGATTTCCATCCAACGTGCGGTGGTGTATTTTTATTTAGCCTTTATTTTATTTTACCAGCTTACGGAAGCGCATTGCATTCACTGAATAAAAAAAAAAATAGACAACTTATCTTGTAATTACGAGATCACGATTCTATAATTACGAGAAAAGATACACCACCGCACGTTGGATGGAAATCTGAGTGACCATTATGAAACTCTGGGCTTTTTTTGTTTCCTCACCCCTAATTGGACAGGCTTATCTTGGCTCTTTTTCCAGATAATGGTAGGCCTAAATAATAGCCAAAAAACGTATTTCTCACGAAAATAAAGTCCCACAACCATCCGTTTCATGAATGTGACACATTTATTGGATATGTAAAAACATGGTGGTGTGTTGTTCTAGCTGGGTAGGGGTATCTCGAAACTAAAGCCTTTTTTGAGGGCAGGCTGCTAACATAAATCCAGATCCATGTATAAATCACTTGGATGTTTATAGGGGATGATTGATGGCCACGTTAACGCACGGCGACTCCTGCCGGTCATTTTAAATACCTCCTTTCAGTAAGCCTCGTCGGTCTTGTCTTGCTGTGTCTTGTCGCTGATAAATCTCTCTCTTACTCAACAGATAGCCTACCTCCGTGTAAACCCTGTGCTGTGTACACAACCTGCTTTAATTTAGAATATGAGGGCAGGCAACACATGAAAGTCAGTTTCTCCATGCCTGCCAGAGCAGGAGCTTTCAGAGGACATTTATTTTGATGGGCACCGCACAGGCGGGCTTCGAAGTCCCGCCTGCCAATTAAACGAAATAAGGGGTGGTATTTTCATTTTTCGTATGAAAACGAAATAATGAACCGTTTCCTAGTTTGTTTGTTTGTTTGTTTGCTCAAAACCAGAATACGAAAAAACAAACCGTTTCCTGTTGTTTTTTTTTTTTTTACGCAAAACGGAAAAACGAATAAACAGCTTGTTTTTTGTTTCTGCTTGTGTCTTTCCATCTGCATAAAAATGCTGTTTTGTTTAATATATCCGGAAGCTACTGCAATTAATTTCTGTTTTGTTTTGTTTATCTAAGTTACAACTGTTGTAAGCAATTATTTTTGCCTCAAAGAGTGAAAAAAATGTCAGAATGCAATTGAAAGTGCAGTTTCTACCTGCTAGAACTAGTCCCAGGAGAGAGGGTCCCCACTGTCACCAGGAGGTGGCGCTGATATGAGCAGCTGCCGCGTAAGACCAGCGAAGAAGAACGCGCTGCGGGCTTCTCCTTCTGTCATGCGCAGAAGCGACTCTGAGCAGCTATGGCGACGGCGGCGGAGAAATCAACGAAAGAGCGGCTGCTGTCTGTTCTGGATGATTTGGAGGTTTTATCTCGGTAAATAATAAACCTATCTGATTATTTGTAATACTTAGAATACAAGGGCTCATACGCTGCGGCTGTTTCATTTAGAAATATGTTAAATCACAAATAAGGCGTTATCTTTACTTATGCTAAGCTAACAGTAGCATTCACAGTAAGATGCAACAGTGTGATTGTGATGTTAATAAACTAAAGTGCTTTTCTGACAGTTATCATTATTGTTGTATCAGAGAGCTCATAGTGACCTCAAACACTCATGCAGATGCTCTTTATTGTTATTACAATATATACACACACACACACATATATATATCTATATATCTATCGCTCTCTCTCTCTCTCTCTCTCTATATATATATGTGTATATATATATGTATATATATATATATATATATATATATATATATATATATATATTATTTTTTTTTTTTATTGGTTTTCCAGGGAGCAAATGCAAATGTTCATTTTTATAACTGGTGTTATTTCTGTTATATTCTGTATCTGCATTTAATTGTTTCTGTCGTTATTTCAGGGAGCTCATAGAAATGTATTTTATTATTATTATCCAGGGAGTACATACAGATATATTAAATTGTTTCTGTCGTTATTTTAGGGAGCTCATAGAGATATATTTCATTATTATTATCCAGGGAGCTCAGGGAGATGTATTAAATTGTTTCTGTCGTTATTTCAGGGAGCTCATAGAGATGTATTTCATTATTATTATCCAGGGAGCTCATGGAGATGTATTAAATTGTTTCTGTCGTTATTTCAGGGAGCTCATAGAGATGTATTTTATTATTATTATCCAGGGAGCTCATAGAGATGTATTAAATTGTTTCTGTCGTTATTTCAGGGAGCTCATAGAGATGTGTTAAGTTGTTTCTGTCGTTATTTCAGGGAGCTCATAGAGATGTTGGCTCTGTCAAGAGGTCAGAAGATGCCCCAGCCTGGAGAGGACACACAGGTAACACACACAAACACAACATGTTGGCATGATGAATAGAAACTAACTGTTTGGTCTAAAATAATGACCATAAAGAAGAGGGGCTGCAGCCTTCGAAGCAGAACAGCCAGATTCATGAACAGCTTTTTCTCACTGAACTCAGAAAAAAAAGAACAATTCTCCACTCACACCCACTCAGGACTGTTCACACACAGAAACAGTTTTTTAGACTCTATTTCTGTGCAATATAACAACACACATGCACATGTACTTAAGTATATTGTGAATTATTCTTTAGGTGTAGTGTTATGTAGAATTACGTGATTTTGTTTTGATGTTCAATGTGACGGTGAAGATCTAAATGACATATCCAGTAAGTCTAAGTGTGTCTCTTTAAATTTTTGTTGAAGTAAAACTAAAGATCATATCTGATGTTGTCCTCTAGATCCTGGAGCTGCTGGTTCAGAGGGACCGGGAGTTTCAGGAGCTGATGGACGTCGCTCAGCAGCAGGGGAAAGTTCATCAGGAGATGCAGCTTCTGGAGAAAGAGGTGGAGAAGAGAGATAGTGACATCCAGCAGCTCCAGAAACAGCTGAAGGAGGCCGAACACATCCTGGTGAGTGATGCCTCTCATATACCGCTTTCACACTAAAATTAGCGGGTCAATGTGGGTTTTTTCAACGCGGGTTAACCCGTTAATAATCGGAAAGTGACTCCTTTACCACTGCCAGCAGACCCGGGTCGAATCGGCAGTAGATGCTGCATGGTTGTTTTTTTCTCTGGCACATCAAGCTGATGTCATCACGTTGATGACATCATCAGCGTGATGAAACGCAACCACGTAAACAATGGAAAGGAGCATAGACACCGATGACACGGTTTACTGTACTTTGTACTTTTGTCCCTCTTTAAAAATGTACAAACTCTGTGCTGATGATACAAAGGCGGATGGAATTTGTTGCTGAGATGGCAAAGAGTCACGTAAGTTACAGACAAAGGGGACGGGCGCGATGTTATGCCCTGAGCACGTTACGCTGACATCATCTGTAAATTAGTGAGTTGACCCGGGTCGAAATGCCGATTAAACCCTTTCAAACTGCGGACAGGAACCGATTGTTACTGGGTTTAAATGGGTTTTTTGGCCAGTCTGAAAGGGGTAATACAGGCCGAGGTTCAAGAGAGTGAGGCACTGATTTTAAAAATCTGATGTTTCTCTAATGACCTCGTGTGGTTCAGTTCTCGCACATTTGCAGTATTTCTCTCCTGTTTGATCATAAAAACAGTTGAACAGGTTATCTTTACCACATTAAATAAAACAGCAGTTACAGAAGGTTTGACAGATGTCAACTCAAAGCTAGAATGACACAAATAAACATCTGAAAACTCCCTTATCAACTTCCACAAGAATATCTTCAGCAGCACTGCTCAGTTCCCTTCAGTTTTTCCTGTGAAGACCTCGACTCGGTGATAACATTAAGACCTGCAATTCAATCGTCAGTTTTAAAAACAAAGTGAAAAGTTTGGTCAATATTGTCCAGTACCGATGTTGAACAGATGTCGATGTGCATCTCTACCTTAAGATTATCTTCTTATAATGATAATAATACCTGAAAAAACCTTTTATTTTATAGCATTTTTCATGTAATATGCAATCCAATAACAAAAGAATTTTTCGAGAAATAGTTACATTAGAAAGTGAAAAAACAAGAAAGCAATGAAAGTAATGAGCATCAGTAAAACAAATCAAATCTGTCTTATAAAAACAAACATTAAAAAAAATCCAAGTAGGGTAAGAATCCTTCTTAAAAAGCCTTATTAAAAGGCAAAGGGAGTCTGCAGCCCTTAGGAGGAGGCTGCTCTAAAAAACTAAAAGCTGCCTTTTATTGTGGTGTAGGGCTTAACGATTTTAGGAAAAGATCTAATTGTGATTTTTCTGGCAGATATTGTGATTTCTGTTTGATTCACGATCTTCTTCAAATCAAGCTTCAGTGCAATATTCACTATGTTTACAGTATAGACAACAGTAAGGAAATCAATGATCAAAAGAACATAACACATTATTCATCATCTAATATTGATGATGAATAATTTGTTTTCATTATTTAAGGGATACTCCAACTTCGACTCCTAAACAGAGGCTATGTGTTGTTGACCTGCTTACCAGCCCTTCTGAAAATGCAAATGTGTAAAATAGTTGACACAACAGATCCTGGGTCAGTCAGGAGTGCTGCAGTAAATTGCAGCTTTGGTAATCACATGATTGCGTTGTCTGAAATTGTGATTTTGATCCGAAAACGATAAATCTTTCAGCCCTAGTTCCACAACCATTTAGTTCCAAAATCATTAGAGTTGCATGTTGTAAAATCAGTGAGCAGTCATGTTCTATAATTATGACCTTAGTATTTAAGATAATCATTTCTGCCATAATCGGGCAGCCAGAAGAAAATGGATCCATGACCTCTAAAGCATGACCTACAGGCATAAAACAATCCCTCCACATTGGAGGCCTCACTCGGCCTTTTTTAATCCTTGATTCTCTCTTGTTTCTGTAAAACACTAAGGGGAGCTTCTGATTTGGTCTCTGAGGCTCAGTCTACCGTTCAGCTTCTGATTTGCTCCTCAGTGTTTGTCAGATCAGTGAGGCCTCCTGTTCTCTAATGAAGTCCCTCTTCTGATTTATTTTAGGCCACTGCAGTTTATCAGGCCAAAGAGAAACTCAAGTCCATCGAAAAGGCCAAAAAAGGTGAGTAAACGCACCTGTCTTACTCTCTTACGGATGATGTGTTTGTCATGTTTTTACCTGGGCTCACCTGGTCCTCTCCTCTGCAGGGAGTATCTCCTCTGAAGAAATCATCAAATACGCTCACAGGATCAGCGCCAGCAACGCCGTGTGTGCCCCGCTGAACTGGGTCCCAGGTATGAACCCCAGAGTTCGGTCCTCCTGTGAGCCTCAGTCTGTGCTCTTCCTCCTCACCGTTAACTCAACTGTCGTCCTCAGGTGACCCTCGCAGGCCGTACCCCACAGACCTGGAGATGCGCAGCGGGATGCTGGGTCACATGGCCAACCTGCCGACCAACGGCATGAATGGGCACCTGCCAGGTGACGCTCTGGCTGCAGGGAGGCTTCCAGGTGAGACTGTCGGACACACGAGGCCGTCTGTGTGGAGGGTCCGCCTCCGCGTGCTGTCCTAAACCTTAGTGTGAAGAGTGAGAGAGTGAAGAGTTAAAGCCTCCAAACGCCTGCACCAGCACTCACCTCTTGCTCTGTGAGCAGGTGTTACCTTTCTCATTTCTCCTCAGGGAGACAGTATGTGCTTTAAAGGTTCTCAGTCTCACCTGCACAGAATTTAAGGCTCCTAATAAGATTTAAAATAACCGGGCTGTGTCGTACTCGTGTAAAAGTCAAATATTTTTATCTGAATCATTATTTTTGGAGTCCCAAAACTTAATTTGACCATAAATTTGTGCCTTTTTAAAACTGATGTGACTTTATTGAGTCTTCCTGACATTATTTAAGTGGGAAATTGATTATCTGTGTGACGCAAAGCAGGTAAATACCTGTGACCTGTGTCTGTGGGATTGAGGGGAGTTTGTGTCAGAGGTTGCTGCTGATCTGAAGAGAACGGAGGGAGAATTTTTAAGTAAATTTTTCCCCTTCTTGAAAAAAAAAATGTGATTCAAAATAGCTGGGCTGTGCCATAAAAGTCAAAATGTTTTTATCTAAATCATTACTCTTTTAGTCCTGAAAACTGGAAAATGTGTTTGACTATAAATTAAGTTTAGAAGAAATTGCAAAAATATCATCAGAGAAAATGTCCGACTGACTGAGTGAGAGCTGTCTTTGTATGGTTTGCCAAAAGCAAAGATCTTTTAGACTGAAGGGCCTCCACATTATTTCTTATTGCATGATCCCTTTCAGATTTTAAGACAAAAAATTTTTTTCACAAATGAAACCCTGAGATTTCTTTATAGATGTTCAGGGTAACCTTCCCAGAAAGTTCCCCCACCTGTAGGCCTGGGCGATACAGCCCAAAAATTAAAATCCCAGAATTTATCACAAATAATTCAAATGACAATTTTAAGCCAATATTTTTCCTCCTTCCAGAAGAAAATAAATCTGCAAATGATGAAAGTTATTTTAAACCAGTTTTGCTTTGATTTGTCAGAATACTTAACACACTTAGAATTTAAGTGTAAGCTGTAATTTTGTAAACAAAGAAGTAAATATTTCACTTGCGTTGCATTCTTCTCTCATTGTTCTCAAGTGTTGTCTTCCTAACAGCTCAGAAGGGAGCAACAGAGCAAGTCAAGGAAAAAGCTCTCAGGGTTGTATTTGTGAAAAGGACTTTCTATGTCTTAAAATCTGAAAGGGATGCAATAAATCCACTCTTAGTAACACCCCACAGATGTACATCATCTTTCCCTGACAGAAGTTGTTCATGTCTAAACAATGTGGAGCACACTCTTTACGCCCAAAACTCGAATGAACTGATAAAATAGATATATCGCCCAGGCCCACCCATGTGATCACACTTGTCCCTCACAGCAGGTGTTTGGGGGTTAATTGAATTTTGGGTGATCTCTGTGTGGTCTGAGTGAAGCACCCTGATGATTCTGTTAGCTCACCCTGTGAATCCAGGAAAATTCATTTTGTTCTGCAAGAAAAGGATGTTCCTCGGTGCAGCTGCCAATCAGATTCTTCTGTTTAACTCATCAGCTGCTGAAAAACTTCCCTCTCCTTTGGTTGATCCTCCTTTTAGAGCCCAGCAGATTTCATTCCTCCTCTTCTTCTTCTCTCCTCAGATGTCTTGACGCCCCACTATCCGTGGCAGTCCTCTGACGTCTCCGTGGGGATGCTGCCTCCTCACCACGGCAACGACTTCTGCCTGGAGCCTCCGGGCCACAACAAGGAGAACGAGGACGACGTGGAGGCCATGTCGACGGATTCATCCAGCAGCAGCAGCGACTCGGACTGAGACTGTGTGTGTGTGTGTGTGTGTGTGTGTGTGTGTGGGCGTGGGTGTGTGTGTGGTCACCACTGAGTGCCAGCTTCTTCTTCTGTGGTCATTTATAACAGCCAAGCACAGAACTCACGTGAGGAAGGACTGGACTTAATTTAAAGGATAATTCTGTGAAAAACGCTGCTCTGCTGCCTGTTTTTCAGACTCGATTTGACAGTTACAGTCATTTGAAGTTCATTTGAAGATGAAAACTGAAGCTCTGCTCTTTCACTAAACCATCATTTCTCATCCTTACATCCCCCGAGGCTTCAGCTCCCCCCCTCTTATTAGGAAACTGCCATCTCTGATTCAGAGAGCTTTATAGGAGCATTATATCCACCTGACTGATCCTGACTCACATCAGCCTGAACCAAAACCAGAATCAGGAGCCCTCTTCGCTGAAATCTTGATTATCATTGCAAAGATTAAACCAACTGCTCAGTTAAGTGCCTGCATTTCCCTTTTTTAGCTAAATCGATGATCTGAGTCAGACTTTAAGGATTTAATGTGATGAATTTGAGCTCATAAGAGTCAAAGAATGCTGCAGCTCTGAATTAAAGGAGCTGAAAAGTCAGTAAATAAATCTAAATCTAAAATGTTTCTGAATTAAAGTGATTTGTGAATGATATGGAGCATCATCACACCTCACTGTGTTTGAGCGAGGGATGCACAATATTATCAGATAATTGCTTTAAAAGCTACTTATCAGTATCGGCAAGGATGAAATTTTCTACTGCTATTTTAGTCTGATATATTTGCATCAAGATTGTGAATTTTTTTGCATATTAATCTTAAATTAAGAGAATATACTCCAAAATAGGGCTGTTTTTCTGTCATTCAGAATATCAGATGAAGCTTGATTTCACTGTTGCTGTTCCCTTGCATATGATGAAATATTGGCGTGTCAAAAATCATCAAAAATCCAATATTGTGCATTAGGGATGCACGATATTTGATTTTTGACAATATCTGATATGTTGATATTTCAAAAGTCTTCATCGCTGATTCTCATATTTTTTTGTCAAGAGCACAAAGTCTCTACTTTATTAGAAAAATTGCTTCCATAGTAACAGTCTGTTTGTGTTCAAAGCAGATGTGAAGCAAGAAAAACGATTTTATTCTTCAATAAATGACAGTGTTGACATTGAGTGATGATGAGATAAAGCATTGTGGTACATGTTTACATTTTAAAGATATTACAGACAATTAATGGGATTTTTATGGCCAATTTCTAGGGTCAAAATATTGGCAAAGATTTTCATATATGCTGATACCGATATTGATATGATAATCTCGTGCATCCCTAGTTTGAGCTGATGTGGTGCTCAACATCTTTAGATAATTTGGTTTGAGCCCAAAAAAGAATAAAAAACTGGACACCTCTCCTTGATTTAAATCGATAAATGATGATATTCCATTCAGATCATATTAATGTTAGCTTCATTTTCTTCCTGAGATTAATGTCATCAAACCTTGTCGATATAAATGGTCTCTTGCCTATGACTATAAAATTAACTTAGTTAACTTAAAGCCAACCAAACAGAAGACAAACCCAGACTGTGACCTCTCTGCTCTGTGGTGGCTCAGGTTTGAATCCTGGTGTGACCTTAAGTTTTATTTCTGTAAGTTTTGTTCCGTTTGTTTGAATTCTGTGTACATAAGCCTGTACATACTCCAACTGTAAATAAACTCTATTTGAATACAACATTTAGTCGGAGCACCGCTGTGTGTGTTGTGTGTGTATTGATTCTCTTGCTTAGAAAGTCTTGGGTGACCAAGGGCAATTTGTGCAGCCAAAATTAGGGATTCGTGATATGTTTGGATCAGTATCGTTAGATGTGAACATTTTTGTTGATCTTTTAGCTATACAAATATAATTCTCATATATCTGTTGTAGTATTAGCCAAATATACAAATGCACCGTTTTGGTTTGCCTCATTATCACTAAATATCCACTTTTATAAATCTGAAGTGTAATTTATCAATGGATAAAATGTAGTTTTACTTGCTTCACATCTGTTTTATCCAACCAAGAAGGAAACAGGTTCATTTTAGTTAAATGGAGACTTTGTGCTGCAGCAACAATGAGTTTGGAACTATTGGATATCAGTAAAATTCAATATTGTGCGTCCCTTGCCAAAATATCTGCTGCAAATTACAGTAAAAATTTTCATATCTGCTGATTATGAAAATCAACTTTTCAGATAATTATCTGCCCATACCAATATTGCATTCCTATTTTTGTCTGTTGTATCTTAAAGCCTGCCGCAGATCCAAATTTCTTCGATGTTATAATAAAATTGAAAATGATTAATGACTAATACAGCCCCTCGTAATCCTGTTTTAAGGGCTCTAACAACAAATGGGAAGATTTGTGAAAAGGGAGAAACAGTAATTCAAGCCCAAAACAGACAAAAGCCATGGATCTAAATTAAAATATTTTTTGTAATAAATTATGACTTATGTCAGTTAGACTGGATTAACCCTTTAAATGTTTTACAGCTGTAGTGACTAAAGAATTTAGGTTAAAGGGCACTTTGAGGCTATATTTACTCCGTGCCAAGGCTATGACAATGCTGCCTTCACGGGCTCTTGGAAATCTCACAATGTTGGTTTGTTCTAGATCAGTTTTCAGCTTTTTTGCTTTAAAAACAACACAAGCAATTTATACCACTGTTTTATTGTTCTTGACAGTTTTGTTATGGTTAAAGATTGTCCTGAATGTGTAAAAAAGGAGATTATGTTTACAAAGTTATGTCTTTTTACAACTTTATCAAAGACTGAAAGTCATTTCGGATTATTTCTAAATATTAAAAAATGGAGTAACTTTCTTCTAAAGGTTTAAATTTCAGGAGTGCTGGAACTGTATTCTTGTCTTGACTTAAAGCTGGGTTTATCTGACTCATTTTTGACCTGTAACACCTTTGGAATAGAAAAGAAGAGAATGTTGATTCATTATGGAAAATTAAACAATGAAACTTTGTTTACAGCAGTCTTGTTACGCACCTTTTTACAGCCTAGGCATGATACAAAGTTAAAGAGAATATTCTTATTTACATAAAATATGTGTGGCACAGTGGTGCAGCCGGTAGTGCACGTGCCTCTCAACAAAAAGGTTGCTGGATCAATCCCCGTGTTGGTTAGGACCTTTCTGTGTGCAGTTTGCATGTTCTTTCTGTGCATGTTTGGGAACTCCAGCTTCCATTCACAGACCAAAAACATGCTCATTAGGTTGACTGGTGACTCTAAATTGCCATTTGGTATGAGTATGAGCATTAATGGTTGTCTCTTTCTCTGTGTGGCCTTGCCGTTGGCTGGTGACCAGCTCAGGGTGTACCCAGCCTCTTGGATGATATCCTAATTTAAATATAGACATACTAATCCTCAGGCATGAGGTTTGAGGATCACCTTCCTCCTTGTTTTCCCCACTAACCACTGTCCTGTCCTCCAAATAAAAGCATAAAGCCTAAAAATTACTATTAAGCCAGTACCTTTGACAATTACTTAAATAAATAATTCTTAGAATATGTTCGTTTTGCCTTTTTTCACAGTTACAGCTAAAACAGCTGTAGTTTCCGACAGTAACTGAACGTAGCACGGGGGAAGCCGACTTGGCTGCTCACTGCGCATGCTCAATATTACTCCGCTGTACAGGCAGACATGGCGACGTCCCTGATCTGCGGCCGTTTGTCGGCTAGCCTGAGAAATTCAGGGGCGAGGAACACTCTGAGCTCGGCCACCAAGGTGAGTGTGAGTCCATGTTGAAGCGAAGAACTTTGGCTTTAGGACCAGATGTTTGTTTTGGCGCCAAGCCATCCCTGAAGTCTGCATTTTACCTGAGAGTGACGGGGTCATATTTGACATTAGCTCGTCTCCATTGGGTTTACGTTGTTTTTGCTAACATGCTAACTGGCGCCGAGCTAGAGGCGTTGGCGTGTTCGGGCTGTCACTGCGGCTGAGGTTGAGAAACAACGGAGAATACACTCTTAAGATCACTGTTAGCCTGTCTTTATGGTCTCAGTTCAGTCTGGCGGTTAAGTATGTTAATCTATAATCTTTACTCTGGCAGTTAGCATGTCCAGTTAGCCGCAGATCAGTGACCTCCAGCACCGGGCAGCTGTTATCCCTCCGCCGAGCATCTGTCCCTGTGCCCGGACTATCCTGTCTCTGTGAGCCCGTAAATCCTCTCAGGTTCACGGAGCAGATACAGAAACCCTGTCTGCACAAGGACAGAGACAGTAAGCTAAAAACAGGGAGGTGCACCGGCACGCAGTCTGCAGGGTGTCCCTGTATTCATCAGACATGTTCACACCTGTCAGGTAAAGACAGGGACTCTGTCAGTCTGAAATAAACCCAGAAATAGTCTGCTCAGGAGAAGTCCATGATGGAAAGAAACAAGTCAATAGATCACTATTAGTCAAATTAAATTATGTTTTAATTCCCTTTGGTATCAATGAAATATGAATCCATCCGTCGAGGGCTGATGGTGAGAGAAAATAATATCCAGGAATTCTTGATGTTATTGAACCATTATCAGTATGCAGATATGAAAACCTTAGCCGATATTTTGACCTAGATATTGATCATAAGTATCCCATAAATTGTCTGTAATATCTTTAAAATCTATAAAGGTACCATCATGTTTTACCTCCTCATAACTCCATGTCCACTTGTGTAAATCAACAGTATAATTTAATAAAGAACAAAATGTTTTTCTTGCTTCACATCAGTTTCTGACACAAATAGACTGAAACCGTGAAAGCTATCAGTCAATTTTAGTAAAGCAGAGACTTTGTGCTTTTTGACACAAATGATCTCCATCGGTTAGGGCTGAGTGATATAGCCCTCTAAAAAAAAACAACCTCCAAGTGATAAAAAAATGACATGAATCAAGTTTTGCCTTTATGTTGTCAAAATATATTCTTAAACCAAACAGACTCTCGATCTTAAAGTTAAAGGGCTTGTCATAAAATGTTTATTATGTAGTTCAAACGTTGGCAGATTTGTCCACATCAACACTGAAAACTGAGTTGTTTTCACAGTATATTAACATGGAACTCTCTAATTAATATTTAATCTCATTTATAACACAAATACAAGCCTAATCATATGCTTGTGCAAAACCTGACAGGGCCCATCATCATGAAAACTGTACATTTCAGTATTTATATTTTCAAACATTGCAAAAACTTACAATTAGAGCAAGTCAAGAAAAACGTTTTAATTTTTAAATCTTTTGCAGAAAATATGTCAATGAAATCGATTTAATATATATATTGCCCAGTCCTAGTATGGGTGATGATGGCTTTGGAAATATTGACATATCAACATAATCATTGATACCATCATTTAAGATCACAATTACAGATGCATGATATGAGATTTTTGGTAATATTCAATTTGCAAATATTTCAAAAATGTCACAATATCACTATGGTATTTATGTGTACATATATTTTGTGTAATAATCCTAAATCTCTATTTTATTAGTATTGACCTGTTTCCTTCACTGTTCATCTGTTTGAGTTTGATCCTGATGGGAAACAAGAAAACCATTTAACTCCCTAATAGATGATACTGTGTTGTTTATTATTTAAGGGATAAGGCTGGACGAGGTGTCCATTATCAGAAATTAATGGACGACGCGGAGGCGTGAATCGTCCTCCGCTTCGACAGTTGCTTCTGCGAAGTGAATCTGCTGCAGTTTTCCAGCTAAGCAGATTAGTTTCAGAGGCTCCATTTATTCGAGCAGTTGACAATTCAAGATATTTAACATCCGTAAATGATAGACCCCAGAGTCTTATAGTGAGGCAGTGAGGTGGTTTCATCTTTTTAGCAGCTGTTCAGTCACCCAGCCTTCTTCTTCAGGAAGATCGCCAGCGCACCCGCTTTACTGAGCTTGAGACGTTGGCCCTTTTTGTTTCTCTGGGTCATCAGGTGGGTGCCCTCCTACACTGGTGTTTGGTCTATTGACCCACAACACCTCCAGAGGGCTTACAGTTGACCCCAGTGTCCCTTATAATCAACTTATTGAGCTGTTATCCTGAAGTACCTATAATGTGCCACTAATTCTGGGCGTCCCTAATCACAGTCAAAAACATGATTTATTAGTAGATTTTACATCATCTCCTCTTGCATGTGTTCCAGATATTTAGAAGAATCCGTCACGTTTCCTTCAGGAGAAATCACAACTAAAAGGAAAATCTCTGTATATTGTTTTTTTTATTCTTTCAGGTCATTTTAACCTGTTTTTGTCGACACTTGGCTGTGTTTCTGTCACCATCGTCTAAAATCGTCTTTTTAAATGTATTGAATTATGAGTCAAAGCTCCCAGTATTCCTCACTTAAATAAAGTGAGAGCTTTTTTAGCTGTGTTAAAGGGTGTACTTAATACAAATGACAAAATCTATGGTTGGAGCACAAGCAGCACAGTAACAGTTAAATCCTGATTATCTTGTTTTCATCGTTGGACAAATATCAAAATAGTTTTGAGATTTAAATTTAATTTATTGCCCTGCACTACTTGAAAGTCTGAACAGGGATTGACAAGAGAAACCAAGTGCTTAAACTTCAGTACGATTCCAATTAAAATTAAATGAATATTAATTTAAACTAGAGTTGTAAACAATATTTTGTAATGTGTTGTGCACCATAATTGCTTGTAATTTCCTAAATGATTTCCAGATTTCACAAGCCGATGTGCAGCATTTTGGTATTAAACCTTTGCTGCTATTTTTGGGATTTATTTTCTACCTTTCACACTTCAGATGTCACTCTTTAGAAGCCCTTCTGCAATCAAGCATCAAAATGACAGGTTTTTTTATTTAAATTCATGATGGTAAAAAAAACCATACATTTTTACTGCCATAGTCTGATTTAAAAACCTTAACCTTGTTCTTTATCTTTGTGTTTCTTCTTACTGTTGTTCAAGGACATTTTTCTGTGTCATGTCTTGATCAGGTTTTTATGATCTATAATCAGGTAAACAAAAGCTGTCATTAAAAACAAACAGTCTGAACTGTGGAGGCACAGAGGCTTTATCTGCAGGACAAATATGAGATTTCTTTATCAAAGACTCATTCGTCTGTCTGCTCTGTTTCAAACATCTTTTCTGATATTTATGACCTTCATACAGTTTGTTTTGCAGGATAATTTTCTGCATAACACAAGATAAACACACTTGTCAAAAGTTTGAAAGGCATCTCATTAAAATTAACCATCTGAGTCCTTGGTGAATATTAGGGCTGCTCGATTATGACTGAAATCGTTATCACAGCTATTTTGATAAATGCCACATCCTTATTTTAAACTTGATTAATCGCTTTAACACTGTCATTGTAAACAATAAAGAACAAGCAATTAAATAAAGTATATGTGAAAATAAAAACACCTAAAAATAATTCTAGATGGAAAAAAGACAGAAGAAGTGCAACATGCCATGACACAGTGATCTTTTAATCTTGATTATTCAGTTTTCATAACTGTGAGAGGCTGTAATTGTAATTTTAGTTAAAACTTGATTAATTATCGAGCTTTAGCACATGTTGGCACACTGGATCCAAAGTGTCCTCGGATATTATTACTCAAAGTTTTCAAATCCTGCATCTTTATCTTTGTTGGGATGTGAGTAAGCAAAGAAATGTTTGAAAATAGGGAGACATGATATTTGCAGCCAACATATTGGTTGTATATATTATTGGCTGTATATATCCCCTATTTCAACTGAAATATTGGCAGAATGTCTATAAAGCTTCACCTCAGTTTCACTTAATGTCTACATTAAAATACCAACATTGTTGTTGGGGCAAAAATGTTTTCCTTCATCCTTATTCTGTTTCTAGCACTAATAAAACATGACATAATAAGAAATTGGTCAGTTCTAGTTAGGTGATGACTGCATACTTTCGTCCAAAAAATATTGGTATCCGCAATAATGAATTCAGAAACATCAGCATATCTGTAAAAATCCAATATCGTGCACCCCATTAAAAAGACAACTCCTCTTGATTCAGATAATCTAAAAAACACTACTTAAAAGATGTTTTTTAAAATTATGTTGGGATAATACTGTGTGTTGGGACAGAAACTTTAATCGCAGACACTTGTTGGAGAGGCATTCTCCCATAGTATTGTTTTTTAGATTTAAAAAATCCCTGAAGTCTTGTTTCAATGGCTTAACATGCTTCTGTGTTCAGGCACTGAGGAAATACTGTTACTTATGTGCACTTTGCTGTAATGTGAATGTCATGATGTGAATTTTAATTCAACCTTCTTCACCTTGATGAAAGAGAACACAAAGTGCAGAATATTCCTGTAAGTACATCATGCAAACAAAATATCAGAAAAATGATCATAAGCAGAGTTTTCACTAATGTACACTAAGATTTAAATAGTAAAAATTAAATCCCAGGTCCTTGGTCCATTCACTTCTGACAAAAATGCCAGAGCAGTCTCAAACTATAAACAGCTGTGTTGCAGCTATATTTGGGAGAGGGAGGTGTATTTTTAACCCTATAGATGTCTTCACTTTCACACTGGGGTCTTTGTTTGCTTCACTTTACCTCAGTCTTCAAACAGAGCATTTTAGTGTCTGAGGTTTCCAGATTGATCTCCTTAAAAAAACAATTAAAACATCGTTATGTTAACTTTTTGGTCAAGCATGTTTGCTCCCAGAAATTTCTCCAGTCTGTCTCGGCTTCTCTGCAGCCTGAATTAAGAGTGAAACGTGGTGTTAAGTACATTATTAGATGCTCTCAATCTCAAAAAGATGACCAGAGGTTCAAGGATTAAAATATTGATATTTGAGCTTGTACAATGCTCCACCACATCCCAAAGGTGCTCAACTGGACTGAGATCTGTGGGATGTGGTGGAGCAGGCAGTATGATGCTGTCATGGAGATATTAACCAACATATCAGGGCGTGCATGAAGAGTGTTTATGACAACATGTTTTAAAGACCGCCCTTCTCAGTCTGCTGCCTGGTGGTCTTCGTGCTGTAGTAGAAGTTTGTTGTGCAAACGTTGATGTCTCTACAGCATCAGTCCCTCTCAGGGGATTTAACTTTTGACATGAATCTACTAAACTGAGACATGTATGATGTTACAAAAACAAAAATAGAAGTCAATTTCACTCAGTATTTTGTAATTTATTACTTTTAATTAGAGAAAATTACAAGCTGATTCAAAAATGCCCCCAACATTCTTTTGCAGTTTGTACAGTCTGCAGGATTTAGTGGATTTAATTCTCTACTTTGAGCTTTTCTTCTAAATTGTAAAGCGTGTAAACTTTCAAAGTTATTAGTCATTTAGATAAAATTTGGTGCATCCTATTTATCTTGAAACTTGGATGTTGGAATTGTGTCACACCCCAGTTGCGAGCTGGTAAAGTCCAGGTTCCTGAAGATGGTAGAAAACTCTGACTAAAGGGGCCGACTTTCCAGAAACTAACTAATTTGCATCTCGGAAAATCCATCTTTTGAGATCAAGTGGAACGCACCATTGTCCTTTAAAATATTTGTCATGAAACAGTACATAATTCTGCTAAACTGAGACTCTATTAAGATGTAAGATTCCACAGAAACACAAATAAAAGTCTTTTTCACTCAGTGTTTTGTAATTTATTGCTTTAAATGAGAGAAAATTACAGGCTTGCTCCAAAATGTTCCCAATGTTCCTTTGCAGTGTGTACAGCCTGCAGATTTAATGGATTTATTCCTCTACTTTGAGCTTTTCTTCTAAATTTTAAAGCTTGGGTGCTTTGAAAAATTACCAATAATTTAGGTAACTTATGGTGCGTCCCATTTATCACTTCCCAGTTGAGAGCTGGCAAACTCAGGGTTCCTGAAGACCATAGAAAATTCCGACTAAAGAGACTTATCTAAATGTGACTCGTACCATTATCCGTTAAAACATCAGTCATGAAACAGCATTGTTAAGTTTGTCAGCTAAAGTCAGCCCGCGCTGTAGTTTCCCCACAGTCCAGCTGACTGTGATGGTTTCATTTCCCTCACTGCTCTCCAGAGTTGCTTTAATCTCCTGCTGACTGCAAACACTTTTGTCTTTTGTCATAAGAATGAAACATCAGTTTGGGTTTTTTTAAGGATGATAGTTATACTCTTTAGTGTTTTATTGCTGCTCTCCTGGAGTATAAACTCAATCTAACATTTCTTTCTAAATGAGGGTGTCGTGGCCTTCAGCTTTCATCAGATCTCCACCCTTCTGTTTCTCTGTCTAAAAAGTCCCTGACCTCTGACCTCTCCTTGTTCTCTCAGGTCCTCGGTGGATCTTCAGGCCTCATTGGGGGTCATGTGTCCCAGATTCAGCCTCCACACCTGCAGCAGCAGCAGAGGAACCTCTCCCTCCATGAATACATGAGCATCGGGCTGCTGAAAGAGGCTGGCATCTCTGTGCCCGCTGGGATGGTGGCCAGCTCGTCCGAGGAAGCCTACAGCGTGGCCAAGCAGATCGGTGAGCAGGGATCAGACGTACAGACAAATGAGAGAGGGAAGACGGACATGCAGGCAGCATGGGAATGTGCTGTAGATGAACAGTATCTCTATTCTTTCTGCAGAGAAATATCAAATGGTTGTCACAGCAGCAGAATCATAGCCTTAGATTTGATTTATGTAATTGTCAAATGATACTAATTCCTGTCCAGGGCAACAAATTAAAAGTCCTAGACACCAAAATTGGGCATTTTTTTTTACATCAAATATTACCCTCACACCAAGTTGTAATAAAACATTGGCAATACTTCCATTTTTTTGTGCATGTAACACCCATTTCTGTTGGCATCATTCATGAATTTAGGCATAACGCTCAAGGAGCTTGTCACAAATTGAGCTATTATAAAAGTTCCTAATGTATTTGTGCAATCTAGACCACCTGCAGAAGTTTGATGGTAATTGATTAACTAAAAAAAAAGGAAGTTACACAATATTGGTAGTGATATTTGCTGATTGTGATATGACGTATTTCTGTATCTGTTAGCGCTGATGCCAATTTTCCATCAATAGTTCACAGTCTCTACATGACTAAAATTGACATCGTCTTGATTGTGAGTTTATTTTTGTTTGAATCTGATGTGAAACAAGAAAAACAATATTCAGTCCTACTAAATTATACTATTGATTTATTAAAGTCCACAGTGAGTAATAATAAGGTAAGACATCATTGTGCATTGAAACATTCTTTTTATCCCCCGACTTTATTTACACTTTTTCATTTTGTTTTTACAGAAAAGAAGAACATATTATTCAGGACATTAATATTAAAATGTAACCCTGTGAAGCCTACCCTCCCACGACTCCAATAGTCATCAGTGACAACTAAAATAATAAACATACAAGTGAGATGATTAAAATAGATAAATGATAATGAGAAAAAATATATACACCAATATATAAATAAAAAATAAAATGGTGAAAGTTAAGATAAAAGTAGCAAAGATAGTAAAAAAAAAATGATGAATCCTAATTCTAGGAAACGCATTTTAGAAAGTCCATAAATAAACTCAAAATATTGATTAAAATAAATGAATAAAAAACAAAAATCAATTAAATATGAAAACCAAAAGGGGATGCAAAACTCTTAATTCATGGATGCATTTTGCCAACATAACAGCCAATGTGTGGCCGATATATTGCTTAGAAATATTGTCAGAACTTTTTAATATCTGTTTCCTGATGTTATTGTTCATCCCCTAAGACTGAGTCTGTATGCAC
Source organism: Cetoscarus ocellatus (assembly GCA_037902135.1). Taxonomy (NCBI): domain Eukaryota; kingdom Metazoa; phylum Chordata; class Actinopteri; order Labriformes; family Labridae; genus Cetoscarus; species Cetoscarus ocellatus. Next base: position 355,235 of record JBAMNC010000698.1, on the reverse strand, counting down.
ATTTACAGTTTTATCTGAGTTTTATTACTAATATAAGCACACTTAGATTCAATTAAATGCATAAAACACCTTGATTTTTCTCCTTTGAAGCATTCTTAATAGGTCATCTTGTTGTTAATAAGTACAGCAGTGTTGGAGGCTTTACTGTGAACAGTCTTTGTTAATCAGAAATTAGACTTGACATGATCTCTGAGCAACAGGAACAACGTGGATATAAACACATGTAAATAAATAAAATATAAAAGCATTTTCTTACCCAAAACTTCACTAGGAAAAATATAGATAAATCTAATGAACTCAGTGTACTGCCTAGTCCTGAAGTGTTATCTTATTCTGTAAGTGAGAGTTGATAAACCTTTAAACTTTATTCATCCCTGATACAGTTCTGTCAGGTTCTTTAAAAGGACTTCAGGCCCTCCAGAGTCCGTCTGTGTGAGTAGGTGTTAAATATCGGAGGCTGTTCTGTGTTCAGGGAAACACTCACGGTCTAAACTTAGACACCTGCTGCTTCTCTGCTGTCACTTTACTCTTATGTAATTCCAGCGTAGAGAGAAATGGTTGATTTGTTGTTTGTTGTTGATTTTTACACTAATATCCGTCTGACCGTGTTCCTTTAAACAATAAATCACCTTTAACGATGATACAGTCAGTTAATCTGTAATATATTAAACTCCTTAACTGTGAAACCAAATTTAATATCTAACCATTTCTCTTCTCTTACCAAATAATGAAGATTGTTTTGCTGATTTGCTCATTTTTTGTTGTTTAAACTTCAAATTCACTGCAATCAAAGGTAATGTATACTGATTATGTGTTATTTTATCATTTCGATGTTTGTGTGGACTAAGGCCAGAAACACTCACTGAGAACTATGATTGATTATCCATGTTCAACCCTTTAACGCCTTTTGTGTCATCTTTGATCCATACTTTTATGATACCTCTATCTAATTCATATGATCAACAAATTACTAAAAAAACATCTGAATACAATCAGATAAATGATAAAAATGTTCTCAAATGGATTATCAGTTGCCAAAAACACCTAATGTATCAAATGAGATACAAAAAATTTGATCTTTTTTTAGGATTTCAGTAGAAAGTGAAATAAAGATTTCAGCTCCAAAAAATTAGAATTTTGTGGCTATAATTTGTGTTTTCAGGCATTGAAGGGTTAAGTCACTTCAGTTGATCTGATCTACTTTAGGATGTGATGACTTTGAAGCTGACAGGAAGGAAACACTTCTCGTACAGTCAGTATTACCGTGTTTATTGACTAAAGGTTGGTTGTTGATGTTTGATTGTGTTTCAGGCTCCAAGGACCTGGTGGTGAAAGCTCAGGTTCTGGCCGGTGGCAGAGGAAAGGGGACCTTCGAGGGCGGACTGAAGGGCGGTGTGAGGATCGTTTACTCGTGAGTGATCCGGTTTAAACACAAAACCAAAACACAAAGACTTGAACCAAACAGGGCTGTCTTTTTTCCCCAAATCAAACTCAATCGGTTTTCAAGAATTCACGTTCATAACCAAAGATATTCAGGTATTAACGTTATGTCCCCTCGGCCACAACACACAAGGCATTTCTGCTCTCAGTCTTGTCTGTGATGGCCTTTTTCCACTCCTCTGTACTGGGCTGCGCACTTGGACTGCGTTGGGTGAAAGGCCGACAAATGGGCATGCAGATTTGTCATGGTGGCCAGTTGCTTTGCACATAATCATCACACAGAGAAGCCCGAAGTGCTTCCACACAGCACTTCTCACATGTTTAGGTGCTGTTTTTGGCCACTCAAAGTGGCTTTGCCGGTCCTCCAAGTGTCTTCTTCATCTGTTTGTTTCCTGCAGGCGAGATGCAACTATTGTTGAGGTCAAGAGAGCACTGGCTGATAGGGTTGCAGTGAGAGCGCCCTCTGCTGGATGAAGTGATTCACTGCACCAGTGCTCTAATGTGCTGTTGAGCTGTTAATTTTTTATTTTAATGTTTATTTACAGTTCAAGTCAGATTTTTACCCCCATGCTTGAGTGGAAGTTTGAATATTAGGTATAAGGTGACTGCCCTAGAGCCAAAATGTGGTCTATTGTTCATATTATAACTTTTGAGCTTTTTTTCAAACAAAAATAGCTCTAAAACTGTAAGCTAAATTGTCACAAAGCAAGAGGTATTTTTGATTCATCTGCAAAGCCAAAAATTACATACCTTTCATTAGCATCAGCAATATTTTATTTTATCAGAGGTTAATTTGTAAAACAGTGGAACCCTCAAAAAAACAGAAATATTTGTTTTTTACAGCTTAATTAAAGAGAAATCAACACGTTTTCCTCCTTTTCTTGTAGAAAAATGTAAAACCTTTTCTTTCAAAGATAAGAGCATTGCAGTCTGAACTTCACTCTTAAACTGCTGTGGTGCCGCAGGTGTCAGGGGAGTGTTTCTGTAGTTTAATTGGCCCAGCAGACGGTCTGTTACTCTATTTTTTACCTCACCTAAAGGTCACCTAAAGGTCACCATCATAACGGGGACAAGCTGCAGAGACAAGGAGACACAATTATTTTCAGGACATCCTTGAAGAACACAAACAGGCAGACAGTGAGTCGCTGTGACGATGAGGAGATAAAGTTTTATTGTTTTTAATTTAACAGAATCTAAGTTTCAGAACAATAAAAGAGAAGACTCTTCTTCATTTAAAAAATGCTGGCTATAAGGTTTATTTGCGTAACAGGAAACCACTATTGTCGTTTCCTGGATGATTTCACACAGTGGGGGAGAAAAGCTGTTAACAGTGGACGTCCTGGTCCACATCTTAGTGCTCTGTGATGGCCAATACCAGCGTCTTTTCGTTTGACCAAACATCTGGTGTTTTCATGTCAGTGATAAACATGTAGTGTTCTGTCATGGCAGCTCAGTCATTGGAGTGATCACGACAAACACACACTATTACAGCTTTTTATTTTTATAACACATTTTATTGCAATTTTGAACTTTGAACACAACACACTGTACCCCTCCCCAATACAGTATAGCAAAACAGAAATAAATAGCATGCATATCTTTGACTTCATAGCACTACACACAAATATTTATATCCATAAAAAGAAATTATATAAAAGGATAATAATTAAACAAAATAATAATAATAATAAAAATAATGACAGATAAATAGAAAAACTAAAAATAAAATAGAATCACTTAATAAAAATAAAATCAAATAATAAGAATAAAATCAAAATTAAAAAATATATAATAAAATAGCATTAAAAGAAAAAAATAATGATAAAATAACATCAATATACATACATATTACATTTTAGTAGTTCAGGGTTTTTTCTGTCTTTGAAAACAGTCATGTTGATTTTCTTGCGTAGGGGAAAGATTTAACTGAGTGTAACTGCTGTAGAGATCTGTGTTTAATCTCATATGACTGCATTTCATCATCCTGAGCAAATCAAAGCATGAAGCAGTGTATTTCTAACTGCCAATCGAGAAGCATAAACACTTAAAAATCTGTGTTTTCTCAATGAAAGACTTGTCATCTTTTCTTATTTGAACACTCTGCCTGTCTGGTTTCCCCGTCTTCTCTTCATCTGTCCTGCTGTGTGTCTTTCTCTCTTCTGCTCACACTCGTTTCAGTGATTGGCTGAAAAGTTTCATGTGTGTTGTTTCGGACAAATTTACAGGTCGGGGTCCTCCAGGCGTCAACATAAAATTTTACTGCTGCAGAAGCGTTTTGTCAGATTTGCAACTTTTTCCAGGTCCAGTGATGCTTCATCTCCACTTTTTTTGAAGTGTAGTATATTATCTTTTTCTGATATTAATACTCTACAAATATGTACTTTTAATTATAAAGTCAAATACACAAGTACAGAGTTACCAGAAAGCTTTAAAATGTTATTTTTTCCAAACTCTCAAGTTAACTTTTATTCAACAAGACAGAGCAACAACCTGTACCTACCACTGCATCATACATCTCGAGGTCAGTGTTCAGTAAAATACCACAGCGTTCAGTTATGAAACAAGTATTTTTATGTACTGACAGAGACTCTGTCCCTGCCCAGATACAGATTGAGGCTAAAATATTTTGATGTCAAAGACTTTTTGTTCATGATGATCTGTGTAATGATCAAATTTCAATTTTGTATGACAAAATACAGTTTATGTACCACTTTCTTTTGTTATATTCTGTTTCTATGTTGTGTAGTCTCTCATTTTAGTAAAATGTATGTTATTTGGTTTTTTTTTGTTTTCTTTTCTTTGATTAATAGGATTTAATGTCTTTTTTTCTGCTTATTTTATCTGTATTTACTCTTAGGTGAGGTTTGTAGATCAGCCCACAATGGGTTTCTACCTCACCTGCACACGTGACTTAATCTTATTCACTGTTTTCTTTGGCTTCTCTTTTAACTATGTGCAAATGAATAGATAAATAAATAATTGCCAGAGATGCTGTTATATGGAGTTAAATGGCACTGCAAGCAGAGTTACTAATGTCAGAGACATTGATCCAATCAGCCTGGGTCCCCCATGTGGTGATGCTCGCTCTTATTGATGTGGCCTAAACTTGAAATAGCTCCCATGGATTTGTGAAACAGTCAGTCCGCTCTGCAGGTTGTAACCGAGTTAGCAGTAAATAAAATCTAATCATTTGTTATGGTGGCTGTTTGTCTTTGTCAACTCCAAAACAACTATAAACCTCAAATCTCAAAATGGCCACTGTGGCACTGGAGAGTGGATCCTACGCACGAGCAAAAAAATGTCAATTTCAAAGCCACAAGACACAGTTTCCCTTGGTTTATTAAGGATTGCAAACAAATTGGCGTCCTCGTGCTCTCTTTCTGACTTCCAGATAAAAAAAACATTCACCATCCCCGGTACCGGCCTATCCTGTCTTACCTGCCCCTCTATATCCATATTCACCCAGTGCCAAACAACCAAATCCATCAAAATAAAAGCCTAAATGTATGCCCAAATATTCTAAATAATAAAATAAAGATAATTCTGGAATCATATTTGAACACGATAACAACTTCAATTAATAACTAAATTTAAATGATCCAACATTTGTGTTTCCTTTCTCTCTCCAGACCAGAGGAGGCTCGGGACATTTCCTCTCAGATGATTGGCCGAAAACTGTATACCAAGCAGACCGGGGAGGCAGGCCGCATCTGCAACCAGGTGTTCATCTGTGAGCGCAGGTATCCACGCAGAGAGTACTACTTCGCCATCACCATGGAGAGGTCCTTCCAGGTAGTGAAACAGAAACACAGGGCCTCATGTTCAGGTCTCAGAGTCTGCAGGGGTCACGCTTTTACGTGATGATATGATCATACAGGAGGCTGCATCAAAATAAGCGCATGAAACTCTCCTGTTGGAGTCTTTTTGTGTGATTTAGGGTTAAAAAAAGACCAAATAAAGGCCTCAGTAGTGGTGCTGGATGTTACCACTAGATGGCAGCAGATGAATGAGGAGAAGGCCTAACGGGCTTTGGCTCCTGAAATCATTTATGAAGGTAGAATACTAAAGCTAAATGATAAAATATAATGCATTTAAGATATAGTTCGTTTACTTTGACTCTAGAGACACCTCGGTAATAAAGAACAAAAGAGGTAAACAACAATCTTGATGTACGTGGAGAAAAACCCTCTTTTAGTTGACCAGATATTTTTGTTTAACCAATGTTAATTTACCACCCTTTGAGGGTATTAGAGGACAAAAGTTCCTCTTCCAAAAACTACTTTAAAAAAACAACAGATTCATATTTTTTGTGCTTTTTTTACTCACATCATTCAATCAACTTCAGTCCAAATCAGAACTGCCAAATATTTAATTATTTTTTTATTTTAACCCTTTTAATGCCAATTTGATTACATGATGTTACTGTTTTTATTTTTTTAAAATGCACATTACATTTTTTATTTTCCATATAATAAATGTTGGGATGCTGAGGATTTTTTTCAAATGATCAGACTTAAATATATGTAAGATTAGTATTAAAATTGATTTTGATGCATTGTTATTTTTTGCAGTGTCAGATTCCTAACTTTCACCGCCTTTCAGGTAAACAGACAAATTTTTTGTACCCTGTTTACCTGAAAGGGTCGTAAATTTGCCCCCAGTGTATCGTTGACCTATGAAATAAATTAAAATTTGAATATTAAGATTTTTCATGAAAGAAATCGTTCTACAAAAATCATCCCATATGGATTAACACAACCAGAATTATGGCCAAAATTGAGCAAAAAATGACCTGAAAGGACAGAAATGTCCCTGTTTACCCATAAGAGTTAATGAGAGAGGATTGTTATTGTTAACATTAAGACTGATATATTCATAAAATGCTGTTTCCACTTCTCATAAAAAAGCATTTTGAAGGACATAGTATTAATCACACACTCCTAAACTTCAGGGATTAGATGATATGGTAAAAGATTTATCTTTCTAACAGAAATGTTGACTTAAAGGAGAAAACTTTAGTAAGAGTTGTGAGAATGGAGCAGCTTTATTTCAGATGGAGAGGACACTATCTTTAGTGAATCTTGGGACAATAATGAACCTTTCACTGGATGTACGAGGAATATTTCAAGATAAGGAGCTCCCACTGGGCATTCCTTTTATTGTGCTTTTTATTTGTGTTGTTTGCGCCCCTATAAAAATGTGAAATTGACTACATCAGAGGAAATAAAAGCAATCCTGAAGTTTACTTTGAATAAAGGCCAAACAGGGGAAACCAAATCTTCACTTCAGGACACTTTGGTTGTTTTAAATCACAAAGGGTGTTTTTTGTAAATGTTAAATAAACTGGGAAAAGTTCACAGATAAACTCAAAGGCAGGAGAAAGAAAGAAAAAGGAAAGACTGATTGTAATAATCTAATTTTAAGACAACAATGCAGAGATGATGAGTGATAATGAAGCACTTTGTCAATAAAGATGCTTTTTATTGATTCAACTTAAAGGTTGGGCTGATCACTGATACATTATGTAAACTCACTGGCCACTTTTATTAGGTACAGCCTACTAGTGTCTGCTTGGACCTCCTTCACATTCAGAGCTCCACTCTGTGCCCACCCATCAATATGTTAACCTCAAATTGAGTAAAATTTCTTTTTTTTTCGCTCGTTTTCCCTCTCAGTCCATCATGAAATTGGTATCATTGAATATTCCCCAAGGATGTTCACCTGACCTTTTATAGCACCACATGGGCGGGGGAGAGCGTTCCCTCATGTGCGACAGCGTTAAGCTGCGTTCACACCGAACGCGACTTTGCGACCATAATCGTAAACTGTCTGTCAACACCCACACAATGCTGATTGGCTGTTGCCGCACAGCCACACGCGACATCGCCTGGAGAGTTCAAACTTTTCAACTTTGGCGACGGAGTGACGAGCGACATGGTCGCCCAGGAAGCGTCCGTCGCGTCACAGGAGGGTAAAGTCAATGTCCATTGTGGCTGTACATTGACTTTACATGGAGAGTGGTCGCCGAGGTTGCAAAGTCACGTTCAGTGTGTACGCACCTTTAGAGTTGATTGTGATTTATAACTTGAAACAGGCGTAGGATGTGTGTGTGTGCACACTTTTATAAATCTGAAAGTTTTTGTATGCACGCGTTTCCTGCGTACGCTACCTGTAGTGATCTTTCCTACGCACATATTTATAAATAAGGCCCATGGTGACAGTGCAGTGAACTCACTGTTATGTTGGAGAAACCTATTTGAGATGATCTGAGCTTTGGTTGATTTGCTATTTGCATGAATGAGTGCTTCAGTTGGGTGTACCTTGTAAAGTGGCCAGTTTGTGTTTATCAGTGTATCCTAAAAGCTTGCCGGGCTTGTTGCCCAGCCCTTTGCCGAAGCAGATGATCTCAGAAGGAGAAATCCTGTTCCCTCTGCTTCTGAACTTCTGTCTTGTTTTATTTATTCACATTTCAGAGAAACATGTCACTTAACTTCAGCGTCAACATCCTGGAGTAGTTTCGGGGAAGAAGAGACAAAATCTGATGGAAGTAAAACCTTTATAAGGGAGAATGAACTTAAACAGAGGGCAGACAAACTTACTTTAAACTCTCAGTAAACTCCTTCACTCCCATCGTTTCCCCTCAGGGACCCGTGCTGATCGGCAGCTCCCAGGGGGGCGTGAACATCGAGGATGTGGCAGCAGAGAACCCGGACGCCATCGTGAAGGAACCCATCGACATCGTGGAGGGGATAAAGATGGAGCAGGCTGTCAAGGTAAAATCAATAAAGACCCAACGAGTGGCACACAGGCTGGAGACGGTCCAGCTGTGTGGTTTGGACTGCACAGAAATCGAAGCTGTTATTATTTCTCAGAAGGAAAACGAGTTTCTTCAGAGCTCACCGGCACAGTCTCTCCTATAAATAGTCTGAAAATCCTTCACTTGGGCTCAGCAGGCTGCTCTCTTCCCTCTGAGAAAGATGTGAAATAATTCAACAACTATCTTTTTGCTTTATTATCCCAAAACAGCAAACTTTCCGACAGCAGGCTTCAGAAAACAACTTATGTTCGTATTGTGCGCTGTCTGAAATTGCTTTTGAAAGCTATGTTTAAGTTTATCTGTGTCCTGGTTGTTAAGAACAGCTTTTAGATTAAAAAAAATCCTCCCCGGCAGTCTGGAATTTAACTTTGTGTTGGTGAAAGATGTGATAAGAAGCTTTGCCAAATTATAGATGCGTCTCTAGTCTTGTATTCTCTGCAATTTTTTTTAATAATTATGGTCTCAGATCTGCTCTTATGTCTATTCTCGTCACAGTTTATGTTTCATAACATCTTTCGATGGAAACATCTCTGTGTGAAAATTACAACCAAGGGCTGCTCAGTTACAACAGAAAACCATTTGATTTATATTGATATCACGATTATTAAGCACGGTTACTCACTGATTCATCTCATCAGCATTACATGCATTTGCTGGACTTGATCTCTCATCACTTTGACACTGTAAAGACTTTGAAATTCCTTGGCCCTGCTCATAGTCTTACTTTACTTGTTTTGTTTATTTTTCCTTCATAAGGAAGGTGGTTTAGCTTGAATATGCTGCATGTTGTAACCTGCTTACTTAACTTAATTTTTATGGTCTTATGTATTTTTATGTCTTTATTTGATATTCCTGCTGCTCTACTGTGTACAAGAGCAACTGAAACAACTGAATTTCTCCTTGGGGATTAATAAAGTATTTCTGATTCTGATTCTGAACACATGCAACAAGTTAAAATAAATCTGAATAATTGATTATCTCTAAAATAAATGACATATGATTTCAGCGAGTGAATGAAAATACATGAATTATTGTCTGAGGTAGTGGTGACACTATGCTGAAACATTTACAACACGAGACAAAACGTGGATTAAAACTCAACGTAGCTTGTGGTGCATTAAACGTTAAATCGTGATTAATTTGTTTTGTTGAAACTGAAACTCGGCTAACTATCCAGATCTGGTTTGAACTGTTAAGTTTTGTTTAGTAGCTGTTTTTTAATTTTTTGTTAAAATAGCTTTGGTGCTCACTATTTTATCCCTTTAACTCGTCTTCCTCCTGTCCCTCATTGTCCTCCTGTCCCTTTAACTCGTCGTTCTCCTGTCTCTTGTCCTCCTCCTGTCCCTCTTCCTCCTCCTGCCCCTTTAACTCCTCTTCCTCCTGTCCCTTTAGCTCGTCCTCCTCCTGTCCCTTTACTCCCCCCTCTCCCTTTAACTCGTCCTCCTCCTGTCCCTCATCCTCCTCCTGTCCCTCACTGTCTTCAGTGTGTTTTCCAGCAGATCTCTGTGGTTATTGAACAGGTTGGTTTCTCAGTGAGAGCAGAGGTTCGATATCCCTGACAGAATGAAGAGGTGCTGATTGCAGGCCTCTCTAAGTGAACGGGAGTTCATTGATGTTCTTTCACTCCTTTAGTTTGTCCTCTGAGGACGAGACCATTTCAACAAGTCATTTCAAAATGATCAGCCTGTTTTGCTGTTTGAAGATATTCAGATTCAGAGGGGAGATTCTTTTTGTAATGAATGATTTCTGTGTGAAAACATGCTTCTTTCAATTCATCTGCTGAGCAGAAATCTGGTTTCTCACTGTTACAGCATTAAAGAAGCAGTCCAAGGAAATATACACACTTAAGCCTTTTTAACTGAATCAGAACAAAACAGCTGTAGGTGTGAAAATGACCTCAGAGTTTTACTCATTTATATCCAGTCCTGAGTTTGATCCCCAGACTTCGTGTGCACGTTCTTACTCTAAATTATTTTTTCTCCTGTAGGTGGCGACAAAGATGGGTTTCCCTCCGGCTCTGATCAACGAGGCTGCAGAGAACATGATCAAACTTTACAACCTGTTCATCAAATACGACGCCTCCATGGTGGAGATCAACCCCATGGTGGAGGACTCATCCGGCATCGGTACAAACACACAAACAAAAACACACCATGCACATACATGTGCAGCAATGCATTTCCTCTGACCTGTTACTCACATGAAGATTTTAAAATCTTACTCGATGTAGAAACAGAGAGAGAGACACACATGAAGACAGATCATGTCAGATTGATCAGTTTGCTTCTGTAGTGTGAGGTGAGACACAGGACACCACAAACCAACCATTTACTGAGAAGGCAGCACCTCTGCTCTCAACACACAGCTTTACTGTAAACAGACATGGTGGACAACATCAGGAGGCTAAGTGCTGCTAGCAGTTAGCTTCCTCTAACATCCTTGGTGGTTGTGATTTCAGCTCCTCTCCTCATCAGTTCGTTATAACTTACAGTTACGCTGTTTAGACGCTCCTGTTTTTTAAACAAGTCAATGAGTTGGACCTCCATTTTGACATAAGTCTAACTTTATGCTTCACCTTTACTCTCGTTGCCATAGCTACATTTACTTCCTGCTTCAGCCAGCCTGTTTCCTGATTGGCTTTGCTCTTGGACATGTGACAAACAAAGAGGACGTGCTCGGCCGTCCTCAATGCTCCACACACATTAGGACTTCTGGCTGTAAATAATGAACATGTTTTAATATTTATGATACCAGAGAGGATAAAACACTTCCGGACACACCTCACACCACAGGATGATCAGATCAGATCATCTCCAGGACGAACAGATAATCATGCCTTTGCTGAGTTTGATCGAAAGAAGAGATCTGATTGTGGGGTTGTGTGTACCCTGCTTTAGGAGAGCTTCAGAACCAAAATTCAAGTGTAGCAAGAGGCTCTTTTAACACTTAGTTTTGATCTGAAAAGGTGTCCATCAGTGTTAATTTTGACAGCACTTTTTAATTTTGTTTTAGTTACAGTCTTTTGTCTAAAATATCTTTTAGTTTTAGTCATAATTTAGTGATCTAAATTGTTTTGATTTTAGTCTAATTTTAGTTGATGAAATTTCACAACATTTTAGTCGATGAAATCTACTGTAAATTTAGTCGACTAAAATATGAAGTGTAAAGGGTAAGGCATTTTTAATGTTTCCTTGAATTTCTGAAGTCATGTTTTACACTTGGATACAATGAAACATCTAATAACCCTTTACTGAATGCTGGTAAAGTTTGAATGTATAAATGAACAGAAACAAATTAAACTTGTGTGAAATGCAGTCACCTTTATTTAGACTACCTGGCAGAGCATCTCAGTTACAATACCAGAACTGACAACAAACAGTGAACCTGCTCTACATGAATATATCAATTCATAAAGAGAGTAGCTCTGACTGGATCGCTCCCCAACTTATCCCACCACCACCAAGCTAAGGCAGCTGTGATTGGATGTCCCTCTTAACTCATCCAACCTTTCCACACAACCAAAGTAGCTGTGATTGGATATATTCCTAACCTGTATCTACTTTCTACATGAGCAAATGAGGTCTGATTGGATTAAGTCTCTGTCAAACATTTTAGTCTAGTTTTTATTTGTTGATGAAAATGTCATTTAATTCAATTTTAGTTTTTGTCCATGTGCACTTGTTTTTATGAGTTACTGTCTAGTTTTCATCAGGGGAAAAAGGTCGTACATAAGAGTGTCACACATTAGACCTGACTCGATCGATCATTTCCTCGTTCCTGGTGGATGTCACAGTGTGCTGGAGCAGAAATGATTATTTCCCTCCAGTGAACTTTCAGCTGCCAGGAGTTCCTCCCTCACCCTCATTCTCCTCCTGTTCCTCCCTGTCTCCAGTGATGTGCATGGACGCCAAGATCAACTTTGACTCAAACGCAGAGTACCGACAGAAAAAAGTATTTGAGATGCAGGACTGGACCCAGGAGGACCCACGAGACCGACAGGCCGCCAAGGCGGACCTCAACTACATCGGCCTGGACGGGACCATTGGCTGTCTGGGTGAGTTATGAAAGTTTGAATCAGCAGTCAGAATATTTTGATCCTGCAGACCAGATGGACTGATGCACATATTAATGGGACACACAGTATTACAAGAGATAATTGAGGAGGTGAAACCTTGAAAGGAAAACCTGGATCAGTTTTCTGTGTTTCACAGCCATCACAGGCCAGTCAGAGGCGGGTCATCTCTTATTTTAAATGACACATCCAACATATTCATTGGTATGTTGGAGATAGTTTGTTTGTTTTGGATTTCAGATTTAATGTCTTATGTTAATGTTTTTTAAAGGCTTTTTTTTTTTCATTTTAAATGTCCATCCATTAAGTGATTGCCTTAACATATCAAAGAGTCCATAAAAGGAACTTCACAACGTGGATACAAACCAATAATAATCATGAATACCCCGGCCTGCTGATAAGTCGATCACATTCTTCTGTCACCGTCTGTTGCTTCAGTCTTTTTTGTATATGTCTGCACAGTCCTCCTCCTTCATTTTCACTTTATGAGCTTCTCCATTACAAGGATGTTGTCTGATCAACAGCCACTGTTTCAGCTTTTAGCCAGCTCTTAGTGACGGTTTTCTTTGAGCTGCAGTGAGAATCCTGACCAGGTGATGGTCCCCTGCAAACACATATCCATCCAAATGTCCCAGCTTTAACACAAGACCCAATTGAGGAATGGCATGGCCCAGTACTGCAGAGAACTGCTGATAGATAGACTTTAATACAGTTCCAGAAAATGTGCATGTGGCTTGTATCCATGTCATTACAGAGTCTCAGCACGATTGTTGTGCATTCGTTTTTTTCTCAATGTTTCTTTCATTTATTAATAAAAGAAAACACTTCAATACAAACAAGCAAAAAGCAAAATTAATAAATGAAAAGGAGCAGGTGGAAGTAAAATCATTGCCCCTTTTTAACAAGACACTAATTGACAATGTACATAATAATAGTAATAATAATAATTAAAGAAAAGTACTATTTAAACTAGGATGTTATTATGAAGATGCCAATTTTGCTTTCTTATGGGGAAGCTACTACAGGGAAAGGAAAATAAAAAGACATTTTTAAAGCAAAGCTGAACTTGTAGATCGTCCAAAAAATGCTTCTTTTAAGAACTGGGATCCAAAAAGTGGACATCGAAGGCTCAAAGTCTGATAAAACCAAACTGACCTTGTATTCATCCACAAGGTTTGCAGGATTTCTTTGTTTTACTACAATCATTTTGGAGTTACTGCCTGTCTTTAGAAATTGAGGACCTTCATTTAAAATAAAAAATTGTCTCTGCAGAGTCGTGCTGATCAGTTCTTTCATTTTGTCGTTCACAGTAAACGGTGCCGGTCTGGCCATGGCCACCATGGACATCATCAAGCTGCACGGTGGCACGCCAGCTAACTTCCTGGACGTGGGAGGCGGAGCAACAGCTCACCAGGTGACTGAGGCTTTCAAACTCATCACCTCTGACAGGAAGGTAAGAAAATATCTGAGGCTTCTACCACTACTATGTCATACGTTTGCAAATTAAAATAAAATAAAACCAATGATAAAATATTTCAAAACTATTATTAATGATCTCACCTTTAATGTCAAATGGACAGAACTTTGTATTTAGTCCATGTTGATCTTTGTGAACGCTCAGTCAGGCTGCAGTTTTTCACCAATGAATCTTGCTTTATTTCCTTTAAGAAACACTGAAGACAGTTTTAGGTTTGAGATATTTAGAGCTAAAGCTTTAAGAAAGTGCACAGCAGAATTAACTGACTGAAATGAATGAGATTTAATATTTGCCTTTATCAGCTTTTAAACTGATTAAAGTAAGAGGACAATTTAGATTTTGGGCCCCACAGGAGAATAAAATTGTTGTTTATTTTTAATTCTAAATAAAATGACGGTGTGAGAGGGCCTTAAGATCAAATTTTAGAGGCTCTGATTATTTGTCTAAATGAGCAAATCCTCTAAATGTGTACTTTGTATTTGTCGATCAGGTCCAGGCCATCCTCGTCAACATCTTTGGCGGCATCATGAGGTGTGACGTTATCGCTCAGGGCATCATCATGGCAGTGAGAGACCTGGACCTCAAGATCCCCATCGTAGTACGGTTACAAGGTAAACCGCTTTCACTCAGACACCTCAGCACCTTCGCTCAGTTGATTAAATTAAATTAAAATAAATTATGTAAATTATATTTATTATGGAGATTCAAGCTCTCAGAATGTGTAAACTTCACCCTCAGGATGACTCAAAATGATCTCAAGGGTAGAAGGAACTCATGATAGTGATTCCCTAAGTAACATGTGATTTCTTTATTCTGTATTTTAGTTTTAGCTATTACACATTCTCACGCATTAACTATTTAATTATTTATTAATAATTTTTCTACTTTCTATTCTCTGGGAGGTGTAAATGACGATTGAAGTTGTGTATTCAGGGGCTTGCAGTGGTTTATTTTTTCCATGATTGTTTACTCAATATCGTAAAATGGTGCTGCAGCTGATGTTTACATTTTGTAATGACAGTTTTTTCAGTGTTGTGATCTGATCTTATTTGCAACAGGCAGGACTAGATCAGCTTTTTCTGCTTAATTCAGTCCCTTTTCAAACTGGGTTGTTGTGTTGAAATTCATGCATATGTGCCTATGTTGTTTGGTAATTTATGTGATGGATATGTACAATTGTGTGGTGTACATATGTTTACCATATTGTTTTGACTTTGTCTTTAAAGTTTTAGATCAGTTAAAATCAAATTAAGTCAAGAAGCCCCAATGCAAAGGTTTAACTGGTGTGAGATGTACTGGTGTTTCTCCAGTGTTATTTTTTGGGGTGTAATTTTGAACGACTATTGTCCTTCCAAATATCACAGAACATCCAATTATACTGCTCACTGACCTGTCATAAGGATTAATTGATACAAGTTAAGTGCTTTTGGAATCACAAAGGAAGGTTAATGTGGTAAAAATATTTGTACAAATATACATACAGCTGTCTTTGCAGATGCTAGTTTATTGCAAATTATGATGACAAAGGCAGAAAAATTTCTTGATTTGTCGAAAATCTTCAGTCAGGAGAATTTCAATGAAAAGTCTGATGACATGTCCTGTTGCAACAATAAAAATATGAGATTCCTCGTCCTTTTTAACATTTATTCAGACATTTTAACTTATTTACTTCAGTTTTTTATCATTAAATGATCGTCCTCCCCAATGCTGAGATAGAGCTTAAGTGTTTTGGCGTGGGAAAGTAATTTTTTAATCATGATCACATATTGATTATCATCAGTTTTTTTCTCTTAATCAGCAAACAGTCACCTTATGCTGACACAGCTGAGTCCGTGTGTCAGTGTTGAGATTTGTTAAATATTTGTGCTTCACACATTTCAAACGGCATCTCTGCAGGTGATTGAGTCATTTCGTCTGATGTCTCAGTGTCACGCGTGAATCTCACAGCAAACTGTGAAGACATTTTCTGCAGAAACAGACGCTCTCTGTGACACTTGCTGCGCCTTTCTGGGCAGGTGTGAGAAAAGAAAAGGAAACAGGACAAGTTGTGAAATCTCTGATAAAATAAAACAGGAGTAAAGAAAAATCAGGAGGATGTACTTTCAGAAGCAAAATTGCCCTGACTTCCCCCTCCTGTCCTTAAAATCCTTCGACCACGCTGTTTTAATCCTGTTTGGTGTCTGATCAACACTCAGACTCATTTAAGTGTGAGAACAAACAGAACCACAAGGAAAAATGTCACATTTAATTCAAATAAAGTGAGGAGCACAGGGTTCCCACGCGTCCTGGAAAATCTGGAAAATGATTGACCAATTTTCCAGTCATGGAAAACACATGGAAAATGAGGAAGAACCTCAGATGTCCTGGAAAAGGTTGAATTGTTCTGGAAAATTCTTATTATTATTTTCTTATACAATATTTTTTATTAACTTTTCAATGTTGAACGTCTATGATTTCTGGACAGTTGATCCATTTGGTCATTTCCCTGCAACCTCAGTATTTAAGAAGCCCGATCTAAACTCAGTTTATTTAATTAAATGACTTTTTTGTTTTTTTAAGGAACGAGAGTGGACGACGCCAAAGCTCTGATCGCTGCCAGCCCTCTGAAAATCCTGGCCTGTGACGACCTGGACGAAGCTGCCAAAATGGTACGCACTCTCACATTAATGCAAACATTAACACACATAAAAGGTTTTTTTTCTTCATATCAAATGAAGCAAACTGTGGAGGGTGCTCTTCCACTACAGGGGCTGTGGTATAGCCTGATGCACCAGATAGACGGTTCACATCTCCACAGGATATGTTTCACTAGTCCAGTTGAGCTCATAGAAAGTGTTTGAAGGGAAGAGGAATTCATGGTGGGATACATTTAATGTCAGAAGTGGGGTTGTCCAAGTTGTAAATTAGAAATGTCACTGGGAAAGCCCCCTTTGGTCAGAATTTTCTACTCTGGGAAGTCAGGTGATCTTTAGGTTCACCCAGCTTAACCAGCTCATAGTGAACATGTTTAACTGACATGTGACGCAATATTAACTTCCCACTTACAAGTTCAGATGTAAATGAAAGCCACCATCAATCAGATCATGTTTA
Organism: Cetoscarus ocellatus; assembly: GCA_037902135.1. Lineage (NCBI taxonomy): Eukaryota > Metazoa > Chordata > Actinopteri > Labriformes > Labridae > Cetoscarus > Cetoscarus ocellatus. Next base: position 338,339 of record JBAMNC010000698.1, on the reverse strand, counting down.
GAGTCACCTTCAAAGTCACCCTCTGGCTCTAAAATATCAAACATAATTTTGGGGGTGCTGGTTTGGCAGGGTGGTAAGCAACCAGGCACGGCCCACATGCTTCTGCTGACCCGGGCCACTGTCTCTCTCTCCTGTCAATAAAGGCACGAAATGCCCAAAAAAATATCAAAAAAACACACACATGCAGTCTTGGCAATATTCTCTATGGTTTGATAGAATATGTCATACCCTGTAAAATAAAACTTAGATAAAACCACAACAGGCTCCCTTTGACCCCACGATACAATATTATTATGGTACTTCACTTTGTGATATATTGTGATTTTAGTCAGTCTTATGTCCACTGTTTTACTCCCACGTGTCCTGTCCATGTCTCACGTCCAAAATAAGTCCACATAATGATTTAGATGCAGACGCTCCTTTTGTCTCTCTCCTGTGCAGCCATGATTGTTCACTCTCCCACACAATAAGCAGCAGCACCATCTTATGGACTTAACGAGTTATTGATTTTATTTCTTCTGAAACCAAAAGCCTCATTAAATGAGAAAATTAATACATTAATATGTTACGTGCCATAATCAAAGCTTAAATAGTTGGAGTTGTTTTGGGGTCAAGTTTGTTTTTCCACCTTTATAAAACAGAGATTACAGATGTAAGCAGGTGGTTAAAAGAACCCAAGTGTTTTTTTTTATTTTAATGAGTTTACCCTGTGCTCTTGTTTCAAAGTGTTGTAATCTCCAGGTTAAAGCCTGTTCTCTTGAAGAAACGCACATGAAATTAAAAAAAAAAAAAAAGACAAGCATTATTTATTATTATTATCATTATATCAAGAAGGAAGG